>CM073759.1:89965342-91220967 GCA_037127475.1 Arma custos
ATATATATATATATATATATATATATATATATATATATACATACATACATATAAGACAACTCCCACGTCTTTTGAGATCTCCTCAACGATGGTTTTGTATCCCTTCATCGTTAAGGGGCGACTGTGGTCTAGTGGCTAGCGTAACAAACTACTAAGTCCAAGATAAAGGGTTCGAAGCCCGGCAGGTGACCCTAGGAGTTTTTAAAGGGATTAAAAAATTCTTAGTTACGCCATCCTTCGGAAGGGACGTTAAATGGGGGTCCCGAGCCTGTACGATGTCAGGTACTCATTAAAATCCCTATCCTAATTAAACCTGGATAGGCACAATTTAGAGCTTCAATGCAGCATCGGCCAATTAACCATAGTAACATAAACTGACGTTAAATGAACAAACAAACCTCCATTGTTAACTAGAAATAATTGTACCCATTATCATTTTTTTTTTTTATTTGGCTTTAGTATTTTCTTTTGTTTTGTTTAATTTAATTGGGCTAAAGGATTTTTAATGACTTTACATTATTTATATCAGATTTACACACATTTATTTTTCCATTTTGATAAACAATACAGTTTTGCTGGTATTGTAAGTTGTATTTCATATAAATATTATTCTATGATAACAATGTGCTATAATATAGTATATAGTAGCGTTTTTTTATTCTAATTTTCAGTGGCTGAAGGATTTTATTCAAATCATTTGTTTTATTTATATAACACTATCTGGTCCGGCCAGCTTCGTACCGCCTAACAGTAAACGAATTTCGTGCTACCTTTTAGCTAAGATATATTTACCTTAATTAATAATGTTAAAAAAAAGTATTTCAATAGCGTTTTGGTTGAATTTTCTTCAGTAAAGCACATCATGATATACGACATTTTTCGATTATTCATCAGGCACTAAGAACAAATAGAGCGGATGGATTGCCGACACGTAAACATACTACTTAAAATTTACCACGTGAAAAACATGCATGTTACATATTCAGGCCGCAAACATTCTAGGATTGTCCTTTTGATTTGTTAACAGCTAAGGTGAATGGAAAACAAATCGAAATATGAATTCGTTTAAACTCGAAGCAAATCTTTAAGCCTGTTGGGATCAACGGAATCCCCTAAATGTGTACTTCTTCACCTTTGATTTTTTATTAGCGCCGTCGTTTGAACAGATGGATTATCAGTTTTCTTATCACCAAACGCGTTCCATTGCATAGTTTTGGTTGGTTTAAAATTCTAAGCATGATGGCTACAGAGCCAACCTTCAGTTGTAAATGGTTGCAGTGGTAAACAAGGCACATCCTCGGAGGCTAAAAATTCAGTTGAGTAGTTGGGTAGTTGTCGGGAATCGCCAGGCAGTGAAATCATCGAGACTCCAAACTATCTCGAGTTAATACAGAGATCTTTTAATATTCAGTCAAGAACATGTTTCGCAAAGAAGAGGCCAGGACTCATCACCGAGTTGCAGCGCGTAGAATAATAATAATAACTTTTTTCTAACCCGCAGCCAAAAAAGATTGTTGGTCCCAGGTCGAATTCATGTTCCAATTCTCAATTAAATGCGCGATTCATTCCTTGATCTGCCGCACTTGTTCACATATCGATTCGAGGATTTTCTATATATATCAGTATTTTTGAATATGCTTTTTTCCCCCATTTTTCCGTCGAATTTCTATTCTATACTGAGCAGTGTATCACTGATTTGCAGTAGACATAAATTTTTACAAATTAACTGTAAGCGTGCTTGAGGGTTATTGAAGATGGCAGAGTTCTTAACCTAATTTATTTAAAATTTATTTTTTTGTGTAGTTCTTTTCCATGATTTTTTCCTAAAGTTTAACAGTTATTCTGTTATTTGGGGCGGCGTCGAATCCAACAACAAGATTCAGAGATGATTAAAATCTGTTCAGCCGTTCTTGAGTTGTAAATTTTGTAACTAACCAGATTTGTTGTATATATTTAGATATAGACTATATATATATATATATATATATATATATATATATATATATATATATATATGTTGAGACAAGCTCGAAAGTTCGGTATAAATTTCTTAAAAATGCAGTTTTAGTTGAATAAATCTCGCTCTGGATGTGGACTGTATGATTAATTTGAAAAGCTTTCGATATTATAAAGAAATAATAGGAAGATATCCAAAACATAGAAAATAAAAGTGACTCACCCAAAATGTAGGCCGGGCAGCATGAGGACAGGAACTTTGCTCCTTGAGCGCTCAAAGACCAAAAGAAGCTGGCAACGTCCCTTGGTCCTGGTGGATTCCTATGCTTTTGAAAACCTCCAGGGGAATCCACACTTATTTGCAGGTGAAACGGGAAATAATTGTAAAACATAAATAGAACGGAAATTATTAAACTGGTCAAGAACTTGTGGTTAAAATTAAGCTGGATAGCTGGATTAAACAAAGGAACATGTGTCTCGCTCAGAGGTTGCACGCAGAACTCCTGGGCAAGAAGGCAGCCTGGTCAGTACCCGTATCGCGATCTGCCTATGATTATACATACTAATTGAAGAGTTTTTGTTAATAACACTAACCGCTAGATGGGATGAGTGTCTATTTTAAGATTTTACCTATTCATATTGCATGGAATTAATTTATTTACAAAAAGAACGCCAAATGGCGTGAACATACCGCCCACCAAAATTGGGATGAAAGTCCAATTTTAGAACTAAAGAAAAAACTTGAATAGTGGTAAATGGTGGGTGGTCCATTAGGAAAACAATATACAGGAAATCGAGAAAGTAAAAGAAAAGAAAATGAAACAAAGTAAAATATAAGAACCCAACTGGGCGTGAATAGGATAAAAACCATAAGAAAAGAAAAGAAAGGCAACAGCCTAGAACAAAAAGGAAGGCAACAGCCTTGAACAATTAGGAAGGCAACAGCCTTGAACTAGGATAAAAACCATAAGAAAATAAAAGAAAGGCAACAGCCTAGAACAAAAAGGAAGGCAACAGCCTTGAACAATTAGGAAGGCAACAGCCTTAAACAGGATAAAAACCATAAAAAAAGAAAAGAAAGGCAACAGCCTAGAACAAAAATGAAGGCAACAGCCTTGAACAATTAGGAAGGCAACAGCCTTAAACAATTGGGAAGGCAACAGCCTTGAACAAATAGGAAGGCAACAGCCTTGAACAATTAGGAAGGCAGCGGCCTTGGACAAAGAGGAAGGCAACAGCCTTGAACAATTAGGAAGGCAGCGGCCTTGGACAAAGAGGAAGGCAACAGCCTTGAACATATAGGAGGGCAGCAGCCTTGAACAATTGGGAAGGCAACAGCCTTGAACAAAGAGGAAGGCAACAGCCTTGAACAAATAGGAAGCCCACGACTCTACTGGTCGGGGTCTTAAAATCTGCCGCTCACCCTGAGAACTCCTAGAATATCGACGAAGGTATAAGGGTGCAAAGGGCTTGATCAGCTCGGATTTTGGGCAGTAGTTGAGAAAAGTGTTCCGCTTGAGTGAGTAAACAATAGTGAGCAAGGCGTCTTGTACTTCTGACACGACTAAATGGCCTATTGAATGTGGTTCGGACAGTTTACATGATCGACACTTCGGTGCGAAGCGGCGCATCCAAGCAACATTTCGTTGAAGTCCATTAAGGGATGAGAAGGGAGAAGAAAAATTATCAAAGGTTCGATCTGGTTGTGCCTTGAGCTCAGGTGGTGGCATGGGTTTTTCATCTTGTATAGGTGGCGGGATAACACTTTTTGTTGGTTCTACTTTAGATGTAGGAAAGATGTTAGTGGAATTTATAACATCTTTGCGAGGAACAGCTTGTGCTGGCCTAGAAATAAATGTAGTTCTAGGTTTGTGAACTATTTGTCGATCTGTAAGTTCGCTATTTGATGAGAACGGTAGTTCTGGTAATTTTTTGGGTTGAGATATTTCAGGATTCAAAATGGTTTTCTTAGCACCACTTATTTTATGCTGTAAACTTGGTTCTTGACCTGGATTCTTAGGTGGTGTGATAGCCTCGATAGGCTGTATGCTCAGGCCAAGTGGCTTGAATGCATCTCCAGCATGGCAAAGTACTGTTGAGCTAGAAAGAGTCGCGTCTGGCTTGACAGGAAGAGCAACCGAGTATCGGCCATCATCATTTCGCTTGTGAGTGGCGGTGAAATGTTGCTCAGTAATAATGTCCAGAGGGTCTTGAGGAGTGGGAATAACTATATTTTCAATTTCCCAAAACTTATGGAGTTCCTGGGATTTTTGACAAGAGGAAATTAATGAAGTGGTTGGCTGATTGGAAGATAAGGCCTGGATAGGACCTACGATTGTCCAACCGAAGATGGTATTAATAGCTATAGGCCCGATAGAACTAGGAACAAAGGGTTGAGGCAATAATAATTGCGGGTAGACATCGGCACCTAACAGGAGGTCAATTTGGTCCGATCGATGAAATTCAGGATCGGCCAGAGGCAAATGCTGGAAAGCGCGTACAACATCCACAATAAGACTTTGAGGAGGCAAATGATTCGTTATGTGAGGAACCACGGATGGGTTGACGAGAATGTGGCTATGTGAAAGTCTGGAGAAAATGTCACATAAAATAGTGCCAGGAGAGATCAAAAGACGTCCACCGAAACCTGAAACACTAATGGGTTGATCGCGCATTTTTTGACTCAACTGGTCAAAAAGGCGTTTTGAGATAAACGAAATTTGTGATCTAGGGTAGATTACTCCACGGACTGGGACGAAACCTAGTTCTGAATCAAAAATACGCGCACGGAAAGTGTCTAGGAGTGAGGTTATGGGGTTACCGGAAGTAACACATCTGAGAGATATTGAGGAATCAACTTGTGATTGATCAGCTGAAGGGGATGAATTTTCACTGAATGTACGATTGCCATAATCTGATGTGCGATTAGGCGTGGAGTTCAAGGGTGAATTTGAATGTACAACTTCAGAGGGATGTAAAAGCGTGTGGTGATCGCGAGAATTACACTTACGACATGTGAATCTGGAATTACAGTTGATTCTCAAGTGAGGGCCTAAACAATTGAAACAACGGTTGTGTTTCTTGAGAAGATCGATTTTTTCGTCTCGACTGAGAAGAAAAAATGTAGAACAGAAAGACAGAGAGTGTGTCTTTTTACAAATTATGCATCTGAAATCAGAAGAATTTGATTGTACAGCAGGAGTTTTATTTGAATTTTCTAAAGAAATAGGACTACTATTAGCAATGAGAGAATTTACTTTAAAATTCCCAATGAGGGTATTAGGAGGAGATAACGAAAAATTATCATAAGACTGAGTGGGATTAATAACCGGCGTAGAGGTTGAAATGGGTTGTTCCCTCCTCAACTGTAAGTATTTTGCCTTAATTTTGAGAAAAATGTAATTAAAGGCAATTAGGGGGTCCATAGTATTGACGAAATTTAGTTCAGGTAAGAGTGCGTTAAGATCGTCAATTTTGTCATTTGCCGCTTCAAATTCGGCTTGAAGGGGGGTTATGTCCTCACAATGTGCCTTTACAGTTGAAATATCCGAAACATCGGAATTTTTTATCTGATCCCAACGAGATGTAATATTTTCAATTAAATTTTCCCTTATTGACAGCTGCTGAGCTTGAATTGCCAGATATTTATCGTACGCAGGCATGATGAAAAATGTTTAATTAAATAGTGAGAAATAGGGTAAAGCAAAATAACATGTAGAACTCAAAATGTAAGTGAAACTTAATTGAAAAGCTAATTGTAATATAACGTATGATTTATGAATGAAATATTAACTTTTAAATAAAAGTGAGAGTAAAAAGAGCAATGATAAGAGTACGAAACAATTTAGGATTAAGGTTATCATTAATTCTCTGTACCAGGTCGACAAAATGGCTGCCTTCAGCGTGCGTATTTAATACGTTATTTAATGAAAATTGAAAACTCCTCAAAAATGCTTGAAAACCTTCAAAACTTTTGGAAATTTTAACTTTGAAATTAATGAAATTTCTGTTAGAAGTTAAATATGTGGGTTTCACTTGCAAAAAAGAATGATATTCAATCTCTCTATAATGCGAACACTTTTTTAAGGTTAAGAAATCGTAAATTTTGGTTTGTAAGGCCAATAATTTACGATTACCTAGGAAAATAGGAAACGAAATAAACGCTTGAACAAGTTTTAAGAAATTTATCCGGCACGCTAGGACCAAAAATGTTGAGACAAGCTCGAAAGTTCGGTATAAATTTCTTAAAAATGCAGTTTTAGTTGAATTAATCTCGCTCTGGATGTGGACTATATGAGTAATTTGAAAAGCTTTCGATATTATAAAGTAATGATAGGAAGATATCCAAAATAAAAGTGACTCACCCAAAATGTAGGCCGGGCAGCATGAGGACAGGAACTTTGCTCCTTGAGCGCTCAAAGACCAAAAGAAGCTGGATTCCTATGCTTTTGAAAACCTCCAGGGGAATCCACACTTATTTGCAGGTGAAACGGGAAATAATTGTAAAACATAAATAGAACGGAAATTATTAAACTGGTCAAGAACTTGTGGTTAAAATTAAGCTTAAGGATAGCTGGATTAAACAAAGGAACATGTGTCTCGCTCAGAGGTTGCACGCAGAACTCCTGGGCAAGAAGGCAGCCTGGTCAGTACCCATATCGCGATCTGCCTATGATTATAAATACTAATTGAAGAGTTAGTTAATAACACTAACCGCTAGATGGGGTGTAGTGTCTATTTTAAGATTTTACCTATTCATATTGCATGGAATTAATTTATTTACAAAAAGAACGCCAAATGACGTGAACAATATATATATATATACGCAAGTAGTATTTTCTTTAAATTTTAATAAACTTTACAGTAACACAAATGAAACACATCAGTATTTTCTTGTCTATTTCTATTTTTACAATGCTTTGTCACACTTGATTATTTCATGATTTGTGTTATTATGTAGCCTTCTGGCCAGATGAATTTTATGTTGTTTTTTTTATTTGTTCATTATCGTTATTCTAAAG
Organism: Arma custos; assembly: GCA_037127475.1. Classification (NCBI taxonomy): domain Eukaryota; kingdom Metazoa; phylum Arthropoda; class Insecta; order Hemiptera; family Pentatomidae; genus Arma; species Arma custos. Next base: position 89,972,320 of record CM073759.1, read on the forward strand.
GGACTTTGTCCCAGAATAAACTTTATTTTCTATTCTATTCTATTCTATTTAACTTAATACTTTCAATATATTCAGTCTGACCAGAGACACCGACCTGTGCACATCGTTATCTTTCCTAATTCCGTTTGCTCTTAGTTCAGTGTTTTGGTAGTGCTATTTTTCCTTTTGTTTCCTTTATTCTCTCTTATATTTGTCTTTATTACTATTTATAGTATATTATACTATAAACATACTCAAGAAACGCCGAAAGAAGGTTTTTCAATCGATCTGCCAAGTCAAGTTCAACGACCTTGAAGACGGCATTTGTTCCTAATACCAACAGCATTAGGCGGTATCATGAAATTATAAACAATAGTAAGTTATTTACATACGTTAATATTTTTTTTTCATAATGGTTCAGTGAACTATTTGTGACAGCGTCATTGCCCGTGATGACAAAAACAATATAAGTTGCTCTAAATGCAATCTTATATTTCACGACCGATGCATCAATCTTACCGACAAAGATTTAGAGGCCCTTAAATCAGCCAAAAAAAAATCATTGGGTATGCACATAATGTGACCAGGTGAAAATAAATACGGCGACGGGAGAAAAATTAACCCTGCATCAAAAAGGTGAACTTTCATTACCAGATGTCTTAACGGCTGTAAAACAAATTGATAACAACGTTAAAGAGGAAATTAAAAATATCAAAACGGCTATTGACAAACAAGGGAACCTCATATTTAAATTGAACGATTGACCGGGACGACCGAGCCGATGAGACCATTTCTGGCCTATTAACTAGCATCGGGGCAGGCCTAAGTATCAAATTAAATATGGAGGAAAGGGGCATAGCGCATCGTCGGAGAGCCAGGAATTATGACCCGCGACTCCCACCAATCATCGCACGCTTCGTGAGGTAAGCAGTAAGGGATGACTTGATACATAAAAGGAAAGCCAAAAGAGAAATTTCCACGTGAGGTTGATAGGCTGGCAGTAAAATGACTTCCTCCGTATCTTCTTCCTAAGTTATATCCAAATAATTTGACAAAAACAAACAGGCACCTCTACTCGTTAGCCCGTCAAAATAAGGCAGTGAGAAAGATAAAATATGTCTGGTTTTCCGCGGGCAGAGTGCGTTGTAGAAAAGAAGATGGTCACCAGGTGGTCTTCATAGAACAGGCCCAGGATCTGGATGTCTTCGGGTGACTATTAGAGTTTTGTTTTCCCGCTAGCTCAATGACAACCTCTGGCACTCACCACGGAATTTCAGATTTGGCTTACATCCTCACTTTACTATTAATTTCTATTTACTGGTCCATATTTTTATTTCTTAGGATCTTGAATTCAATTCTTTTAAGTTTGTTCATGTTTAAACATCTATCCCATCTTCTTTAGGTAGGTATTGTATTACTTTACTTTTCTCATTATTTTCTATTTTTACATATTTTAATAGTAGTATCATAGATTAATATTCTTATCTATTTTATGTTTTATCTTGCATTTCTTTAACTATATGGAACATTTTATAGCTTTTAACTTAATTTATCTGCTAAAATTAACTGTTCACAGCATCTTCTCTTCTAATACTTTGATCTTCTCTCCTATTTCACCATCATATCTAGTGTTCTGATCTCCTATCACGTCAACAACCAATCCTTACCGGCCCATTTCGATGAATTCCTTCAATATTTTACCCAAAACTTTTACCATAACATTGGAATTTCTGAAACATGGCTAAAACCCCACATACCCACCTCAATGATTTCCTTACCAGACTATTCATTCCACCAGCTTTATGTACACAACTCCCTAAAATCACGGGTCCTTGATTCCTCACCTGCAACCGGTTATCCTCACACAGAATTTCTTTTTGTTGAAATCTCTTTTAACTCAAACCTTCTCCTGTATGTCGTAGTATATCGCCCTCCTTGGTCCCTCTAATCCTATCTTTGAATCTACCCTTTATACATTCCTCTCTATAACCACATCCGGTGATTTTAATACCAATCTCCTTGTCCAATCCAATGATCATGAAAATCTCTTTTACTCTCTACACCTTTCCATTGTTCCATTTTCTCCCACCCATCACACCTTCCTATCCGACACCTGGCTAGACTTGTTTGTCATTGATTCATGGCAGAACCTCCTTTCTTCCTCTCAATTACCCTTTCCATTTCTGTCCTCTCATGATCTTATCCAAATTTCATGCAATATCCAAACTCCAGTTATACTGCCTAAAACCATAACCTTTCGCAACTTAGATTCTCTCACCCCATAGAACATCTCACCCTCTCTTGAAACCTTGGATTGGAGAGAAATTTATTTTTGGACCACTATTGATTCCATGGTTGACATACTTACTTCCAATCTCAAATATATCCTTGACATCCGTGCCCCATTGAAAACCACAGCCTTCCGTCACCAGCCTGCTCCCTGGATGTGTAAAAAAATTAAAGATCTTCATAGGAAGCGTGATACTGCTGACTATCAAGCGTTCAGGGTTCTCCGCAATTTGACACAGTCTACAATCAGGGAGGCAAAAACTAAATACTTCAAGGAAGCCCATTCGTCTGCTCCGGATTCAATTTTCTAAATGGCATCTCCTTCGAGCTTTCTCTCCTTAATTCATCTTCTTCTAAATCCTTTCCAGCCTCTCCCTGATGAAATAAACTCGTATTTTTTGTCCACCTCAATTGATACTTCAAATTCATCCTCTCCCGTATTTTCCTTAACGCCATCTTTCAACCCCCACAACTTTTACTTCGCTGGCATTTCACCTAACGGCATTATTTTCTCTGTTCCGAAATCCCACTCCAACTCCGCAGGCTTTGATGGGATTCCTGTCAAACTAATAAAATCTTTCCTTATCGATATCATACCTGCCCTACTCTTTATAAACAATTTTTCGCTGCAAAACGCAGTATTCGTACCTCTTGGAAAAAAGCTATGGTCCACCCTATCAACAAATACTCTAACCCTGTTTCACTCAAAGCCTACCGCCCAATCTCAATTCTCTCCAACCTTTCCAAGCCTCTAGAAAGAATAGTCCAGTCACAAATGTCAAATTTCCTCGAACAGTCCAACCTCCTCGACCCACTTCAAGCAGGTTTCCGTCCCGGTTTCTCCACACAATCTGCGCTTACCAAAATCACCAACGACATACATACCGTTATGGACGACAAAAAACTAACAGTTCTTATCCTTATATTATAGTTCTTATCCTTCTTGACTTTTCTAAACCTTTTGATTCCTTGGACGATCGCCCTATCACGTTCAGCTCCTCTGTGAAAAACCTAGGCACTGCCATCGACCCAAACCTTTCTTGGAAATTCCACATCGCCCTGATATCCCGACGGTCAATTAGTTCTCGACATCTCCTTACACAATCTTCCCATAAGCTACTCGTATCTTCTCTCATCTTCCCCCACTTGTAGACTATTGTAGCGTGGTGTATGGAGGCCTTTCTAAAATTCTCGAAGACAGATTAAAGAGAATAATGAATTGCTCCCTAAGATTTGTGCTTGGTACTCCAAGGCGATCGCGCGTTTCCCACCTTTATGATGAGTTAAAGTGGCTCTTCCCTCCCTTCCGAAGACAATATTTCCTCTGTTTATTCTTATAACAATCCATTCACTCTCAACCATCCATACACCTACAGTCTCCTCCTCTTTCTATATACGTTCTCACAGAAATAAAGCATTCGGACGTTCCTTTCTCGCCCGCTCCACCACAGCGTGAAACTCAATCCCTCATAACATCCGCCATAGTCCCTCACTATCGTCATTTAAATCCTTGCTTTTCCAGCATTTCCAAGCTTCCCAAAATAAAATAAGGTGCTCTCTAAGCAAGTTAGTCATTCCTTAGAATGTAAAGTATAGAATAATTCATTGTGTTATTTAGTTGTTTTAATTTTGTTTTTAAGAAGATGTAAATCATGTAAAGAAAATATTGCATGCTAGCTCCACTGGCGGATCTAGAAGAATTTCCCGGGTGGGCCATGGGTCAATGTGAATTTGTTATCAATGTATACAATCCATATATGAATGAAGATACATATAATATCAATTTTTAATTTCAGACAACTGAGGCCAGAAAACAATAACATGGATAAAATAAGCTCGTTGATCAAAGCGGTAGCTATCTGTATGTGAATGAAAAACATAAAAGGGTTCGGAATCGCCGATTTTGTATGCACCCATTGAGAAAACATTCGATACAATGAATAATTTTGGTGTGTGAAACGTGTTTTTTATTGTTGAAAACCAACTAAAATTCAGGTCAATATCAACTAATGAGAACTCTAGGGGATACATGGCCCCCATGTCCCCCCCTCAAATCCCCCAATGCCTAGCTCATGCATTTAACAAAAGTTATGGATTTATCTATTCTCTTTAATGCTTAATATCTTGTCAAGATTCGTACTGTTTATTTACTTAATATTATTTTTGTTTAAATATTTATTTTTAAATTGTTTTCTGTCACTTTTTACACTCTTTCTGATTTTTAACATTTATCCTTCTGGTTTCTTTTTCTGTTCCTATTTGTTATTCTAAAGCGACTTAGTCCCAGAACAAAGTTACTTAGTCTATTCTATATTTATTAATCACAGTATCACAATTTAAATACAGAAACAAAATATGTGTGAGAGTAACCAAATATAATCTGCGTTATCACTCATAATCGATAGTGAATCAGAACATGACCATAATCAGTCCGCCGGTCACGAAGCCTTTCTCGACTGGTACGGCTCCGCCTTCCTCCTCTACTACACTGAAGGCTATAACCCAGTGGTCGGAGCTCGATCTTTGGATTACTTCGATAAAATCACATCCTCGTTGCCATATTTGTAATGTCTTAACAACACGTCAGTATTTAACTCAAGAAAAACATTTATTAATCACAGCATCGCAGTTTAAATACAGAAACAAAACATGTGTGAGAGTAACCAAATATAACCTGCGTTATCATTCATAATCGATACCCAATATACCACATTCACATTTTTGGCAATATGTGAGGTATTCAATGGTACAATATTATTGAAATGTTACAATTCTCTATACTATAGCTGTTATTTTATTTTTTATATATTAATATTCATGAAAATTATTAATTTTCCCTAGGTTCCATTAAGAGGCCATACCATCATGTCTTTTGCTGTATGGAAAGCTTTTCTATACAAAACCTTCGCCATCTATAAGAACAGATACATAATGACAACTTTTGACATTGTCTGGCCTTGCTTGCTTCTTCTGTTCCTCATCATTGTAAAAAATCAACAAGCAACAACAGACAATCCCTCAGGAAACAATACTTACTACCGTTACCAAGGAGACGAAATGGGTATTAGAACGCAGGATGTGGATTTTCATGTTGACCAGCGGAATAATTTTACAAATCATGAGGACATGAGAATCTACTTCAATGGACATGGTAAACCACATTTTATGCTTATTTAATACTTTCATGACTAACGGATGGTAAATATTTTTGGTATTTATCAATTCTTAAAATTATTGTTTTACAAATTATGTATTACAAACATCTTTTTAATCTATAAAGACGAGGCTATAACCATAATATTGAGTAAAGAACGTTCAGTGAAGTTGTTTAGTAGTTGCAACTGACTACCCATATACATTATATGAGCCGTTTATTTTGAAAGTGACCTAACTCCGTTTTTAAAATTTTTACCTAACTCCATTCTTGATAAGAAAACATACATTATTCACTTAATAATTGTTAACATTTTAATTGGAACCATAAATTTAACAGCCTTAGATACTCTTAAGCAGTATGACTCATTAGTATTGTTACGACGGGCTACTGGGTATTAAAAATGAATTAAACAATGCCTAAATTATAGATACTAATATTTATTAACAAAATGATAAAAAGGATACAATTAAACTATTAACAATTAAATTATTAAACTAATATAAATTTATAATGACAATATTCTAAATATTATAATCTAGGCCTGACTCCTATTTAATTATTACAATAATATTAGATATTATTAATTCTAGATAGCTTAACTAGTTACAATAGTTTCTATGAATATATTACACTACAATTTATAACTAATAATTAACACTTACAGTTCACTACTCCACCGACCGTAAGATTCTCCAAGTATCACAAACTGACACACAGTAACAAACAGAAACAGTTTATTACACTCGCGAGACTGTCACAGTTCACTGATACACTTATTACACTGGCCGGTTCAACACTGACTAGCTTATCACACTGACACTCACTTATCACAGATGTTACATAGTCTACTCTCAGGCTAAGACTGACTGACTCGAGGTGAGGGAAGTCTTTTTATAGGTAAGGCCGAACATTCTAGAACACGGAGGGGCCAGACAATTCCGGAATATTCTTAATCCTTTGCCGACAAAAGGAGACGATCTAGAACCGTCCTAATCCTATTTTAACTTCTCCCGCCGACGGATTTAAGCCGCTAATCCTCTTGCTCCCGTCTTCCTGCCGGCGCCCGTAACACTGCCCCCTCCTTAAAAGTGCTCTGCCCCAGAGCAAGTCCGGAGAAATCGGGCATTTATGAGCTTCTACTGATGGAGACGCACTTTCTTTCCAGGGGTTGAACGTGCACACCAATATGGCAACTCCAGAGGTGGCGAATGTCTGTTCGATCATGTCCCTGACAATCTTCCACTCCAAGCCGTCGTATCCAAAGCCCAACTTCGGAATAGCGAGCTTAGTGACACGCAGTCTCAGAAGCTTACTTCGAAGGTCGTCGAGGCTTCGCCGCAGTGCGTCATATGTCGGCTTCTGATCAGTGGCACGCTTGGTAACCAAGTAAAACGGGTGCCGTCCTTCGTGCGGCTGGTGGAGTGCCTTCCCAACAGTTGGTCCTTGGCGTTCCAGCTCCTCAGTTCCGCCGAACTTCTTCCTGAAGACCGTTGCAATCCCTCGAGAAGTCCTCAGATCTTCGGCAACGCAATGGGCCAGAGAATACTCCACTGGTAACGAGAAGATATCCCTGTACATTACCTGAGTTACTCCACGGGTCCCTGGTACCTTCGTATTTGCAACTGGGTCACTATTTGTCTCCGCGTTGTTTAGGTACCTAACCTGCTGGTCTTCTGCCGGGCCATGATCTCCTTTGTACGGTGCCAGTCTATTGAAATGGACTACCTTGGGTTTTCCTTTATGCTGCTTCCTGATCCTATATATGACGTCGTTGATCCTCTTGACAATCTCAAACGGGCCGTCCCAGGAGTTCTGAAGTTTAGGTGAGTAGCCTCGCCTTCTTCGAGGATCATGTAGCCAGACCAAGTCTCCAGGTTGGTAGCCACCCTTCTCAGCCCTGATGTAACGCTCCTTCATTCTGTCACTGGCTCCCTGGATGTTTGTGCGAACCTTCTCGTGGGTATTATCCAGTCGCTTCCGTAGATCCGAGACGTACTCCTCTCCGGCAATTTCCTCATCAGGCTTGAAACCGAATTTCAGATCACAAGGCAACCGAAGTTCTCTGCCGAACACCACATTTGCGGGAGTCTGCCCCGTTGCCTCACTGACTGAACTGCGGTAGGCCAGCAGGAACAGGTGAAGATACTGGTCCCAGTCTCGCTGGTGGTCGGAGACCACTTTGGACAAATATCGACCCATAGTCCTGTCCATGCGCTCCACCATGCCATCGGATTGAGGGTGAAGAGGTGTCGTCCTGGTCTTCCGTATTCCCAGTGCTTCGCACATCCCGGAGAAGACTGCAGACTCGAAGTTTCGTCCCTGGTCAGAGTGAAGTTCCATGGGTACTCCAAACCTACTGACGAGCTGCTTCACCAGTACGTCCGCAACCGTGGCTGCCTCCTGATTCGGAAGGGCGTACGCTTCCACCCACTTGGAAAAGAAGTCCATGGCCACGAGAATATACCGGTTACCTTCATCCGTCACAGGGAAAGGGCCAGCGATGTCAATTGCTATTCTCTCAAACGGTGCTCCCACGTTGTACTTCCTCATTGGGGCCTTCTTTCTTCTTATGGGTCCGTTAGAAGCCGCACAAGTCGCACAACGCCTGCACCAGTCCAACACATCGTCCTTAAGGTTTGCCCAGTAAAAGCGTTCACGTACCTTTTCCAATGTACGGTGAACTCCAACGTGGCCGCCAGATACTCCGTCATGAAGTTCCCTGAGTACTTCGGGCACTTTACTCTTCGGAACGATGAGCTGAAGTCTGCGCTGATCTCCTTCCGTGTTCTCCAATGCCCGTTTCAGCAGCCCGTTGTCCACTAGAATGGAGTCCCATTGGGCCCAGTAAGTCTTTACATTCTTCGACATTGGAGCAACATCCTGCCAGGTTGGTCTTCCTTGCCCCGATAGTTTCCATTGTTATTTGCTTCAAGTCCGGGTCCTCGTCCTGTTCCTTTGACACCTCTGCATCCTGCCAACTATCCATGACCACCGTTGTCCTCAACACTGATGCCTGCTTCTGTTCTTGTCGAGAACAATGCCCGCAGTCTTCGCCACAAGGCCTCCTTGAGAGCGCATCCGCATTTCTGTGACTCGTTCCAGCACGATGAGCAGATTCAAAGTCATATTCTTGAAGGCGCTCTATCCACCTCGCCACTTGTCCTTCTGGTGGATAGAGCTTGGACTTGAATCGTAGCAGTCACATTAGAGCCGCGTGGTCCGTTCTCAGGAGGAATCTTCTGCCGTATAGATATTTGTGAAAATGTTCTATAGATTTCACCACTGCCAGAAGCTCCTTCCTTGTGACACAGTAGTTGCGTTCTGGAGCTGAGAGCGCTTTACTGAAATATCCAATGACCCTTTCTTCTCCATCTTGGAGCTGAGAGAGGACGCTCCCAATAGCGGTGTTGCTGGCGTCTGTATCAAGTATGAACTTGCCCTCGGGACGTGGATAGCTCAGAATAGGAGCACTACTCAACTTGCTCTTCAACTCCTCGAAGGATGCCTGACATTCGTGATCCCAAAGGAAAGTCCGTTTTTCCTCGGTGAGCCTGGTAAGAGGTTTTGCAATGTTAGCAAATCCTTTCACGTACCTCCTGTAGTAGGTGCAGAGGCCGAGAAAACTTCTTACTTGGTGCTTATCTCGAGGTACTGGCCAGTCGGTGATCGCTGCAATCTTCTCTGGGTCAACGGCAACTCCGTTGTCTGACACAACATGCCCCAGGTAGTTGACTTGCCTTCGGAAGAGATGACACTTCTTCGGGTTCAATTTTAGGTTCGCTGCACGCAGTCGTTCGAAGACCTTCTCCAGATTGTTCAGATAGTGAGCGAAGGACTTTCCCAGCACAATGATGTCATCTAGGTATACCAGGCAAATTTCCCAAGAGAGACCTCTTAACACGCTTTCCATCAGCCTCTCAAATGTTGCAGGAGCATTGCAAAGTCCGAATGGCATTACTGTAAATTGCCAGAGTCCAGTCACAATCGAGAACGCTGTCTTCTCTTTATCTTCAGGTTTCAATCCAACCTGCCAATATCCACTGCGGAGATCCAAGGTAGATAAAAGTTCACACCCCTCTAGGGTGTCCAGCGTATCATCAATCCTGGGGAGCGGATAGCTGTCTTTCTTGGTGACGTTGTTCAGAAGGCGGTAGTCCACGCAGAATCTCGTTGTGCCGTCCTTCTTTTTCACCAGTACAACAGGAGACAACCAGGGGCTACTCGAAGGCTCAATGACACCATCAGTCGCCATCTCCTTGATGATCTTCTCGGCGTCCTCCCGTTTGGCTAACGGCAGCCTCCGCGGGACCTGTCGGATGGGCTTAGCATCCCCGATGTCAATTCTGTGCTGGACGATATCCGTTCTACCCCGTGGCCCTGGGCTGATCTCAAAGACGTCCTGCCATCGGATAATCATCTTCTTCACTTCCTCGCTCTGTTCAGGCGAGAGTTCCCGGCAGGATTCGTCCACAAATCCTGTTAGTTCTTCCGGCAGTCCTCGCAGCTCGGTGGGATGACGTTGCAGCTGACGAACCACTGAGGTAGCGGTTGTACATTCCCCTACCGGTGTTCCTTTGTTCAGCGTTACTGGGAAGCTGTTCAGGTTCATTAGCCGAATCGGAGTGGTACGTCCGACCTTGATGAGAGACCTTGCAACCATTACGCCGCGTCCGATCTCCTGTTCTTCTTGCCTTCCAGGTTTAAGTAGCAAACATTGACCCTCAGGTAGATGTCCTTCGATCGTCCCATGCGTTATTATTTGGTTCCGTGCAGGTAAAGTGGTGTCTTCTAGTAGGCGCACTCGTGCGTAGATGTCCTTTCCCTGCCGAAGGATGACTTCTTCGTCTCCCAGCGTCATAACACCTCTCGCCATATCCAGCTTGATCCCATATGCGATCATCAAGTCCGTGCCCAATATGACATCTTCATCAATATTTGCCACGAGAGCGCGGTGCTTCAGATGTTGATCCCCGATGATGAAGTCGGCAACTGTCTCCCCATAGACCTTGGCTGGCTCTCCTGTGGCAATCCGTAATGCCCAAGTAGTTGATAAGATCTTATCAGCCGGAAGTGTATTCAAGTTCAAGATAGTCATGGTTGCGCCGGTATCCAGTAGCAGACTTCGCAGCTGCCCGTTCACCATCCCATCTACGTAGAAACTGTTCGTTCTGCTTCCTATTGACGCAACTCTGATGGTCTTCCCGGGGCCTTTGACTTTACGGGTTGACAGTTGCCCCTTCCCATCAACCCTACTTAGTTTTCCTGTGGCTTTTCTTGCTTCTTTGTTGGACACTTGCTTCTAGGGTGTCCAAGTTGGCCGCAGCTCCAACAGCGTATATCTTTCTTACGGGTCCTGAGAGCCTCCAAAACCTTTGTCACTATGTCTTCGACGCTAGGGCTCCGCTTCTGCTGCTCGAACACGTGCATGGCCCCGTACTGACTGCCTGACAGCCTCGAACTCCATGGCCTGAGATAATGCGTCTCCCAAAGTCTTTGGCCGGGCGAGCTTCACTGCCTGTTGCGTCTCGGGGTCCCGAAGTCCATCCAGGAATTTGTCGACAGCCAGGCTCTCGTAGACATCATCGGTGACCGATGGGTAAGCATTCCTCACCAGCCGTGCAATGTCTGCATCAAATTCCTGTAGCGTCTCGTTGGTCTTCTGGATCCTGCTTCTCAGCTGTGAGCGATATAGCTGGTCCATGTGGCGATGGCCGAAACGCATCTCCAGTCTTCTAACCAGTTCCCCGTAGTTAGACCGCTCTGTCATGGGCATCCCTTGCAGTACTCCCAAGGCGTCTCCACGCAAGGCCAGGCACAACGCTGAAGCTTGGGTCTCTTTTGACCACCCGTGGATCGAAGCCGCCGTCTCGAAGAGAGTCATGTAGTCCTCCCACGGCGTCTTTCCGTCGAACACTGGAATGGTGTTGTGAGTAGGTGGCGTCCCAGCATTGGCGGGCGTAATGGTGCTATGAAGGCTGCCGTCGGAGGAACGGTCGGTGTCGTTCGTCGGTGGGTTGCTCTTGCGTCCCTCGAGAGCTTCTACTCTTAGCCTAAGTTCGTTTTCTATAGAAATCAATTTTTCTCCTAACCTGGATTCTACATTAGCTACTTTATTATTTACATCGGCTAACTTATTATCTACATTAGCTAACTTATTCTCAACATTTTCCATTAACTTATTCCCTAATGTACCTAACTTAGACTCTAATGTGTCCAATAAATCACTTTTTACAGTACCTAATTCATTCTGTACATTACCTAACTCATTTTTGACACTGCTTAATTCATTACCTAGCTTATTTTCTACATTACTTAACTCATTTTTAACAGTACCTAATTCATTACCTAGATTATTTTCTACATTTCTTAACTCATTTTTAAAAGTTGCAGACAACTTGCTCAAATCAGTTTCAAACAGAACGTCATCTGGATTTTCCCCTAAATCTACAAAAAATTGACGCAAGCGCTGATGCAACACACTTTTAGTTCCGGATGAATCCAGATCACGCTCCTCCAACTCCCGTTTCAAATCCGCAACTTTTAAATCAATTAATTTAACACTTTTAGATGCCATTCTACATACAGTAGCCTAATAATTACAAAATACAAGACAAAATGCAAAATAATAACAAATACACAACAATCCCACTTCTGACACCAATTTGTTACGGGCTACTGGGTATTAAAAATGAATTAAACAATGCCTAAATTATAGATACTAATATTTATTAACAAAATGATAAAAAGGATACAATTAAACTATTAACAATTAAATTATTAAACTAATATAAATTTATAATGACAATATTCTAAATATTATAATCTAGGCCTGACTCCTATTTAATTATTACAATAATATTAGATATTATTAATTCTAGATAGCTTAACTAGTTACAATAGTTTCTATGAATATATTACACTACAATTTATAACTAATAATTAACACTTACAGTTCACTACTCCACCGACCGTAAGATTCTCCAAGTATCACAAACTGACACACAGTAACAAACAGAAACAGTTTATTACACTCGCGAGACTGTCACAGTTCACTGATACACTTATTACACTGGCCGGTTCAACACTGACTAGCTTATCACACTGACACTCACTTATCACAGATGTTGCATAGTCTACTCTCAGGCTAAGACTGACTGACTCGAGGTGAGGGAAGTCTTTTTATAGGTAAGGCCGAACATTCTAGAACACAGAGGGGCCAGACAATTCCGGAATATTCTTAATCCTTTGCCGACAAAAGGAGACGATCTAGAACCGTCCTAATCCTATTTCAACTTCTCCCGCCGACGGATTTAAGCCGCTAATCCTCTTGCTCCCGTCTTCCTGCCGGCGCCCGTAACAGTATCCTATACGTATATTTTTAAATTCATCGAAACGCAAACCCTTAAATATTTGAAGATAAATGGAGGTAGGCCACTTTCAAAATAAACGGCTCATATAATGGTAAATATATGAAAATCATAATAGAATTATTCCCTTTACTTTTTACTAACTAGATTATTATCGTTTAGTCTAAAATATGGAGTATCTTCTGTGGTGAGTCAAGCTTGATGGTCTTTGAAAAAGAGATTCTGTGTGAAATCTTTGGAGCAGTGAAAACTGAGCAGTTATAGAGACGTCAGACAAATGAGGAGCTCAAAGATTTATTTAAGGAATCAGAAGTGGCCCAGTCGGTGAGGCTAAGTAGATTGAAGTGGGCTGGTCACACTGTACTGTTGGCTCAGAATGACATGCGAAACAAAATAGGTACTTCGTGGAACAAGGTGCAGAGGAAGACCTTCAACTAGAACGGAGTGATGGTAGAGATGAAGATATATCCATTCTAAGCGTGAGGAACTCGGTTGCTGCATAACAGAACCAGAACAATTATTGCAGACTGGCATAAAGGCCCAAGGATCGATTGGCTGGTTCCACTCTGTATAGTCTTTCGGTCACTAGCTCATTTCTCATTTCATGTTCTTGTCAAAATCCATTTCATGTCCTTTTTGGCATAATTTCATTCCGAACTTCTGGAAATATTTCACAGCCTCTCCTTCCTATGACAGCAATTCCCCAAGTGTCTCTCTGTTCATTCTGAGTCGTCAATAACATATCAACAATAATAAATAACATATAAACACTAAATTAATAAAGAAAGTAATTAAATTAATATAGAAATTTTAATAGGCAATAAACAAAATTAACAAGACAATATCGCTAAAAAAAACAATATGGTAGCAGTTTCATAACAAACAAAAAAATTAAGAAGGCTAAAACACAAAAAAATACGGAAAACAATTTAACAACGCACATAGAAATAATTCGAATGAGTAGAGTGATATGAAGAGGATACAGAAAATAAGATATGATGATATGATAAGGATACGGTTTCATGGGTAATACAAAATAAAAATAAAGAACCTTTTAAGGAACAGGTGGCAAATTGATTGAATATAAAATATAGTTGATTTATTTTTAGGCTTTTTGACCTGAATACGTCTTTAAAATTGCTTCGATAGTGGGAGATAATGCAAAAAAAACCCAATGATAACATCAGGGGATACAGTTTAGTGTTGCAGCTACATATCTATCCTCTCCATCCAAAATTCAATTATGCCACTGGATAGCTGAAGGATCAAAGAATTCATTACGATAAGTGAGGACTGTGATACAACGCGCGTGGTGGAGGGGGAAGCGCTGCCATTTTGAGGCAATTTTGCTGCGAATCGAGTTTTCCATATAGCATAACTTTTGACTCGGAGAAGCTACGACGTTCATTTCGGTTTCAATCGTCAGTTGTCGTCAAAATCTATCGAATGTATAAAAAAAATTAGTGCAAAATAGTAAAAGTGGATGTAATACGGTGTTAGAGTAAAAAAAATATTATCAAAAGTATATAATGTTAGTATATACGAGTATACTGTATATACGTGTATGTCGCCATATATATAATATGTTGCCATGATTAACGAAAGATATCCATCCGAAGAATGGATACACCTGTACACAGACGGGTCAGAAATGTCCAAGGCAAGCGGAGCAGGATATTACTCGACTGAAGTACAAGCAGCCCAATTGGGAAAAATGGCACCAATTTCGAAGGAGAAGACTGTGCCATCAGCGAAGCTGCTAAAGAACTGCTCCTACTAGCAATCTCGAAAAAAGTGGTCTTCTTGTCGGACACAATATCCGCGATTCAGGTAATCTGCTCACCAGAGCCACAAGAAGGAAGAGAAATAAACGTCTGCCAGGAAAGATTTCAGCAGCTACAAGAAAGGACAGACATAGTACTGCAATGGGTGCCAGGACACTGCGGTCTCTTTGGTAATGAAAATGCCGACAGTCTAGCTAAACAGGGATGTATCATGGAGCAGCCGATCCAACCGATCTCCTACCACAGTGCTTGTCGTATTATCAACCGCACTTTCAGCGAATCTGTCAAAAGAGCAAGAAGGAGAGCTGCAGAGGGAAAGCCCTGGGAAGGCATTGCAAAATCAAACATACCATGGGACCTTCCGAGAGACGTAGACAACTTTCCGAATGACAACTGGATATGATTTCCTTCAGAAGCACTTGCATCGAATTGGGGTGGTGGACTCAACATTATGCCCCTTATTTTCCAATGCTGAAGGAACTGCAGAACACCTTACGACCTGCGATGGCCTTAAGGACGTCACTTGTGAGGCAACGGTGGAGGGACGAGCTCGTTTACTGGCCGGCACCGAACGGGCGTTGGCTGAAAGAAAGAAAGAAAGTATATACGAGTCGAAAAGCCAAATCCAAATACAGAGATCGTATACGGTTGGAAAGGGCTTCTCAAGCGCGATCGAATTCTAACAATAAAACACCATATGACCGACCAAAACAGACTTATCTATACATGTTATAAAACAAAGTCCTTGGCCACGTTTGTCGCGGTAAACTCAATAACTACTGCACGGATTTCCTTGCGGTTTTCCCCAATAGATAGAGTGATTCACCAGGAAGGTTTCGGTATATAATTTGTCGAGGTTTTGTGTAAATAGGTTCGAATATCGATGGGTTTCACCGAAGACAATGCTTGCCTAATCCTGCGCAATTATCTAACGAGCAAGATAATAAATTTGTGTATAAAGAAATATTTGGTATAGTTTTTATTTTTATAATATCTATATAATAAAGTACATTAGCTGAGATGGGAAGAAAGAAAATCAAGACTCCCAAAGAAGCCTAACCAATGATATTCCCTGGAAATGATTTTTACGTTTTCTGTAGCTACTCCTCAGCTTATATTACTTGATTTTTTGTGCACTAGAAGCGTACTGGGAGGTACGATTTAGATAGGTATTATCACCTTTTAAAAGCTTACTTAAATACTTAATGTTTTTCATTTATCTGCGTTAAAAAAATGGAGATAATAGATAGTCTTATAAATATATATAAGTTATGAGTGGGAGTAGGACACTATTACTCTTAATACCATGAATCTAAATGTAAACATTACGAAAGATATATAAGGAGGATTACAAGACTGAATAAAGCAGTACTGTTTCAGAAGTTCTGATAGCATTTTCATTTCCATGATATATAAGTTTTGATAGCGTTTCATTTCCATCCTTTATTTCTTTTATTTAACATTCGCAGTGTCACGTCACTTAAGTTGTATATATATAAAATATATATATATATATATTCAATATATATATCCAAGTTTTGATAGCGTTTCATTTCCATCCTTTATTTCTTTTATTTAACATTCGCAGTGTCACGTCACTTAAGTTGTATATATATAAAATATATATATATATATATATATATATATATATTTTATATTTGTATAAAATATATATATATATATATATATATATATATATATATATATATATATATATATATATATATATTGTTGTGTATATATATAAAATATATATATATATATATATTTTAAATTACAATAAATTACCTAAATTTAATCATGGAAACATGCATGTAATCGAATTGATTTTATTTCCTCAGAAGGCAACTTCACAAAATATAAGTGGCAGGATCACGAGATCCCAACTCAGCAGTCACATCGCAGCGAAGATAACAAAGTTACTAGAGTAAGTATACTTTTAATGTTCTTGCACAAAACACTTATTTATACAAGTGCAATATAGTATAGTATATCCATGAACTGATTGTTTTACATTTTAGTTGAATATTTAAACGTATAAAATTCATTATATCTAATACGAATGAAATTTTGTTGTGCCTCATCTGGATGTATAGGTTACGTTACAGCAGATTTTACAATCGACTTCGGTTACTTTTAGGTAACGTTTTCAATAAAATAAGGATCGATATAAGGTTTTCAATGATTTTAATATCATTTTTTGAATTGGATTTTTGAACATGAATGCACATTTTGACTCACTGTTACTGTTTATGATTTTATTGAATAAGAATCGTTTAACAGGTTTTCCAGTTGTTTTTTTTTTAATCAGAATCTTTATCGATCGACTTTTTTTTTTGTGTATTAGGTTTTCAGGGACAATTAAAAGTAAATAAACTAAAATTTAAAAGAACAATAAAATGCTATCAGAACTTCAACAACTTAAAAAGCAGTAATAATAAATAAAAAATCTGAGCGAATAATACTCTAATAGTACATAGACTTTATAAACAATACCAATTCCAAAAGGCATGTATGGTAAAAATCCAACTAAAACAATTTTTTTAATAGTTGGAGCCAAACGAAAAAAAATTATTAAAGTAATAGGATGTCGAAATGCTCATGCATGGTCCAAAATCTATTTAAAAGAAAACAACAGAAAAACGCACCATCTCCGGTTGAAGAGATTTAAGTGGTGATTACACATGTCACGAAGCGCATCCCCAAGACATACGATAAGGGATGCGCAGATGATTATAGTATGAGCATTGGAAGTAATGCGAACTACTACAGGGTATTCATTCCTCATATATATGCAGAAGGAAAGATGGATGCTCGAGAAGTGGAAGGGCCTGTAGGGCATGTGCCTCACTGTGAGATTTATAAGAAGGACCTCGATTGGAGATCTGAAGAGTCCAATAAGACTCAGCAGGATTGATACTGGAGACGGATAAGAAAACGGAAAGGCCCGTAGATGCTGTCGATGTGAATGTGAGACGAAATTAAACTGCTTCATCTATCCAGAGTGGTATATTCTGAAGAAAACATGATTGATGGAGTTACACCCTTCGGGCTGTACCAACATTAAACTTCTGGATCGTCTCAATTAGCGTTATGGTTTTCCAAGATATCAAATAGACACCCGGTGGTTTGGTCCATGGACGGTCTGTATTGTGGTAAGAAATATAGGCCACCGTGTATCTGCTGGCCTCAAACAGTCATAATATACGGATCTAGACCGATTTGTCACTGAATCCGAGTGTTGGCAGGACGGACACTGGTGAATCGGCCCCATAGGGACGGGTTATAAAGGTATGGATAGCCTTCCGAAAACTATGGTTCTTTGCAACGTGAGTTTGTTGATGTCTATGCCTCTGCAATCAATTTCAATGCAAGACGACTCCATCGCTCCGCCAAAGGTCTACGTGGTCTAGAGCGCTAACAGAAAAAAAAATGTTCGAGATGCCAAATGAAGTCTTATTGCAAGACCAGTGTATTCTTGCGTCTAGATAATAAAAGGATTAAAATACCACTAAATCAAAGATAATACCGTGAATTTAAGAACAGTGCAACAGCAGGGAAATCAGAGGAAGATGAAATTTTACAACAGCCGGTATTGAAAGCCTTGCACCCTTTAATTTTATATGTAAGATGAATATATACCAGGAATATACTTTCGATGTTGTAAATTTATAAGTAGGCACCGAATATGCTGAAAAACAACACTTCATATGACTAGAAGAGAGGTATATGAGTCTGATTAAGTAAACATAAAATATCAACTTTTGTGTTTTAAAAGTTTGAATCAAAAGTGATGTCAATAACTTCTATGCAAATCGTCATTTTAATTAAATCCATTCTTGGATTCCTTGGATAGAATTAATTTTAGTAACAGGGGACCACATCACTTCTTGTCAGGAGTGTAATTGTGCTATTACTTTTGACTGCCACTGTATATCCTATTTTGTATACCTAAATGAGGATGTAACGTTGCACGATTTTTGTATTCATTATGTTCCCACTGCCGTACCAATATTTTTCGTTCCATTCGAACTAACACTGCTCAATTTTCAGTTAAAATCTCAGTTAAAACAGCAATATATCATTTTCGCACAAGAAGGTGATACCTTACTACCCAAATATCAACAACCTCACTCTGTTAGAGTTTACTTATTTATACATATTTAGTTTCGTTCCCTACCAATAACTTATTACTATTAATTAAAAAGGTAGCATGATACATCATTTGTTAGTTCAATTAACCCGTCATATAAATAATTTAAGATAAGTTCTAGATTGATGGCAGGAATCAATACATACTTTGCTCTGTTTGATCGATTAAGAAAAAGGCTGCTGAGCAGAAACAGGAAGGTGAGAAACTACAAGACACACATTAGCCCCATTATAACTTATGGTGTTGAGACAAGGACACTATTATCATATCATTATCATATCGGCTATAGAAACAATGGATCAAATTGAAAGAAAAATTCTCAGATGAATATTCAGTCCAATACAAGAAGCTGAAGGGACAAATAAGAACTATGAGGATATATAAGCTCTATGAGAAAATCAAAGTTTCCCTATTCATAATTATACAGTATTTGAAATGGCTAGGACATTTGAACATAATGGATGACTTGAGAGCTACTAAAGGATTATATAAGTATGAGCCAGGTGGAGTACACCCAAATCGTAAAATATCAAGAGGTAAATCAAAGAGTAGATGGCGGGACAGTGCTTGTGGAGATTTCCGAAAGCTGGGAATGAATATCAACTTGGCAGGAAATAGAACACACTGGTACAGACTAGTTGAGCAGGTGAGAGACTGCTAAAGCCAATAGAAGAAGCCAAATAACTTAATAGTACAATAATTGAGCATAATAAATGAAAAGTTTATAAATTTCAACATTGATAATAAATTAATTTATTAAACTTATAACTATATAATTATTATAATAAAAATATTTCAACTATGCTAAACCTAATAAAATAAATAATAACAACTATAGCCCTATAAGCTGTATATATTCGAGTAAACTTTTAAACATTAAAACTTATTATTCATTATTTGTAAAAATCATTATTTGGTTCACTTGTATACTCAAATTAAATCACTCGTTACCAATATGAGCAATATAAGGCTTAAACCAACAGAAAAAAAATCATTTTTATTCATGTTTCCAGCATATTCTACTGAGTGCATCCCTGTTTCTAAATTTTATTGATTGTTCTTTATTTCATCCAGCTTTAATTAAGTAATTCATTAATTATATGGTTGAGTGTAGAAAACAAAATAAAAAATTATATATTCAGACAGTTTTAAAAGTGCCACCTTTTTATACCTTTCAGACCAATGAATTCCAAGATCGTCCAAATGCAGTAAAAGAAATGTATCATGAAGTATGCACAATCCAATATGGTTTTTTCCTACTCATATGTTTTCTTGGGACTTGGAGTGGTGCTGGAATATTGGCACATGCTGAAAGGATGTCAGGAACTGTGGTATTTTTTATTTCTAAAGGCATTTAGTAATTAATGTTCATGATTTATTTCAATCACATATCTGGTTAAAGTAGATTAAGGAAAATTGGCCCGTTTTTAAAATAGTGATATACTTTTTATTGCATATCCTTATTAGAGCTTATAAATAACATTGGCTTATAAATAGTATTGCCTTGGTTTCCACAGCTACGAGTTAGTAATTGGAAAATAGGAAGCCTTTTTTTTTCAATAATTACTGAATTGATCATAACAGTATAGGAATTCATGGTGAGACTTCTATCAACATAACCCACAAAGGATTCAATGTTAATAAAAAAATATTGACAGAACAGTCATCTACCATATTTTCTAACCTGGCCTATTAGTCTCTCAAGATAGAGAGGGGGGACACAGAATTGCCTATGCTATAAATTAAAAAGTGCAATGAAAAATGTATTACTCGAAGTTTATTAGAGAGAGTTGAAATGAAATCTAACAATGTGAATTTCAGGGAAGAAATTCATTGTTAAAAGTTTAAATCATTGAAAATTTTCAAAACCAGTTTTAGTCTTGGTTTTACAGTTTTTGTTACACTTTCTATGCCTATAGAATATAAAACAGATCTTTGCAAAATAAGATTCACTGTATTACATATATCAGATTAATGTTTTATGCTTATAATTTAATCTTATCATGCTTTAACAATTTAGGCTGCCTTGGCAACTCAATGTACACATCACTAAAATGTGTTATTAACTTTTAAAACAGCTCTGAATAAAATGGCAAGTAGCCCTATTATCTGTACAAAAACAATACCACTGTTATATGAATCATTGGAGATTTCCATGTTCTTGTCCAGAGATTTAGAAAAAGTAAAATATTTATCTGATACAGTTTCTTATACAATCTATTCACTTACATAGAGCATTAGTTTTGTTTGTGCTTTGAAACACAATATTTTTACGACTATTTGAATTTGAATGGCAATAAGTCAGTGAAGCTAAAACTTCAAAGACATATCTACCATAACTATTCTTGATACTCAATAGCATCTCAAAGCAATTTCATGTGTTTCCTCTGTATCCACAATATGCCATAGGGAAATAAATAAAAATGTGTTATGTCAGTTTTACAGTCGTCATTATCGTCTATCATAGTGTTTCATTCCATTATATATATGGATCAGCACAATGTATACTCTAAATGATAATAGGCATACTGTAAAGTGTTGAACAGTGTGCACAGATCAACTGAAAGCCGCTGTACAATGTTGCGTTGAGGAAGATCCAAATCAGTCAATTCAACGTTGTTCCAAACAATTAATTAAATATGTAATGTAAGCAATCTTGCTTTAAATGCTTAAAAAGTTCAATTTGTGCAGTAATTCATAGCCAGTTATAATACTAGAATCACAGAAATAGTCTAATTGCGAAATATTCCAATAATTCATTTTAGAAGTAAATATAAGTTATTGAATTGTGTGTCAATCAGAATACCAAGTACAGGCATAGAGGAGCTGGAATAATGCTCCTTTGTCAGTTTGATTCAATGACATCACAAAATATAGAAATAGTAACAGTAACTTTAAAAAAACCCAGTAAATTAACAGTAATTTTGAGATATTCTGTCTTCCACATTACTTTAAATGGTTTCAGGAAAGAATGAGAATGTATGGAGTAAATGATTGGAGTATAATATGCAGTTATGTCCTCCATGCTGGTATCAAGCAATTTATATCTGCAGTAATATATTCATTGTTGTTAAAAAGCCGTATAGGTGGCCCTCCGCTTATACAAAATATAGATGTTTTTTCACTTTTCGTGGGGATATATGTATTAAGTCTTCATTCTACTATTTACTTTCTTGGGGTAGCATCTTTTTTTAATAGTAGTAAGTATTTAAACTTTATTTGACTCATTAACATAATTATATCATTATTTTAATATGCTTATTGTCTTGATATTTTTAAACTTTCCTGACAATTTATTGCCTGTTTAATATTATTCTTTTAGGTTTTGTTGCAGCACATATATAAATATTAATTGTATAAAGTTTACAAAATTGTAAACTCCTGCATCACTCATTGTTATAGAAATTTTAAGTATTACTGCTGATTTATATTATGATTTACCACTTTGTGAAAAAAATTACCAGAATTTTTTTTAATGAATTAATGAGTCATAATCCTATAATACTTAACAATTATGTTCTTTTCATAAATTAATAACTTATAATCATTCAATACTTAATCATTTTCTTCTGTTGTTGTCACTTTCCATTTTCCTTCATTGACACTCATTCCAAATGGAATATTTAAGACTGAAGTAGAACAGCTGGAGTATTTAGAGTTAAGACAACTTAAAGGACCCCATAGACAAATTCTTCACAACACCACTTTTTATGGACAAGTTGGTATTTATTATCCCTCAGAGACTACCTGAAGTTTACAACTAGTGCGGTTTATTTGTTAGAGCAACAGACACTGGTGCCTTTAGGCATACTTTATTGCTGTTCAACCTATTCTTAGTAGATTGGTTGGGTTCCTTGGCACATATTGTCAGGGAAATGTGAGATAACATACCCACAACTGCTAATCTTAGATCTATAAATATAAACCTATATTTATACCAGTAAAATGTTATAATCAGTCTCACGGCCGTTATGACAAAATCTGCACATAGGTAACTGTACAACCTTAAGATTGAGCACATGTTTGTAAGTTTACTATGGCCAGTATAATAGTAGTTTTCATCAAGGTTACCCAATATATTTAAAGCAGAACTTTGCTTCTTATTTCCAGAAACAGCAGTCTCTTTTTTTATTGTCCTTTCTCTGTGAGTTCTGTGTGGCTTTTTCAACATATAGTCTTTAATAACGCTATCGGCATGGCTTAGGCATATTCCATGCTAGCGTAAACCAGCACACATTCCACATTTAATTTTTTATTAACAGTTTTCCCTTTATTTAGTAGGATTATTAAGGGTCCCAATTACTGCCTGATTATGTTATGTTTTTTTTCTTGCATCCTTTCCTGTAATACAGTACTAGCAAAGTAGCTGATAGCTAACACCTGTGGTCTATTGTCCTATAAGGGAAAATATTCCATCATTAATACTATATTAATGTTACGGGCTACTGGGTATTAAAATGAATTAAACAATTCCTTAATTAAAAATACTAATATTTATTAACAAAATGATAAAAAGGATACAATTAAACTATTAACAATTAAATTATTGAACTAATATAAATTTATAATAACAGTATTCTAAACATTTATTATCTAGGCCTAACTCCTATTTAATTATTACAATAATATAAGATATAAATAATTCTAGATAGCTTAACTAGTTACAATAGTTTCTATGAATATTCTAAAATTACACTACAATTTATAACTAATAATTAACACTTACAGTTCACTAGTCCACCGACCGTAAGATTCTTCAAGTATCACAAACTGACACACAGTAACAAACAGAAACAGTTAATTACACTCGCGAGACTGTCACAGTTCACTGATACACTTATTACACGGGCCGGTTCAACACTGACTAGTTTATCACACTGACACTCACTTATCACAGATCTTCACTGGTCTTCTCTCAGGCTAAGACTGACTGCCTCGAGGTGAGGGAAGTATTTAAAGAGGCAAGGCCGAACATTCTAGAACACGAAGGGGCCAGACAATTCCGGAATCTTCTTAATCCTTTGCCGACAAAAGGAGACGATCTAGAACAGTCCTAATCCTATTTTAACTTCTCCCGCCGACGGATTTAAGCCGCTAATCCTCTTGCTTCCGTCTTCCTGCCGGCGCCCGTAACATTAATATAGAGTATGTATTAAAATATTCTATCTGGAGTTCATTAATACTCCAGTTGCTGGCTCCTGCTGTATGTGAGAAAGCCCTCCTAATAGCAGTTGTTCCCATTAATTGGTCTTTGCACATTGGCCTTGTCTGTTTTATAGAGTATTAGTATTCATGTCATACTCATTCATTCATGTATTAGTATGTTTTATAGAGTATTAGTATTAGTATTCATTCAAGTTTACATTTTTCATCGATCACACAAATGGCCATTTGATTAACGGAGGTATTAAATTTTCCCCCAAAAAACAGGTTTCCTCCAACCACTGCTAGGTTAGGTTCCAAAGGACTTATGTGTACTGCTAGGACAGGAAACAATTTTAATTGGGTCACGTTTTTTATAAGCAATTTTCCTGAGTTCTACAAGTTTCTGGAATCCCTAAGCTTAAACTTGAAGAGTATTTTTCGTCAATGGTCAGTTGTATGACTTTCTGTTGTAAATCTTTTCAGCAATTGAATTAATTCTAGCAAAAATTATTTTTTTAATTTAATTTTTTATACTATATTCACTATATAGACAAATTTATATCAAACCGTCAATAGTATCAATTTAAACTATGTATGTATCAAGCGTCGTTACCTATATTTATATATATTTTTTTATAGAGTTAAGCATTGCTAGGTCAGCAGGTGTAAAAATTTATATTTAAATATTCTTTGGTAATGAAGAATAATTTAAAGTATAAATATTAAATATCAAATAAGAGTTTACTATTTGAAGTAGCTCCTTATGCTTTGTTTTAAACATTTGAAACTTAATCACTGTCATTTTTACACGGTATATCTACATAAATGAAGTAGAGTGATTTTTCTTTATGGCTTATTTTACTTGATAAATTAATTCTTTAAATGTTATCTTTTCCCTAGCTATTCTGCGTGGCGTAGTTGGAACAGCCTCTTACATGTACCTTTTCCTTTGGGGATGTAAACAACATTTTTCTGTTACTGCCCAAGTTTTTAGTTTCATGTTTGCGCCATTTAGTTTAGTTACTACATCTTCAACAGCATGTGCATTGGAAGAAAGTAAGTAAATTTAATTTGATTACTTTACTATTTTATAGTCTAGTTACTATTTTTGGTTCAATGAATACAGCATTACAGATCAGAAATTAATATATATGATTGAACATCTTAGTGTGCGGGGTAGCTCAGTGGTAGAGCAGAATAAGAAAGAGTAATCAGTAGGATTTACTTAAGAGGAAGGAATGGAAGATTGAGATTCAGCATTTATAAGATAAATATTGTTATAAATTCATCAATTATAAGTAGTGTAATGATTGGACAAGAATTCGTGATGTCTTCATTGAGGATATCTACAAATTCTGATTGAAGAGTTGAGAAGTGGGATTGCAGTAAAAAGAATATTACAACTGTTTATGAAGCAGCTTTTTTAATGTAAAATTAATGAAAGCATACATACAATAACAATTGAAGCAGAAATATTTTCAGGTTGATTGATCTGTAACGTTATCTTTAAGTCACCTAAGCCTTTATTAACTTTTTTTGGGATTCAATCGTTACTAAGCACAATAACTTAAAAAGTCCATCCCCATCTTCACAATTCCATCACTTCAATTACGTTAGCTAAGTGCATTACCTGTTTACCTATTCCATACTATTCAAAGTATGGTTTATGGCTTATCTACACCTTTATTTCCTCTTGAAGTTATTTTTCCATGCAGTCAATACTGATTATCATAGGCCCCAAGTACTTAAACTTTTTGACATGTTCAAATATATTTCCTCCTATATTTATATTACTAAAATCATCACCATTTCTGCTATATCCTTTGTCATATCTGCATTTACTTTTGAGACTTACTTCGTTACTGGTGTTATTTAGTTTTTGTGTCTTCACCAAACAGAACCTAATTACCAAGAGTATTTTACTATCTAAATAAAACCTTTTTCAGAATGTGTCGACTTTCTAATTACATAATGTAGTGTTAAATTAAATTAGTAGAGACAAAACTCATCAGAAAGGACCCTTTTTATTCTTCTCTATATCAAGATCATTTTTTTAGTGTTTAATATTTTATGTATAATATTATATTTTATAATTATTTCATTAATTTGGTAAAACCATTTTCCAGTCCAATTTTCATTTATTTCAAACTTTTCGACTATATAGTCATTTTCAATTTATCCTTTTTTTCATAAGCATTATTTTTACCACTTATAAGTCAATATTAGAATTGTCATTCTACCAATTCTGTAATTTAATAAAAATACAACAATGATACAATAAATACAACAGTTATAAAAATATGTCCTGAATTATATTTTATATTATATATTAGTTTTGTTGTTTGAAGGATTTTACAATGATGCATTTTTTAATATATGCTATGTTATTTTTTGGTAACTCCTCTTTTATGTTATTACTTAAATGTGTGAACAGTTCCCATTATTTAATTTTTTCTGTTGAGCTGTATAATTCTTACATCTGTAACTGATGTGGTTTAATTTTCTCTATCCTGCTTATAGAGAATATTTACTCGAAAATATCCACTCATAGAAAGTCACCAATAATTTACCTTATGATGGTTTCTTTTACCTATTAGCTTTTTAACAAAAGAATAATTCAAAATTATGAGGCACAGTTAATTTCAGGTGATGGAGTTACATTAAAGACCCTAATATCAGCTACTGACAATAATGATATTCCACTGCTAGCAATTCCTCCTCCAGTGATTTTTGGTTCAGCTATTGTTTTGATGGTTTTTTTTTACATGTTGAACATTAACCCTGGGCCTTATGGAAATGCAAGATCCATTTATTTTATACTACCAGTAAGTCTTTCTTTCTTTTTTCTATTATTATTAATGTTGTAATTGATTTATTGCAATTTATTTAAATGAATGATACTAATGGCATCGATTTTTTAATTTTTATTTTTTTTATAATTGGGGCTGTGGTTCAATAAAACATAAGTTTATCATTGATCAAATAGCTTAAGCATATTTCTTTTAATGACCTCTTTTATTTAATTTATGCATATCAGTCTAATGGTTATCTGATTTAATAGTATAACTAAGAAATTCACATTTATTTTATTCTTATATTCAGTTAAAAATATAATTTTTAGAACCTACAAAGCATAAAAAGATAGCTGGCACCAGTTAATTTAAAAAGGTGAAGTGTTAAATATTATTTAGCTTCAAGCAATATTTCCTTTAATTTAGACTATGCTTATAGTTATTATATTTTTTCAAGCTTTAATCTTAATAAATTTATTAATACAATAATTTTTCAGCTCCGGTTTCAAAAAATCTTGATACCAAAATACTTCAAAACAGATAATAGTAAAAGGGATGAAAAATTTAGAAAAGGCCTTTATGAAAAATCTCCAGTAAACATTGAAATTGGAATAAAAATTAAAAACCTGTACAAAAAATATGGAAATTTTACATCATTGAAGAACCTGTCATTAAATATATATTCAGGTCAAATTACTGCTCTTCTCGGGCACAATGGAGCTGGAAAAACAACCACTCTTTCAATTTTGTCAGGTAAACTAATATTATTAATTTACAACAGAACTTTAATATGTATTGCAAATAACAAAGACAAATGTTGAATTTAAGACAAATGGTTATTAATTCACAAATATACCAATTATTACAAAATTAATAATAATAAGAACTAAATATGAGGCAAGAAGCCATTCTATTCCTTACCTATATATATATAATTCTGTACTCCGATCCACATATTTTCCTGACCTCTGGAAATTTTCCATTGTAAAAATGATACCCAAACCTAAAAAAAAACCAGAATACCCATCCTCTTACCGTCCTATCTCTCTTTTACCTTGCATGGGTAAAATCCTAGAAAAACTCATCCTTAAACAATTATACCCTATCCTTGATGCAAATCACATAATACCAGATCACCAGTTTGGATTCCGAGCATCCCACTCCACCATTCAGCAATGTCATCGTGTGGTGGATGTGGTCTCCTCTGCCTTAGAACGTGGATCATATTGTTCGGGCGTCTTTCTTGACGTGGAGATTTTTGACCGAGTCTGGCATTCGAGCTTGCTGTACAAACTCCTTAAATTCCTACCCCCTACATACTTTCTCATCCTTCAATCCTATCTCACAAATAGAACTTTCCATGCAAACCATAATAATGTCTATTCATCCCTCTTTTCCCAATCTGCTGGTGTTCCTCAAGGTAGTATCCCTGGCCCAATCCTTTATACAGTTTATACAGCTGACAACCCAACTCATCCTAATACTATCCTTACCACGTATGCTGATGATACATCAGTATTATCAGTCAACACCAATCCAGTTATTGCATCCCAAAGCCTCCAATCACTTGTTATTGTATCACTGATCTTGAAGAATGGTGTCAAAACTGGAGAATTAAAATAAATTCTCAAAAATAGGATCAAATCACTTTTATCTTACGTCGTAAACCAATGACTTCCTGCGCTTCAGTATCCTTTGATAATATCCCACTGGTGCCTGTAGAACAGATCCGATACTTAGGGTTGCACCTCGACAAACGATTAACCTGGAATCCTCATACAAGACTGAAAAGACAAGAAACCGCTTGACGTTTCAGGCTACTTCAACACTTACTAAACAAACGCTCTAAGCTCCCAATTAACTACAAAAGACTCATTCCTCCGATAATCCTCCAAGGCGTCTGAAAAGAAGATGGGCACGTGACCTTCTTAGTTCAACTTTGATTTGAGCACTACCAGTGGGTAGTTTCTCTACATGTCATTCTCATATCATTATGTATTGCATATCCTATTTACTTGTTGTATTATTGTAATACAGTTGTAAATATAAATAAACAAATTTAAAAAAAAAATATGACAGAGAGAGAGAGAGAGTGAAAGAGAGAGGGAGGGGGAGCTAAACAAAAGAAAACAGTGAATTTTAGATTATAATTAAAGATTCCAAAAATATGAATCTCAGAAATTTATATGCATAAAAAAAATAAGAAAAGTTCTGGTGGCAGAGGTTTTGAAAAGGGTATTTCAGTTTGATTTGAATTGTAAAACGTACTGATTTCTTTATATTCTGAAAATAAATAACATAAAACATCCTTTGTTTTACGGCCTATCCTCAAAAAACTTGACTAACTGATGGCTAACTAAGTTGAAAACAATATTTGTTGTTTAAAGATGAATAATTTTCTTTTAGGTTTCCACAACCAATATTATTACAAAAGACTTTGTTGATTTCTTCTGGTTTAGACCGTGTAAATAAATTTTTCGCCAACCATGCTGCTGACTTCCTCAGGGCTGAGATGAGTCATTCTTATCTCAGCCTTGAGGAAGTCAGCAGCATGGTTGGCGAAACGTTGGCGAAAAATTTATCTACACGGTCTAAACCAGAAGAAATCAACAAAGTCTTTTGTAATGAATAATTTTGTTTGAAATGATTTATATCAATCTTATATTTACTTTCAGGAATGTTATCACCTACTTCAGGATCAGCTTTATATGAAGGTTACGACATATTAACAAATTTAAAAAAGTTTCGTAAAGATCTTGGACTTTGCCCTCAAAATAATTTACTTCATCCAAACCTTAATGTTATCAATCAGCTAATATTTTTTGGAATGGTAAGATATCAAAGTTATATATAGTAAAATAGAATATAAAAATAATTCTACTTGTTATGAACTTATTATTCTTAGACTAGGTCCGTTTAGAATAGCAAATGTGTACAGGAAAAATAGAATATACATCTGGCCAAAAGGTTACATAATAAGCATCAGATCATATTTACATAATCACCAGAACAGTAAATAAAAGAAAGTAAAGAATAAAAGTCACTATTTACTTCTGAATAATTATAACTGGTTAGAGACTATCTGTTCGGAAGTTGAGATGTTGGAAAAGCATGTATTTTAAGGGATATGGAGAAGCATGGTGGATATTAGGTGGGAATCAGTTGGAAAGAAGTTTGTAAGTGGAGAGAGTGAGAAAGGAGTGATTGATTTTGTTCTGTGTGAATGGGTATAAGTTGTTTCCTGAGATTTAACCGAGGATTTTAACTGTAGGAGACTGTAGAAATAAGAGAGGTGTTGAGAGTTGATGGATTGGTATATGAATGAACCAAGGAAATATTGTCACTTTAACTCACCATAATGGTGGAACAAATAACACCACCTTGGGGTACCTAAGACAAATCTTATAGCACAATTCTTTATTTCCTTCAATCTGTCTTTGAGCCCACTTGATTCTCCCATTTACTGTTATTATGTATCAATTACACATATCGATATTTCTCTTATCGAGTGTGTCTCTAGTGTGTAACAGTCTGTGTCTGTGTCTTTTGTTCTCTCTCACCTTTATGTGTTCTGTCATAAATAAATCTGTGTTTATCTTATAAATCATTTCCTTTATGAACCCATGCGCACTCTAATATTTACCACACAGCCATAAAAGATTATATATGGAGCATGCTGGTAGATTTCATTAGAAGATGTCATTCATTAGAATGATGGAATAAATATGGAAATAAATTATGGATCTTATTTGAATGTATGAGATGAAAATGGTTGACTGGATGATCTTATTTAAAGGAGATAGTTGGGGGGTGCAGTCAATAAGAACACCGAATAAGTGAAGTACTTATATTATGTGCCGACGTTTCGACCTACAGTGCAGGTTATCTTCAGGGCTAACAGAGAAACAAACAGAACAAAAATGTAAAAACATCAAAGTTGTACAGTAACAATACTAGTGACAAATAATGTAGAAAAATACAAAGTGGCAGATATGAAAATAGAAGATAAAGAATATTAAAAAGGAGTCAGATTATAATAAAATAAAGATATAGACAGATTTAAAAATTACTGATAATGAAAAGGCATTAAACTAGTGGCAGATATAATAAAAATCAGATAAAGACAAATATAACAAAATTATTGAAATAGTGACAGATATAATTATAGAAAATGTGATAGAATATAATAAAATTAAGATAAAGACAGATATAACAAAGATATTGATAATGAAAAGAAAATGAAAATAATGGCAGATATAATAAAGTAAGACAGATTTAATAAAATTAAAGAAAATGAGCAGAAATGATAAATAATAAATAACGCATATAAAATAAAAAATAGAAAATAAATGTACAGAATGGATAGTAC
Source organism: Arma custos (assembly GCA_037127475.1). NCBI lineage: Eukaryota > Metazoa > Arthropoda > Insecta > Hemiptera > Pentatomidae > Arma > Arma custos. The sequence goes on from CM073759.1 coordinate 90,003,355, forward strand.
AGTACAATATAATAATATAAAGGAAAATCAAAAGGAGGAGTTAAACAAAAGAAACAAAATGAGGATATTTACATATAAAGAAGGGTTGGAATATGAAGAATACAGAAAAACTAGTAAAATAAAGGTGTAAAATGTATGATAACGGACTTAATGATGTTACCAAGTTACAGAAAAGTATGGAACTATATGTACAATAACAAATGTGAATAATAGAAAAACTATTGTACAATAACACCAGTGTACAATGACTGTTTTGAAAATATAGTTGATAGGAATAGAATATGAAAAGTTAAAATAGGTGAAAACGCTAGTACAGTAACAATAGTTTACAATGTATGTATGAAAAACCCCACTTAGATGGGATTAATGAATTGGAAAAATAAAATAGGTGTTTAAAAATATGAACACATGATTACCAACATATGATGGATGCCAAAATGATAAGGGGAAAAAATAGGAAAATTAAAATTGGAGAAAGGATAAAGAGAAAAGTTTAAGATAAATAAAATATAAAGAAGAAATGAAGAGGAGACATACCGAATGTTGGGAAGCGTGGCCGTTACATATAGCGGCTAGAGTGTACTGGGCCACATTTGACCGTTGAGAACGAGGGAAGAGATGGGAGCGGTATCTAGTGGTCGGAAAGTTAACTATAGAAGGTAACTATACTGGAGTATAGGAAAAAAGGATAAAAAAATATAAATAAAATTAAAACAATGAAAGAAATGTCGATAGAGTGATAAAAAAGAAAACATCAATGTCGGAGTAACGGGAATTTATCGGATTCCAGCAAAAGACCGTTAAGACTGGGGGAAGAGATAGGGGCGAAATCTAGTGGCCAAAAGTTAACTATAGAAGGTAACCATGCTGGAGAATAGGAAAAGATGGGGAAAGGGAGTAGATGGATAAAATTAATATGAATAAAATAAATAAAAAATTGAAACAAAGAAAGAGATGTAAACCGAGTGATAACAAAAGAAACATAAATGACGAAGTAACGGAATTTAAGGTCTTTTGAGTAAATTAAAAATTTGGGAGTAGGTAGAGGAAAGGTGATGAGAGTCAGACTTAAGATTGATAGAGGAGGAATCTAAATTTATGTGGATAGTTTCAGAGAGGATGCGTTTGCCATGGTTATGCGCTGTAGCTAGGATAGACGTTTTTTCAAAATCAAAGGTGTGGTTTAAAGAAATGGCATGTTCGGAAAGTTTAGAGGAGGTAAGGTTATGGGAGGAAATGGCATATTTGTGTTGAGAAATACGGTCTTTAAGGAAGTTTTTGGTTTCACCTATATAGGAAGAGTTGCAATTAGTAGAAGAACAAGGAATCCGATAAACGACATGGGAACGAAGCTTGAAGGGAATAGGATCTTTGATACGGGTATAGATATGGGAAAGTTTGTTATGGGATTTGAAGGCAATACGTAAATTGGGGATAACGGAACGTAAGTATTTTTGAATGCTATTAGAGAGGGTGGGTATATATGGCAAGGATCTGTATATAGGGATAGATGGTGGATGTGGTGATCGGGTGAGGGTGGGGGGGTTATAGTAGTCATGGATGAGTTTATTAACAATATAGGGAGGGAAATTGTTTTTAAAAAGGATTTCTTTGATACGGAGGGTGTTGGTTGTATGGAAGCAGGCGTCAGAGAGGGATAGGCCACGGTGAATGATATTTTTAGCGACGTTAATTTTAAGGTGGTGTGGATGTTGGGAGTAATAATTAAGAAGTCGGCCAGAGTAAGTGGGTTTTGTATACCAATCGGTGGATAAGGTGTGGTCAGAATTTTTAATGATAAGGAGGTCAAGGAAAGGTAGTGACTTATTGGATTCGACTTCAACGGTGAAATGGAGGCGGGGATGGTATGAATTGAAGGAAGATAATAAATCAGTAATGATGTTGGGATTGATGATAAGGAGGAGGTCGTCTACATATTTTTTGATGAAACAAATATCGTCACGGAACTGTGGAAGAATGGAGTCTAGAAGGTCATTTAGAACAATATTAGAGATTTTGGAGATGAGGGAATATCCGTATATAAAATCTATCCGAAAGGAGATGACCTCTGGGTTCACAATATTTCTTCCACCCCCATCCCTAATAATGTTATCCTTTCATCCTTACAAGTCCTCAGCCGTAACAACCCATACGATATCCATAACTCCTTTCACCTACGTGATCTTTTAACATCCCTCACCATCCCTGATCATTACATCCTCACTTCCTTCGATGTCGAAAGTCTTTTCACCAACATTCCCTTAGACAAAGCTCTTGACATAATAGATAACCACTGGCCACTAATAGAACCCCATACATCTCTTAACCGGTCCTCATTCCTTCAATCATTAAAACTTTGCTGTGAATCCGGCTACCTTACCTTCCATGGACAGTTCTATTCCCAAATTTCTGGACTTGCCATGGGAAATCTTCTTGCTCCTGACCTCTCTAATATTGTTCTAAATGACCTTCTAGACTCCATTCTTCCACAGTTCCGTGACGGTATTTGTTTCATCAAAAAATATGTAGACGACCTCCTCCTTATCATCAATCCCAACATCATTACTGATTTATTATCTTCCTTCAATTCATACCATCCCCGCCTCCATTTCACCGTTGAAGTCGAATCCAATAAGTCACTACCTTTCCTTGACCTCCTTATCATTAAAAATTCTGACCACACCTTATCCACCGATTGGTATACAAAACCCACTTACTCTGGCCGACTTCTTAATTATTACTCCCAACATCCACACCACCTTAAAATTAACGTCGCTAAAAATATCATTCACCGTGGCCTATCCCTCTCTGACGCCTGCTTCCATACAACCAACACCCTCCGTATCAAAGAAATCCTTTTTAAAAACAATTTCCCTCCCTATATTGTTAATAAACTCATCCATGACTACTATAACCCCCCCACCCTCACCCGATCACCACATCCACCATCTATCCCTATATACAGATCCTTGCCATATATACCCACCCTCTCTAATAGCATTCAAAAATACTTACGTTCCGTTATCCCCAATTTACGTATTGCCTTCAAATCCCATAACAAACTTTCCCATATCTATACCCGTATCAAAGATCCTATTCCCTTCAAGCTTCGTTCCCATGTCGTTTATCGGATTCCTTGTTCTTCTACTAATTGCAACTCTTCCTATATAGGTGAAACCAAAAACTTCCTTAAAGACCGTATTTCTCAACACAAATATGCCATTTCCTCCCATAACCTTACCTCCTCTAAACTTTCCGAACATGCCATTTCTTTAAACCACACCTTTGATTTTGAAAAAACGTCTATCCTAGCTACAGCGCATAACCATGGCAAACGCATCCTCTCTGAAACTATCCACATAAATTTAGATTCCTCCTCTATCAATCTTAAGTCTGACTCTCATCACCTTTCCTCTACCTACTCCCAAATTTTTAATTTACTCAAAAGACCTTAAATTCCGTTACTTCGTCATTTATGTTTCTTTTGTTATCACTCGGTTTACATCTCTTTCTTTGTTTCAATTTTTTATTTATTTTATTCATATTAATTTTATCCATCTACTCCCTTTCCCCATCTTTTCCTATTCTCCAGCATGGTTACCTTCTATAGTTAACTTTTGGCCACTAGATTTCGCCCCTATCTCTTCCCCCAGTCTTAACGGTCTTTTGCTGGAATCCGATAAATTCCCGTTACTCCGACATTGATGTTTTCTTTTTTATCACTCTATCGACATTTCTTTCATTGTTTTAATTTTATTTATATTTTTTTATCCTTTTTTCCTATACTCCAGTATAGTTACCTTCTATAGTTAACTTTCCGACCACTAGATACCGCTCCCATCTCTTCCCTCGTTCTCAACGGTCAAATGTGGCCCAGTACACTCTAGCCGCTATATGTAACGGCCACGCTTCCCAACATTCGGTATGTCTCCTCTTCATTTCTTCTTTATATTTTATTTATCTTAAACTTTTCTCTTTATCCTTTCTCCAATTTTAATTTTCCTATTTTTTCCCCTTATCATTTTGGCATCCATCATATGTTGGTAATCATGTGTTCATATTTTTAAACACCTATTTTATTTTTCCAATTCATTAATCCCATCTAAGTGGGGTTTTTCATACATACATTGTAAACTATTGTTACTGTACTAGCGTTTTCACCTATTTTAACTTTTCATATTCTATTCCTATCAACTATATTTTCAAAACAGTCATTGTACACTGGTGTTATTGTACAATAGTTTTTCTATTATTCACATTTGTTATTGTACATATAGTTCCATACTTTTCTGTAACTTGGTAACATCATTAAGTCCGTTATCATACATTTTACACCTTTATTTTACTAGTTTTTCTGTATTCTTCATATTCCAACCCTTCTTTATATGTAAATATCCTCATTTTGTTTCTTTTGTTTAACTCCTCCTTTTGATTTTCCTTTATATTATTATATTGTACTGTACTATCCATTCTGTACATTTATTTTCTATTTTTTATTTTATATGCGTTATTTATTATTTATCATTTCTGCTCATTTTCTTTAATTTTATTAAATCTGTCTTACTTTATTATATCTGCCATTATTTTCATTTTCTTTTCATTATCAATATCTTTGTTATATCTGTCTTTATCTTAATTTTATTATATTCTATCACATTTTCTATAATTATATCTGTCACTATTTCAATAATTTTGTTATATTTGTCTTTATCTGATTTTTATTATATCTGCCACTAGTTTAATGCCTTTTCATTATCAGTAATTTTTAAATCTGTCTATATCTTTATTTTATTATAATCTGACTCCTTTTTAATATTCTTTATCTTCTATTTTCATATCTGCCACTTTGTATTTTTCTACATTATTTGTCACTAGTATTGTTACTGTACAACTTTGATGTTTTTACATTTTTGTTCTGTTTGTTTCTCTGGTAGCCCTGAAGATGATCTACACTGTAGGTCGAAACGTCGGCACATAATATAAGTACTTCACTTATTCGGTGTTCTTATTGACTGCACCCCCCAACTATCTCCTTTACATATGGATCTTATTGATTTTCTGAATATTTGGGGGATGTGGGGTTCCAAGGAAAAGTTTTGATCAAAAGTGATGCTTTGGTTTTTAACAGAGTAGCCGAAAGTGATAGAATGATCATTTAAGATTAATGTGGGGATGATGTGGATTGATCTAAGAAGTGAATTGGAACTTTTAACAATAATCTGGGTTTTCATAACATTTAAACTCAATCTATTCAGCCTTGGCCTGACACGAATCCTATGTAGGTCTTCCTGAATAATGGTGAACGCTACCAATGTCTCTGAAGGAGGAAAAGATAAATAGATTTGGTAGTCGTCGTTATATAGATGGTAGAAGCAGTGAATTATAAGAAAATAAACAAATTATTATTGATTATAACTTTTATAGTACTGGCTTTATATGTTATTTTATTTATTGATAATTTTTTTTCATAGTGCTGTGGTTTTTGAGTAAACATGTTCTTACATTAATTACTGGTGATTAATTGTTAAGTTCTTTAGATCATGTTTTTTTTTTTGCTACTCGAGAGTTTTATTTATTCTAATTACAATTAATATACATTTATAGCTTGGAGGATTAAGCAGGAAAGAAGCAATAGAAAGTGCCAACAATCTTTTAAAACTCGTTGGAATATTTGAAAAAAAATATGTTCAAGTTCCTCAGTTGTCCGGTGGCATGCAACGCAAGCTATGTATTGCCCTTGCATTTGTTGGAAAACCAAGGGTAATCAAGTTTGAGTATTATTTCCAAAGAATAGTGATTATTTAAATTAGTTTATTTTATCATCATTGAAAGTAATTATTGAGAAGTGCTCTTATTTATTTCTATGATTTATGATAAGCCCATGTAACAGTCTTTGCTCAAAACGTTTGTTTTTTATTTTCTAAGAAATTCTGATCTTTTATACCTCTTATTTTATTTGATATATACAAAGTATAGTGGTCCCCTACTGCTCAATAGTTCATGGTTTATTTTAAATAGTAAAAATAATCTTGGGCAATTTACAAATTCCCTAATCTAGAGGACCAACATATTTTTAAATCCCTCTAGATTACAGAATTTTTCTTTTCAAACAACTTATTGTTAATATGAATTATGATAAGTAGTAATAATAGTAATTTTATATACACATAATTATATTAAGTACATGCTTTATATACCAAAAAGGAAATAAAACTAGAAAAGGAGGTAGGTAAAAAAATATTGTGTAATTGTAAAAATTAAACAAAAATATAAAAATGTATAGAGGAGAAAATTAAAAATAAGATATGGTAGGAAAAAGTCACAATAGGATATATAGAAAAAAACATATTATTGATGAAAATTTAAATTGTTATAATCAATGTAGCAAAAATAACTTCTAACTCAAGCTTCAAAATGGATAAACTTACGTAATTTTGAAACAGAAGTATTGTGGAAAAAACAAAACAAAGTTATGTAATTAAAACAAGCTAATAGAATATTTTCTTCATGAAACAGTGGATTTTTTTCAAAAATAAATTCAAGAATTCCTCTTTACCTAACAATTAACAATGTTTTTGAGGTCGGTTCTCGACATATGAGCGGCTTCTTTCTTGATTTTCTCAAAAAGTTTGTTATTGAGATCCTTTGTCAAAAGTTTAGTGTGCATTATCTTGGCTCTATCCCAATGTGTTTTAATCTTCCTCTTAGCTAGTTTGTTAATTGTATCCTTATCCAGGGAGAGGGGAACCTCTCACCATGGTTCTGGTCCAATTGGAGCAATTCCTGCTCCTTTCTTTGCCAATTTGTCGGTCCTCTCATTTCCTTGTATATTACAGTATCCAGGGATCGAAAATATGTTAACTCTGTTGTGCATAGTTAATTCATCAAGTCTTATACAGTGTTCCTCCACTAGCCTGGATTTCGTTACTGCATTTTGTAATGCATTACATGCTGCCTGACTGTCAGTAATAAAATTATTGGCTTTATTCTTGTGGTCTTTTTTTGCGAAGGCACCTGCAAGTATTACCCATATTTCCGCTTGGAATTCAGTGGGTGTCGTGCCCAGAGTTAAGTAATGACCTGTGTTCCAGCATCCCCTGAACCAGATCCCCGAGCCGGCACCATGCTCTCCTTTGGATCCATCAGTGTACACATTTAGACCTTTGGGTGGGTTAAAGCACTTTTGCAAATCGCCTGAGTGTCAATGCGAAATCTTTTTTCAAAGTTATATTTATACAGCATTAGGTCTAAATGCTTTTTCAACTCTGCATTTCGCTCAATCGTATCAAAGACACTTCTGTGTCCAAAGTCATTCGTCTTCATTCCTATTTTCACTAGCCTGTAGGCTGTTTTCAATGCCTCTGCTTCAATTGCAATATCGAGAGGAGTTAAATCAAGTATAGTTTCCAATGAAGCGGTAGGGGTGGTTCTCATGACCCGAGTGATCATAATGCACCCAAGCCGCTGTGCCTTCTCTAACTTCAGTCTATTTTGTTCGACTCCAGCTCTGTGCCACCAGGCTATTGAGCCATAAGTTAGCACGGGTTTGAATCCCATCTTGGGGCTGAATCCCCCACCTGTTGCCGCAAATGCTCTTACAAGTCCACAGAATTCTAATGGCTTTCTTGGTGACATAATCAATATTTTCATTCCAGTTTAATTTACTGTCCATAATGTTGCCGAGGTGTTTAACCTTCTTGTTAAACTGAATGCTCATCCCTTTCATCCTGGGGGGGTGAGATGTCATCTGCATAGCCTATGACTTTGAAACCCGCCTCATTCAAGAGATGTAGTAGTTCATCCACTACCAGGTTCCAAAGTAGTGGGTAAAGAACCCCTCCTTGGGGGCAACCTTAACCTTTTCGTGATATTTGCCTATACTGGCTTAAATAACCATCTATAGCATGGCAATGAACCATTTGGTAATGTTTGGTTTGATGCCATGCTTTTGTAGGGCATTAGTTAATATATGAGTTGGTGTATTGTCAAATGCCCTTTCTATATCTAGAAATGCTTCGAGCACAATCTGTTTCCACTGCAGAGCATCTCCCACCTTTTCCACCACTGTGTGTAGCGTAGTGTTGCAGGATTTTCCCTTGCATGTTGATGCAACAGTACTGATCCATTTTTGAGATGTTTGTCCCTGATAAATCTGTCAAGAATCTTCTCCATTGTCTTCAGCAGAAATGAGGAAAGACAAATGGGGCAATATGATTTGGGTTCAACATATGCTTCCTTCCCTGGATTGGGAATAAATGTGATCTGAACTTCTCTCCAGGCTGTTGGAATATAGCTATAGGCCAGACAGCCATGGAATAGAGTAGAAAGCCTGCCTATGATAAATTTGATTTCCTCTTTTAACGTAGCAGGATAAATTCCATCAAAACCTGGTGTTTTGTACAGTTTGAAGTTTTTAACTGCCCATTTTATAGTATGGTTTTGTTGTGCCTGTATTAAAGATTACCCAGACTAATGTCTAGTCCAGATTGCACCTTTCCTCAGGTGTCAGGGAGGTTTTCATACCTTTGTGTCCGAGGTTTCAAGCTTACTCCTCGGGAAGTGCGATTCCATCATAGGAGTTATAGTTTCTTTGATGCTCATGGGATCCCCATTTGGCTTCTTTAGGGAGCCCATGGTATTACAGTAATTGCTCTTAGAGAGTATTTTATTCATGCGGCCACTTGTGTTAGTTTAGTTAGATTTCCTAACAGAACTGTCTCCATGAGTTCTGTTTGGCTTTCCTAATAAGGTTATGATATTCAGTTAGAGTATATCTATATTCGACCCATTCACCAGTCCTTTTTGCTTTATTGAAAAGTATTTTGGTTCTAGATCTTGACTTCTCTGACTGCAATTCCACCAGGGTGCATTGCAGTTTAACCTTTTAGTGGTTGTTCTACAGTTAGGGAATGCAGTGATAAGTGCTTTAGTCAGTAGTTCATTTAAGAACTCTAGCTGATAGATGTTGGAAGCCACATAGGGGCATTCTTCAATTAAGTCTTTTAGGTTTGTCCTAAAGCCTTCCCAGTTTGTGTTTCTGGGGTTTTTATAGGTTGCCGACCCTGAGGTTGTGAACTCAAGTTCCCACCTAATATATTTGTAATCAGAACTGGAAAAATCTTTCGAGACATGCCAGTTTGTAATGTTTATCGTTCTGGTTGATCTGAAACTAAGGGTGAGGTCTATGACCTCCTGTCTGTTAGATATTTCAAAACTTGGTGAATTATCTTTGTTTATAGATTGTTTACTAGCAAAAATTCTAGAAGGGACTCACCTCTACTGTTGGTATTACTGCTACTCAGGATGTTATGGTAGGCAATCGCATCCGCCTCGATGATTTCCTATTCTTTCAAGGCATTTCGATGGGACTTGTTCCTTGTAGGGTAAGTACAATAAGGCCAGAACAACCTCCTGGCCCCTGAAATTGTTTATTACTGTTACAGATTCTCTGGAACAGAAGAACCACATTGGAAAACAATATAATTCAATTTTAGCAAGAATCCAGGCTCTGGGCCTTGGGCAGTTTGCTTGAATTAGTCTATATCCCTTCAGGCCCAGTCCTGCAATCCTGCTGTTTTTTTTAATCCACAGCTCTTGTATAAATATAGTATCAATGCCATGACTTACCACACATTTGGTTTCATCTGGAATCTTGTTTGTTTCCTCAGAGGTGGTTGTCAACTGCTGTACAGGTGACTCTCTTTCCTCTTGGAGTTGGCCATCAGTTCAGCAACCGATTGGCTAGTTCCTGAAGAATCAGTCATATTGGATTCCATGGAATTATGGTTTGTTTAATTGTAGGTTTCATCTTGTTCCCACGAGTGAATTTAAGGAATTTATAAGGTCACCTATAGCAGAGCCTTGTTACTATAGGAAGGCATTTATTGAAACCGGAGGTCACCCAGGTGTCCGGAGTTCGCACAGTAGGACTGAATTACCCTCAGCCATCAATCCAAGAGCCTATGCAGTTCCGCCTGGATTGGGGGATGTTTATTGACTTCCCACTCTAGTTCCGATGGGTTTCGTTAGTGAGGAGGAGCACTCCCCACTGTGCAGGGGTATCATGTGCACCTCGCTTGGGTTCCGGTACTAATAACAATTTCTCTGAAGCTGAGGAAAGGACTGAGAGATGTCTATCTCCCTGGGTGCTTCATACCTACCCTCATCCCCAAAGCATTATATTACTTTGCCTGTTTTATCCTTCCCTTTATTTTCTATATTAGCATTAGTTTTCATACTCATTAATTATACTTATAAATAAATATAGTTAACTATGTGAAGAGCACAAGAGAAAAACTTTCTTCACGATTCCTTTGTAGGCTTTTTGTTTTAAGTATATATAAGATAATGTACAGCAACTGAATCCTACAAAGTTTTCGATATATTTTTTCTGTGAGTTCATATTACAATTATATATTAACACTTACTGCTTTTCTTTTTTAGGTAGTGATTCTTGATGAACCTACTTCTGGTGTAGATCCTGAGTCTAGGAGGGAAATTTGGAATATACTTTTAGTAAGAACATTTATATAATGGACATTTGATGTTATTAACTAAGTAACTTATGACAAGGGGATAGTATGCTTGATTGGGAACATCTTTGTAGAAATATTATAGCATGGACCTTTCAGTTATCATAATTAATAAGAATAATCAAAACAAAAGTTTTAATTATGACACAACTAATCTTTACTCAAATAGGCAAATATAAAAGACAGAGGTGGCAGTTGCCTACTTGATGAATTTATACCTTGATTAAGTGAGATAATTTCAATACAATGCATTAGGGAGTGAGGCCCCTCAGTGCCTTGATCAGTACAATGAATTAGAGAACAGGGATAGCTCAGTGTGAAAGGACACTGTGCTGCTAACCTATAGGTCCCTGGGGTTGAGACATGCTGTGAAAGATTAATTATTTATTATTTTTTCAGTCTGGATCAACTCAGATGTACTAAATTACCTTCGCTAAATTACCTCCCTGGATAGTACTTGGAAAGGATAAAATCCTTGGGCTGTAATTATACAGAAAAAATAAATAATAAAAATGATAATTAATAGTACATATTCTTTCTTCTGAGAAGCATACTAATTAATTATTTAAATATATTCTGTTTCCTTTATCAAAAAAACTCCCAAACTTCTTTATTTACGATCAAGAAGAATTACCTCAATCAGTTCTATTCGCATTATATAAACAAGGAGATGTACAACAAACTTCAAACTGTGGAGGAATTTTTTGTCTGCTCTTTTGGACATTTATAGCTCTTTTGCTATATTCTCTTTATTAGGCTTTGAAAAACAACAATCTTCGTGGTAAATTTCAAACTGGACTGAGACCTCAGTATTCTACCATTGATAACAAATTTATTTAAAACCTTGATTGAGGAGACTCATTTGATAGCTGATTGCTTATTGAAGTAGAAGAATTTACTTATGCTTCACCTAATTTAATAAATCAGCTAGTGACTATACTCAATCATTTATAATTCATTTCAATTTTATAGCCCCTATTTAGGAGTAATAAATATTCTTATTTTAGTTACATTTTGTATTTATAATGTTACGGTCACAGAAAGACGAGCGCGAGGAATTAGCGATTCCTGGAAGAGAACAAAGCCCCTTGTCGGCTGAGATGAAAGATACCGTTTCCAGAAAGTTCGAGACCTGTCGGTCTTGCTATTTAAAGAGAATCTCGGCGCGAGTACGAGAGAGTGTTAAAGCACACGGTACGGTTAACATCGGAAACAGTGATAAGCCAGTGTAATAAGTCAGTGACAGTTTGTGAGTGTAATTGTGTGACAGTTTGTTATATTCAGAGATTCTTACGGTCGGTGGCTTTAATTAGTGAACTGTTAGTGTTAATTAGTAGTAATTAATTATTTAAGTAGCAGTTGTAATTTTATGTGCTTTGTACAAGCTTATGTAAATAGTTAAACTATTTAGTAATAATAATATCTTATATTATTGTAATAATTAAATAGAAGTTAGGCCTAGATTATAAATATCTAAAATATTGTTATTGTAAATTTATTTCAGTTAGTAATCTATTTGTTAGTAATTTCCTTGTTTAGTATCTTTGTTAGTAATTGTTAATAGTTTAATTGTATTCTTTTATCACTTTTGTAAATAAATATTAGTATCTTTAATTAAGGCATTGTTTAATTCGTTTTAATACCCAGTAGCCCGTAAAAAATTGGTGTCAGAAGTGGGATAATAGGGTAACAATAATGTATAAATTTTGTATAATTACAAAATAAGTAATTTATTTTTTTAATTGTATGCTTTTGATTCAATATTTATTATTTACTTTAATCTACGGAACTATTAAATATGTATGAAATTAAATAATTGATTAATTAATTTAATCTCAAAACCATTTATTTATATCCAAATCAAATAGAACTACATCATACTTTAATAGACCAGGTGCATACTTCGTATTCTTCTCATTCTACAGTACTCTGTCATACCAAATGCTGTTGGCTCAGTGGATTGTCTCCTGGTCACAGTTTTTATTTTAGAAAATATGGTCTATTTAATAAGTTAAATTATCCCTTTGGCATATATTAATGTTTATATATTTATAAAATTAATTATATTAATCAACATACCTATTGCTATTTTACTATTACAGGAATCACGTGAAAATAGAATTATGCTCCTAACAACTCATTTTATGGAAGAAGCTGATGCATTGGGTGATCAGATAGCTATAATGAACCATGGAGAGATTGTATGTTATGGTTCTCCCATATTTTTGAAGAAGCATTATGGTTAGTAATTTTTTCTTTCTTAACAAAAAGTCTCTCACCCTTTCATCCCATTTAAGGAAACTTTTTTAAACAAACATGGTGCCCTAAATGCCAAATTTTGTTTCTTATTTGCCCAGACTCCTTTTGAATGGCTGGCTTAATTTTCAACAAGTGCCATGAATTCTACAAAACCTGTATCAGCCATATGCTATTGTCAGAAAGATTCATGATAGTAAAATTTTTTAAAACTAAAATATGTGACGATATGTAAACAAATATGTGAGTAGAGAAAAAAAGCCATGTTGTGGAGCAAGGAGGGCCCAGCTATCACTATATCACTGTTGCTCTACTAAACCATCAGGCAGCCGACAGAAACTTCTAGGGAAATTTCATCTTCCATATCACTTCCTCCCCGATTAATAGATACTTCCTGTTGAATTTATCAATTTTCAATTTGAAATCTCATGAAATTTTCCTTAAACTCGATAAAATATGAATATTAAATAATTTTTGAAAAGGCCACACATATCTTAATGTACATTCATTCCAAGTAAAGCTACCTTTTTCTTAATGTCATCTTACTGATATTCATCATAAAGATTATCCTTTATAAAGAAGGATGGAATTAGTTGGGGGTGCAGTATAAATAACACCAAATAAGTGAAACTTACTTTGTATTAGTGCCGACGTTTCGACCTACGTTGTAGGTCATCTTCAGGACTATGAGAGAAAAACAAACAAAACAAAAATAACTATAAAAACCATTGCAGTACAAAGAAAGAATATAATAGCATATATGAGAGGAAAATAGTTGACTGGATGATCAAATGTAGAAAGGAGATAGTTGGGGGGGGTGAAGTAAAAAAAAAAACACTGAATAAGTACTAGACTTATAATTATGTGACGACGTTTCGACCTACAGTGTAGGTCATCTTCAGTGTTTTTTTTTTACTGCACTCCCCAACTATCTCCTTTCTACATAATAACATATAATGGAGAATGGAGATAGTTGGGGGGTGCAGTAAAAAAAAACACCAAATAAGTAAAAGACTTATATTAAATATGTGCCGACGTTTCGACCTACCATGTAGGCCATCTTTAGGGCTATGAGAGAGAAACAAACAGTATGTAGGCTTTGTAACGTATTTTTCATTGTTGGTTAGCTGGTCCAACCAGCCGCCTCTCCCAGTTGATGCTTCTTTTCTTAATATTTTATATCTTATATCTTATTCTCTTTAGTCTTTCTCCATTCCTCACACTATATATTCTCCTATTTCTCCCTTATCATTTTGGCATCCATCATATGCTGGTAATCAAACAGTTCATATTTATAAGCATTATTTTTAATTTTTCAAATTTATTAATCCAATCAACTATTTTTATATTACATCCTCTTCTCACTTTGTATATTTCTGTTTACCTCCTCATTTTTCTTTCCCTTTATATTATGTTTACATTATTATCCTCTCTGTAAATTTATTTTCTGTATTTTATATTCGTTATTTTTAATTTTATTATATCTGTCACTATTTTAATTTTATTATATTCTGTCACTATTTTAATATTTGTTATCTTTAATTATCATACCTGTCACTATTTTAATTTTCTACATTACATGTCACTATATTCTGGTTACTGTAGCATTTTTTATATATTTTTTGTTCTGTTTGTTTCTCTCTCATAGCCCTGAAGATGGCCTACATGGTAAGTCGAAACTTCGGCACATATTTAATATAAGTCTTTTACTTATTTGGTGTTTTTTTGACTGCACCCCCCCACTATCTCCGTTCTCCATTGTATCATCCAGCCAACTATTTTCCTCTCATATATAATAACAAATAGAGTTATAGAAAAAGATTATCCTTTATAATTTTTTGTTAATTGTTTTAATTTTTAAATATTTTTATTTTGATGAGAAAAGATTTGCCCTGGCTGGGATTCGAACCCGGGTCGTTCGTCTCTTCATGACAGCACTCTACCAATTGAGCTACCGGAGTCGCCTCTCAGTACATCGCAAATATTGCGAGAACACATGGATATGGGATCAGATAAGAGAACGGATTTGTCCCGACTGAGAGGCGACTCTAGTAGCTCAATTGCTAGAGTGCTGTCACAGAGAGACGGAAGACCCGGGCTCGAATCCCGGCCGGGGCAAATATTTTCTCTTCAAAATAAAAAATTATTCTTTATAGATTTCATAATCATTATTGACTTTAATCCTAAGTTCTAATTTATGATCTCCATCAGAATCGACTTGTTTTTATATTTAAGTAACTGCGACAGTATGAAGGTTCCAAGAGTCTGAATTTCTATTAATATTAGATTCAAATTCCAACAGAATTTTGAATTTTTAATTTATAGAGACCATCATGCAAGTACAGATTTCTAATGCTCATATAACCATCTCTATTTCAATATACACATATATATAATTGCCCAACTTAATTTCATGATAGGAGTGTAACTCCCTATGTAGAATGTGATTGCTAGCAACATCTGTAGCATTTAAAAATGTTTTAGTTGACCTCTATTGTTTAAGTTTTACTTTTGGATTATTTCATTATTTAGATTGTACTTAAGGATACGAACCTCTTCGAAAACTTCTATCATTACTTTACAAACTTATTCTATTCAGCTTATTTTTAAATTCTTGATTTGATAAACCCATCTACTTCAACTTCATAAAGTTTTTCCTTTATAAATTAATTTAATTCATAAAAAATATGAAAATGCAAACAAAAACTATTAATTTATTTAGTGTTAAATGTCTAATTAATTCTAATCTTGATGTATTTTTCAGGAGCTGGATACAACATAAAAATATCTTCAGACGAGGAAAAACACAAAAAAATAATTGAAACTGTTGCTGACAAAATACCTGAAGCTACTATAATTGGTGAACAAAAGGAATGGATAAAGTTTAAACTACCCTATGATAAAACTGCATATTTCCCCGAGTTATTTAATCATTTAGAATCATGTGATTACATATCTGACATTGCAACTAACTGTACTACAATGGAGGATGTTTATTTAAAGTAATAAATCATACAATATTTATTTGAACCACAAAAATCCTTTTTTTTTAGCGATCAACAAATTGACATCCTATGCAATTCATTAAGTATTAATTATTTAATGGTTTCAATTATTTTAAAGGAAAGCAAAGAACTTTACCTTTAATTATCAGTTCTTCATATGTTTTACAAATTAGATGATTTCATATTAATGGTTAAGTAATAATTTATTATATGTTTTCATTTTAAGAGCGGAGGAGCAAGAAGGTGGGGAAATGCCATCTATGGCAGAATCATCTTTGCTACCAGGTAAATTAAAAAAATATATTTTTATTTCTATTCTTAATACTTTGAATGATTCAAGCGGGGGGGGGGGGGGGAGGGAGAGAGGAAGCATTGCCTTGTATACCATTCTTTATCAAACATCTTTTAGTCTGAGAAATTCAATAATTGGAATTGTTATAACTTGTAACTAAACTTTTTGATCATAATAGATTTTCGTGAAATATTACATTTTCAAATAATGCAAGATGTTCTGAACTTCCGAATACCAGACTTATTTCTTAATATAAATAACATTTTATAATTTGATTAAACTTGGAAGTAGTATTTTACTTGAAAGATCATACAAATGTATTCCTAATTAACATTTATTTAATGTAACAATATTTAACAGTTTTATATCAATGAAAATAACATTCAATTTTAGATATAGTAAGTTACAGTTGAACTCTGAACTGCTTTTTACTTTGCACTACTGCAGCTTTATAAATAATTATAAAAATCGCCCATTGAGACCTTTCTTTTTAATAAGCAGCCTATTATTTTTCTGTATTATGTAATTATTAATAAGCTTTTATTTATAATTAATAATAACTATATTAAATAATTGGGGAGCGGAGTGGCTCAGTGGTAGAGCACTGAGTTGCCATGCTGGAAATCCTGGTTCAAATCCCGCTGCAGGCCATGATTTTTATTTAGTCTGTTTGCAGCGGTAGATGAATCATATGGGATCTAGGACCCTCCTGGGGCTTACCCAGCCTCTATAAAATATTATAAAAATAGGGTACCCAAAATAAGGGGGAAAAATCTGGTGGTTGAGCGTGACCTAGGACAAGTCACCTCCTTGCAGAACCGTTGTCCATGAAACAATACAGTCTCTACCATGTACTAAACCCCAGACCCTTCATGGGTTGTAGTGGTACAGGTTTTATATTAAATAATTAATAATGTGCTACTCCTATATTTTAATTTTAAATTAATTCAGGATATTTTTAGTTGTTTAATAGGCCTTCAAGGAAGTCATGTGGTGAGCGTACCAGTTGTGTTATATCTTTCAATCTTTTTTTCAGTAATATAATTTACCAAGACCTGTATTTAAGATTATTCAATTTTAATATTACTATTTACCTTTAGAATAATAATATAATCAGGAAATTAGTGCTTTAGAACCTTTATAAACAAACTAATGAAATAATAGTAACATTTAAAAAAATGTAGTCATAGTAATACAGAATGTGAACATATGCACAGATTTTTGTTTTTTTCATTGTGTAATTGGGTGTAATGTTGTACGGGCTGCTGACCTCTTCCAACTAGAGTGATTCTCAAGTAAAGGGGAAGTAAAAGGGCATCTTTGTAGCAAGGATAACTCAGAACTAAATGTCCATTTTATTTATTTATTTTTTGTTTTGTATTTTATTTATTTTTATAAGAATTTTATGTACATATGATTAATACACTAGTACTTTTGCATTTCTTTCTAGGTAATATTTAAAAAAAAACAATGAATTTAGACTAGAGATAAAGTGATTAAAAAGTTGAATCATTTTATGTTTTTTATTTTTAAAGTTTGTCAAACTTCCAGTAAGAATCATGTTCATTATATTTGGGAGCCTAAATTACAAGTTTCCACATTTATTTTTTTTGTCTCTGAATAATTAAATATAAATTTTCATGGACATATTTTTACTAGAGATATGAATGGGGGAGGATTTTTGACATTTTTCTAGATTAAAATTTTTTATAAATTTAAAAAAAATCATTCCCCTTTACTCTATTTTTGTACTATTAAAAAGGAGGAAAATCAACATAATTTCACTAATGATTGAATTCGCTAAATGATAAATTAATTTTTTATTCATATTTTTGTTGTCAATTGGGCGAACCCACAACTTGAAGCACTCTTAAATTTCAAGATTAGTTTCATCAAAATAAGAATGTAAGAACTAATTTTTATACTCATAAAAAAAAAACACCCTTATATAAAAAACAAGAGCTGTAGGAGCTTGGTTCCTGACCTAAAGGAAGCTGACTAGGTACATAGGCCTCAACTCTTAGTTTTCTGGCACTGTTGCAGAAATACTATTATATTTACCCAGGCTAATTCATATATCTGTTTCAGAAATGTACTCAAGCAATACAGGAAAGCTAATGGCCTATATATTCAGATTTTTGGGATTGATAAGAAAAAATATGATTTGTACTTTAGCAAGGTGGTTTAGAACACTTTTAGTGGTAAGTAAATCAAAATTAACAACTAATATTATCTAATTTCCATATATCATTTTTATGAGAATACCTCACTATGATTAATTTTCCTATAGGGAGTGATTATTATAATTGTACATCACTGTAATAAAAGTAAGATCTGTTATGAAGTTACTTATGAAGTTATTGACAAAACTTCATAAGTGATACTGAAGTAGAAAAAAAATTGGGAATTAGGAATTTAAGAACTTTGCAGACAACTGTTGATACATTTCACAAACTTTATTTTAATGATTGAACTTATTTTGCAACAGTTTTCTATTTATTAAGGTTTTTTTCTTGTTCAAGATCGCTATTGTACCTCCTGTAGCCACATACATTGCTATGGACCAGCTTAACACTGATTTCAATAAGTACTCTGAGAAATGGAATCAGACAGATAAAGGTAATTTTTATTTAGTAGCTATTCAAGCAAATAAGCTTAATGTTAAAATATTTTATGATTTATAATATATTTTATTAAATATATATGTTTTATAATATCGTAAGATCTTCAGTCTTTTAACTAACCATAAAACATTTCTTTTCCTCATCATTCTATAATGATTTTTCTAAAAATAATTATATTATTGGACCTTTACTATTTTAATAAATGTTTATAAAAATAGTATCCAAATATCTACAAAAAAAAATGCTACCAGAGTGAGACTAACTTGTTAATTTGCTTGGCATTTAGTAATAGTCAGGGGCAACCCTAAGTGATTTTCAGAACTCGGCATTATCATCTTCCTAAAGGTTTAATAATAACTCCCATAGCTTAGCCATTAATGAAAAAAAATGTCATGTTTTGGAATCAAGATCATAAAAAAATAATAAATAAATTAAATTAAATAAAAAGTTTTGTATAAATTGGTGAGGAGTGCAGTTGATAAAACTATAAGCACTACTAGTCATCTATAGGATCTCATACACCTCAGAACCTTCTTCTTACCTTGGGCTGTTAAAGCATCATTAAATTCAGCTATCTCATTTTCTGTGGATAGTTCTATCATTTAATTTCAGTACTTGTGACTCAACATAAATATAATATTTGTTTTCATAACCATACTAATTTCAGATCACGCATTATCTTTAAACTAGATATTTGGCTTTGGCAACACTTCATTCCTTGCCACATTCCCCATCAATTACAAACATATCCCTAACTTACTCCCCAGTATTCAATTTAATAAAACAATCCTCATCCTAAATCCCAATCATGTAATTATTTCCACGTATTTATTACTTCTTTTTTTTCATTCACACATCAATATTCATCCGCACATATGGGTAACACCGTTTTTTTATAATTCCTGTTTGATTCGGTGTTTATTTAGTTGCCCCTATACAGTGCTCTGCCCTGAGATGGCGGCCTAAAAGTTATGGAGAAAGATCAGCATGCAAAAAATAAATTGCACTTATTATAACATTGTTGTATAATACAGTGGTGCATTACATAGTACAGTTTTTTATACAGCACCACTGACCATTTTCGGCATTTTTATTAATATAATTTATGATTCTTCATATTTCATTAAAATTTCTTTGTTTTGTTGTTTTTATAGTTCATTAAGTCACAAGTTTAGTTACAAGTTACAACAATCCCAATTATTGAATTTTGATTTTCAATGAGGGTGAAATATAATCACATTTTTTTTTATCAAATAAGAATTTCATGTAATTTTAGTTTTCTTGTTTTATTATCTTCATAGATTTCATATCACTTCATAGTTATTTTTTAATTTTTCATAAATTATTTTATAAAATTGAAGCTTTGAAACTATAAATAATAAGTTATAATTGTGTATATAATTTTATTTATACTATTTATACTAATGGTTGATTGGATGTATTTTGAGAAATGTTGAAAATATTCTCAGTACTGGTGAGGTATAATTTTTAGGCCAATTAAACCATTGGCACAATTAAAATAAGTTTTAATTATTTGTGCAAAATTTATTTATAAATTTATTCACCATTCTCTATAATTTTATTTAACATGTCCCTGATTGATTTCTGAATCACTCTTTACCTCTACTATCAACTATTCCATAGTTATCTTGATTACAGAAAGCCATGTAATTATTACAAAAGTAATTGAGCAGAAGAAAAGTTTGGATATTAAGTCAAATTACATTGGGAATCTACGAGTATTATTGGTGACAGTAATACAGATAAATACGGAATGAGTAAACATATATATTGGAGCTGTCATAAATAATTTTATTAAATAATAAACTGTTTAAAATATTTATTTGTTTTAGTTTAGTTAGTGAATAATAAAAAGGGTGATACGAGTGATTTAATTAAAGAATAATTGTATAAGTGTTAGTCCAAAATAAAGAGGAGTTTGAAGGTCTTAAAATATTCACTCCTTTTTATTACCTAAAATATCTAAAGATTGTTTTTTTTAGGTCTAGATAAGATTACATTTATACTTTAAATAAAATTAAAATAAAATTGCGACTATTTTTAGATCACCGTCTTGCAGGAAGTGCAGAAGAACAACTTACTGATTTCATGACATCCATTGTAAGCTCCATTTAAACGTTTTAAGATAATTAATAAAATATCATAATTTTAGTATATTATTAGCTTCAAATCACTTTTTCATATAAGTGATAGGACTGAAAATAATGCAGGATTATGATTTTAAAAGAAAAAAACATTGATTAATAACTGTTTTTACTAATCAAAATAGTCTCCATTACTTTCTATACATTTCTGCTATTCTATAAATTTCCATATCTTCTGTATAGAATTTGGAACCATTATGATTTATGAATTCAGAAAACACATTTTCTAATGTTCTTTAGTCAACATTTTTTTATTGTGTAAATGGTGGTCCATGTTTCTAAAAACTGGTCAGAAGTAGGCAAAAGGTCCGATGAGTAGTTTTGTTGGATATTATTTGGATATAGAATTGTTGGAGCCTGGCTGGAGCTTTGTCATAAAAAAGAAACGGCCATTTGATTAATTAAAGATGGTTTCATTCTTCCCAATTTCTGACGCATTACTTCAATTTGGTTACAATTAAAAGGATTCAGCATTGATGGTTTTGCCAGGATTCAAGAAGCTGTAATGAATCAGATAAAATGAAGCCCACCAAACAGTAACCATCACCTTTTTTTATGATTTGGGGTCTTTGGAAAATGCTGTGCTGCTTGTCCTTTGTCATGCCACTGTCCAGAACATCTGCTATTGTCGTACAGGATCCAATTTTCATAGCAAGTCACAATTCTGTTTAGAAAAGGATTTGCTGTTGTTTCGGCAAGGAAGTGTAGAAAAAATTTCATACCACTAATCTTTTGGGGGTTGTTTAATGTGTGAGGAATACAACTTTCTTATTTATTCACCTTCCCAATCGCCTTGAGATGGTCATTGATGATTGATTTGCTGAATTCATGTTTCCTTGCCAGTTATATAACTATTGCTCTGAGATTTTCTCCATCAAAGCTCGGAGACCATCGTCATCAAGGGCAGTAATCTTCCAGGACTTTCTTTCTAGTAAAGGCTCAAGTCTTTCACATGAAATCTCTAGAACAACCGTTGAACAGTGCACTCACTTATACTTTCTTTGCTCCAGACTTTGTTGATATTTCTGACTGTTGGTGTCCTGTACCAAGTTTTATCATGTAAAACAAAAGTAGGCAAAATTCATGCTTTATCATATTAGTTAAGGCTGAAGTATTTCCAAGTAGCAAAATATTTTACAGTTTGCTAATTTGTTTAAAGAAAACATAAATTCCTGCATTTTTTTTCGATTATGAGCTGCTTTTGTATTGAACTTATAATTTTTATATTAATGTCAATCTTATTTTAATAAGCCATTTGTTTTAATTGTTTGATGATTGATTCTCATGATATTCTATGTTTGTTATAATCCTAAACCAAAATATTCCATTTAAACTTCTAAAAGGACTTTTTAATAATAATTGTATGTAATGTGATGTTTTTGGTGTATAGTTTACTATATGGGGCCCTGCGAGTCACAGGATAAATGTATCCTGTGACTCGCAGGGCCCCATATAGTAAACTATACACCAAAAACATGAGATAAGAGAGCAACTAAAGAATGTTACGGTTCCTGGTTTGAAAAGTTAAAGCAGGAAATGAGAAATATTTTTTTTCACACATTTTTTGTTGAAGAAC
This sequence comes from Arma custos, assembly GCA_037127475.1. NCBI lineage: Eukaryota > Metazoa > Arthropoda > Insecta > Hemiptera > Pentatomidae > Arma > Arma custos. The sequence continues at coordinate 90,025,805 of CM073759.1, forward strand.
AAGATATCTCTCAAAAACTATTCAAGATAATTAACTTCCAATCACATCATTGTAAAGTTGACCAAGTTCCTTTAGAAACAATATATGAAACAATACATTTTTTTAAAGATTTTTACTTATAAAAATTTTATTACCTCTATGCTGGGCTACAGAAACCCTCTTTTGGGAAAACTTATACTTTTATCAAAAGTTATTTGATCTGAAAAAGTTGTTTTTTTGGTAAATTTGTTGTATTTTAGATTCTTCATTACTAGTCAGTTAGGTATTTGGGGCATTGCTCAGGGAATTTATCATCACACTAAAATGATATGCAATCCCAAAATAGCAAAATTTGCCAATATAATAGTTTGGTTTTGCACTGTATTATGTTGCAACATATCAAAGGTCAGTCCATATGATATGAGGCTAATGTAAACTGACCATTTATTTTTTAACTCAAAACGTGACATGGGCTTATATATTTCATTTAGCAAATTAACTATGAGAATAATAATAACTTTTCTATTTTAATGTTCCTTATCTGGAAAATGTGTAACTTAATACAACTAGTGTTCATTATAATTATGGACAGATTAATTATAACGTATTTATTTCAACAAATTGTGAAAAATGAAAATCAGTTCATCCATCATCAGTTCTCCAGTTTTATTAAAGCAAAGTTCCTCTGACAACAATTATTAAATTACATTTAACATATTTTTTAAATTATATTTATATTTTTCAGTGGAACATATTCGTTGATTATTTTTAAATAAGAATAACATTCTGCGGACTTTTATTTACATTGACATAGTTATCAAAATCGCCTTCAGAATTAGAACATGGAAATGATTTTTTTCAGTCATCCATAATTTATTCCTAAGAGAAAAGACTCAAAGTGTCTAATGATTACAATCATTTTCACACGGTTTTGCATCTCGGAGGATTGTTTGAGGACAACGGGACAGGTGATCAAGAAAAGGGACAATCCCGTTCAAAACAGGACCTATGGTAACTTTAGGCAAATTGAATATAAACAAACTATAAAAACAAGTTTATTGTGCTTTATGGGATATATTACTCTTTTCTAAATAATATCCAGTACTTACATGAGACACTTCGTTTAAAATATACGTAAAAATATATAACAATTTAAATTTATCCAACTATTTTGTTCACTGTAATTTACTGTAGTTTTCCTAATTTATAATATTGATTTTTATTTTCAGAACTCCTGCCAACCTGATCCAACTCTTTATTTGAAGGTATACATGTTTTCTATGTGGTTTACATATATCATTTTCCTTGTTTCATCTACATTTTCAAACTTGGTCCACAAAGAGAGAATATCAACTGTCAAACATCTTATACTTATGACCGGAATTTCACCAGTGACTTATTGGATCTCCATCCTTTTTTCTGATGCTATTTTATATTTAATTTTTGTTTTAATATCTTGGACTACATTCATTGTATTGGATTCTTCTTATCTGTTTGATAGAGACAGTGGTATTTGTGAGTATTATAATATAGCATTGATAAAAATAAGTAATTAATGCTTAAAACTTGTGCTGTAAAGTAACTGTTTTATTTATTTATATTTTTATGCTGCAAACAATTAGTTGGGTTATTTATTTCAACCTAGTTTAAGTAAAAAAAATCTTATCAACCGTAAATTTTACTGGGCTTAAGAATGCCCAGCAGTTAAAAGATACTGACTGATGTATCATCTTGTTAGAAGTGTCTCTTTGTACAATATGAGTTGTTTCAACTTTTCATTGTTTTAAAAGTTGAAGCATGGTATTAGATTGAAAGATAGGTGTGATACTAGGGTCTTATTTTTTTGTGTGAGTATTTGAAAAACTAGGTACTTGGAAAAAAAAGAGATCCTTGTCTAAAAGCTAGTAGTACCTAATAACAGAGGCTAAGCTATCAAATTAAATAAAAGAGGAAGTATAGTAACTTTCTTGGATTTGGAGAGAATTTTTGAATAAATGTTTATAAATACCATGTGTATATTGTTGCATCCCATGAACTAAACTGCGAATTTTGAAAAGAACTTATCTCAGAAATTTATTTAGTTCTCTGACAATCATATTTCATCCTGTCATGCTTACATTGTCTGTGGGAATAAATTTAAAACCAAATCAAAATTTCAGTGTTGAATAAATCCCAAGATTTCAAAATTTACAATACATTTTTTCAGAAATAATAACAAAAAATATCAAAAATATTACACTATAAGTTTTCAAGGTTTGAAATAAAAACGTTTATTAAAATATTCTTGAATATTAAATCACAAAACTTGACAGTAATCGTTGTCTTAACTGAAGTTTTCTGATTGTACTTTCTGCTTAAACTATAATTATACCCAACTAGTAGAAATGTGTAAGTTGGTAAATTTTCTGATTTTTTAATAATCATTAAATCATGAAACTGATGCAAAGTTTTAAGTAAAAGTAAGGTTTGGGGAATAGCTTATTATTAATCCAATATAAATAATAGTACTATAAAATACAAATCCAGTAGAAGCTCTGTTAACTGGCCTAGTACTAGCCCTCCTTCAGATCAACTAGCTTTAGATGAAAAAAAAGACAAAGAAAACTATGTGCTTCCTGAAAACAGACAGGTGTCTTTTTGTGTTTTTATTTGAGCCAGTTTACTTACAATGTATTCTGGAGTTTGTATATTGCAATTAATCATAGTTAATCTAGAACAAAGTATAAATGTATTGTTGTGAGTAAACACCTCCAGGCTCTGAATAGCTGTGATGAGAATTGGGCGGGTGGAAAACGTTCAAGAAATTTTCATCTAAAAATTGAATCAGACAAAACCTTCTAAATTTACTTTGAATTAATTTATTTTTGAAAGAATAAGATGTTATTAAGATTTATTAATCTCTATAATATTAAGACTCCCTAACTCATTCTTCAAAAATTTATTGATTGGTTCTCATTTACCTACAAAAAAGTAAGCATTTTATCAGTTCTGTTTCACAATTACTTGGACATGTGCATTTGTCTTCCTCTGTTGATGAAATGCTAGAATTCCTTCCCTCTAATATTTATATTCCCTAACTAAGCCCAAACCTCTCAAGATTTCTATTTTCAGATGTCCTGCTACTCCTTTGGTCTTTTAAAACTAATAGGGTGTATAAAAAAAAAAATGACCGTTTTATCAAATTCCAGAGTTCAAAAGTCTGTAAATATTTTAATACTATTTATTGTTTACCAACACTTAATAATCTCTTTTGAGCATTCTCTAAGCCTGTTTACTAACACTAGACTTCTTCAAAAAAAGCCTCGGTTAAGTTATTTATTTCAAAGAAGAAACATGACAGTATCCTACAAAATTCTCGTAATTTTAAAACATTACTGGGAAAAAAATTCACAGCCGCTGAAGCAGCTCGTGAAATTTTTAAATATGAAGGGGAACGTGTCCTTGACCAGCGCACTGCGCGGCTTTGGTTTGAAAAATTTAGCAGTGGAGATACGACGTTGGAAAGGAAGAAGGGCTCCAGGCGACCATTAATGGATATTGATGAGGTTCTGAAGGAAGCTGTTTAGTCAAATCTGTCCACAAGTACTCGCAAACTAGCCAGGGAGTGTGGTGTGTCGAAGATACTGTTAGTCGCCATAATACAAATATTTGGTTAAAAAACCGGTCATTTTTTTTATAGATCCCATGATTTTTATCCGTTATCTATACAAATAATAATCATTGTTGAATTACATTTCATTTAGTATGCTAAAAATACTGCTTTAAAATTGTATTATTATATTTTTTGTGATGGAATAGTTATTTAAAAGTTGTTTTTTTAGAACTTTATTTTACAACTATAAACTATAAATTAGTTTTATATTCTCTTATTCTACCTATGATAGTATTCTGTAAACTAATTATTTTTTCTATTTTAGATTTCTTATTCTTGGTATTATTTTTGTCTGGTATAAGTATGATTTCATCAGTGTACTTTATAACTCTTTTATTCAAGACGATGCGAACAGTTGTAACAGTCTACTTCGCTGGAGTTTTCACACTTGGTACTCCTTTATCATTTATTTTAGTTTAAATAATACATTTATCATTATTTATATTTAAACTATACTCCACCTACACAAGATATAGTGAAGTTAGCAAAGAAATTGTGATGATCATACGTAAGTCAATCTGGCACCAAGCATTCGAGAAGTTTTGTAGTATCAAGGCTATGAATGTATGATTGATCCATTGATTTATAACTAAATTGAACTGTTATTTTATAAATTTTTCAAAAATAAAAAATCACAGCAAAACAACCGTTTGAGAGTTCGGATGTTTTGGAAAGTTGAATACTAATATGGAAATAATTATATCTCACTCTCACATTACCTTCACTCCTCAATATCCTTGAATTGACTCCTTGGATGCTTCTATAAATTAAAGATCTGAAGAAGAGTGACCTATGGGTGACTTAGATACGCAAGACTGAGAGTTGGTTATCAAGCTTTTAGTTTACTCTGTAATTTGATACTACAGACAACTATTTGGCAAGCAAATTATAATTACTTTTACAAAAGCCCTTTGTAAGCCCCTCAAAATGATTACTCCTCAGCAAATGCTCTTCCTCACCAGTCTTCCCCTTACTACCTCATGAATTTAATTCATTTTTTTTATTAATCTATTAATTCCAACTTTTCCTCGGTCCCATCATTTGATTGTGATTATTTCAAATTTTTCAACTGTTTTTATTTCCTTCATAAAAAAATTCCTCACCAACTCCACAGGTTTTAATGGAATACCGACCAAATTGATAAAACTATGCTTCTCAGAAATTCTTCCAATTCACCTTTTCTTTGTAATTTTTCCCTCCAAAACTCAACATTCCTTATGTCCAGGGAAAAAAATTGGGTCTGTTATACTTCTTCTTATTTTGCGCAAGGAATGCTACCTGTCCCTGTCAAGGGCTGCTCTTCTGGCTTTCGACCATCCAATCTCTTGAGGATATTTTGGATACTTTGGAGGTTATCCTCCCAAGTGACTCTTAGCCTTCCCTTGGGTCTTCTTCCTATTGCCCTCCATAGCTATCTTCGCTGAATGGCAGTCCTCCATCCTCATTACATGACAGAACTATCGAAGCTGCCCTTTCTCAATTAAGTGATTGAGGGGTTCACTTTTGATTACAGTCCATATCATCGTGTTACGTATCTGGTCTCTCTTTTTTTTATTATTTATTTCTGATTGTTACATTAGTAATATACAGGAGTTTGTTTAGACAGTTACAAAAGCAATAGTACATAAACATTTTAAAAAAGTAAACATACAGAAAAAAAATTAGATCATTATAATACATGGCAATGAAGATAAAATAAAAAATATGGCTATGAGTCAATACTACATAACAATATGGAAAATTCTAGAAACAAAGCTAGTATGTAAGAAAAGGAAAACTTATATGATTCAAAAGTATTATTGTGTGGATAAACAATCGTATATATATATGTCATAATGGGTCAAAGCTATTCTTATACTTAGAGCTTTAGATAGGAAGTAACAGAGATTAACAATATCATTGTTGTGTTCAGGATTCAATACTACATAAATATCATGATTGTATGAACTTATATATTTATTTCTAGGTTCTGTATAAAATGGACAGTCAAAAAGTATGTGGTTTAAATCATCACGTTATTTAAGCATAGAGTATTCAGTATTAATTCTGTGAGTTGTTTTATTGGCATAAACACTATTGGTTTTCTGGGAGAAACTCTAATGTGGCTTAGAAGTCTTATTCTATCTACGGGTAGATCTGATGTTAGGTACGGCTGAACTGAATTTATACAGAATACATTTTTGTACAAAACTTTTTACTTAGAGCTAAGTGTTCTATTTACAACTTGTTCATATAACAATGGTCTCTCTTGAGATGCCCCTCTATTTTCAGATACCTCAAAATTTTTTGGAGGCAGCTGTGGTAACATTATTTTAAGGCCCAGGATTCAATTCCATAAGTGAGGATAGAAATATATGTTGAACAATAAACAGTCAGTTTTGTTTCTTTTGTCGCTTCTCTCTAACATAAAACCATTTTATTGATAACTGAGAACATTGTTTCTGAAGTGGCAATCATACATTAATTTCTTCATTTAATTTTCCATTCTCACTCATCGTTACACTCAAATACTGGAAGGTGTGAACCTGCTCTATTGTCTCCCCATTAGTGTGAATCCTCAAATTCTTCTTCATTCTAGATATGAGCATACACTTGGTCTTGGAGGTACTAGTAGCATTCTCTACATAGGAGCCTCGGACACTTTTTTATTCTGAAGTGAAGCTCATTCTAAGGTATCCTGTCAAATGCCTTTTCCAAGTCCATAAAACATAAGTAGACTTCTTTGCCATTCTCAAGGGAATTTCTAGCGTATTTGGCATAACGCAAAGTGGTCTTACATATTTCTGCCTGTTTGTAATACTTTGGCTCCTGCTCCTCCTCCTGCTGGTGTTCTATTTCTTTCCAGGCCAGTTCTAATGCCCTGAAGTATAATTCATCTCCTGTTTCCCCCATGTACCTCCCTCCTTATCTCATGTGTTATTCCATCACGACTCACTTCCATTCCCAGGTTCATTTTATCCAGTGCATCCCACAATCCTCTTTTTCTTGTTACAGTTCCATATTACCCTCATTTGTCTCCTGTTAATCCTCTGGCTCTTCATTCCATCAGCAAAGTTCTTTCTCTCCATCTTTACAATATTTGTTTCAGTCCTCCTCTCCTAGTGCCTGCCTCCACCATCTTTTTCCTCCTACCAATGCTCCACTTCTCCTTCCCACATACCACCTCTGTTGCACTCAGGATCACTGCCTTACAGTTTGTGCATGCTTTCTCATCAGTATATTGTCCTGAACCCAGCCTCTGTCTTTCTTCTTCCACTTTTTTAGTGAATTTCTCTGGACAACTTTATTTCTCAATTCAAATACTTTCATTTTCTCCATGATATTCTTTTTTGTTTTATGACCTTTACTTTGTCTCTGTGGTTTGAATCTACTTATGTCAAACACAAGAAAGAAGAGGTAACTTCCATTTTTGGGACCGTGTTTTACTTTCACATCTCTCACTCTGAGAAGTAATTTCTTTCCACTATTATATAGTCAATAATATACTTTTCATTTCTAAATCGCTCCGCCCTTGTATATTTATGTTTTACCTTGTATTTCTTTATATCATTTAGATTTAGAGATGTGAGGGATTGGCCCACAATCCCAAACTATGTAACTGCACCTGACTTATGTGGCTTTAGAGATCTGATAGAGACAATATAATAATGAACTTCCAGGCCAAACAAAACTGTACCTGCCACTGTTGACTTGGGAATCTGTCCATTCGTCGATATAGTAATTTGTGTCACTATTATGCTTTCAAAATGGTACAATCTGGATTGGAATATTATATTTTCTATACAATTAAGATACCACATGGTCCATTCTTTCATTTCGATAGATTTGAATCATTTTGAAATCATTCCTAGCCTTATATCAAGTTGCTACTAGTCGGACACTCAAGCTGAAAAATATAATGGTATAATCTGGAAAATAAATTTATACTTAAGAATTTGATATAGATACCTTAGCAATGGGAAGATATATTTGTCATGTTCACTCTAAAAGGTCACTCTTTATAAGCACTGCCATGAACACCATATCACATGATCATATGTTCAATCATCATTGATGATTGTATAATGGTCCTCCTATGCCTACATGATTGATTAAACCTGGACCAATTTTGATTAAAAACCAAATCAGAACAACCAGATCAACCTTTTTTTAGAAAACTTGGAGCTATAGGAATAAAATTTCTTATGCTTACATTAAATTTCTTGATAGTAAAGAATCAACCATTTCTTGGCAGCTAGCGCTGATTGGCTATTTTAGACTACAATGTTAGAAATAGACCTGAAACCTTCTTTATCCAGAAGTCTGATATCAGCAACTTATTTGATCTCAAGGGATGATAATATAACAATTTCTGCAGACTTTAAGGACTTTATTACCTATTTTCGAGTGAATGAGGAAATAATAATTTTAATAACTTGTTTTTTATATTATATTTTATTATATATAATATTATATATCTTTCATCCAGATGCTCTTTAAATATGAATTGTGCTTTACTAAATAAATTCATAACAGACAATAGTAATACATGTGAATAATCGATAAGAATTGGTGACTGAGTGGACTAGACCGTTTATTTCTGATTTGAGTTTGCATATATTCATTTTATTTATAAAATTTAAATATAAAATGGATGAGTATTAGTTTGTGTTAAGAAATGATTAGAAATACTTATATTTCGTGTATAATTTTTAGGTATTATAGGTTATTTTGTTATACAAATAGAAAGCACCTATCCATACAGTGAAATTTTTAAATTGCAACCTGCTACTGCAACAATGTTATCATTGGTGGAGTTTTCAACTTTAGTCTTAAATAAACAACATTGTAAAGGATGTGATTCAAAGGAATGTGCAGGTGTGCTATCAAAATTTCAGTTTCTTTCTAAATAATTATTAATTGTTTATCTAATAATATATTTACTTAATTTACTGGATTTTTTTTTGTTTCCTCCAGTTATTCTACAGTCAAGTTATACAGGAGATGATAAATTAAGAAATGACTTGCTATTTCTAACTCTGGATTTATTTCTTTACTTGTCTTTAGTTATATTAACAGATTATGGTTTGTTTCCATTCTTGTGGGATAAGATTAGCTCCATATTTATTGGGAACATTGAAAACAGTGGTCTAAAAACAGTAGATGTTAATGTTGCTAGAGAAAAGAGTAGGGTAGAAGGTTTAGACACTACAGGTAATTGTTATGGTTTACTAATTGCTGATTATTAAACAGATATAAGTACAAATATGTTATGCTTTTGACATCAAATATGAGAACATGATATTATTATAATACTTCTGATGCCTCATCTATGTTTATCTATTACTTTTTTTATGTTTATTAATTTATTTCTTTATATAGATAGACGAAAAGATAAAATAGCTATAGTGGATGGCCTTGCTAAAAAATATTCTCGCTCCATGGTTGCAGTTGTTGATGTTACATTTGCAGTGTCCAAAGGAGAATGCTTTGGTCTTTTGGGAGTCAATGGTGCTGGTAAATCAACAACATTCAACATGTTAACAGGAGTCTTGTACCCTACAAAAGGAAATGTTTATGTGATGAGTCATTCACTAAGAAAAGAAAAAACAAAAGTATATAAATCTTTTTAATTCTAAGAAGTATATTACACTTTTTTAACATATTTTTTTCAACATACATTTTATTTTCTAGTGTCTTTCAATGATTGGGTATTGCCCTCAACATACAGCCTTAATTAGTAGTCTGACAGCAAGACAAATGTTAACTTTGTTTGCCCAGCTGCGTTTGGTTCCTTCTCAGCATGTGGTTAAAGAAGTTAAAAAATGGATCACTCTTTTTGGTGAGAAGACAAAAATTTTATACTTTACTCGCAATTATTATTAATTATGCTTTACTACTGGGTGGATCCATGTTTGTTCGTTTTTTTTTTAGTAGTACATATTGTTTTAAAACATCTCTAGTACTCTTTGCCTTATTCGACAATAATGAAACTTGTCAGGAATCTTGAAGTTTTCTCATCAAAACTTTTATGTTCGGTTGTATTGGTATTAGTTTTGTTTGTGCTACAACATTGTAAATATATCAAATGATATTTCAGCATATTTTGCTTTGTTATTATAAAAAAGTCAATCGAGATTTTTGATATTTGAAATCCTGCACCTGTTCTAGGACAGATCCCTTCAGTCTCAATATTCTCATGCATCTGGTCTTATCTGGATATTAATCTATTAGACCTACAGAGCTGTGTTTGAGCTCAAATTATAACAAATTTAATCTCTTTTAAAATGGTTACACATGAGTTTTTTTTTTAAATGCACCGATTAGAATATATAGGCCAAAAACTGAAATAACTCCGTAAATTTCGAGGTTTTTCGGCCACCAAAAGTTTTCCCATCCGTTTTTTCGGTAGCAAACTTGGGTTTCCACTTGTCAGATATGCCCTTACAACATATCAAAAATTCATCTCTCTTCAATTTATTGCGACCTAAAGCTCTTTTTTTGTACTAGCTGCTAGCCTACAAATCTATAGAAAGTCTCTTTCCATTAACTTTGCTAATCAGACTCTCTCTCTTATACACCAACTTATTCTATCTTCTTTATTAATTTACTGTGCAATTTGCCTGTTTTCATTATTAACACATAACATTCTATTTACTGTTGTGATTTTTTAATATTTTTATTTAGATGTGTTTTTCTACTTATACTTAGTAATTATTCAGTTTAAAAGTGTTACTAAATTTGTTGATTTCATTTAATTTATGTTTCTTTGCAATTTATATACTACCATTCTTTATAGTTAACGATTTTTACTTTCATGTTTCCTTCCTTGTAGCCCTGAAGAATGTTTACAACATAAAACAATAAATACTTATACAAAACATTTATCAAATGTAAATTCAATGTAACAACACCTTTAAACTGTAATATTAGTTTAAAAAAAAAAAAAATATATATATATATATATATATATATTCTATCTATTTTAAAATAATAAATCTTTTTTTAGGGCTCAATGAGTACAGTGACATCCCATCCAAACATTACAGTGGAGGAAATAAGAGAAAGCTGAATGCTGCACTGGCATTCATAGGAAGCCCTTCCTTAATTCTTTTAGATGAGCCCACAACTGGTGTAGACCCTTTTGTCCGTAGAAATTTATGGAGTGTCATAGAAGCATGTGGTAGCTACAATCAAGCTATTATTATTTCATCTCACAGGTAAAATTCCTTTAATGTTTAGACTTTTTTACTACTAAGTAAATGTTACACTTGATTTAATAAAATTGCTATCTGAATTCTAATCCAATAGTGGTAGTCGTAATTAGGACCTGAGGAATATTTTAAGTTCACTAAACCAGGACTATAAACCTGTATTGATCATTGTTTTATATTAAATACCGATTTTTTTTAACGAAACATAATGTGACTAAATTGCTTTCTAAAAACAAAGAAATTTTTAGGGGTGTTAAAACAAGTGTTAGCAAACCTCTTCTATTTCTAACCAACAACTTTAATTCTTTAAGTGTATATGCATGTCTACACATACATACATATATATATGTATAAAGGTAACCTGTGGTCTAGTGGTTAGCGTAACAAACTACTAAACGTTCGGGTTCGTAGCCCAGCAGGTGGCCCTAGGATTTTTTAAAAGGGAGTAAAAAAATCCTTAGTTACGCCGTCCTTCGGAAGGGACGTTAAACGGGGGTCCCGAGCCTGTACAATGTCAGGTACTCGCTAAAAATCCCTATCCTAATTAAACCTGGATAGGCAAAATTTAGAGCACCCACTGTAGCATCGTCCGATTAGCCATAGCAGCATAAAGTGACGTTAAATGAACAAACAAACTATATATGTATATATATATATTCACACACACACTTAAAGTGGTCATATATCCATTTGAGGACATCCTATTGTGAAAAACAGCCAGCCAGAACTGCGACTGTTTGAAGTGAAGTATTTTTTTTTGTTTCTTTTATTTCTACGATTCAAGGTAAGTAGAAGAACTCAGAGACCATCCCGGAAAAAGATGGGGATGGATGAACAAGTGAGTTGGAAAGATTTAATTTAATCACATGGCCAATATTATGAATAACACAGGTCTGCAAAAAAAACTTTTTAAAAAATTGTTTTGATTTAGTTAACTGATCTTTATGTAGTTTTTTGCACTGATTTAAAAAATGACATTGGCTTTTTCTATCAGGCTTGCCTACAAGATAAAGTTGAAGTTTTTAAAAATGGAAAATTTTGGATTTGTTTTTATTATTTTAAAATGAAGTAAAAGCAAAAAAAAAAAAAACAACAATACCTACCTAAAATGAGCATAAAAGTGATGCAAAGTTATTATAAGTCTTTGTAAAAAAGTTTTCTTTTTCCATCAAAGCTTCTTTTGGCACTTTTTCGGCTGTGTTCTTGTGAATTTTCTCTTTTTAACATCCAACAGTAGTCGGCCATCATGATGACATTCCATCGACCTTGGTATCTGAGCTCCACTTCTTCTATATCTTGATGGAAACGTTCTTCTTGTTCCTCACTTACAGCCCCAAGATTTTCTGGATAGTCCAGATGTGAGTGAAGGAAATGAACTTTGACAATCATGTTGCAGTCCAACATTTTGTAGTTTGGGTCTTTTTTGTTTCCAAGAAAGCCTGTTACAACAAGTTTAAATGAATTCCAGGCATTGTTTTCTTCCATTTCTTTAGTGATAAAGCTTTCATCTTTTAAAAGTTTTTTAATGTCATGCCCAACAAAGACTCCCTCTTTCAGCTTAGCATCGGAGATACCAGGAAACTGTTAACAAAGATAATTGAAACACTCTCCTTCTTAGAGGTAATGCTTTCACAAACTGTTTCATTAGCCCCAATTTGATATGAAGGGGTGGAAGTAAGACAGGATCCACTAAACTTTGTCTTTCAACATTTTTAACTCCAGGCCTTAAGAGCCTTTCTAATTGGCCACGTCTGCTTGGCATAGTGTTGTTTCCTGTCACGACTATCCCATTCACAGAGGAAACATGAAAACTTTGTTTAACCACTTTGCTGACCTAGTAACATGGAAATAACTTTCAAATCCCCACAAATGGTTCATTTATGGTCAGTAGCCGAGCTTATTAACCCATTATATCCCTAAATAGTTTTTTTTTTAATTTTTTCTTCAAACTTCGTATAATTGGAGTAAATTACTTACTTTCCACGGCAAATTTAATGTTTCACGATTTTTTTGCTTTTTTAGGCGTTTTTTGAAGCGTATGATTTTTCATACGCTGGGCACTTAGGGGGTGAAATGAATGGCTTAGGAAATAAATAGAGTTATACTTGAAAATGATATTTTATTTATTGAGAAATGGTTAAGTACAGGAGTTAAGATTTAAACAAAAAGTATTTATTTATAAAACATAAGAAAATTAGCCTATTTTATGTGGTAAGCAGAAAAACATATTTTTGGATGCAGAGCAACATTAAATTTCACGCAACGAAATTTGGCACATTTGCCGCATCTTCTTTGTGAATCAATGGCATCTACTAGGTGATCTATTCGATCATATCTCATCTCGTCTGTCACTTGTGTTAATCGCTCAGGTCTTACTCCTCTTGGTCTCTCAACACTGGGAGAGTGAAGTATTGCCAGGACTATTCTTCGCTGAAATTCTAAAAGTGGGATTTGATTAAACTTTTTGTACAAAATCCATAAATTTACAATTCCACTGTTTAGGCAGAAACGTATAAGAGGCCAGTACCACTTTTTTGATCTTATTCTTATTCTATATAGGGCCCGAAGTTTATCAAAAAGGTCAACACCACCCATATACTTATTGTATTCATGAATAAGACAAGGCTGAGAAACTGTAATTTTTTTGCCGCAGAGTCCGCTCCATCTAGTGCATGTCCCAAGACCTCTTACACCTTTATTTTGAAGATTCGTAGCCATTTGATATACTTCATTGTTGTCACTCCATCCGACGAGAGTTAGCTCACTGTTAGTATCTTTTAACGCCACACTGGTTCCTTTCGGAAGCTTTTTCAAATGCATCATTGAAATCATCACTTAAAATCAGTTTCACAGCTGCTTCTAAGTCTTTCTCATTTAATAAGTTGTTACTAAAATCAATGAAAAAAATAATGTGGAATATACCCCACATATGCCCAGTGTATGATATTTCATACGTAAAATTCAAATTAGGATTTGAAGATTAAAAAAAAAAATATTATTTAAATAAGTATATCAATAAAACCTCTATTTTATCTAGTTTAACAAAAAAGTGATATATTTAAAAAAAGTAAAAGTCTAAGTAAATGAGGAAAAAAAAATAAAAATTGTGTCCAGCCATCGCAGCAGAAAGAATAGTACTGAAGTATAAAAGGTCTTTTCTCCAAGATAAGTTGTGTGAATCCCAGAGATGATGCGGTTATGTGAAGTACAAACATCGAACTGTCAATCCTAGTTAAAAAAATAAATGGGGTTCACTGTCCCTTGTTATAAAACGCATATTAAAAAAAAATTACTCGCATATGATATTTCATACGGTGGGATATAATGGGTTAAGAACAAACTCAAACAAGAATTTTGTAGCATTCTTTCAAATAGCCTGAGTGTCCAACAGGCACAGAAGCATATCAGTCATCATTGCGAAGACCTTTCCAACTCCTTTTTGATGAATCAATGAAAAAAAAATTTGTGACTTATCTAAGGGTGATGGAATTTTTTTTCACTATTTTTTCTGTAATCAGTACAAAAAATACTGTTAAACCCACTAGTTAAATATGCTAAAATTTTTTCATTGCAGACCTGTGTAATGGATCATATTTTAGGTCAATTGTCATGAATAACTCTCGGCGGAGCCAGTCTGCTAGGGAGCGTCCCTGGCTGGCGGATAGGGGATCCCTCTTAGGAGGGCTGGTATGAATATATTGGATAAAGACCTGTGGACCAAAAGGTACCCAGTACTGGGAGGTGCTCCTGAGGGGGCATAAATATTCAGGAGGCCAGTTGTCCCTAGGATACGGGGCCTCTCTTGCTAGGCCAATCACCCGCAAGAGAGTTCAACTGATTCAGAGAACTTTGAATGGCCTCGGATTCGAACAGTCTATACGGCGCTCAAAAGGATATTAGACTTAAAACATGGAATATCAAGACTTTGACTGGCAAAGAAGATGAACTGGTGGAAGAGATGGAGGCCTTCTAGGGATTCAGGGTGGATCTTCTAGGAATTTGTGATATTGCCTCAGAACTTATAAAATTTGGTGGCCTACAATTACATAAAGCTTAGCAAGATCAGTTTCAGAATATCTTCTCTTCCAAAACTATGCCTGAGGAGTGGGGAAGTAACATCATCATACCGATCCACAAGAAGGGTAGCTCGAGTAAATACCAAAACTATAGGCCTATATGTCTCTCCCACGTAGTCTCCTTTACTCCTCTATACTGGAGAGAAAACTCAGTTTAATTTCTTTACATTTATTTTAACTTTATATATACAGCCCGCCCCCATTATTCATTCAATAGCAGCCAAAATTTGCATTCATTTAGATTTATGGATAATATATAGGGCTCACTAAATTATTAAGATAAAAAAAATCTTCCTTATTAATATTGTTGAATCAGAGAGAGAAAGTTTAGGCTGTTCAAAACATGGCACTGATGAATACTCATGGCCACCTATATCCTCCACCATTTCAATAAGTTTTACTATGTAATTTTATTTCATCCTTCACTGGTACCAGCAGGAAAGCTTTAATGATCAGCACATCTGTGAAGAGTATTTTGCCTCAACACTCGCTGGTATAGGTCTATCAACTACATTGACTTCATTATTTACAATCAGCTGAATAATACAAGGTCAGACACAATCGCTACAATATTTTCTCTCTAAGGAATGTTAAAATAAGAGGTTAACTGTGAAATATTATGCTGGGTTGTCTGCGAGTTATTCAACTCATCATAAAACGGAGCTCTTGAGCTGGCAATGAAATTCTCATATTAGGGTTTGCTAGTGAAGCATCAATCAGTATAAATTTTATGTTTAGGTGTGTCTGATTACATCCTACTTTGTCAAAACTTGAGAATTTAAAATAAGCAATTTTTTTTTTTTAATGATAATAGTTGACATTATATATCTATCTAATTGAAAGAAAATAAATAATACCCAAGTGGGGGTCAATAAATTTCTCAAAAGTAGGGAGAAATGTTTATTAAAGAGCCAACGTTTGTTTCTAATTGTATGAAGTTTAGTCTTATTTCACATATTTTCAAATAAATTTTATACTCCAATGGATCATATATTGAAATTAATGAGGTAAAAAATGTTGTCCCCAGTATGGATGAATGTGAAGCAGTATGTAAAAAATTGACAATTATGGCTAGAGGAAAAATGGAGTGTATAGGAAATCCTCAACATTTGAAGACATTATATGGCACTGGATATGTAATAAAAATAACCTTATCACCTCATACAGATAGTGAAGTAGAAAACTTAAAGAGAATGATAGAATCAATATTTTCACCACACTGCGAGTTGAAAGATGAACATCAGGTATGTGTTATAATTCTTATAATCATTAACTTTAGTTTATTATTTCCAAAAATAAATCTTTGTAATTTAACAAGATTTTTTTTTTCTCAAAACCTTCAAACTTTAAGACTTTTACATTTCAAAATATATTAAATCCCAAAATTAAATTTAAAAAATCCTGTCTATAAGGCATATGTTTCTTCAAGACTGATGGCTCGAGACAGGGCACCAAAGTGACAGGCTAATTCAGAATCTTCCTCAGAATTCAAAAGAGATGGGTTGTGTTGTAATTGCCACCTAATAATTATTGAAGATTAATAAAAATAATCTTTTCAATCTAAAATCCTGAGAACTATTGTCAATGCTCCTTATTATGTCTCCAACAAAACCCTCCATAACGATCTCAACATTCCTTTTGTTCTCGATCTCATCCCTACTAAATTTTCAAACATTCACCCCCTTGTCATCCCAACCCCCTGACTCAATCATTATCCAGTTCCACACATCCATAGAAATCACCCCGTCATCTAAACCGGCAATGGTCCCGAGACCTGATATAATGTTATTTGGAGTACTGGTACTGGCCAGATTCTCCACTCATGACGTGTGTGTGTGTGTGTGTGTGTGTGTGTGAAGCGGCCTTAACCAGCTTCCATTAGCGTTTAATACCAGTGAGGCAGCAGGGAAAGGGGGCTGGTGCCTCCCAGACTCCTACTTTGCCCTCATTCCTGGGGAAGAAGCTTAGTTCGGGGACCCCAGGAAAATTATAAATATGGTTTGAATGTGCGCATTTTTTTTTTTTTTTTTTACTTTATTTTATTATCATTTTCACATTAATTTCTTTTTATTACCGCATGTATATATTTATTTAGTTTATTATCATTGTTTTATTATGCAATGATTGTAAGCTACTTAAGCACCATTACTTATTGCCCACAAGTGGCAGATTGTAATGTTTCAATAAAGTGTTAAAAAAAATAAATAAAAGTAAACAAAATCAGGCATAAAGTAGTTATAAAAATACAATTGGAAAAATCCAAAACACAAAGCCTTAAGTCTCTAAAATCCTAGAACCAGTCGACAATTCCCTAATTCAGGGGGAAATATCCATCATCAGTACATAAGCCAAAAGATTCACATCATTGAAGATCAAAAAATGTATAAAAATGATTTAATATACCACATGTTGACAGCAACATTACTCCAAGACATTTATTTAATCATAGATTTTTTTTAGATATTAAAAAAAAAATTGTATATTCATTCCATATATTCAGTCCAGTAAAAGTTGACAAACCATTAGTCCCAAAACAAAAATAAATATATTGATGTGGAAATGATTGACCGGATATAAATTAGAAGAGAGTAAAATGGTCAGGGGGTGCAGTCAATAAATTACACAAAATAAGTTAGACTTATTTTATTTGTGCCTATGTTTTGGCATAAATAGCAGCTTCATCTCTCTGCCCTGATGATGGCCTAAAACTTAGGATGAAGCGTAGGCACAAATATAATAAGTTTATCTTATCTTATGTAATTTATTGACTGCACCTCCTAGCCATTTTACGCTCTTATAATTAATTTATATCTCATATAATATTTCAAATGTTGTTTATTTGAATTTCTCAAAATTATTTTTAAAATAGACAATTATTACAGAGTAGAGAGTGAAAGTTGTGCGATCCACAGCACCATGTGTTATTAATCTAATATTTAGCAAGTGCATTCTCATACAAAATTTTAAGTTCATGAGCATATAAGCTAAAAATTGGCAAATAATCAAAGCATAGCTGCTAGATGATTATAAATGTATTTTAATGTTGATACTTTCTATACTTATGTACAGGAGAAAATAAAATTATTTAAAAAACATAAATTAAAAAACTTTGTATTTATTAAAATATATAATATACGTATTAATTTAGAGCAATTTATTTGTTTTAGGTACTTCTTCATTACCTTATTAAAACAAATACTTACAAAATATCTTACCTGTTTGCAACCATGGAAAGAATCAAGAATCAATGGAACATAGTTGATGATTATATCATCACTGATTCAAGTTTAGAAGAGGTGTTTTTAAGTTTTGCTAAGAAAAGCAAAGAAACAATGAAGAAAGATAATCAGTAAAGATTTAAAATTTAGATGATATTTTATTAAGTTTTTCAAGTTACAGACTAGATGTAAATAAAGTTATTAAAAAGATAACTTTAGTAATATTTATTCCCTATGTAGTTTGGTTGATTTTTGTTATCAGTTTAAAATAAAAGGACAAAAACTATATCAAAAGTGAATGAACCATCTTTTCAAAAATTAAGATGTTTTTGACAAATTAAAATTAATCTAAAATAATAGTGAACTTACTGTAAGTCTTAATTTTATCCATGTCCAAGAGATATTTCAATTCAACATTTTAAATTTAAAAAATTAGTTTATCTCTGTGAGATGCTCCCTTAATCATTGTTTTGTATTAGCATAATATGGACCCTATAATAAAAATGGATATATCATTTATATACTTATTTTTTTATTATTCCTATCTCACTGGGCCTACTGCGGACCACGTCATTTCAACTAAGAAAAAACAAAACATCAATAATACTATGATATACTGCACTGTCATAATTTGAAAAGCCAATAATGAATTATGTTGCACCATGTGATAATGCAAGGTCTCCCAACTTGTCAGAATTTATATAAGCTTGGCTAGGGGCAACTTTAACCCACAATTTATTTCAGAGCTCTCAATCCTCTTTAGTCCAGGATCCATGGTCCATTTTTGCACTTGATTACTATCAAGCTGAATGTTCGTGAATATTTTTGTTTCGATAAGACGTCCAACAATTTCCTGTGCGAAAATTCTTGATTGTGGTAGCTAACAGAGGTAGCAAGGATAAAATATGTCGATTTGATGATTCTCAAAAAGTTTATTACTAACTGATTTTTTTTTTGTTAAATCTCAAGATAATTATCTAAATTATTTGAAAAAATATCATTAAAAATGATTACTAACCGCTGATTTTTTTTTTACTTAGTTAATATTTATATAATTTAACAGTCAAATTGTCCCATAAATTGCGTGGTACATTATCCCGATCTTACGCTTAAAAGTAGTAGTACAGATCCTAATAAATAAATTTAAAAAAAACAAAAACAGCTGGTTCTTTCAACCCATATATTTTGTAGGACAAATATTTTTTCAGATAATTTAGATAATTATCTTGAGATTTAACAAAAAAAAACCCAGTTAGTAATAAATTTTTGAGAATCATCAAATCGACATATTTTATGTCTGCATGGCAATGGCTACATTTTATGGCAAAAGATTTTTTGGAAAAAAAAAAAAATAAATTTTTTATTAAAGGTTATTAGTTAAAAAAAAAATTATACTTTACACAATAAACTGAAATTAGTTCCCCGTCAATCCAATAGTTAATAGGGTTTAACAACTATAATTATACAAAATAAACCCATCAATATGGTAAGATTTACAACATTGAAGTAGTAATAGTATAATGAAGTAGTATAACAATTTACAAATTTATCATACATATAAGTAATACTAATATAGTATTATTTCCATAGTATCACAGATATTTATATTTTTTAAGAAGTTATATTGTCCCTGCCATTTTCAACTATCGAATGTGAAAATCGGTACTTTTAAGGAGAATTAAAAAAAAGCAGTGTCAAGGTTCAATAAAAATTAGTGCTTATAGTCAAACCAATGACATTCATTTTACATTGTTTTTGTGGCTGATAGGTGCCTCTATATGAATTTTATATAAAATATCATTCCTAAAGCAACTGCTATGAGTCGAAAACGAAAACTGTGTTTTTTTTCACATTCGATACTTTGTGATGGCAGGGACAATATATTGGTAATTATATTACAATATATTTAGAAAAAATTTCCAAATAGTTACATACATCCCCTACTGGAACATGATTCAACATCTTTTCCTCACTGACACAATCTGTTTTCCAGCAACAATTATTTCCTCATAGAAGAGGTCATGTTCTTCGGTAATCTCTCGACATAGTTTTTTTTCCTTTGAAGTAAGACTAGGTGGAAGCTGTATCTTGTTAATGTTATTATTAATTAACTCTGTCAACTGCTTACGGAAGGTTTCCTCAAAGTTGATGCTCTATCAACATACCAAATAACAAGCATTACTATCTTTATATATAAATCTTTACTGTTCATGTGACGTGTTTAACAATTTTTTATATTTATGATTCAGTCTTTAATAAAGGTTAAAAGTGTTAACATGTTCATTTCTTATATATTGCTGACAAGTATAAAAAATAAAATACAAAAAGTATGGAAGCAGAAACCATAGAGCAGTTAAAACAACTGAAGGTAACAAGAGGAACAGTAAGCTAAATTAACTCATTTGAAAAAATGTTCAGCAATCGGTCTTCCAGAGTGTATAGAAGAAGTCACCGAAAAAATAAATATTTTAGAAGCCGTCAGGATAAAATTTAAAAGAATTCAAGAGAAGATTGAAACTTTAGTTCAAGAGGACAATTTGGAAAATTAAATTGACTACCGCCTACAACTGGAAGATAGTAGAAAGTAGAATTGAAGGTTAAACTTTCTGCTGACAGTAAATCCCTGAACCAGCCAGACCACAGGGATATCCATTCGAACAGTATACAACCTAAATTGTTTGATGTAAGTACGACATCTAACCTTCAATTCGTACCATATGATGAACAAGGATCTTTTTCTATCTTTATTTGTAGATTAAATACTTTTATGTGTTTAAAAGGATTATGGGTGATGACAATTGAGAGTTTTTACTTTTATGCATGCTCTCCAGAGGATCCGTGTTCAGAAACGTTTGAATCTTTAGTTACAATTCTGAAAAATTACCTTAAGCCGCAGACGTTTTGTTCACGCTTGTTAGCTGAACAAAACAAGTTTATTAGTCGAAAGCAAAGCGTTGGGAGAACAGTTACTGAATTTGCTGCCGAGTTAAGAAAATTATCAAGTAATTGTAAGTTTAACTGTGGGTACGGTAAATCTATGGCAGAGTCACTGGTTCGTTTACAATTCGTGAGAGGATTAAGGGACTCTGAAATTATTGTGTTCCCGACGAAACAGCAAAGTGAGGAGTCGGTGGGGAATTTTCAATAATACACTTGAGTACGAACACAGCGGATTACAATTTATTGATCTATATACAATACATAGGTTAACACACGGACAAACACACACCGTCATTTGGGCACATTCTCACCAAGCAATTTCCCCCTCCACATGGAATCGATTACCACACTACACAACAGAAATAAGTATTCACATTATGTGAGAAAAGGAACGACAAAATTTCTGAAGTTCTATAGCTTGCAAATGCAATAGAATTATCAAAAAAAGAAAATAGATTAATTTCATCATAAATTACTGATTACTGCATTATGTCAAGTGGAGACCAAAAATAGGAAATGGGGGTAAGGAAAAATCGTCACAGAAATCATTCTCACGCAAAACTAGGCCAGAAGCATGCAAAGAAGGCAAGAATTTTATGACAGGATGTTGTTACAGATGTGGAAGAAAATCACACCGAGCTAACGAATGTATATTTAAGGACACTATCGGCAATCTCTGTAGTTCAGTTGGTCACCTAGGTTTGGGAAAAAGAAGAGAAACATATATCAAACTGAAAGGCCTTCTACAGGGTCAGGACCAACCGCCAACCATCATGACCTAGGTCGGGTCGACCAATTTTTGTATTTGTCAATTTTCAATTAGAAATTAGCATGCAATAATGACTTAAATGTAAGAAAAAATATAAATAATTTAGCATAACAATAATTATAAAGAAATATAACTATTAATATTTACGTATATGCAAGTTTTATAGAAAAAACAAAACAAAATAATTTAAGAAATTAAAGAAACAAAAAACTGTAATTATTTTAAAAATAAGTGTGTTTGTGTGTGTGTGTATATACTTCTATATTGTACTATATTTCTATGGATTCATTACTTACTGACAAGATGAAGTGTGCCAGGCATAAACAAATATAAGATTTTTAGGTTTTGAATAATTGTTTACAATATTCAAATAAAAAAATCTAAACACTATGGTCAGCCAACAGCGTTCAAGGCGGTTGGGATCGACCATGGGCAGTTGGGCCCGACCAAAGATTGGTTGGTCAACCAACTTCTACACTGTCAATTTTTACATCAACCTGACCAAGGTCACGATAGTCGGTGGTCGATCCCGACCATGTAGAAGGGGTTTGAGGAGAAGACGGAAGGCAATAAAGAGACAGATTTACCCGAAATAAACATTATGACAGGTAAATATACTGATAAGTATATAGCTAGTGTTGATATTGAAGGAAAGCCCATTCCCATGGAGCTTGATATAATATCTTAATATTAATATAATAGTAAACAGGAGCTGCCTCAAGTATAATATCTCTAAATGACTATAAGATATTTAATGTAGAAAAAAAATTGCATAAAACATCTGTAGAGCTATGTGCCTATACGGGGGAAATTATAAAACTTAAAGGATTTTCTTTTTTTAAGATGGGTTTAAGAACAATTTGTTTTTTGGTAAGCTTTTTGCTGTAGACCAAAGAGTTGATGCTATTATAGGTAGGGATTGGCTAAGAGAGATGAAACTTGATTGGTCTGAAACCAAAGCGGTAAGTATGACTGAAAACAGCTGAATGGGTTGCTAAATAAATTTCAAGATGTAGTAAAAAATGAAATAGGAAAAATTTCCGATTCTGGTTGCATTACATGAAAACCAGGAATGTAGCATATGCAATAAAGGAAAACAGAAATAGAACTGGATAGACTGAAAAATCTCGGTACTATTTAAAAAATTGATCATTCAGATTGGGGAACTCATATTGTCCCTGTTGTCAAGCCGAATGGGAATATTAGGCTCTGTGCTGATTACACGGCTACATTGAATACATTTATTAAAGAAGAAAGGTATCCTATTACAAGGATAGAAGATATTTTTATGAGAACAAATGGAAGACAATTTTTCTGCACTTTAGGCATAAGTAATGCTTATGTCAACGAAGTAATGACGATGGAAGAAGAGAGCAGCATGATGCAACACTTAGTACTCACAAGGGAATTTATAAAGTAAATTGACTTATGGAGTGAAAGTGGCTCTTTCCATATGGCAAAAATGTATGGATACAATATTCCAGGGAGTGGACAGAGTACAGAGTTTCTTTGACGATATAGTAGTGCAAGGATCCTCTTTCCAAGAAACATTGAACTGTCTGGAAGTTGTTTTAAACATCATTAAAAAACAACCTCCACCTAAACAAAGAAAAATGCAGGTTTTTTCAAAGCAGCATAAAATATCTTGGACATATTATAGAAGAGAAAGGCCTTCATAAATCTAAAGAAAAAGTTGAAACTATTCAAAATACAAGACATCAACGAAATATACATGAACTTAAAACCTTCTTGGGTGTATGGCTACATAATACAGTAAATTTATTCAAAATTTTTCTACATTGACAAATCCCCTTAACATATTGTTGCTTAAAGTTATAATGCATGTCTGGGCTGGCCTGTGTGATCGAATCTTTCGGAATATTAAGGATGCAATTGTAAGTGACAAAGTTTCAGTTCACTTTAACCCAGAGTTACCTCTACTTCTTGCTACAGACACTGTGGGACTTGGGGGCAGTTCTTTCTCACAGGTTCCCAGATGGAAGTGAGAAACCAACTGCTTTAGCATTAAGAACGTTAACAAAGATTGAGGAGAGTTGATGGGCGCAAGTTTATCCTCATCACAGATCATAAGATGCTGGTATGAATTTTCGATCCACATAATACTTTGCCAACCCTCTCTGCTACCCGGATATTTAATTATGCATACTTTTTTTTTTTTTTTTTTTTTTTTATTGGGCAGTTCACAGCACGCGCTGGAGTGAGCAACAACGTCTCTGCGATACTTATTTCTGTATTCATCATCTTTGTTCGTACATACATGGTATTTTACATAGCTATAGTTCGTGTTTCAGTGAAGTGAAATGTGAAATTTCAAAGCAAATAACTGATTTATAACTTTACTATAATTATTATAAGATCGAGTGTTTCAAGCGACATTAGAGCATTATCTCGTGTGCAAGACGCAGCGGGTCCATCCCCACCACAGCCAAGGTAGGAGGACTTATCAGTTACCAGTACGGCACCGAGGCTGGACGGTGCAGTGGCCAGATCAGTTCTGTTGCGAACTTTTTATTTATTTTATTTTTATTATTATTATTATTTTATTTATTTTTTCCTTCATCACCAGTTATATAAAACACCAATATGAAATTCCACCACCAGGTTTTGTCTAGCAGATCAGATAAAAAAGCAAAAGCCAAGAGAAGCCGATCCCTTGAGTCTACCACTAGAAATAGTCCGACTAAACCGAAGCCCAATAGAAGACGCAAAGTTGATACGCCTCCCGTGACTCCTAATGATAATTTAGAACCAGAGGCAGGGCCATCAAATCAAAATACCCAGTTAGGGTCATCAACCATGGTTGAAGACTCACCATTCTACTCACCAAACAGATATCAGCCACTGACAAATCTTACTTGTGAAGCAATGGAGTCCACATCGGCCCCTAAAGTGCATAGGCCACCACCTATTTTCGTGGGACATATAAAAAACTTAAACTCCTCTGCACCCAATTGAACAATTTAATAGGCTCTGGAAAATACTATTGCATCAGTAGGACTAATGACACGAAAATTCAATCCGACACGCCCGATGCATACCGCAGAATTGTGAAATACCTTACAGAAACTAAGGCTGACTACCACACATACCAACTAAAGGAGGAAAGAGCCATCAGAGTGGTGATCAGGAAATTGCATCCCTCCACCCCTGCAGACGTCATTGAAGAAGAACTGACCGCGATGGGCTTCAAGGTCAGACAAATAACAAATGTCTGCAAAAACAATACTGGGCACCCTGAGCCAGGCAACAAAATTCCACTGCCTCTTTTCTTCGTTGACCTAGAACCAACACCCGGGGTTGAAAAAATCTACGAGGTAAACAGACTATATTATACCCAAGTTCAAATTGAAAAACCCTACCCTAAGAAAGACATTGTGCAATGTCATAACTGTCAAGCATACGGGCACACCCGGCACTACTGTCACCACACTCCCAGGTGCGTCAAATGCGGACAACCGCATAAAACCGAAGAGTGTATCAAGCCGCGAGAAACTCCTGCTGTCTGCGCATTATGTTTTCAAGGACATCCGGCAAATTACAAAGGTTGTCAAACCTACAAAAATATAAAATCGCGCGTTCTGGCAGCACGTCGGCCCACCGACGAAGCGAGAACGTCAAGAAGGCAACCTTCAAAAATTGCAAATGGAACTGTTTCCTATGCTGAAATGTCAGGTGGTCAGCCGAAAAGTCTCGGGGCCACGCTGCAACCCGAACCCTCCAAACACATCCCTGTACCACAAATCAACCCTATACAAGCACAAAACCAGCCCCAGCAACCACAATATTCCATGAATAAAATTCCTATTACCCCACATATACCTCCTCCTTCAAATGCTACTGATCTCACGACACTTCTCACATCATTCCTCTCTGAATTCAAATCAATGGTCACACCATTAATATCACTCCTAACAATTCTTGTTTCCCATCTCTTTCCTGTCCCACAACATCCTTAAATGACATCCACCCTATCTATTCTCCTTTGGAATGCGAATGGTATTCGAAACCACACAGATGAACTGACATCTTTACTGTATGACAAAAAAATTAATGTAGCCTTAATTACAGAAACTCGACTTACCAGTAAACGGCAGCTCAACATAACACAGTACCAAACCTACCGGACTGACCATCCTGATGGAAAAGCTCACGGTGGTACTGCTGTCATAGTCCATCAATCCCTTTCCCAACAGTCATTTCCCCTACCTTCAAACGATCTCCTTTTCAATCTGTTGTTTCAATCAAAACCTTTTCCTTTCCTATCACATTAGCATCGGTGTACTGTCCTCCTAACAAATCCATCTCCGATTCCCAATTCAGCTCTCTCCTCGATTCCCTAGGGATCCATTTCCTTTTAGGTGCAGACTTCAATGCGAAACATCAACAGTGGGGATCAAGAACTACTAATTCCCGAGGCCGCATGCTACTGTCTGCACTTAATTCCCACAACTCCAGTTTTATTTCTCCCGGCACTCCTACATATTGGCCCAATGATCCAAACAGGAATCCTGATCTCCTCGACTTTTTTATCCATGCTGGCTTAGGTCCCCTAAACTATTCCATAGAACGCCTTGATGAACTTTCCTCAGATCACAGTCCTTTGATCCTTACCCTTTCTGTATCTCCAATACCCAAACTTCCACCACCATCATTTATTAGGGGACCAGTTGACTGGAACCTTTTTCATCAGCTTGTATCCGACACCATTGACCTCAGAGTTTCCCTAAAAACACCCCAAGAGTTAGATGATGCAGTCGATTCCTTTACCAATTTGATCCAGCAAGCAGTTTGGACTGCATCTTCAACTCGTCCTTCCTTCAAACCCCGCAAGAAAAATCCATTACCACAAGATCTTAGGGATCTTATCCTAACCAAACGCCGTTACCGATCCCTTTGGCAAAGAACTAGGCATCCTCACGATCGGAGACTGTATAACTACCTCACCAAACTAGTTAAAAAGAACCTGACAACCTATAGATCTGAAACCTACAATGCCTATCTTTCCACACTATCCGCTTCTGATAATTCCCTTTGGAATGCTACCAAAAAGATCCTTAAATACCACCCTATTTCCCATCCCCTCCGCCGTGAAGACGGTTCTTGGGCTGCATCAGATGAGGACAAAGCAGAAGAATTTGCCAAACACCTTTCAAATACATTTATTCCACATCCTGAAACCAACCCTACGCACGTTTCCAATATTCATGAATTCCTCTCTTCACCCATTCCACTATCCTTACCTCCTAACGCTGTAAACCCCTCTGAGGTCAAATTCCTGTTACAAAAATTAAAAGTCCGCAAATCTCCTGGACATGACCTTCTAACCACCCAGATCCTTCAACATCTTCCCCAAAAAGCGATTATTTTCCTTACCTATCTATACAACTGTATCCTTCGCACAACTCACTTCCCTTTGTTGTGGAAACACTCCATCATCATTTTATTCCCTAAACCTGGTAAACCACCAAATGACACTTCATCATACCGACCCATCAGCCTGCTTCCTATTCTTTCCAAAATTTTTGAAAAGATCCTCCTGAAACGAATCCTACCCATAATCGAATCCAATATTCCTTTACATCAGTTTGGATTCCGTCCCAGGCACTCGACGGTCCAGCAGGGTCTCCGAATTGTCGATCACATATCCTCTGCTCTTGAAAGCAAACAGTACTGCACAGGCGCATTTCTGGACGTAGCACAAGCTTTCGACCGGGTATGGCATGCCGGTTTGCTGTTCAAGCTCAAAACTCAGTTACCTCAATCCTTATTCCTAGTTCTTCGATCCTACCTCTCTGATCGCTATTTCCAAGTGCGCTGTGGTAACGAATACTCCAATCTTTACCCAATTCAAGCTGGAGTCCCCCAGGGCAGCGTCCTGGGTCCTATCCTGTACATATTGTACACCGCTGATATCCCAACTACTCCTGAAACCTTCCTTGCAACGTTCGCAGACGACACAGCCATCCTATCATCTCATCCAGATCCTGAAATGGCTTCCTCGAACCTCCAAAGGAAACTTTCACTCATTGAAATTTGGTGTAACCAATGGCGGATCAAAGTCAACGAGGAAAAATGCAAACACGTAACTTTTACACTTCGCCGGGGAACATGTCCTTCTGTCCAATTCAACGAAACCATCCTGCCTATTTCCGACACAGTACGATACCTTGGCTTCTTCCTAGACAAAAGACTTACATGGAATCCTCATACCAGACTCAAAAGACAAGAACTTAACAGACGTTTCAGCCAACTATACAGATTACATACATACATACATAAACATACAGATTACTATACAGATGTAGGGCCTCCCATCTTTCAATAGACAATAAACTACTAATATACAAGACGATCATCAAACCTATCTGGACCTATGGACTGGAACTGTGGGGGACCGCAAAAAAATCGAATATCAGACGCATTCAATCCTTTCAATCTAAAGTCCTGAGAACTATTGTCAACGCTCCTTATTATGTCTCCAACAAAACCCTCCATAATGATCTCAACATTCCTTTTGTCCTCGACCTCATCCCTACTAAATTCTCAAACTTTCACCAAAACCTTGTCAGTCATCCCAATCCCCTGGCTCAGTCATTATCCAGTTCCACACATCCATACAATCCACCCCGCCGCCTAAACCGGCAATGGCCCCGAGACTTGTTATAATAATGCTATTTGGAGTACTGGCACTGGCCAGATTCTCCACTCACGACCTGTGTGTGTGTGAAGCGCCCTTAACCAGCTTCCATTGGCGTTTAATGCCAGTGACGCGGCTGGGAAAGGGAGCTGGGGCCTCCCGGACTCCTGCTTTGCCCTCATTTATGAGGAAGAAGCTCAGTTCGGGGACCCCAGGCAAATTGTAAATAGAGTATGAATGTGTACAGTATATTTCTTTTATGTTTTATTTATTATTATGATATTTTTTTTTATTATATATATATATTTTATTTTACTTTATTTTGTATATAAGATATATTATTGAGGATTTTCAAAATAAACCACAAATTGTTTCTCTGAAAATACAAAGAAACGACATTTAAAGTTCACTAATATCGCCTCCTCAATTATATCCCTTCATTTATCTCTCTACAAGTTTTTATAATAATTATCTTAACAACAAATCATCTGACTATCATCCGCCCTTGAATCCCCGTATCACTCCGACCGCTGTGCCCTCTACCAACTTTCACTGACAACTTATGAACGCGCGAAGCGCGGCAATTTTGAATTAATGAAATGTCATTTCATTACATCTCCCTCCCTAAGAGCGAAAATCCTAAATAATATATTTATACACTGCACCTACAAGTTATCTTCGTATTCGTTTTCCTCTACTTCATCTTCTCTTGTTACGGGTTGTAGTTTTGTTATGTGGAATAAAGTTGATTCTGTTTTTCTGTTGCCAGTGTCAATCTTATAAATGGAGTTTGATAATTTCTCTATTATCTTGAAAGGGCCTATTTTTAATTCGTCTAATTTCTTCCTATTCAGTCTATTTCCGTGTTCTACATATACCCTGTCTCCTATCTCGAACTCTTGCATTTTCCTATTTCTATCAAATATCTTTTTGTTGTACTTGTGGGATTTTATTGTATTCTCTAATGCTAATCTTCTATCAGCAATCCACTTGTCTTCCTTTTCTATTGTTTTAATTTCATTTGGTAGAATACTGACGTTTGTACCATCCAGTAAATATTTTGGTGCAAAACCTGTAACCGAGTGTTCTGTTTCATTATATTTCTGTATACATTCTCTTGCTACTGTTGTCCATGTTCTCTTATTATTTTTCTCATTTATCTTACATCTTATTTTATTTACTATTGTTTGATTTAATCTTTCGTTTAAGCCGTTGGAGAATGGTGTATTCACAGCTGTAAAAATTAGTTTAATGTTATTCTCTTGCAAATATTGTTTAAATTCTCTTGAATTGATGCCCGGATATTGATCTGTCAGAATTATTCCAATCTCATCTGTCTCTAGTACTTTCTTTGTTAGTTTTATAAAATCACTTGCGTTTTGTGTTTTCGATGTCTCAATAAATGCATATCTTGTGTAGTGGTCTACTAAAAGGTGTAGGTATTTTTTTGTTGACCTAGATCCTCCAAAGCCACCTATAGTATCCATTGACATTATCTCAAATGGTTTTGTTGCTGGTCCCAGTTGTGACATTAATCCAAATTTTCCTTGACATCGTGATTTATTTTTTATGCATATTTCACATGTTTTACAAATATTTATGATATTTTTAGTTAGGTTTTTAGCGGTATATATTGGACTTATTTTTTTCTGCAATTGTCTGATCCCAATATGGCATAAATCTTCATGTACCCTTTTTATAAATTTTTTACTAAATTCTTCTGAGAGGATAATCTTTTCATGTTTCTTAATTTTTTTATAATAGATCTTATTTTTATATAGTAGATTTTGTTTCTTTGCTTTTATCGTTTCATTTTTCTCTTGGTCTTCAACTATATCTTTTATTTGTATTAAATTAACTATTTTCAATAGTTCCTCTTTGTTATCTTCTGATTCTAATACAGGGTTTCGGCTCAAACAGTCCGCTTCTACATTTTCTTTACCAGGTATATATTTTACTGTAAAGTCATATTGAGATAGGTAATATGCGAGGTCACCTAATTCTTCATCTGTCCTGCATTTAATATTCATGTTCTCTAGAGGTTTGTGGTCTGAGTAAATAGTGAATTGTTTTCCAATTAGACAGTTTTGCCAATATTTAACCGCTTCTTTCATAGCGAAACATTCCAAATATATAGCCTTTTTCCGTTTTTGAGATTCATTTAGTTTTTTTGAAAAATATGCCACCGGTTTGTCTTTACCGTCTAGTTGTGTCTGTTTTAATATTGCCCCAATACCCTCTAAAGATGCATCTGTAAAGATTTTTATTGGTAAATCTTTGTCGAATATTTCCAACACAGGTTGAGAACATAAATGTCTTTTTATTTGATTAAATGATTCTTCACACTTCTCTGATCACACAAATTTTTCATTTTTTCTTAATAAATTGTGTAATGGGTCTAAAATAATTGCGCTTCTTGGTATGTACTCATGGTAGAAGTTGATTTTTCCCAAAAATTGTCTGATATTTTTTTGCGTCTTAGGAGTTGGAAACTGTCTTATTGAGATCAAATTGTCTTTAAGTGGTCTTATCGAATTGTTCTGAATTACATGGCCGAGGTACTTTACTGAGTTTGAAGCAAAGGTACATTTCTTAAACTTCAATCTAAGGCCTTCTTTTATTATTGCCTCTAATACATTTCTTATGTGTCTTATATGTTCTTCAAAGGTGGTCGAGTATATCAAAATATCATCTATGTAGTTTACGGTGTATCCTGTGAGATTGTGCTTTCTTAGAATATTGCTTAAAATTCTTTGGAAAATTGCTGGTGATGTTTTCAAGCCAAAAGGGAGGCAGGTCCACTGAAAGTGGCCCTCTTGCGTGACAAATCCTGTTTTACTTCTGTCTTCCACCCGTAGTGGTATTGCCCAAAATGCTGAGTTTATATCCAGTGTTGTAAAATACTTACAATTTCTAGTTTTAATAATCAAATCATCTATTAGCGGGAAAGGTTGAGCTTGTGGAACAACAATTTTGTTTAATTCCCTGAAATCTACACATAAGCGTGATCTTCTATTTTCATCTTTTTTAAATGCCACTGTCACTGGAGCAGCGAAAGGACTGTAGGATTCTTCTATTAAATTATTCTTTAGTAACATGGATATTTGCTTTTCAATTTCTAATTTATCTTCTATTGTACATCTATATGGTCTTTTACTACAGTATCTGTTTACTAGTAAATCTATGCGAGCTTCATAATCTCTAACTGATCCTATATCATACTTGTCCTTAGCAAAAATTGTTTTATATTCCTTTATAATTTTCTCTATTTCAATTTTCTTTTCATTATCTAAATGGTCTGTCAAACTTACAAATTCTTCTGTTTCTATGTGTTCATTGAAATTTATTGCAAATGTTTTTATATTCTTTCCTTCATGTCTGTTATCTTTAGACCTTTCGTCTATTTTATTTGTTATTTTCTTTTGCTCTATCTGCAAGTCTTCATTTTGGGTTAATTTGAATTTCTTTATCATATCCAATCCGATTATAAAATCATCAAAATCTTCATTTTCTACTATATATACATCCACCTCTCCTTCTAAATCAAATATTTTTATTTTTATTGTTATCAAGCCATCTGTCTTCTTCACACCATTAACCGTTTTCATATATGCTATATTCACATTATCCTTTTTTTCTTTTACTTTAATCAGTCTTGAATTTATTAAAGAGACCTGTGAGCCTGAATCATAAATGCCGCTCACTTCTAGTTTATTTTCTAATAAAAGCTTGACTTTGATTAATGGTGTACTTACTCGTTTTTTTTCTCAGTATTTATATCTACTTCAATAATTGAGTTGTTATTTACATTTCTGGCTTTAAAAGCCTTTTCAGATTCATTTTTATTTTTCTTGAACCAACACGACTCCTCCGGATGATATCTAATTCCTTTGTCCAAAGATTCACAAGTCTTACATGGCTTCTTCTCATTAATTTTATTTTTATAAAGTAATGTACCACTCTTTATTATAGTTGAGTTTTTCTTGTACACCATATTTTCATATTTTCTTATCTCGTTGAACAAATCAGTAGTGTCGTTGAGTTCATCCCTGTTTAACTTATATAAGATAAACCCAGGTAAACCTGTTGCAATAAGATCTATCATTGTTTTGGGGTCTATCGATTTGTTTACATCTAGTATAAGCCGTTCTTTTTTTATAGCATAATCAATTAATAGTCCTTCTTTATACCTGAATCCAAGAGCATATGTGACTACATCCCATCCACGGTTTTTAAAAGTTTCTAAAAATTTGTTTTTCCATTCATTCCATTCTGAATTTATTGTTAGTTTTATGGCCATCGAGCTATACCAATCCAAACAAGATTTTTCTAAAAATGACCTCAATATTTCTATTTTTGTTTCATCTTTTGATATATTAAAGCGCTCACACTCTTTTTCAAAATTCTCTATCCATTGCGTTGCATTAGGGTTCTTGCTTGTGAATTTTTCAATAATAAATTTCTCTGAAATATGTTTTAGGGTGTGTTGATTTTCTTTCTTTATTGTAGTTTCTATTAATTTTTCCAAGATAAGTTGCAAATTGTCATCTTTGTCTCCTGGTTGTTTTGTGCTAATTTCTTCTAAATACTGATCTAAAAATTGCATATTACCTTCCTCATCTATATATGTTTTCTTAAGATCTTCATTTAATTTTATCCATATTTTTCTACTTTGATGCCTTTTCTTTATGCTACTTTTTATTTTTGAGAAAGTGTTCGTTTTGACAATATCTGTATGATGACTTACCGGTTTCAGCTCATCAGGTAGAACATAACATTTTCCTTCTTCTGTAGATATTGAGTTGATAACTAATACATTAGATTTTCCATCATTTGAGGCTGACATCATAAATTCAAATTGCAACCGGTCCATCTTCTTTTAGTTGACAAAAATGTCGTTTTATAAGATATATTATTGAGGATTTTCAAAATAAACCACAAATTGTTTCTCTGAAAATACAAAGAAACGACATTTAAAGTTCACTAATATCGCCTCCTCAATTATATCCCTTCATTTATCTCTCTACAAGTTTTTATAATAATTATCTTAACAACAAATCATCTGACTATCATCCGCCCTTGAATCCCCGTATCACTCCGACCGCTGTGCCCTCTACCAACTTTCACTGACAACTTATGAACGCGCGAAGCGCGGCAATTTTGAATTAATGAAATGTCATTTCATTACATGTATATATTTTTTCGCTTGTATATATTTATTTATGCATTTATTTCGTTTATATTATTGATTTTTTATGGAATGATTGTAGCTACATAGCACCATTACTTATTGCCCACAGCAGGCAGATTGTAATGCTTCAATAAAGTGTTTTAAAAAAAAAAAGTACTTTTTATCGGGCTTCAATTATACAATACAATATCAGAAGTCACAATAACGCTACTTATCTTCTTCTTCTTATCCAGACAACTCTTCTACCTTGCGGTGTAAAGATTTTGCATAAGGAGCGCCACCTGTCTCTGTCAAGGGCTGCTCTCCTGGTTTCCGCCCATCCAATCCCTTTTTCTTTAAGGATATTTTGGAAGTTATTCTTCCAGGTCACTCTCGGCCTTCCCCTGGGGCTTTTTCTTGTCCGACAGTCATCCATCCTCATTACATGTCTGAATCCTCGAAGCTGTCCTTTCTAGATTATCTGATTAAGGGGTTCAATTTTGAGGGCAGTCCTCATAGTCTTGTTTTGTATCCGGTCCCTCTTGGTCTTACCCTCTATTTTCCTCAGGCACTGTATTTCCATGCTTTGGAGTCGGCTCCGATCACAGTGCTTTAGGGTCCAGGATTCACTTCTATAAGTGAGAATAGGAACGTATGTCGTGCGGCAAACAGCCAATTTATTTTCTTTTGTGACTTCTTTCTTACTTAAAAACTTTTTATTGATAGCAGTAAAAAGTTTTTAAGTAAGAAGTCACAAAAGAAACTAAAGTGGCTATTTGCCGCAAGACATACATACATACACTATTTATCACGGTTTCCAAATGAACACATGAGTAAAAATGCCTTAGATCAATTCAGCATTTTTTTAAAGAACCAAATAAATCAGATTGAAATGAATCATATTGACAGGAAAGTAATTGCCTACGATATAGCCAACGATTCAGAACTTCAATTAATAATAAGTAGGCCAGAACCTTAGGCAACTAGGTCTACAGGACAATGAATATTCATTAGAAGACGGGTGTTTTTTGAAAGGATCAAGGGTGGTTGTTCCTCAAACCTTTCGAGAAGAAATACTGAAACAACTACATATTGGGCATTTTGGGATAGTAAAGATGAAGACATTGGCGAGAAGTTATTGCAACTGGCATGGGGTTAACCGAGATATAGAATTGCCTAGGATGTGCAGACAATGCTGCTTAAAAAGAAATCAGCTGCCAAAGATTGAAATACATCCCTGGGAACAATCGAGTGGACCGTGGCAACGGATTCATGTCGACTTCACTGGGCCTTTCCTTGGTAACAATTACTTTTTCATACTCTTTTAGGTTTCCACGGCCACTATTATTACAAAAGACTTTATTGGTTTCTTCTGGTTTAGACCGTGTTGATAAATTTTTCACCAACGTTTCGCCAGCCATCCAGCTGACTTCTTCAGGGCTGAAAGGAGAAACTTCTCACTGAAGAAGTTAGACGTTTCGACTCATTGCCATTTTCAATAAGTTCAATGTTGTTAAAATACAAACATTAGACATGCATCAACATATATAGTCTTACAGCGTTATAAGTCAAATTCATTATATAAATTCAAGCTGCTGGCATCTGCAAAGACAAACAATCACTAATAGATCTAAGAACTTGTCCTATCAATTAGTGAATCAAGCATTGATACCTTGAAAGGTGTAATATTTAATTAATTCCAAAAATTAAGCCATCATCTAGGTATCAATTTAAAAATAAATCCCTAAAAGATTTGATAATTACAGGTCTCATTATAAATCCATTTACTACTTTGGTATACTTCTTTTTTAAAAAAACATTTGATAAATATAGCAACTTTTAATAATAATAATAATAATGTTTTATTATTATAAGATATTCTTCTTATAATAATAAAACTTATATAATTTTCTTTAGTTTATATCTTCAGTTCACATACTTAAAGATATTTTTATATATCTATATCAACAAAACAAATTCATCATTACAATTTCATTATATCAATAATATTTTGTCCAATTAAAAAAATAATAAATTAACTAATTAAGAAACTTTACCTGAATTAAAATGGCGGAAATAATAATTTATAAATAAACACAATGAGTTCACAAATTCACAATGATTTTAATTACAATTAGTGATTGTTTTTCTTTGCAGCTTGAATTTATATAATGATTCAAACTTAAAGCAGACTGTAAAGCAACACATGTTGATGCATACTCAATTTTTGTATTTTAACAAAATTGAACTTATTGAAAATGGCAATTAGTCGAAACGTCTAAATAAAAAAATTATTGAGACTGGATTTTATTTTTTTAATTGATTATATTATTGTTAAACTTATTATCTAATTACAGTGGTTTCTTTCACTAACTTTTACCGATTTATTGTAATCTTATTGTGATTTCCCTGGCTTAACTGATAGCTGATGCCATCACATCAGATATTTTAATAATTTTTTTTACAAATATTTACATCAAAACGGTCCAAATAATTACAATCTATTAAAAAAATGTTATAATCTTAGCACTTTAATGTTAGAACAGGACAATGTATGTCGGGTCAGATATTTTTATATATCTATATCAACGAATCAAATTCATCATTACAATTTCATTATATCCATAATATTTTATGCAATTAAAACATAATAAATTAACTAATTATGAAAAATTACCTGAATTAAAATGGCGGAAATAAAAGTTTATAAATAAACACAATGAGTTCAAAAATTAATTGCCGGGCATGAAAAACAGCACTATTAATTTAGCTAATTAAAAGTAAAATGAAAGTTCCTTTTTTTTCCTTTTTTTTGTATCCTATAGCTGTAATCATTATTTACATTGTTTCTGTAGTACAGTTGTGACAGTATATGCGATTACTCGGTCAAGTTGTGATCACATAAAATATTCTAATGATTTTTTTTTACATCTATTATTATCGAAACGGTTCAAATAAATACAATTACTATTTAAATAATTTTATAACATCTGAATTTAAATGCTAGCATAGGACGTTTATCGGATCAGCTAGTATATTAGCAAATTAATACAGCAAATATATCAGAAATTACAATACTTACAGGTTCAACATTTTTCAATGTAGGTTTTTGCAATTGAAATACCTTCTGATAAGACAGCTTTTCGTGTTGATAATATTTTTTCCTTTTCTTTTCTAGCTAAAATAAAAAACAATTATAACAAAAAGTTCATAAGTAGTTGGAAGACAAATATTCCTCAACTGATCCATGCAATTATCAATTTAATTTCAGTTTTAATTCAAACAATAAAAACAACATAATAATGTTTTATGTTAATGATAAAGTTTACGCAATCAGAAAACTATTACTATGACTTACTTCTGATATTAAATCCCTGATATCCTTATTATTTGGTTCAAGAGACAATGCTTTCTGTAAGTGTTTACTAGCTTTTCCAAACTCTTGAAATGCCAACTGTGCTTTTCCCAAACTGCAAAAGTGATTTCTAATTGTAGAAAATAAACTTAAAATTTTTAAATATTTAACAAGTTTTAAACAATTTAAAGAAGAAAAAAAATAATATTATCATTAAATCCAAATCATTACATGAGTTTTCAAATAACTACCATTAACGATGCATGAAGCCTTTGCACTGATGCTCATAAATCATATTTTTAAGTTAAGAAAACATATTTATTTTAAGTTTATTTATTGTAATTTACATCTGTATTATAATAATGCAACAAATAAATATTATCAATGATATATAATGGCATATTACTTAGGCAAGTAGAGAAACTACTCACTAGTAATACTCCACTAACAGATTTAAGATAGAAAGTCCATAATGCTATCTCCTTTTCAGACACTTTGGAGGATTATCAGGAAATAGAGAAGAAACTAAGTGAGAAACTAGTGGGTTTGAGCGGGAATTAAGTTTGTCATGAAAGGACCGATATCAGCTTCAGGCAAAATCAGCATCAAACGGGACATTAATGTCATAATGGACGACTTTATTCATAACAAAGTAAGCATTGAGAATTTTACCAAGGAGGACAGTGGAGCCCCAAAGCTCTACCTCCTCAAGTCCAAATGGGTCTTATAATAGTCATGTATATTACTTTTATAATTAATTATTAGATTGTTTGTCTAGTAAGTAAGTACTTCTGTATTAGCCGGTCAGAATGAAACCTCGCTCCTTAACTCGTGCAACCTCTTCTCATCATTTGAGTTATTTGTGTGTAAGTTATTAAATTGTTTTTTAGTGATTTTGTCTTGTTAATTTTGTCTAAAGTCTATTTAAATCTCTTTATAGTTTATTAAATTTAATTTTTTGTTTTTGTCTATTCCTTTAGTTATTTCCTATTTAAAATAAACAGAATAACACTTTGGGAATAGCCATCTTTATAAGAAGAAGCTGTGAAATCATTTCAGAAGTTAAGAATAATAAAAGAGGAAAATATGTGAAAAAGGTCAAATAGAATGAATTTTGAATAGAATAGAAACAGAGACGTTTTAGTCAAAAACATTTATATAAGAAGAGGAGCGTTGCTAGAGGGGTGTAGAATTTTTTTATTACATGTGATATTATTAAAATTTCCATTAATATTAATAAAAACGTAGGTGTTATCAGTATCAGAATTATCAGTGTTCTAGGTGATAAATAATGGTGGATTGTTACAGCCAGTGCAGATCAGTAAATACAAAAGTACCTAGAAGTAGCCTGAAATGGTGAGCAGTTTTCGTCGTTACAGTTAATTATGAGGATTCCAGGTTAAATGTTAGTCAACTTGATTTAGTTAGGATCTGCTATACCGGAATGAGGGGATATTATTAAAAGATACGGGAGAACATGAAATCATTAGTTACAATAGGTGAAGCTGATTTGACAGGATTTCTGGGAATCAATTTTAGGATAAATGTAAATTTCAAACTGTCGATAAAAAATATATATAGAACGAAACTAGCATTCTTTCTAGTATGAAAGAGGATACAGGTTTGAAGAAAATCAGGTCTCAAACCAAAGAACTAATAGAATGAGGAAGTAAAGCATTAGAAAGGAGTGTGAAGAATTTAGATAAAATAAAATCCAGATACAATAAAATGGTATTTCAAAAACTTAAAAGTAATCAAAGAAGCTCCAGTAACATTCGAATGCTATTGGAGATTCAGTGTAAATTTAAAGAAAATTAGAGAAAATGAGGCGTACGGTGAATGGAGGACTAATATGAAATAAGTTACGAGCTTTCACAATAATGACAATAGTTTAGTGACCCAAAATGCCTAAATTCTTATTATATGATATAAACACTCTGAAGAGACAATTTCTCTCTGTGAGTCTAGGCCATATCTTATATACAGGGTGTTTCAGGGTTAAATGGCCAAACTGAAAATTTGAACTAAGGACCTCAAAACAAGAAAAAAATTTCCTATGAAGGTATGTCCTCAAACGCTTTGTTTAGGAGATATTCACATCTAAAGATATCATTGTTACAAACTATTTAGGCATAGTAAATAAATAAAACTTATTTTATTTGTTCCAACTACTTTATTTTATTAAATATAAACCATTAACATTCATATTAAATGTTCAAAGTGATTTCCTTGAGCATTCAGATAGGCTCGGCATCTTTCTTCAACAGCAGCAGTAGCAGAACGGCACTGGATATGTGTTATTGTTTCAGAAGACTCAATCATCCTTCTTCGTAGAGAATTAAGGTCATTCACTGGCCTTGCATAGACTTTTTGTTTAATGTCACATCAAACAAAAAAATCCAGTGGTGTCAGTTCTGGAGAGCGAGCAGGCCAAGCCACTGGTCCTGCACGGCCAATCCATTGATTAGGATAATTAGCATTTATCCAGTCGTATAACTCTTCTGTACTGTGCAGGATAACCATCTAATTGAAACCACATGTTCCTTCTCAGTTGTAGTGGAATATCTTCAACTAAATCGAGGTAATCATTATCAAAAAACTCCAAAAAAGTGTCCGCATATAGTCGAGGTGGTAAGAAAGGCGGGACTATTAAAATATTGTCTATTATCCCAAACCACACATTGCACTGAAACTCGTGCTGAAAATGATGCTGACGAATTGCATGGAGATTTTCATGCAACCAGAGATGATTATTTTTCTGATTGAAGATACCTCTTCTTGTGAAGGTAGCTTTATCTGTCCATAAAATTTCTCCTGAAAAGTGTGTATTGTGATCAGCTTGATTTGAATACCAATCTGAAAAATTTCTTCTTTGCCGTAAATCTTGCGGTAATAAATTTTGTACCCGTTGATAATGATATGGATGACGTCCATCTGCAATGAGAGTTCTCCATACTGTAGTTGGCATAACATTTAATTCTGCTCCAGCTCTTCGTACACTGTCAGATGGACTATCATCAAAATATTGTAATATGGTCGCACTCCTTTCTTCATTTCGTAAAAGGGCTAAAATACCATCAGGATGTGGTATGACAGCAAAAGTACTAGTTTCTCTAAGATGTTGAAACGTAGAGTTAAAGGTAGACTTACTATTTGGAAATCGCATGGAAAACTCACAACGGGCAGCATTGGCATTATCATTGCAAAAACCTTAGACAAACACCATATCGGCATATTCAGCATTAGTATAAATGGAAGGCATAATGAGTACTCTGCGAAAGCCTCAAACAAACTGATAAATGTTATTGATAGTTCTATTCTTATTATTATTTGTTAATGATGTTCTATTCCAAACAGTATTAATCCTAAAGACCATAGTTTATGTACAGTTAGGGAGACAAGGTCATTTATCATTTATCTCATAAACAAAGAGTTTGCAAACATACCTTCGTACGAAATATTTTTTCTTGTTTTAAGGTCCTTTGTTCATATTTTCAGTTTGGTCACTGCTGCTGTTGAAGAAAGATTGCGAGCCTGTCTGAATGTCCAAGGAAATCACTTTGAACATTTAATATGAATGTTAATGGTTTACATTTAACAAATAAAGTAGTTGGAACAAATAAAATAAGTTTTATTTATTTACTATGCCAAATTAATTCATAACAATGAAATCTGTAGATGTGAATATCTCCTAAACAAAGCGTTTGCGGACATACCTTCATAGAAAATTTTTTTCTTATTTTGGAGTCCTTAGTTCAAATTTTCAGTTTGGCCATTTAACTCTGAAACACGCTGTATATCAGTGGTTCCCAACCTGGAGGGGGTAAGTACAAGTCAGGGGGCGCAATACCAATTGAAAATAAAGAATTCTGACTTAATTTTAGTTATTTCTCTCGTGCCAGTACTTCATTACCGTAAATTGATACTTACAATGTTGTATCTTGTGACAATAAAACTAATTTTTTTTTAATGTAATATTTTTTTTTTTAAGTACGTCCATACAAATTATTGTGCAAAGGGGGGTAGTAAAAATTTTATTTGAACAGTGGGGGAGGGGGAGAGGTGTAGGTTTCCATTTGAACAGGTGGGTGTAGTACAAAAAAGGTTGGGAACCCCTGCTCTATATGATGGATATAGAAGAATTCGATTTAGAATCAGAAAGAACCAGGCCGAGAATATGAATGATGTCAAAGTAGCAGTATAAGAAACAAAGCTGAATTGGACTGTTCTTGATCTCTGGATGTAAACTGCTTCATTTCAACAGAACGGATTCATGGTGCATATTGAAAAATAGATATTAAGGCATAAGAACCTGGAATATAAAAAGTTTGAACACTTTTCTTATAATCGCATAATTAAAGCTGTATTATAAGTAAATTAAAATCTGTCACAAATGCAGTTAGGGAGAAAATTGATATTTTGTAGAACTGCAAGAAGTGTTTAGGCCAGAAAAGGAATCATTGGTGGAAGGAATAAAGGATTTTATTATAAGCTCGTGTGAGTCCATAATAAACCATATAAAATTAATATTTGGGGGCACAAACAAGGGAGAAAATTGAAGAAGTTTAAGATAAATTTGATTTACACAAATTGAAGAACTTTTCAATAAAAAATAAATTGGATATTTACTTTTACATACATGAATGTACACATATTATTATTAATAACATTTATGCAAATTATATATCCGTATGGTATAGAAAAGGACTATAACATGTAAATATACTTTTTTGGATAATTATAGAAAATATTTAAAAAAGTAATATATTACTGGAAATAAAGCTTTGCAGATTCTTGTGCCTTTTTCGGGCAGATGTATAAGGCTTCTCTGGCAGCAATACAAACTCTTTCAGGTGAGTTAAACTTTGGATGATTATAACATACACACATATTAGTATATATTTTAAAAAGAAGTTTTCTACAAAGAGCTTCTTCTTCATCACAGCACATTTTACATGACAGAAGAATATTTTCCGCTTTCTTATACCTAAAAAAAAAATATTAAGCTGATTGAATTTCCAAAAGGGTTTCAATTAGTTGTATAAAATTTTTTTCAGTTATGAAGTGGAAGGGCAGAAGACATATAACCTAATAATAAAATAAAAAATGAATAACTTAATTGTTAAAACATGTTTTAATGAAAATGGCAAAGAAATTTAAAGAATTTCTTATTATATTATTTACTTTTAGTAAAATGGATTGAAGAGAAAAGATTTGGGAATGGCTGATAAGACAATTCTGTTCGAAACTTTGTTTAGGAATTCAGAATAAAACATTATTAAATTTTAAAGAAATCTGTAATTTTCTTGAGGACAAAATAAGCATAAAACAAAAAAACAATTGTAAATAGTAATCAAGATAAACTGTCATTTAATTACTTATTTATAGCAGCAAAAACATCGCCTTTAGCATAGAAATCATTTCCAAGTAAATGATATTCCTTTGCTCTTACTGAAACTTTTAAAAAAGAATCTTTCTCTTCTAACGGTGCATCAACAGAACTCATTTCATTGTTATCAAGAATTTTGAGAAGTTCAATTTCTAGAAGTAAGGTGGCATCTAAAAAAAACAAAAAAATCTATTAAAATACCTTTCCAAATTAACACCTTTTAATAATAAACAGATGGTCGGTCAGTTTATATCAGTAAAAAATCTCAGAAAAATTTATACACATTGTATATTAGTCAATCATTCACGTGAGTAAATTAAAACCTTTTCCAGTCATATATTATTTTTCTTTATTCTAAAAACATTTCAACAATTCCATGTCGTTTTCAATTTACATCATTTTTAAGTCCTTTAACATTATTTAATTTTAAAAATATTCTCTAAAAAATTTTTTATATAATTTTGTACATTTTCAACCTTTTTGGTTGATTGTCATATAATTTAAAACAAAGCTTAGAGTTATAGTGTACTCCATGGTCAATTAACGGTCAAAAGGTTAATTGACCATGGAGTACACTATAACTCTAAGCTTTGTTTTAAATTATATGACAATCAACCAAAAAGGTTGAACATGTACAAAATTATATAAAAAAATTTTTAGAGAATATTTTTAAAATTAAATAATGTTAAAGGACTTAAAAATGATGTAAATTGAAAATGACATGGAATTGTTGAAATGTTTTTAGAATGAAGAAAAATAATATATGACTGGAAAAGGTTTTAATTTACTCACGTGAATGATTGACTAATAAAGATGCACTCCAGTTACAAAAACAAGATAATTAAAACACATTGTATATTAAAATTGAAGTACGACAACAGATTACAAGCAATAGATATTGTTATAGGATCAAATTTACGGTAATTGTTTTCCCAATAATATTTAGTGAAATCTACTTTGGATAGATTTTAACTCACAAGAACTTTGTATATATATAATATTAATGACATATAAAATATAAATCATCAAAAATCAAGTAAATACTATCAATTTAAAAACTTACTTGGAGGGATTCTTGGAGGACAGCCCATCTCGCCAAAACCATACTTAGGATTCACTAAAAATCGTGAAAATTCATTAACTTTCATTGACAAGAGGCTATATTCAAAACCTGAGTACAATGCTCCACTTCCCATTTGAATACGCATGGGCTTATTGCGTTGATAAGAAGAATCAAATGGTACATCTTGCATTTCTAAATAACAGCTATAGTGAAAATAAACTATAGCATCTGAAGAAATCACTTCTCCATTTCCATTTCTTAAAATCTACAATAGAATGATGTAATATAATTTAGAAAAAAAATAGAAGTACAAAAATTGCTT
Source organism: Arma custos (assembly GCA_037127475.1). Lineage (NCBI taxonomy): Eukaryota > Metazoa > Arthropoda > Insecta > Hemiptera > Pentatomidae > Arma > Arma custos. Next base: position 90,069,589 of record CM073759.1, read on the forward strand.
TTTAAATTAAATTATTCTGGATAAAAAAACAATTAACAATATCAGTAATTATGAAATATATTCATCAATTTACATTTGGGTGGTTTTAATCAAATCCCAGTAATATATATCGCTCCTTCAAAAGAACAATAATGTAACTAAAAAATTGGCACTTTGAGTAAAGCCTTCAGTAGCAATTATATTTGTTGAAGCTTTTTATTTAAGTTGCTTATATTTATATTTAAAAAATTATAAAAAAATATAAATAGTAATATTACGTAAGTCAACAAGATCCTAAAATTAAGTAATGTTCAAAGAACATTCGTTCTTCTGTATACATTGCAAAAAATAGCAAGGAAACGGGGATATGGGATCAGATAAAAGAACAGATTTGTCCCCGGCAAATCGGCAGTTGACAACACCAACTGAAAAGATGCAATAAAAAAAAATTAACACTGTCATCACTGATTTCAATGAAACAAAATTTGGTGATACTGATCAGAAAATATTTGACGCAAGTTCGAGAGTTCTTAATAATTTTCTCTAGGAACCTAATAATAAAAATCTTATAATTTATAATTTATCTTATAAACTGAAAAAGAGGCATAAAATAATTATTAGAATACAATTGGAAAAATAAAAAAATGAAACCTTAAGTATCTTGAAATAACTAACCAGTGTTCCTAGATACTAAAAGTAAAAGAATATTTTGGTTCGAAACTAGCCTGGTGGGTTGAAATTTATCTTTTGGTAGATTCACGGACTGGATCGTGACCTTCCAGTTCTGGTTGGAAAGGTTTGTATACTGAAATAATAGCCTATTTGCCTACCTGGGGTAAGAAATTGTGTTAACCCATATATAAAAAAAAGAAAAGACTGAAAATATTGAAGTCTGCCATTCCAGATCCCTTGCAGTCCAAATTTATATCAACGAACTCATAATTTTATTGTAGACTGAGTGTTTGAACATTTTCATCCAGAATTTTATATATTGTTTTTTTATATCTTTATTTTATTAAGTTTTTGTGATTCAAATAAAGATAAATTAATACTCTTAAATAGGGAGAACTGTTTATTGGAAATCCAGCTTGTTGATCTCCTCCCAGACTATTTTCTTCCTCACTATAAGCAATATATTACTAAATACTCCCTTAAATTGCCATGGCCAATATTTTTAATCCATTCAACAGGTGTTTCGATCGTGTAGTCAAATTCTTTGCCTATAATTTGACTATATGGTCGAAACTGAAAGAAATACCTGTTGAATGGATTATAAATATATTACTAGTCAATTTTTAAATATATCTTTCTTAATTGTCTATTATAAAATCAATGTATAAATAGAATATTACGTTAAACAAAACTATTTTTAATATATTTTTTTATAATTTTTTGTTAATTGTTTTAATTTTTATTTGAAGAGAAAAGATATGCCCCCGGTCGGGATTCGAACCCGAGTCCTCTGTCTCTCCGTGACAGTGCTCTACTATCATTTAAGCTACCGAAGTCGCTTACCAGCCGGGGACAAATCTGTTCTTTTATCTGATCCCATGTCCCTATGTTCTCGCAATTTTTTGCAATGTATACACGAGAACGAATGTTCTTTGAACATCACTTAATTTTAGGATCTAGTTGACTTACGTCATATTACTATTTATATTTTTAATATTTTTTTGTTAATTTTTAACTATTTTTATTTGAAGAGAAAAGATATGCCCCCGGCTGGGATTCGAATCCGGGTCCTCTGTCTCTCAGTGACAGTGCTCTACCATTTGAGCTACCGGAGTCGCTTACCGATTTTATATTATAATCTACCAGAATAGAATACTAGTCTCAGATGAAGGAAGTTAGCAGTGTAACCAGCGAAACAACGGCAAAGAACTTGAACACGGTTGAAACCAGAAGAAATATCTGATGAATGGATTAAAAATATTGGTCATGGCAATTTAAGGGAGTATACTTTAAATGATTCATGACAATTTAAGAGAGTATACTTTAAATGGTTCATGACAACATTGAAAAATAATTTTCAATGCTTAGTGTTTAAATACTTGATCATTTCCATACCAATATTTACTAGACAAAACAGAATAATTATATGAACATTGTATACTTACCATTTTTTTTATTCCTCCATCATCAACAATATTTATCATATCTTCCTTTAATTGATCGAACGGGACTTTCGATAGATCATCAAGTGGATGCTTAGAATCACTGACTTTATTAAAGGAACTTAAGTCATCAGCAGCATATGACTCAAGCTCAAAATCATCAAGTTCATCTTTTATACTTCCAGAAACATCCAACTCAAATTCTGCTGTATTATTTTGCACCAAATCCCTACAAAATTATTTTAATTTTTTTAATCTATTTTACATAAGAGCGTATAGAATAAATAATTGAAAATTTAGAGATGAAGAAGAGCTACAGCCAGCAATACTCATTACACACTTAATACTTTACTTATTTTCCCACTCTAACGATTGTGTTCTTAGCCTCCTAATGAAGTTCTCTGATATTTATATTTGATGTATGGCCTTTCATTCTATAAAGTTTATCTGAATAGTCTTCTTCTTTGACTTCCTCTACTGTCATTGTTAGCGTCGAGGATTTTGTAATTTCTTTTTATAATGTTTTTCCTTTGAATAGAATTTACTACCATGCGGATTATTAGCCCAGTGATGGAGGCCCCGTATTCTCGGGACAACTGGTCTCTTGAATATTTATGCCCCCTCAGGAGAAAGGGTGACCGGGCTATTCCCCCCTCACTCCCCGGTACTGGGTTTCCACCCAGCTGGAGGGCCAGAGGCTGATTGCAGTCAGATGACTATTCAGTGAGATAATAAAAACATGGCATCTATATTCAACATGATATATCACTACCTCAGTATTACAAGGTTGTATGTTACAAAATTGAAAAATCAGAGATTTTGATATCAAATGATTCTTTATGTTTAAAACTATACATCCAATCTCTTGGTTCACGCTTCATTGCTGGAGGAGACTACAACGCTAAACACCAACGATGGGGTTGTCGAACATCCAACTCCCGAGGAAATATCCTGTCTGCTGTAACATCCAAAAAATGTTATTCCATTCTGGCGCCAAACAACCCCACCTATTGGCCTACATCTACCAAAAAACGTCCCGATATCCTTGACATATTTATCACATCCCAAATTTCCCCCGCACAAGTCAATATTGAATCCTTGGACGACCTTTCATCAGATCATAGTCCAGTCCTCCTTTTCTTACACTCAAGTTTCGCTCCCAAGCCTTCCCCTCCCACATTGATTACAGGACGTGTTAACTGGAACGATTTTTGTTATGACTTGGAGGACAAACTGGACTTAAAAATTTCACTAAAGACAAAACAAGACATTGATACAGCCATAGAAAAACTTACAACATCAATCAGAAACAGTATACATGACAATATCACAAATCACACAAATAATAACCATCAACAGACTGATTTGCCACAGCATATTCGTATCTCATTAAGATAAAAACGCAGAGCAAGATCGAAGTGGCATAGAACTCGATATCCAGCAGATAAAACTATCTATACAAAATTAACTAACAAACTAAAAGCAGAAATCAAGAAGTTCAAAATTCAAAATTTAATTACCTGGACTGAAAATCTTACAACCACCGACAAAACATTATGGATGACTACCAAAAAACTCCTAAAGTTCCTCATAAAAAAATTATGTAACACGCATTCTATTTACTTGTTGTATAATTGTAATACAGTTGTAAATATCAATAAATTTAAAAAAAAAAAAAAAACTATACATGAATGAATGAATGAATGAATAAAGCCTTTATTATAAAGAGAATTATAAAACAAGATGGTTTACAATAAACTACTAATATTACAATAAACTACTAATACATAGATCTTCAAAACATTAAAAAATCGTGGCAGAGTATTATCCAAAGGCAAAAAATACAAAGTTGTATATCGCGAAGATTTTAAATCAGTCACATAGTTCTATGTTCCACCTAGAACCTTGTTATTCTCAAAAAAGTGCGACTTCGGAAGCACATGATACAGCATTCACCTATGTAGTCCGTTAAATTACGATTATTTATCGTCAGCACAACCGAAATGAGTAATCCAAAAATAATTTTAATGTCTTTTACTTTTATAATTTTTGGTCATTTTTTTGAGTTTTAAATATTTTTATTTTTAAAGAGAAAAGATAGGCTCTCGGCCAGGATTTGAACCCGGACATCACCGTGACATCACTCTACCAGGTGAGCTACCCAAGGCCGCCTGCCGGCAGAGGACAATCCTATGAGAGAAAAATTTTTTACTTTTGATTAATCATCAAATTATTACGAATTATTCTACACTGGATTACAAGGAATACACCTGAAAACCATATATAGTGTACAAAAGCATGCATCAGAAACGAATACTTTTCGAAATAGTATGCAAGGAAAACATGAAAAAAAGTATCCTACAGATAAAGCAGCAGATCTGCTTGACAGCATATCAATTTGATTTCCTAAGTTAAGAGTCATCACTGTCGATCTAATACTTAAAGGTGTCTATCAAAGGTGATTTATCTATTAAAAAAATTCATGATATACATCTAATCTTCGTGGAACAGGTTTCAGTCTTGTCAAATCACATATTTGTCACAAAATATTTTGCAATGAGTATATTTTTCTTTCAATAAACCGTCAAAAGACGGTAAATCTAAAATCTTAATTAAACCTTGGGTTTGCTAAGTAGAAATATACATTTGAGGCCAAAAGAAACTGCTTAAGAAAAAATATTCTTCTTCCAGGAAAATAACTCTCTTCTTCTACTTTAATTTAAATTAAGTACAGAAATTAAATAACACCTAAAAGGGGCATTTGTTATGCTTGTTGAAAATAACATAGGCTGGTTCATTAACCTTACAAAACCCAATCTTAGAAATACATAAGCTTGCATGTTTTTGTGAATACCGCTCGTATTCCATACAAATTTAATATCATATATAAAGAAATACTTTAAACTGACTTTAAAAGCAGTTTATGAATTCAACCTTAAAGTTTTTACAACAAAGGAATAGGTTTTCAATTACTGTGAAATTAGGTGAATGGGAACAATATTCAACTTTAGAGCAACGATACTGGTAAAAGAACGAAGTATTAAATGTAAAATTTCTCATTTTGGGTTTTAACAAATTAAAAACTAACCTAGAGATAGGAAGAAACTGCATTGTTTAGTTCTATGACGTGTATTAAAACACAATTTTAATCAATCCAAGATTTTTCCTTACAAATAATTAGAATCTATTGCCCCCAATTATTAAAATAAATCTTTCATTCAAATATTTACAGTTTGAAATATGAAACAAAAACAAAAGATTATCTTTAATCATTCAAGAGAAAAATAATACAGTCCCTCACAGTTACATGTCAACTGTCAATAACCTCCACTTTAAGTACTAGTAAAATTCTTAAAATTGATACAAATATAATTTTAATTTAAAATATCTACAAATAAATTTATAACTACATACATTAGTTTGCCCAAGTTTTAGTAACAATCAAAAAAGAAAACAGAGAGTCTAACTATATCAATACTTACGTAAGTGTAATGCCATCTTTGAGACGAGAGGTAGCTCCGAAATTAAATGATTTCATATGGTTTTCAATTTCATCCATTAGATTTCCAAATAGAATTAACTTCAAAATAGACTGCCAGGAAGCGGGAACTTCACTTCGTCATAACACATAAAAAACTAGGGTTAATACGTTCATGAACGATGCAGGTAGGTTCTTAATTTTTGGCTAAGAGGAAGGAAAAGTAATGGAGATGATACATTGAAAAAAAATGGCGGCGCTTCTCCCTCCACGGCACGCGATGTGTCAGTCCTCACATCTCGTATTAAATTCTTTGATTCTTTAGCTGTTCATTGGTCTAATTGAATTTTGGATGGAGATGATAGATGTGTAGCTACAATACCAAACTCTATCCTCCGATTTTGTCATCATTCGTATTTTTGAGTTGCCTCCTACTATTTAAGTAATTTTAAAGACTTATTCACGTCAAAAAAGAGGATAAGTGGACAAGTATAATGCTATGTAATTTCCTTTGGAGGTTTGTGAGTTTGGTTTTGGAGATTACCTTTATATTTATTAGGTACTTGTGTATTAGCCGGTCTTCATGAAACCTACATCTTTATCTCCTGTAACCTCTTCTTATCACTGGTCTCATTTGAGTTATTTATAAGTGCATTATTAAATTGTTTTCTTTATTGTTTTTGTCTTGTTCATTTTATTGTTGCCGATTTAAAATGAATGGAATAGCATTTATTTTTATTTAATGTTCTTTTGATAGTGATTATTTTTAAATATTTTTATTTTGAAGGGAAAAGAGAGATCCCGGCCAGGACAAATATTTTTTTCTTAAAAATAAAAATATTTAAGACTGGAATAGCAGTTTTTAAAATAAGAAGCTGCAAAATACTTCCAGAATTTCGGAATAATTCCAAAGATGAAATTATATGAAAAAGTTCATCAAATGGATTTCAACAAGGAAAGAAATGAGGTGACTTCATCGAAAGTGTAAGGAAAACATTTATATAATTAGAGGAACTTGACTAGAGGGGTCTAGAATTAGCATTTTAATATTACATTTAGTGTATTTCAATTTCCATTATTTTGAATAAGAATAATGCCAGTCGTAGATTTATTTTTTCTAAAACCTGCTAGGTATACCCCAGTATATTATCTACATAGTGCAGCAACTTTGAGTAAAGAGTTTTAGAGAGAATCTTTTATATGCATGGGAGTGGAGATGTATAATTATTGAATTCTAAGGTATCACGTTTCTTGGAGATTGGGCAGATCGCCCTCACATTCCAATTGCTGGGCATGTTTTCCTCCACCCACACTGCCAATATCATATCTCTAAATACCTCAAGCAGTTCATCACCTCCATGTTCGAGAAGTTCGCAGGCAAGTTATCATGTACTGGAGTTGTATACATTTTTAACCGTTCTATGGTCATTATGACTTCATTCTGTTTGGTAGTGTTACGGGCTACTGGGTGCGAAAATGAATTATACTACTCCTGAATTCAGATACTAATATTTATTAACAAAGTGACAAAAAGAATATAATGAAATTACTAACAATTAAATTATTAAACTAATATAAATTTACAATAACAATATTCTAAATATTATAACCCAGGCCTAAATCCTATTTAATTACTAAAATAATATAGGACATTATTTACACTAAATAGCTTAACTATTTACATAAATTTGTACAAATACAATAAAATTACACTACAGTTTACAATTACTAATTAACACTTACAGTTCACTAATTAAAGTCCACCGACCGTAAGACTCTAAATATGACAAACTGACACACAGTAATAAACAGAAAAAGTTTATTACACTCGCCGACTATTACAGTTCACTGACACACAAGTTTACTACTCACTAGTTTACTATTGACTGCCCCGTTCGCAGCGGGTGGCTATTTATATATAGTTGAACATTCTAGACAAGCAGGAGTGGGGGAGGCTGTTCTCAGATCTTCCAGATTCTTCTTAATCTCTCCAGCCAACGGGCTTCACCACACTTGTGGAACTCAATTCCTCCTATCATCTGTCATGCTCCTTCACTATCCTCATTAAATGCTTGCTTTTCCAATATCTCCTGGCTTCCCAAAAAGGTGTTCTCTAAGCGGGCTAGTCATTTGCTTAAAATGAAATGTATTGAATAATTTATTTTGTTGTTTAGTCGTTTTAGTTTTGTTTTTTAAGAAGATAAACATTAGGTAAAGAAATTATTGCATGCTAGCTCATGCATTTAACAGTTGTTATTAATTTATTTATTATATTTAATTGCTTAATATCTTGTCAGGATTCGTACTTTTTATTTGTTTATTTTTTTGTCTTTGCTTGCTCTTTTGTCACTTTTAAACATTTAAGGATTTGTATTAGGTGGCCTTCTGACCAGATATATATTATGTTTCTTTTTCTGTTCATGATTGTTATTCTAAAGGGACTTAGTCCCAGAATAAAGTTGCTTTTCTATTCTATGATATGAACCTATCATGACGGTAGTATTTATTTATGATGATAAAATCATCATAATTAAATAGAATATAACTGTTTATTACAGTAGAACCTCGATTATCCATCAGGGTACGGGACCAAGATTGTGACGGATTTGGAAAATAGATGGATATGGGAGTGAGTCATATGTCTCATAAATTGAACAATATATTTCAAACATTCGACATTATATATGTACTATTAACTTATTTGCGTACTAATAAGGTATACATATGTAGTAAAAATATTTTTTTTAAATTATAATAATTACTTATATCGATGGCTAAAAGCACAATCATTGTATGTCCAATATTCTCCTTAATTTTTGATAAATTAATATCAATTTAAAGGTGGGGTTTAGCTCTTACCTCGTGCACAAACGTAGTTGTCCCTTCTTAATAATCATTAAATGTTTATATAGAAGGGACATACTCTAGGTGTCCCTCCGCACGTTTTATATTATTAACTATCGTCCGAGGAATATCATAGATTTTTGCTAAGATTGAAGCACTTTACCTTTTCGTAAACGTTTTACAATTTCAAACTTAGTAGCGAGACCTAAACTCTTCCTTTGTCTTTTTTTTCGACATTATAATACATGCTTTTAAGAAAACGACAAGTATCCATAAGACAAGAATGAAGGCTGAAGATAGTTCAACTGCGGAAGCTGCATTGTGTGCAAAGAAGCCTAGGTTATGAGTAAACAATAGAGTCTAGGAAACAAAGTTGTCAAGACACATTGATTGATTCTTAGCCGGCGTCTATGACTTTAGCAACCAAACAATATTTATACATCTTTTTTTTTTCTTAAACTGAGGTGACGGTTAACAGAGAGTGACAGTAAATAGAGTGACGGATAATAGAGCTTTTACTGTACTTGATTTAAGCTATTATTTACGATAAAACATAAGTTTCAATGAAACTAATCACTAATAAAAAAATACAGAGGCTTAAACAGTTAATGGTGTATTAAGGAAGAATCTCAAAAACTTATAGAACGAACTTGTTTATTTATACATGTAACAATCAGTATAGTCAATTTCAGGATATAACTCATAATGGTAACACCTAGTCAAAGATAGCACCTATTGACACCACGATATCAATGTATATACACAAATATATGAGAGTATTTTACATAATCTACATATTTATAAAAACATATAAACTTAATTTTAATTTAAAGTGAGTTATTCTTCCCTGAAAAATGACACTGGCTCCATGCCTTCAGGCATATAGGTGAGGTTAGATTCATCCCTGTGTAACATATTGTAACCTTGACCATAACCTGTAATATAATTTTTTATTTTAAAAAGTTGGTTAAAAAACAGTTTAATTGCTAATTATAATTTGTTCCATTAAAGCAAGAGGAATACATTTATTTGCTGACATTAATGTATTTATAGTTATTGAGTCCTTTCATATGAGATCTCTGTTTTCAAAGTAAACGTTACTTAACCATTTAACTGCTGCGAGTGGAGAGCTTTATGCCTTATCACAGTGCTAAGTGGGCCGGCTACCCGTCTACCGGCCTATGCTACATAATTTTTACCAGCATTTTACCCTTTATTACTATCTGTTAAGGTATTTCATTGTTTCCATCCTCCTTTTATATTTGGGCTATGGACCAACACTGACGGAGTTAAAACTTTTTTATTTATTTTTATTTTCTTTTTTTATTATTTTTTTTTTTAATACTAAAACTTATTGCTTAATAATTTAATTTTGTATGAAAATCTTCAAAACACGTGTCTATACAGAGATCAACATTTTAATGTCGCGTCGTCTATACTCCGCTTTAGGAAATAGATAGAAAAGCAGTGCGACGGCATATATCATCTTTAGCAGTGAGGGCGTGTGTGATGCAGGACAGCATATATTGTCTTTAGCAAAGGGGGCACATTCGTTTGCGCCGACTGTATATATCGTCTTTAGGTGTTAAATGGTTAATAAAATAACTTAAGAAATCAAAACATTTTTATTCAAAATATTTACCCTCATTGTCTATGCATTTTGTGTTATTAAGCTTTCAATCTCAGAAATAAAAAAAATTAGGGATTTGTGATGAAATAAAGTCTGAAAATACTTTTTTTGACTTCAACCATTTTCCCTTAAGGAAGTTGTCAAAATATCTGAACAGATGAAAAATCCGTTGGAGATAAGTCTGGAGAATAAGGTGGGCATGGGAGAACTATGTAATCCAGGTTGTTTAGGTTCTTCAGTGTCCGTTGTGAAATATAAAGTCAGACATTGTTGTGTAAGCTCAATAGATCAATCTTTTTTGCATTGCCAATAGCCGTTAAATGTTTAGAAACAGTAGATACACCAATATTCAGTTGTGCTGCAAATTCTGTAACTATTTGATAAGGATATGCTTCCACAGTAAGTCTAGATCAATTGCTGGTCTTCCTATAGATTGGTTATCCAGCTAGAAATTCCTTAAGCCAACAGCAAATTGTCTGTTCATTACAACACCCTACCCTGAACACAGTGGTTTCTTGTAGCTTTGGCTGCCGAATGTCCAAGTTTAAACTTATAAAAAAAAATTACACAAAAATTGTGTGTTTCCATGTTCATATTGGCCGGTATTCTACTAAATAAAGTTTATTCAATTGCAGTGATAGAAAATATTATCAAGAAAAATAGGATTAACAACAGCTCATAACTATATGTGAACATTAACATAGTAAACGGAAGTCCACTAATTTGACTTTGAATATTAGAAATAATAAAAACAGAGATTACGTAACAATTGGCTAAATATAGGTTGAATATTCCCAAAATGCACAGGAAGTCATGTTTCCATAGCCCTTTCCTTATGAAAAAAAATTAACGAATTGGTCTTCTAGCAACGTATTGCAGAATACAAAAGTACAAGGAAATGTTCATTTGTTGAGGCCACATTTTATCTATTGTCATTAAATAATAACATTTTCATTAGAAGAAAAAAAAAGTGTAGAATATCTTAACCCATAATCATTATTACTACAATGGCTGATAATTTTATTAATATAACAGAATAAACTTAAATACCGAATGTCACTGCTGCACTTACCAAGATTTCTCATCAGTTTAGTAGGAGCATTTCTAAGATGTAGAGGAACACTTGGTTGCGGTCCTTTATTATTCTTGATTAAATCTTTACATTTCAACAGTGCACGGTACACTTCCTGTGACTTATAAGTTCTGAAAAAGAAGGTGATGGAATATATAAAATCAATAGTAACTTAGTTAACAAGTAGTAGTGAGATGAAAAGTGAATGAAGAGTCTGAACATTGTCTGATCATCAATTTTATTTTTTTGAACAGCATCCATTCATCATTTTACAATCTATAAGAGGGAAAGCAATATAAAGTCAGGAAAATTCAAAACAAATCAAAATAGTCAAATAATTATTGGAACTGCTGAAATCAATTGATTGGTTATCAAGTTATGAGAGGTAGAGCAAATGCAGAGACGGAAAAAGTTCAAGCTTATTTTTTCTATCAATAAATAGTTTGAAAATTGTTCAAACAGATAAATTATAAGAAAAAAGAAAAGTAAAGAGAATATTTGCATACTGTCTTTTCCTTTGAATCATTATTAATTATAGTAATTATTATTTAGGTATTACATTTCTGATTATGAATAGATTGCTTTTCAGTTTGAAAGACATTCAGTCTTTTAATTCCTTTCAAGCATAGAAAGACATTCTTTTTTTCTTTATAGGACTTTGATTGCTATATTTCAGGGCATTGATTCAAAGTCGAGTAAATAAATATACATACTTGCTCCCAACATAGACAGTGATGACGAAATTAAATGTGAATTTTATGATAAATAGAGTGTATATATGATAAACTATCGTAAAACTACAACAAAATAATAGTGAGGGATGCATGGGAAGGGGAGAAGAATATTACCTGAAGATAGGTAAAGAAAGTTTTCAGGAATTTATTAATTATTATGGAATATAACCAAAAAACTTTTATATCTTGAAAAATCTAACAATAAAAATGTTGATAAGTTTAAATATAAGGATATAATGAAGTATACACAGATATTGCTGGATAACAGCTAATAAAGTTGATGTCATGTTGGTACAACATAGATTTGCAAAACAGTACAATAAACATGAGGTCATATCTGTTGTTGATAATTCCCCACATAGTTAATATTATTATTAAGTTTAATTAGTTAATATTATTATTAAGTGTAATTGTATGTGTTATTATGTCACCACTGGATACATATGGCCGTAGTAGTTTTTACTGAGTGGTTGTTGCTTGCTGTTTTCATGCTTGTTTTTGTACTCTTGTGTGCGCTCTGAATAAATCAGTTATCATCACGTTTATATTGTGTTTATTATTATTTCCTTTTATTTATTACAAAAATATCATGGGTCAGGTCATGAATTTTCTTTGGACAAACATTCATATAACTAAGCTTTTATTTTTTTTCTTACATTTGTAGAAAATCATTATCATACTTTTTTTATTTTTATTATGTTTTTATTTTAGTCATGGAGTTATTTTAATCAATTATCTTAAAAAAGGAAAAACCATTACAGTAGCATACTATGCATCATTACTTAAGCTGAAGGCAGAATTTGTGGAAAAACGGCCACATTTGCAGAAAAATAAAATCCTGTTTCACCAAGACAACCAAGAAAATCCACGAATTACGGTTTGAACTGCTTGACCATCCGCCTTACTCACCAGATCTAGCCCCAACCGACTTCTTTTTGTTCCCTCATCTAAAAATTGCGCTGGGAGGACAGAGATTTTTGTCAAATGAAGAGGCAATCACCTTCGTCAACAATTATTTTGCAGAGAAAAACACCGGGTACTTTTTGGACCGGTTACAGAGATGGGAGCATCGCTGGGAGAAGTGTGTAGAGTTACAAGGAGACTATGTAGAAAAATAAAAAAAAAAATTCAGAAAAAATGTCTTGTATTTTTGTTAGGTCGGAAACTTTTCAGACCACCCTCATATATAAGCACTCAAAGGCTTTGAACTTATTCTTGACTTTCAGCACAGATTGATTTCTAATTGAAAGTTTTTCAAATTATTTAAATGAAAATTTATGGAACAAATAAAGATTTTTACTTTATAATTTGTATTAATTATTCAACAAAGTTTTGTCATTACTGATTCATGCCATACAATATAATGAATGCCATACTAATAAGTGGCATACAATATAAAGTGTACTTCCATTCGCTTTATTAAAATCTACATTTCAGATTATCTCTATATATTTTAAATCTTTACTTTTTAACCTTAACCATGAATTCTCTAAAGTAGTCCCCATTGGGAAACTAGAACAGGAAAATAGTTCGACTTTTCAACAATGAGTGTTTTACCTCAGAACATCGATGACTATTTGTATTTTGTGAACTAACCATGTGTGAGTAGGTTATTGAATTCTACATCACACTCTCCAACAAGATTAGATCACTTTGTCTATGATACGTGCTATAATAACTAAATAAAAAATGTATTAGGCGTAAGAAAAAAATAAACTCCATTACTACTGAATATGTAAATATATTAGCTCAGTACCTCGCAAGATAGACAACGGCCTGCGCAAGAATAACATCACATTCAGGCATTCCAATAAGTTGGCAGCCCTGCATTGCTGACACAGCTAATGTGAGAGCCATAGGGTCACTCAATCCTGTAACAGATAAAAAGTAATTTTAGATGAATATTAAAGTAATTAATCAAATGGTCAATGAATGAGTGTTAGGAGGAATCATAGTACCATGTTATTTGATCTTAAAAATTTGCAGAAAGTTAATTAATATACACATAAATATAAAATTAATATGGGTTTAAATTTTTATAAATAAAAATACTAATAGAAAAATTATGGCTACATAAAGTGACCATATTTCCCATTTTGAATGGGACAGTCCCTTTTCTCGGTCACCCGTCCCTTAGTTTCCAAACAAAGCTCTGGGGTGTAAAATAGTCCCATTTTCCAAAATCCCTCTAAAATTTAAAATTAAGGATGTCACCAAACACGTATAAGGGTCTTTCTTTTAATGAATAAATTGTGGATGTCCTAAAAACACTAAGGACAATATACAAAAAAATTGCCATGAATTTTATTCTTATTTAAAATCATCACCAACTTTACTAAAGCAAATTTTTTCCTCTGACAAATGTAAATAAAATTTTAAAAATAATTTAATAATTAATGTCACAGAAACTTATCTTTAATGTAGCTGGTGAACTGATAATTGATTTTTATTTTTCAAACTTTGTTGTAATAATCTGAATATAATTATATTGAACAATTTGAATTAAGTTCCAAGAAGAGAACATTAAAAAGTCGTGTTTATTTTCATTGTTGACCTGCTAACTACAATATATAAATCCATACCCCATTTTTTTTTTACTCAAAAAATGTTCCATTTTGAGTCACAAAATAAATGGTCAGTTTAAAGATATAGTAAAAAGAATTTCGATAGTTAACATGCTAACAGAAATATCAAACTTTTGGGTACAGCCAACTTAGACATAAGCCTGTACTATATGTATTGAACTGCACCTTGAATATGACATTTTATTAAGTCCATTCTCTTTTTATAACAATTGGCTTCATAATTAATGTTTAGAAACTCTGGGTATGCCTATCTACCACCAATGCTAGCAATTTTTAAATAAATAAATTTGAATATTTAATTGTAACAGTTAATAACATATAAAAAATAGAATTATTCTGGGATAAACTGGACGATGACCTGTGAAACGTTTCCGATAAACATAAAATTTTACTTGTATGAGAGGAAAATAGTTGGCTGGATGATAAAATGTAGAACGGAGATAGTTGGGGGGTGCAGTAAAAAAACACACTAAATAAGTACTAGACTTATATTTATGTGCCGACGTTTCGACCTACAGTGTAGGTCATCTTCAGAGCGATTTGGAGAGAGAAGAAGCCGTCGGGTCCACCGGCTAACAATGAAAAATCAATGATTTTTCATTGACATGTCGAAACGTAGGCACATAAATATAAGTCTAGTACTTATTTACTGTTTTTTTTTACTGAACCCCCCAACTATCTCTGTTCTACATTTTATCATCCAGTCAACAATTTTCCTCTCATAACAAAAAATTTATAAAAACGTTACAGTAACAATAATATAGTTACATGTATTGTAGTGATTTTTCATTGTTAGCCGGTGCACCCAACGGCTTCTTCTCTCTCCAAATCGCCCTGAAGATGACCTACACTGTAGATCGAAACGTCGGCACATAAATATAAGTCTAGTACTTATTTAGTGTTTTTTTTTTTTTACTGTACCCCCCAACTATCTCCGTTCTACATAAAATTATACTATTGGGTAATTTCAATGCACAGATTAAAGAATAACAATTTCCAAAAGTTGAAGGCAAGCGCCCAGCACACAACAGAACAAACCAAACTGGAGAAAGATGGAGAAATTCGCCAGTCACACACTTTAATTTAAAGCTCACAAGTATAAGAAACGTCCACACAAACAGAAAACTTGGTTACTACCAAACCGGAAAATCAAAAGGACAGTTGGTGAATGATTCAAAGGGGGTCCAAAAGAATAAATATTTGAAAATACTATAAAAATTGTAAAAGAAAGAGACCGTCTAAAGAAAATATTAATTAATAAAAGTAAAAGGTTCCCAGAAGCAGCAAAGAAAATCAGAAATAAACTATGAAATATCAGAAAGAATGAAGAAGCAATAAATGTGTATCAGTTAGTTTGCCTGATATCTCTTACGAGAATTATTTTTCGTTTTAGTCCTTAAACTGCTAAAATTGGCTACTCCCTAGTTTATGAAAATTGAAGCAAGATAGTAAAGCATTAATTATGTCTCTCCCAATATTCATCAAATTTAATGAGAATTGCCAATTTAATAAAGTATACATGATCTTTTTCACATTGACATAAGTTGAGAAATAGAAAAACAACCTGCTATTGCTTACCAACGTCTTCACTCGCTGCCCTGACCAACCGCCTAGCAATGAACAGAGGGTCTTCTCCACCCTCCAACATCCTTGTAAGCCAATAAAGAGCAGCATTATCATCTGAAGCCCTGATGGACTTATGCAGAGCTGATATCATATTATAATGCTCTTCACCTTTTCTGTCATACATCAAATGAGACCTCTATATCAAAGATAATTTGACCCATATATTCAAGGCAATAATCCAAAACATTTTAAATTCAGGAAATTTTAAAATAAAAACCTTAATTCCATTTTTCACATCATCCAATGATATCAATGAGTCATTCCCTTCTTCGCCACTTTTAGAACTTACTGCCATCTGTAGACTATTTAATGCTATCCTAGCATCTCCATCAGATATTTCAGCCAGCCATGTGACAGTCTCTTTTTCTATTAAAAATCTAAAATATAAAAAGTAATTAGTAATAGCTCATTGAGCTGAACAATATGTATATGAATAGATTATAAATGAAAATGAAACATAAACAACTAAAAGTTATCAAACAATAACGAGTTTTATTTGGAAATGTAAATGAACAATAGTCTTTTAAAACCAATCTGACCTCTTAATGTCATCAAGTCTTCTGGCATCAAATAGACAAAAACTAAATAAACAAGAACACATTGCATTTTAGAGATTTGGCAATCCATTTCTAATTAATTGGTTCTCAGGAGAATACTCTTCACCATCAATTGAATTAATAATTCTAATATATCTTTTCTGGAAGTTAATGGATTATCTTCCAATGATACTAACATAGCATAGTTATGGAGCAAGGAGTAAGACACTATGTGACAGTGAGCCTTCCTCCTTTTCCATATTTTAAATTTTCCATAAAGCTGTAAAATGTATATAAATAAATCCATATCTCCATAATCATAAGTTTGTTTGTTTCGTTAAATGTCACTTTATGCAGCTATGGCTAATCAGACGGTGTTACAGAGGGAGTTTAAAATACACTATCATAAGTGTAATCTGAATAAATACATTTAATAATCATTTTTAACATAATTTCTGAATAAAATAAGTGGAATAAATATTTTTCTTAATGTTGTAACAAAGTGATTTATAAACCTACCAAATCCATATCTGAGTTTACTTCATTACAGGGAAATACAGGATAATTATAACTATTTTAATTTTAAAAATTGAGCATATTAAAAAAAAATTAAAGTTTTGTGGACTTATTTGTAGCAGAGGTAAGGCTTAGTGATGGAGCTTACAAGATCAGAGTGGAATAGAAGTACCTCATTCAATCGTCCTAAGAAAGATTGCATATTAATTTTGGAGATACAGACATTCTGTTCTTCAAAATAAGAAAAAATAAATTACAAATGAAAACTTTTCAACTTTTTATTGGCTTCTCCTCTAATATCTCATGAATAGGTGAATAGGTTTAAACAGTTCCAACGATTTTCCGACTGTTTAAACGTATGAGAATAGGAAAACCAATGTAAAAATTCTAATATTTTTTAAAAGAGAGAAGGCATTTTAGTGGTTCAAAACATTAACCAACTATTTATAGGTACAAACATAAGATAATAATAAAAAAAAATGTCCGACTTTAATTTCACTTTTCTTCTATGGTTAATGAATTTTCGCATATCACATGACTATTGTTGAAAATATCAAGGGAAACCTCTAAGGGTTTCTAATTTCTAATCATGTCGATGAATTTTAAACTTTTAATGATTAGAAATATCGTTAAACTTTATTAAATTGGTGTAATAAAACCACTAAATACAAATTTTAGTTAACCAAACATCCTTTGCTTAGTTAATTACAATAAAGTAAAATATTTCTTGCCATCTTAATTAGTGTTCTTATCATCTGTAAATTGTGATGATACATTAATCAAAAGATTGAATAGGAAAACTTACTTATTCCGATTCTGATTTTGTTGAATGTCGAGTGGTCCATCTACTATTCCTAAATCAATTTGTTGAGTTGCCTTAACCAATATAGCAAATATGTCATCAACTTTCAGCTTTTCAAAAACAAATACTCTACAGCGACTCAGTAACGCATTATTTAAAGAGAACGAAGGATTTTCTGTTGTTGCTCCTATCAATGTTATGAGACCACTCTCAACCGATGGTAAAAATATATCTTGCTGCAATTTGTTGAATCGGTGAATTTCATCCATAAATAAGACAGTCTTTCTCTTGAATGAATTAAGTTCATTTTTAGAAACTTGGATGAGATCCTTGATATCATTCACACCTGAAGACGTTGCTGATAACTTCACAAACCTGTAGTTATCCTTTTCTTGGCACATTTTTTGAATGACATGGGCAAATGAGGTCTATAAAAACAAAATAAAATTCAAGCTTGACACATTAATTTAATAATCTTATTTATTTGAGTCATTATGACAGTACTTAACTAAGCAGAGGCATTAATGATAAAGACCCAAAGAAAATATTTATAATATTTATATAAATATATATGGAAAAACTACAGCTTACTTCATTGTGATTATTATGGTGCCCCGAGAAAAGTAAATAAAATTAATTTAAGTACATCATTAATCTCTAAAATTTCTAGAATTAAGCAATATTATTAAGACTATAGTTCATAGAAATGTGTATGTATGAATGACATACACCTACCAAAAGTATTATTGATACATATATGAGATATAATTGTGTTGCCAAGTAAATGTAGTTCCAGTCATATGAGATTCAACAGTTTGCTTTTGAGCAAGAAAATAAAAAGGTGCTCACCATGAATGCTTAACAACAGGACCACCTCGGTTCAAATTATTTTTACTTTGACCCCAGATTATAATCCTCATCTCCTGACAACGAGCGGCCGTGATATAATTACGAGGGTACCTAATTTAATTTGAGTTAATATTAAAAAATAAAATATATCAGCTCTGTTTATCACTTCCTTTTTAACCTTATTTTTGTATCTATCATCTTATATATGTCTTTAGTATATATGTTGTTAATATTGGACATATACCAATTCTTTTGTATCATTGCACCACGGCAAATAAGTGATGAATAATAATGTTTCGAATTGAAATTTCTGAATCTATTAAATCTGAGACATTTTAGTTATCCAGTGACTTGGCTCTTTATTTCTTTTCTAATTTATTCCCACTTCATTTACGGAAGGCAACCAAGGAGATTAAAATAAAAATGATTTTAAAAATAAATCTATGTAGCCTTGCTGACCCCATCTACACTCTAGAAATATAAATGTTTAGTTATCAAATGATTCATTGGTATAGAAGTGAAAACTTGGCAGGCACCAAGTTGGGAATTTACTTTGCAGATTTCCAATAACGGTAGGTGGATGGTCAGGGGTGTGAGAACGATAGTTGATAAATTACATTAAAACATAGTTCTTAGAATATTATTCATTAATTCTTCCAGGAGGCAAAATTCATTTCACTAACACTCAATTTATCACAACTATTAATATAAATAAAATAAGAAAAGGTAATATATCAGTAACACAGTGTAATAGTATACTTAGGGTTTATTTCAAATTTACTTTGTTGAAGAGATTAGTGAGAATTTGAAGTAATAAAATCCCATAGATGGCAGCTCCTCTAACAAAATAGATTATAGTTCCCCATAATTGACATACATTTTAAATACGGAATAGGAAAGCTTAGTAAGACTACTCTAAGACTATTCTACTATTTTGCATCTCCCGAGTTAGAAACCAGATGTGGCTAATAATTCACTTAATATGTTATCAGCCGTTGACAGATTTATGTCCCCAGCTTCTATAAATTAGGAAAAAACCTGAAGGTCAAAGAATATCATGGTATAGGTTTTTCAATTTATCATATGCATATATATATATATATATATATATATATATATATATATATATATTTTGAGTGTTTGTGTATCATGGATTTTATATACCATAATAAAATCTTTAAGTGCATATTTTATTAAATTAAAAAAAAAAAAGCTGACCTTTCCACAACCAGGAGGGCCCCAAAGTATCATACTAGGAAAATCATAATTTTCAACCAGATTCTTTAAAACAGATTTTTCACCCAGAATATGATTCTGTCCTATAAGATGCTGCAATGAATCAGGCCTCATTCTTTCAGCCAGCGGTTTTACTAATGTCTGATTATCATTCTGTAAGAAATTCTTTGAATTAAGTCAATTCAATTTCTAGCATTGATTAAAATAATAATTCACTTAAATTACACTGTAGTCCCAATAATATTTTATAGCTAAAATTATAGTATTTACGCTGGTTGTGGTGTTATTATTTGATGTACTAGTTGAAGCTTGACCCTCTCGAATTGAGCTATTTTTTAGTTTTTTACTAGGTAGTATAGGTGACTTAGGCAGATCTTCCTGATATTGCCTCTTCAAAGTAGGTTCACATTGTGAATTTAAAAATAAACACTTGTCAACATGATTTTCAATGCTCCCCAATGGGAATTCTTTATTACATATTGGGCATAAGGAACTCTTGGTACTATTTGACATGTTCTTCGCAATAAAGATTTTATGTTTGTGTAATTCTCTACATCTAATTAATTCAGAAAGATAGATAAACCGTTGCACAACAAGCAGAAATCATATAATTTCAAATCAAACACAACGTTCAATAAAAAATACATCAGCATATAAGAGCGCGATTGCAAACAAAGAGATCAAAGCTATAGAACCTATAAGAGTTATTTTTACTTATTTATATCTGTGACCTTTTTTTATCTTTATATATTTATCCACACCTGTCGAGAAAAGTTGTTTGTAAAGTTATAATAAAATGGCATTGGAGACGTGAAGAAGAACAATACCCAGCGGTACGTCTCCCTTGGCTTGATTTGATATTATCATGATAGCAGATCCCATATTCACTTTTTTTTTGTCTTCTCCTTGTGCTCTCAGGCATGAGATTCATCACCATTTGTTCTATCCGTGAGTTTGTGTATCCGTATAATTTTTATTGGAAACGTCTGTAATATTTTCGTATGCGTTCGTCGACCGTTAGTATTTTAAATCAGTATGCGGAGTTTTGTTATTGCCATACCAGAGCGATTTTGTAATTCTGAGTATTTTTGATTGGAAAGTTTATAGTCCTTTTCTGAGAGTCTGTTTTGCTATACCATAAATTTGTAAATAAATGCTTAAATCCAAATTCGTTTTAGTAAGTAAGTGTACGTGTTTAATTTTCTTCTAGTTTCTGATTTGGATTTTTTTCTGAATAGAGAATACATTAGGTTCAGTTTAAGATTTAGCATGACTGGCGTTTTTCTTAATATGAGGACCCCATGTCAATCTCCTATCCAATGTTAGTCCAAGGTGTACTTTGTCTGTCTGTGGGATGGGTGAGTTATTAAAGTAAATTGGAGGTCACCTTTCTCGTCTAGGAGTAAAAGTTATGTGTTATGACTTTTCTTAGCTCAATATAATTTTCCTTAATAGGCACCACTCATTCAACTTCTGTTAGTTATGTTGTAAGTTTTGTGAGGCCTGCGTCAAGTCTTGATTGTTTGTTCATTTAACGTCACTTTTTGCAGACGATGCTACAGTGGGAGCTCTAAATTTTGCCTATCCAGGTTTAGTTAGGATAGGGACATTAACGAGTACCTGACATCGTACATTCCGAAGGGCGGCGTAACTAAGGATTTTTTACTACCTTTAAAAAATCCTAGGACCACATGCCGGGCTAAGAACCCGCGATCTTGGGCTTAGTCTGAGGAAAATCTGTCAGCAAGGAATGAAAGGAGAATTAAATAATAAGTGTGTGGTAGTGCAGTCTTTAGCTTAAAGAGAAGAACCTGGTTCCAGACCTTGTTGAACGCTTGTGCCACACCCAAAAGCACTCCAGTTGCATGTAACTTCTCTTCTAGAGCTGTAGATATGTAGTCGTTTACTGTGTGTAGCCGTTGGGTGTGATTTTCGAAAACCGATTTGATCGTGGGGAGTCTGGGATTTAACTCCAGCTTCATTGGATTCCTGCCGTTTCATTGATATTTATAAACGGGACTGGTAAATTATATAAAACAAAATCGATCAACTACCTGGTCACAGCTTTTTAACTATATATTTTCTTGTACATTACATTGTATATTATAGTATATAAAAGAAAAAAGAAATGTGCAATTATAGTTGAAGTTAATGCTGTTAATCAAATTTCGGATAATTACTATAAAACAATTATGTCCAAAACGAATAAGTGCGACTTAATACGACGATTAAAAAATCCTCGATTACCTACTATATAAAACCTACATCGAAGGAAACATGTATAATTAATCTTGAATGATAATAGTTGAACTTATATATATGAAAAATAAAGTGGTCCGGGTGGAGGTAAAAAAAAATTACTCTTAAATAGGGATATAAACAAACACTAACCGTTTATAAACAATAAATTGTTCTCCCTACTTCTTCTTCTTCTTTCGCATCACCCTTATGGTGCCTTTCAGCGTAGGGGAGCGTTTAATCAGGACTGCCACTCTTCCCTGTTCCTAGCTAGGTTCCTCGCCTGGCGGATATTTTTGCCTCTTTTCCTGCACAAACGTTCGACATATTCCAGATAGGACATTCTAGGGTGTCCTCGTGGGCTTCTACCTTCAGGGACGTAGTCCATCGTCTTCAATGCGTCCCTGTAGTCCTTCATCCTCAGAACATGTCCAAACCATTTTAATTGGCGGGACTCGAGCATCTCCTTCATTGCCACGATCCTGAGTTCCTCCCTGATCGTTTCATTGCGGATACGATCTCTTCTTGTTTTTCCTGCGATCCTTCGAAGAAATTTCATTTCTGCAGTCGTGATTCTACTTTCCAGTCGGTCCGTTAGTACAGATCTGGTAGTAGACCGAGTTTGCTTTGTTTATCCTGTTTGAGATTTCGAAGTCTAATTTCCCAGTACCGTTCATTACTGCTCTGAGGTTGGCGAAGTCCGTGACTGCTTCCATCTCTCCTCCTTTGCAGTATATGTGGGTTTCTTCCTGTACCCTTCCTACTTGCAAGATCTTGCTCTTGCCGGTGCTGATCTGCATACCTTTCCTACGGAGCTCTTCATCCCATTCATTCATGGCTTGCTGTAACTTTTCTGTGGAGTCTGCAATGAAAACAATATCATCCGCATAAAGCAGAAGCTGAATCACTACAGGCAGGAGGTTTCTTCGGCCCAGGAACGTCCTTTCAGTTCGTCTTTTGCATATTGCTGCTATTTCATCCATATAAAGTATGGAACGGGCTTAAACTGTCACCCTGCTTTATTCCGTTTTTCACATTCAATCTAATGATACCTTTGGGATTTTGATATATAGACTTTACAGCATCCACCAGGCTTTTTGGGATGTTCTTAACTCTGAGTGTTTCCCATATTTCGTTTCTTGGAACAGAATCAAATGCTGCTTTAAGATCGAGGAAGGCGAAGTACATGTTCCTATCTCGTTCCCAGGATTTTTTTATGACATTTCTTAGAGAGAATATATGGTCTTGAGTTTGTCTTCCTGGTCTGAAGCCGGCCTGTTCCTCTCCGATGTGCGACTACACTATATTTCTTAATCTACTTTCTAAAATGGACGTATATAGTGTGTGAAGGATGGACGATGAGTGTGCATAGGATGTGTTGTTGTACATCATCATCTTAAGCACCTCAGGCCTAACTCTCACAACCCAATCACTCACATCTCTTCCATTCCTCACTACAAATTCCGGAACAAGTCCCTCCATTGCAGTGACCTCGTCCATACCTCCAAACAATTCCGGATTTCTCTTCCTCACACACCCATAGAGATCCTCCCTTCCTATTTCTCTATCTACATCAAAAATCCTCACTCTTGGGCTTCTCCATCCTCTCTTCCCATCTACTTTTACACCTATCTCTTGTAACCCCACACACTCTCTCAATTTCTCAACATCCCCCTGGTCGTGGACTTTTACAAGATAATTCTTCCCTCTTCTCAGGACACTTCTAACCCTAACATCTCCACCCTTAGGATCCAGACCCCTGATTATGTCGCCTCTTTCGACCTTCCTTTCACTCACTTTTTTAACCACATTCTCAACTGCACTTACTACTTTCTCACTCATACTTTCCACATTCACACTCTATCTTCTCCGCCACCCTACTCACCACATTCCTCTCCAGAGGGGAGACAGCATCGTTCATACTTTTAATACATTCATACACTCTATTCATGAACCGCTTACTCACTTCACTCTCACCCCCCCCCCTTTTACATACACTCCTCACCTCATTGACTACCTTATTGAATACCTTATTATTTAGATACCTTCCTTGTACCTCTTATCCATTCTCTCCGCATCATTTCCTCTTTCTGCATCACTCGCTGTTATCGTCTCTAATGCACCGTCTATATTCTTTCGGATAGCTTCCAAAGCACTCCTGCTCTCCCGAGCTACTTTCTCCACCATCCTCTGCCCTACATCCTTCATCTCCCTCTCGGCTACAGCCACCACCTCCTTCCCGAGATCCATCTCCACAAACTGCTTTAACACTCTCTCCATCTTCTTCAACCTTCTTTCCACCTTCTCCAGCCTCTTATATCCCTTCTGGACTCTATTTATTTCTCCAGTTACCTTCAAAAACCTCGCCTCGAAGTATTGGCCGTGTCGCCTCGCTGTTCGCTGTGTTCGATGTTCGCTCCTTCGTCGGTCATTTTTATTTAAGAAACTTTTTGGTTTCATCCATCGACCATACATATGGTAGCTCGTGGCTCGGGGCATGCCCGGTGTTACCACCTGGTTAGTTCCCCCACCAAGAGCCACATATACCCTCCAGTGGGAGGAAGATACTCAACTCCCTTTTGGGGTTCCAGGACCTACTCAATAAATCTTTCGGGCCTCCCGTGTTTCCGACTCCTAGGGTACCATGTATGGCGCCTGCCAGGCGGGGGAAGACGCAACCACAAGAAGGTTAGGGGTCCACCTCTGCAGAGACGCTCCAGCCCATCGTCTATACCATCCGTATCCAGACAAGTCCGTGTCCACGCCAAGTGGTAAACAACGAGACAATCCTCATTCATTCCTCATTCACACCTCATTCACTACCATATTACCATTTAAAATTTCAACACTCACCCATAGCCAATTCAACTACTCCACCTTCCTCTGAGGCAAAACCTCCACATCTGGTGCAAAGCAGGCATAGCCTTCCCCGTTAGTCACCGCCATTCGGTAAGCCGAAAGGCGGTGTCCACCCTGCACGTGTACCAAGGCACGAACGTGGAGATAGCCACTTGGATTCTGGGGGTCTCCCCCCTCAATAAATCAGGTTGGGCCCTAGCCTCCTTCGTAGAGCAAGGACCTTGAACCCTGAGCACAGAAGCCTTGCACAAAATAATAGCTGACAAGGTGTCGGGGATAGTTGCCCCCATGGTGGCCACGGCTATAGGTGACGCCTTGGGCGGGCCATGGGTGTCCCCCACACTGAAAAGAGTGCAGGGAATTATCGAGGATGTGGACATGATGATTGATGGAGGAGACCAGTTGGTGAAGAAGAAGTAGAAAGGGAAAAAGGCGGCTACGGCCCCCATGGAGCCCGAAAAGGTGGTGGCAGGACCTCCCGGAGTGAACCCGCGTAAGAAGGCTACTAAAGGGAAGTATGTAGGCCTCCAGCCGGTCCCAATGGCCCAGATGTGGAAAAGCGGCACGGAGATATGCCGCGGGAGGAACATGGGGGAGGAATCCAGCGACGCGGACGCATCGCCCTGGGAGGAGGTGAAAGGGAAAAAGAAGAAAAAGCAGCTGACCTCCCAGGAAGAAGAGGAGAAGCCGAAGGCAAAGGAGAAGGAAAACATCACCTTCGCTGGAGTACTGGCGAGCGTTCCCGCGGTCCCGAGGAGACCGGAGGACACCGCCACCTACATGACCTTGAAGGGGAACACGGTAGGGTGAAAGCCCGAAGATATCCACCAGCAGCTCCCGTTCCAGGAGGAGCTCAAGAAGATCGGCGCCAGCGTCAGTGTGGTTAGGAAGACGAGGACTGGCGCGGTTCTGGTGAGGACAGGAGGGGCGGACCAGGCGAAGAGGCTGCTAGACTGGGACGCCTTGAACGGAAAGGGGCTGGAGGTGAAACTCGCAGTGGCGAGAAGGCCCCACATAGAAGTAAGAGGCGTCCCGAGGCATTGGGATGGATCTATCCTAGAAGGTTATCTCTGGGGCAAAACAACCCTGGAGAAACCGAAGGAAGATAGAGACAGGTGGGAGTGGATGAGACCCTACTTCTCCACACCCGCAAGGGGCAGGCTGACCAGTACCTGGGTCACCGAAGTGCACCAGACGATGAGGCTCGCTCTGATGAACCTGACGAAGGAAGAATTGGGCGGCGGATGGTGGTGCTTGATCATCCGAGACTACCTCGATCCCCTGCTCTGCTTGATATGCCTTGAGCACGGCCACACGGCGAAGGCCTGCACGATGAAGGAGATGGCGTGCAGTTGGTGCGATAGGACCGGGCACAAGATTGTAGACTGCCCGGCAAAGACGCGAGGCAATAGACCGCAGTGTAGGCATTGCAAGGCCAATGGCAGAGAGGGGAAGGAGCTCATCCACTGCGCGGGCAGCAGGGAGTGCCCGTCGTACTTGGAGCTGATGATCAAGCAGGTGAAGAGGACCCGGTATGCGTAGGCTGCAGATTCTGCAGGTCAACATGGGCCGATTGAACGATGAGTGGTCGTGGACGTGCTAAGATCTCTCGCAAGGAAAGCTGACATCATGGATATTCAGGAGCCGTGGTGTCAGGGAAATGTGGTTGCCAGATTCGGTGTCACGTCGAGGGTATTCGCTATGGGCAGTGGAGAGAGGAGGCCTAGAGCGGCTATTGTGATAGTGAATCCAAACCTCGACGTTATGGATCTGAAGCAATGCACCACGGCGACTCAGGCGGCATGTTATGTCAGATCGGGGAAGATATCCTCATCAAAGACGCGGGCAATATGACCCTCCAGAGCCTCAGAGCGAGAGCGCGTCCGGTCCCATGGTGGACGCCTTCCCTGACGCTCCTCAAGAGGGATTACTACAGGGCCCTTCGCAGGTGCAAGGAGTGCAGGGATGAGGATAGGAGACCGGCACTCCGAGAAGAATCCAAAGAGAGGTATAGGCATACCGAAACGGGGTGCGTCACCAGAAGAAGGTATCCTGGGACGAGTGTCTGGACTATGGGCGGTTTCCGAGTAGGTGGAAGATCGCGGACTTGAGACTGCTCTACAAAGGAGGGGGCAAGGATAAAGAGTCGCCTAAGGCGTACAGACCGATATGCCTGCTCCCTGTCGTCAGTAAAGTCCTGGAGAGTCCCATCGTTACCAGCCTAAGGCCGGTCCTCGATGCAGCGAGTCATCCACGGTAGTTCGACTCGACCCGTGGCAAGGGAACCACAGATGGACTGCTGAGAATGCGCAGGGACGTGGAAGAGAAGGCGGAGAAGTATGTCATGCTTGTTTTGTTTGACATATCCTCCACCTTTGACAGTGTATGGTGGCCGTACGTACTCCAGCGGCTGCAGGAGTTCGACGCCCGCAGCAACTTGTACTCCCTCGTGAGTGGCTACCTCAGTGACAAGACTGTCAGGATTAGAGGTAGCTACTACGAGGTCGAGAGAAAGATCGAGAGAGGATGCCTGCAAGGGTCGGTCCTCGGGCCGGCCCTTTGGAAGTTAGTATTCAACTAGTTGGTGGGGGAGCTAGGAGAGGAAGGGTTCCTTGGGTGCGTGAGGAGGAAGTTGAGTATGGCCTTGGCGGGGGCCATACTCCTCAGAGGCTCCACAGACAGGGCTCACCCTATCATTTTGGAAATTCAAGGAGAAAGAGTCAGGCTGGGTGAGGAGGTGACGTACCTAGGCTTAAGTTTAGGAGAGGCTTCAACGCCATCCCTCACCTGGGATACCTGAAGGATAGGGGAACCCTGTCACTGAATGGACTCGGAAGAATAGGGGGTGCATTTTGGGGCCTCAGGTACCCAACAACGATGACCATTAATAAGGCGTGGTCTTGGGTATCCTGAGGTATGCATCCCCGGCGTGGAGACGCAACGTCACGCAGCTGCAGAAGAGGAGACTGGTGACGATCCAGAGATTGGCCCTGCTACGAGTCACGAAGACTTATCGAACGGTATCGCATGAGACGGTGCAGGTGCTTGCCGGAGCGATGCTCCTGGACCTAGTCCTGAAGGAGGACGCCGTGAAGTATGAAGCGAAGAGGACGGAGCTAGGGATGCTGCCGGAGGGACTCCGTCAGAGGATCGGCGAGACCCCGAACATGTGGAAGAAGATAGTGAGGGAGGACTCGATAGAGGAGTGGAACAGACGGTGGGTGACGAGCCAGAACGGCTCTACGTTGAGGAAGTTCTTCCCCACCGTCCAGTCGAGAGATTGGAAGCTACATGGATCCTCCCGGACTAGTACCTGGGTCTCGCAGATGCTGACGGGATACGGTGGGTTCCGGGGAAAGCTCAGCGAGTATAGAAGAGAAATCGACTTCCGGTGCCCCATTGGAGTCCCAAAGACGGCAGAGCATGTGGTGCTCTCCTGCACCGCGATGAAAGGACACCGTGCCAGGTTGTCGAGGAAAACCAGGATCTTCGCCCTCGCCAAGGAAGACTTCCCCCGCCTGTTGGAGGAGGACAATTATCCCCATTTCAGGGAGTTTGTCTAAGGGTGGAAGGAGGTGGTCGGTCCTGCGCACTTCACCATCAGCAGGATACGGCCACCCGGCGAGCCACCAGACGACGGGTCACCCCAGGAAGAGAGAGACGGTGGAGAGGACAGGACGGATGGAGACTGGCCGGACGCGGACCGGAAGGATGCGGCGTACCAGGAGGGCTGGACGGCACCCGGACGGATGCAGACCTGACATGAAAAATCTAAACTGATGTTAACTGATAATAGTAGGACAAAGTACCTTCATAGAAAGGAATAGTTTGTAATATAACTAAAAAGTTTGTTAAATCCTGCAACTACTCGACAGATACAGCACATTTCCCCCGGGGTTTTTTAAAGGCGTTGCCTTTTGAAGATATGTAGGCATTTTTTACAAATCGTGTTCTTTTTGAGTAATGTATATAATATATATATATATATATATATATATATATATATATATAAGTTATCGCCACTAAATCATATTGAAAGCATGTTCTAAAAGACGCATCAACGCCGGATAAATGTCGGCTATGCTCGGCTACATTGGAGTCAATCCAACATATCACTGGTTGGCTGGCACTGAACATCTATAGAGACTTAACGATGTGGCCAAAATTTTGCATGAAGCCCTGGCGGTGAAATACGATCTTCTAGATGTAAAGGCACCATATTATAAGTATCATCACAATAGAATTCAACAAAAAGGTCACCTTAAGCTATATTGGGATGAATCCGTTATAACAGACCATACAGTGCACCATAATAGACCAGATATCCTTCTTATAAGGTCGAGTGAGAGGAAAGCAAGTATAATAGATATTGCGATCCCCACTGAGTTTGCAACAATGTAAACTCAACTGGTGGAGGGAAACTTCAAAAGTATCAAGAACGAGCGGCTGAGCTAAAGGAGCTATACCATATGGAAAGCGTGGTGGTAACACCTAGTATAATCTCCACGAATGGATTGGTGTCTAAATCCACGGTTGGGGGCATTAAGAATCTGGGAATTCCGGTCGAGGTTTTAAAGGTGGCTCAACAGGCAGTTCTCCTGGACATAGCAAGGATCGTCAGAAAATTTCTGAATGTTTGAAGAAGGAAAAAGGAAAAAAGAAAAGAGCTGGTAACTGCAGATGGCTGGACTTGTTCCCCATCGTTGTTTTGAACCCACAAATGCGTGAAAAAATGGATGATCATAATAATAATAATACATAAACCTATCGTGCTCAAAGTAACTGAAAAATATATTTACTACCTGAGTAACTTTAGGTTAGGTTGACGGGACAACGCCTTTTTTAAGTTTTAATAATAATAATAATAATGTCTTTATTTATCCTGGGACGAGTCCCTATAGAATAACAATACAGGCATTGTAAGCTATTATGTCTAAGAGTGTAAAATAATTACATTTAATTAATTATTACAATTAATTTAATAAGTGAGAACGATTAAAAAAATGAACAAATAAAAAATGTGAATTACCTACAATAACAGTATTTTAAAAACATATTAGAAGAAAAGAAAGAAAAAAATTAAAATAAGTTTACAATAATTACATAAGAGAAACAAATTTATGGTCACATAAATATCAAATTTATGCCAAGAAAAAAACAAAAAAGAAAAAAGTGAAGAAAAATTAAACAATATTATCCGAGATTTACATTTCATCCCTTTTTAATATATATCTATATGAAATTAATAATACATATGTACGTGGTTTAAATTCCACACACTCATATATATGAATAAAAAATAACACACACAAATGTACATCAAAAAACATCATTCATTCATCGAATAAAGAGAACATTAAGTCAAAACTGATCCCCTACTATTTTCGATTTTTTGGAAGGGATAATAGGTGCTGGAATATACGAGATTTGAAGGTTGGAAGGTTATTGGAACGACGAATGGAAAAAGGTATAGAGTTCCAAAGGGAGGAGGATCGGATAAGGAAAGCTCTGTCAAAAGCTGCAGTTCGGTGGGATGCTGTATATAGATCAGAGAGCCGAGAACGGGTGTTGCGGGAGAGGACTGTGGTTTTGAATTGAAGGAGATCGAAAATGTAAGATGGTCGGCGGGATTGGATAACTTGGTAAAGGAAAGATGCTAGGACGTACTTACGGCGGTAGGAAGGGTAGAGCCATTTCAATTCTTCGTAATATCGGATCACCGGAGCATCTCTCGGGATCCCAAAGATGAATCGAACGAAGCAATTAAGCAACCGTTTTAATTTTGCTTCGAGATCCCCAGAGATACCCCCATACACTGTACAACAATAGTCAAAATGGGGGAAAATTAAGGAAGAAACTAGGAGTTTACAGATTTCAAAAGGGAACAGGTGACGAAGGTAATTGAGATGCTTTAAGGTGGAGAAGGTACAACGAGAAATTTCAGAGATATGGTTTTTCCAGGAAAGGGTTTGGTCAAAAATAATTCCAAGGCTTTTGACAGGTGGGTAGAATTTGATAGGATTATTGTTTCGTAGCTTGGCGAGAAGGATATTGTGGTCTACTGCGTCGAAGGCTTTGGAAAAATCTAAAAGGATCAGAATTGTTAATTTTTGCTGTTCAATTGCAGTATAGAGATCATGGGTGATTTTGAGGAGAGCGGATTGAGTTGAATAGCCTGGTCGAAAGCCGGATTGGAGAGGGTTAATGAGGGAACGTTCTTCTAGAAAATTTGAAATTTGGTTTTGGGCTTGGCTTTCTAATGGTTTTGAGAGGTTAGAGAGAAGGGAGATAGGGCGGAAGTCATTTGGAGAGGAGGGACTTTCAACTTCATTTAGCGGGCGCACTAACGTGGTTTTCCAAGGCGTGGGAAATACGGAGTTTTGTAACGAGAAATTATAAATATGATGTAATACGGGTATTATGACAGGAAGGCAGGATTTTAGTAGCTTTAAAGGAATATTTTCGGGACCATAGTCACTGGTGCGCGATTTCAGAATGGCGTTTAATAGTTCGTCATATGATACATGGGAGAAAAAGAAGTTATCAGGGTTAAAGTTTATAGGATCAATGTCGGTAGCGGATGAGGATTTAGGAGATGTGTTGGGTACGAAGTGGTGATTGAGATTGTCTGGCGTGATTGAAGAGGAACAGAGTTTACCGGATACTGTTGGCGATAATTGTCGGAGTATTTTCCATTTGGATTTGGGATCGGTTGCATTGGAGAGGATGAATTGGATGTGGTTTGATTTTGCACGACGTATTGCAGATTGTGTTTCATTGCGAAGTAGTTTGAAACCTGCATAGTCTACTGATAGACGTGTGCGACGAAATTTTCTCCTTGCTGCTTCTCTTTTCTTCATCATTTCTTTTATTTAGGGTTAGCCAAGGTGCCGTTGGACGGCGTAAGGTAAGGGTAAAGGTAAGGGTAAAGGAGCATGGATGTCTAATATGGATTGCAGATTGGAAGTCAAGGTGGATACCATCTGATCGATGGAACTATAGGAGTAAATGACGTCCCAGTTGATGGAACTTAAATCGGATTGAAATGATTCGAAGGAAAGGAGATCCAAATTGCGATAGGACACCGTTCAGGGAGTAAAGGATTTGACTGATAGGTCATATGAAATTTGAATGAGATCCTGTGATGAAAGAAACGGAACAGGATGTTGGGACGAGGAGAGAATTTTAAGAGGTGAATCGGAGATAAAAAGGTCCAACCAGGTATCCGAAAATTGGGTGTGATGGGTAGGAGATTAGGGAACGAGGTAAAGATTGAGAGAGAATATTAGGTTTGAGAAAAAGGATTGATTGCTGGAATTCGAAAGCATATTAATATTGAATTCACCACATATAATTAATTATATTGGTGTAGGTAGAGACTAGTTGAAGAAGAGAGGATTCGAAGTGGTTGTCGAATGGAACATGAGGAGGTCGGTATACTACGGCATATAGAAGAGAAGAGGAGAAAGTTGAGTATTCTAGGTGAGGAAAGCTAGAAGCGGGAGATTGAAGAAGGATTTTCGCTTTAAGGCTTTCATGGATATATATACCAACTCCACCTCCCCTGTGGTCAGATCTGTCTTGACGTATGAGAGAATAGTTAGGAAGGGACAATTGAGAGGAAAGAATGATAGGTTTGAGCCAAGTTTCGGAGACCGCTATGACATGGTAAAAGTTTTTATTTCTCTTATAAAAAAAACCGCCAGTACTGAATCTAAAATTAAATTCAATGTACTCATTGATGAAAAAATCCAAATAGAAACAAGATAAATTAAAATTTATACGAACTTAGCAATTATAATCTATGCATTGCAAATTTACAGATCGCTAAACTGATTCAAAGGAAATTAGTATAAACTTTTAAGACATAGAACATATCACCTAAGCACCACGGTACCTTATTAACAGAACTTTGCATGCTGACTTATAAATATGACCACGAACTTTTTACAAACATTTTTAAAAAACTACACCGACACTGAAGCTCGTTGATAGAACAAATAGTCATGAGTTTCATATGAATAAAAGAGAATGAGTTTCAGAGAATAAAAAGAGAAGTCTTTTATGAGAAATTCTTCATTACCTAAACTTTAATCATTAAAAAAAAAAATTGGTTATATATTTTTCCTGATAACAAAATTTAAGAAGAAAGGAAGAGACTAACTGTACGAAATAATGTTAGTTTTCACAAAGAGGTAGAATTGGTGATATTGTCGTTGCATGAATCATTTTGAAAACTCGCTCAGGGGTTGTTATGTTGCCTTTGGTTTGAATAAGTCGGCATGGCTTTCTGCAGAAAAAGTTATTTAATTTTGTGCTTAATTGTTTGTTACATACAGTCAAATTACGGTGATGATTTATCAGGATCCAAATTAAGTGTTCCTAGAGTATTGCTTCCACTCTTTAGGGATTTATCTATTAACTTTACCTTGGATATCAGTGGGGGTGGCTGTTATAAGTGGTAAAAATATGATTTTTATTTATCCTAGCTCAGTTATTTTTTTTCTAAGATATTATGCTGGTTATTGCTCTTTCTACTGGTTTATTTTTACAAAAGCTTCTTACTTTATGGTTTAAAATTTGATTTTTAACTGTTTAATTACATTAATGTTTAGGTCTTCTTCAAGGCGTGATATTGTAGAAGTTGTACCGTTGTTTGATTATGCAGAGGAATGCTCTCGTCAAGCAACAATCACAGTTGTAACAAAAGAATTGACTAGAAATACAGCCATCATCCTTGCCAAAGATGTATTTACAGGCCAAATTCTTCGGGCTGATGTAATTGTTGACAAAATTAATTCTTTGCAAATTGTAACAACTACGCGTGAGCTTTACATAGAAGAACCTCCTGAAATGTTTGAAGTGAGAGCTTATGATGACCAAGGTAATATTTTTTATATTTTACCATCATGTTCAATTTTAGCTTTATCAGGACTTATTTCTTGATTGTCAAGAGATTTTGATTTTATATATTTGCACCGATAGACAAAAAATTCTCTCTTTACATGATTTTATTTATGCCCAGGCTGCAAGAAACATTACCACTGCGTTCAGGGAAGGGTAAATATTGATGAAAGATCAGGACACATGCCTAAATCAAATTTGTATAGAAAAAAAATTATTGGTTTCTGTGTGGTCGTAAATGACTGGAATAATCTAATTCTCTTTTCTACCCAGAGGTGAAATCATCACATCCACATTGTACAGCATGGATATTGAATAAAAACTTATTAAATAACAACCTGTATTGGTTTAGCGTAAGGGACTTATATTTTTTCTTCCTCTCTAAGTCCTCTTGCCGCTATAGCCTCTTGAAGACTGTTTTGATAAAAAGAAATGGCGGCAGGGCTTGTATGAATTAGGCTACGACATATGACACATAGTTATAATAAAGTCGTTATGTAAAAAAAAAACTATATTTTTACATGACAATGCCATCAGGCTTCATGAAGGAAATAAACGAGCTGGGTTACAAATTCCTCTCACATCCATCTCATTTACCAGACTTATCTTCTTCAGATTTTCATCTGTTCAGAAATTTGGACAACTTCCTTAAAGGTAAAATATTTGAAAATGAAATTAAAAAAACGCATTTTCCTTGAGCTTTTTGGTTCTGGGATTGAAAATTTGATAACACACTTCTGAAAAATTTATCATGTTAAGAAAATTATTTAGAAAATGAGGGCAAATATTTTGAATAAAAATGTTTTGATTTCATAAAGTTGTTTTACTGAATTTCATATGAAACGACTCTATATATGTATACTATATTGAATTTTAACATTCTATGACGGATAGTCCTTGAGCTTGAAATTTAATTTTTTAACATTTCAATACCGTGAGTTCCTCCTCTTGCCATAATATTTCTTCTAGACATCTTGGCATACTTTCTACTGATCTGGAACTGTCTCTTTGCTGGAGGTTAGCTCATTATTTATGAAGAGTACATTTAAGATCATGGAATATATTGGGAAATGGCAGACTCTCTCATATTCATCTGACTGTATCTCATAAATTTTAGATTGGGTTCAAGAATGGAGAATGGGTTTCGTTGGTCCGGCTATTAACGTTTATGCTGGACGTGCTGTTAAATGTTTATACTTTGAGAGCAATGTTTAGCCCAGCATTTAGGTGAATTTGAATAGGATTCTCACTTATTTCATAAAAGGGTAGGCAGTATATGAGGTTCCAAAATTTCACAAAAACAATTTAATTTCATTCCCTGCTGGAAAAGCTAGAGCAAATATAGGTTTTTCTGAAGAAAGTACAGTAGACCAATCATTTATAGACTAATATAAATAACTGAGTAACTGATGACTCTCTAGCAAAACCGATTTGTATTACCCTGTGTGTTCTGGTCTTATTAGGCAAAATGTGATCAGTCCATATTGATTATATCTTTTTCGAGCAAAAAATTAAGAAATGTTTGTACCATGAACTTGCTGGAGCTTATTAGGCGCTTCAATAACAATAAGATATTATTAAATTTGCTAAAATTCTAAAAGTATAAAATGGTCATACGATGATTTGAAAAATGATGTGGATTACTATTAAATAACAAAAAGAACCCTGTACCACTATAACCCATGAAGAGTCTTGGGTTCAGTACATGGCTGAGACTGTACTCTTTCATGGACAACAGTTATGCAGGGAGGTGATTTGTCCTAGATCAAGCCCAACCGACAGGTTTTTCTCCCAATTAAGGTTACCCACTTTATAGAGGTTGAGTGAGCCCCAAGAGGGTCTCCAGATCCCACAGGGTCCATCCCTGTTAACAGATTAAATTTAATTAAATAAGGTTAATTATTAAATTAATTATATTAATTTTTTATGTTTGATAATTTACAGTTGCTATTATTATTTTTATTTTTTTTTTGCTGATTTCCCCTAAAAAAGTTTTTATATTACTACTTGTTTAATTAATGATACTACTTTTTTGTTTTTTTATGGTGCTAAGGAAATGAATTCACAACTTTGGTTGGTGTGGAATTTCATTGGACAGTGCATACAATGGCACATGCATCTACTGGTCCTGTTATGAAATTGATGACATTTTCTGACTCACCTTATGAAACTCCGCATTCTGTTGCCGCTTTTGATCAAATCGGTAAACATGGCCACGTGGCCTTGCTTGAAGGAATAAGGACTGGCTCTGCCAAAGTAAGTATAATCTCAGTGATTTTTGACTAAATTTATGTAGCATTGATGACTTGGTATACAACCTTGGTATTTTTTTACTAATTTACCAGCTTAAAATTTGTTTAAATAATTTATAGTTTTTTATTTAAGTTTATGTTTTTAGTCAATGATGCTAGATAAATGATTAGATATTTGACTATAAAACTAAAAAATCCTGAAGAATAAAACAAACCTGAAGATTCTAATAAACTTCCATCCATCATCATCCAAAACTTAACCTATAACATGATCCTCATCTATCTCTTAGATTAATGCCCGGACATTTCCTATTTGTTTCAGTTTTTATTGACTTATCAATGGTGGCAAAGTTATCACTCCAATTATAATAACATGTTACATGCTCCACAATTACATGTTGTACAGATAACAACAAAATATCTTAACAAAATATATTATTATAATGCAATTGGGAAAAACCACAATGCAAAGCCTTATGTTTCAAATCTAGTAATACACACACTTACCAGACGACGTTTCGCCTATTCAGGCATTATCAAGACACAAAAACAAAAAAGGGTTATGTGAATCACATCTCGAAGAAAAAGGTGCAATACATCCTAACGATCAACAGCCCAAACAGGCTCCAAACATGAGACAGCACCTCACCACCAAGACGTTCAACATACAACTCTATTACTAGATTTCATATGTTTCAAATCTAGTAATACACACGTTTGTTCAACAAACGTGTGTATTACTAGATTTGAAACATAAGGCTTTGCATTGTGGTTTTTCCCAATTGCATTATAATAAATAATAGTGTTTCTTTTTGAGTTTTTAGCTCTATTTTATTAACAAAATATAATTGTTAAAATTATATATTATCTTTTTCGGGCGTAATATTCTATGCATTACTTAATTTTTTAATAAAAAAAGTGGCCTAAGGCATTGTTCTTCCTTTGAGGCAGCCAAGTTCTTCAACATTATATCCCAATATATTTGAAAACTGTCAGTATTTATTAATTTTTTCTGTCTTCACACCCCTTCCCTGAATTGTTCAGTGTGAGCAAAGTATCTCGCTTCAAGCATCTTTTGTGATGTTAAAAGTTCAATTGTTTTTATGTATTGGGTTTTTCTAAAAATGAAATGGTTGACTTTAAAATATACAATAAAATGCTAGCTGAGATGAAAAAATGAAAATGGCATTTGACATATCTAGAAATACATCACACATAATCGCTGTGTTACTATTATTCAATTTCACACCCATTTCTTATGGTAATAACAGTGACCAATATAAATTCATAAATTACTATTACTATTTAGTTGTAAAGTTATTATTTTTTATAGTATCAGTAACAAATGTTATTGAACTAGTAACGAACGTTTAATGCTATTGAAAGAATTGCTGTTTTATTTTTTAGTTTATAATAGAAATTATTTTAATGTATACA
The DNA here is from genome assembly GCA_037127475.1 of Arma custos. Classification (NCBI taxonomy): domain Eukaryota; kingdom Metazoa; phylum Arthropoda; class Insecta; order Hemiptera; family Pentatomidae; genus Arma; species Arma custos. Next base: position 90,107,280 of record CM073759.1, read on the forward strand.
ATATTGTTTTATAAGTCATGTCTATGCTTTCTGTCTTATCAGTTGTTTTGTTGATGTCACATCAGTGTACTGTTTCTGTTTTCTCGTTGTCATGTATGAATAATTGTTAATGTTAAAAAGAATGAATAGTTCTATTTAGTTATAAATTAATAATTATATGAAGAGTAATGTTTTAATTTTTCAATGCTTTATCAATCATTATTGTTATTTTACAATCTTAATTAAATATAATAGAATTTTTTAATTAATTATTTTTATAATTATAGGTATCAGTTAAACTGTCTCATAGTGAATACAAAGAAGTGATAGCTGTCGATGTTCAATTGATTGTTGTAGCTAATCTTATTTTGAAACCCGCTGTTGCTTTTATTTTACCTGGCGATACAATCGAATATCAGTTATATCAGGTGATTCATTTTTAATTAAATTATATTTAAAAAAGGAACTTTGTTCTATTAAGTCATAATATAGCACTGTTCTGCTCAATGCGGAAGTATCAGAATTATTGTTTTAAAAACCCTGGATCATATTTAAATGTCTCAGAAAGAATCATTTATTTTTTGTGTTTATGATAAATATAATATTAGGAAGTTTCAAATATCATGATAAATATAAAGAATTTATGATTATTCAAATATTGGGTTGTTTGGTTGTTGTATAAAAATTAGGTGTCAAGGAAGAAGTGAAGTCTTGGGTCCTTCCTCTTCCACCATATTTATCCAACTGATATTTACTTTTTCCGTTGTTTGGATAATATTTTAAGAAATTTGGCAACGAAAATGATCTGAAATCGGCCTTCCAAGACTTCACTTCTTCCTTGACCCCTAACTTCTTCAGAGAGGGGATAGAAATGCTTGTTTCACGTTGGGAGAAGTGTATTGAAAGTGAAGGGTCCTATTTTGATTAATAAAAGTATTGTTTAATAATTTGTTTGCTAATAATTTAAATCTACACCTTCACTGACATTTCATATGTCACAACTTAATAATATAGAAACATTTAAATTGATTCAAATAAATGTAATTCGGAATATTGTGAAATACCTGTTAATCAGTATTTATTATGCCATTAAAATTAAGAAAGAGGTAATACAATCACCATATTGGGCTCAATACAAATTTTAAGTGTATTGAGTTAATTGGAGGAAAGTCTGAAATAGTTAAGTAAACATCATCTTATTCTGGACTTTGTTTTTAAAATGCCACTTGGTGGCTGACACCAATTTTATTTTGTATAATGTCCTGTGATAATAATAATCATCATTTTGTGTCTAAATACATTTTTTAAGGGCAAAAAATCAATTTAGATGATTCATTTAGTATAGAGCATTATCCGCAATGTAACTACTTCACTAAACTGTTCATTTCGTAAACAGATTCTTTCCCCTTAAAAACACTAATTATAGCATTTAAATGATGAGTATAACTATCGTAAAAGCAGAATTAAATACAAAATAATATCAGTGTTGGCCATTTTAAGAAATGGTATTTAGAAAACCCAGTCCAGAGTATGGTGACGTCTACCTATCTTTTTCTGATTCTCCTGTAAGTTCATTACCCTTTTCTATTGATAAGACAAATCAGTACTAAAATTTTCACGAAATGCTAGTGAAGGGGCAGGACAGGAGTAGTTAACAATTGTTGATGCTGTTAACTTTAAGGCTTTATGTTTACTAATAATTTTGTTATTAATTTACATTATTTATCTTAATTTTAATCTTACAGATTCGTCAAGGAAAAATGATCAATATAAATTTAATGGGTACTCAATACCGTTTACTTTCTGAAAATGAAGATATCGCAGTTGTAAAAGAAAGAAAAGCCTTTGCTAAAGTTGCTGGTCAGGTGAAGATAATTTTACGTGACAATAATGTGCCAGAAAGTGATAAAATAATTTATCCTTCAGCAACACTTAATGTGGCCATTCCTAGTTACATGACGTTAAGCCTATTACCCTTCCAAAGTTGGTCGTTGACTGTTAATCAGAATGCCACTATAGTTCCACAACTGTTTACTAGGTAGAGTTTATTCTTTTGTTTTATTAATTATATGTAATTATTCAACTTAATTATTCCTACAAATAAATGATCTCATTATTTAACTTATTTTAAACATTAAAGTATTAAATTAAAATTTAATCCTTGTCCTTCAAGAATGGTATTTAAAATTATAATTAAAATAATCTCATTGAAAAAAAATGAATTTGTCTTATCTCAATCTAACTTTTCAAGAAGCTTTCAAAACAATTGAAACTATCAATAATTATCTAATTTCTGATCAATTTAAGTACTACACATTTTTGTATAAGGGATTATTTTTTACTTTTATAATTAGTTTTAATTCTTATCATCTTTTAAATATATTTTTGGTTTGTTTCTTTGTAGCAATGGTCAAAAATTTTATGTTGGAGAAAATGCTGAAATTCGAACCTCTGTTCCAAATGAAAATTTTCATGTCCATAATGTGATAAGGAATGGTTCAGTTATAGGAAGAACTATTAAAATTGGTTCTGGGCATGTAACTTCAGTCTTATACGGTGTTAGCGATGAGCACGTAAATCTACCTATCAAACTTCAAACTTCGGCTACCCTTGAAGTGTTTCCTGACCTTGGCATAACCCCAGAACTGTTTGTCATTCCATGGATAGACAATGATATACCACCGTAAGTTATTAATGAAATGTTTTTATGATATATATCAGCCATTTAGGATGTCAGTTTCCAAAGGTACTAATTACTATTAAAACTGTGATTAGAGACTACGGAATTATGAAAAGATCTATTTATATTTTTAAATTAGGTTATTTCTAATATAAATCAATGTGGAATGTGTGTGTTTTCTTTTCTATAATTTTAAACAAATTTGAGAATTGGCTTGTAAATCTGCTTTTTTTTGTATTCGAAATACTTTAAGTAATTATAAATTTTTATAGCAGAGTGTGAAATGGCTGAGTGAGGGATGGGGGGGAGGTGCAGTCAATAAATTTTACTGAAGAAGAAAATTAGTTTAACTTATGTTATTTGTGCCAATGTTTCGGCCTAAGTTTTAGGCCATCATCAGGGCTGAAAATAAAAGAAGACAAAAACTAATTAAATAATCCAGTACCAAAGTTGATATAGAATAGAATAGGAAACAAATTTTATTCTGGGACCATGTCCCTTTAGAATAACAATCATGAACAAAAAAAATAAATATAATATACATCTGACCAGAAGGCTACATAATAATTTGAATCAAGAAGTAATTAAAAGTGACAAAAACATAATAAAAATAAAAATAGAAATTAAATAACAAAAAAGTACGAAACTTGACAGGATTTAAACTAATTGTCGAAAATAAATATATTAATACCAACAAAATAATTATAAACAAAATTAATAAAATAGTTAATAACGAAATTACTAAGTAAAATAAATGAATAGGATAGCATGCAATAAAGTATTTACATAGTCTATATCTTTGGGAATAGAAGATGTTATATAAAATATAAATGCTATATATAAAATAACATGTATAAGTAGAAATGATAGGGCAAGAAAGAAATACAATTATTCAAAACCTAGAAATCTAATATTTGTTTATGCCTGGCACACTTCATCTCGTCAGCAATCGAGTCGGAAGTAATGAATCCATAGAAATATAGTAGAATATAGAAATATAGAAGTATATGTATGTATAAATATACACACACACACACACACACTTATTTTTAAAATAATTATAGTTTTTTTGTTTATTTAATTTCTTAAATTATTTTGTTGTTTTGTTTTCCATAAAACTTGTATATGCAGTAAATATTAATAGTTATCTTTCTTTATAATTATTGTTATGGTAATGTATTTATATTTTTTCTTACATTTAAGTCATTATTGCGTGCTCACTCCTAATTGAAAATTGACGAATTGACCGTGTAGAACCAATACATAAATTGGTCGACCCGACTAAGGTCACGATGGTCAATCATCGATCCTTACCGTGTAGAAGGCCTTTCAGTGGTTTTGTCATAAATAGTTTGAATAAAAAAATAGGTTTTTGACCCTGCTGAATAATTAGTTAAATTGTAGAATATTTTATTATTTTTACCTCTTTCCTCAATTGTTTTTATGATCCTGGAAGTATATCTGTATTTCTTGTTGACATTTTTATTCCAAGCCAGTATTGTTGTCATTTCATTTCAGTTCATTTCTCTTTATGATTTTTGGTCAACAGATATGTATAATTATCAAGAAGACTCAGTCAATATTAATCCAAGTTTTTTCCATAAAAATGTAGTAACTACTACTTAGACTTTAATATTTCTTAATAAAATTATTAGAAGTCGAGCGGACCTGAACTATTATAGATTAATAGTTCTTAAAGGGGCTAACAAAATGTGAGATATTTCTATATCTTTGATTGAGCATGTGGAATCTTTGACTTGTCTATTAATTTGATAATGTTACATTCTTATAACACCAACATATCCACATTCACAAAATATATACTATTTTTTGTTTGTTTTTTCATCTACAACATAGCGGTCAGTATTCTACTACAGTGGAGCGTCGATTATATTGTCAGGGGTTGTTCGGATAATCGAAATTCACTAAAAAATAAAAGAAAAAATGTAATTACAATTTGACTTTTAATGAAAAAAACAGTTTTCAGTTTATCGACATGCTGCAATTTTAAAACAAAAAGTTATCACAAATGCGATGTACACCTCCCAAAGAATGACTTAAAACTATAGATGAGCAACCTATTACCAACCAAATGAATTCAGAGAAACAAATGAAATTACCTAATTAGATTTACAGTTCTTATTAAACAAATAGTATTGAAGTCTAAGTTCACTTTTTTGCAGTTTCAGAGAAATGATTAGGGCCTCCCTTATTGACGTTCATAGAAAAAATCATTTTATTTTTTGTCAAATTTTGTTTAAAATAACAATAATTTTAACAATACAAATAAGTAACTGGATGATCTGATCAAATTAATTAAAATTACATTTGAAAAAAAGCAAAAAAAAAAACAGTTCTATTAATTGAACGTTCAGATAATCTACACTACACTGTATTAAAGTTTCCTTGTTTTCTTTTGTGTGTCTCAGATGTTGTCAGTTATGTTTCCAGAGAAAGAAATACTACACAGCCTTAAATTTCAAGTAGAGGATGGAAAGAAATTACAATCAACTTTTTCTTGCCTTGATAACTTTCTAATAACCATTGAGCTTTATTAATAGTTAAAATAATCAATGTTATGTATGAAAACAATAATTCACTACAATTTACTTTTTCAATAATTAATTTTATTTGTCAATGCTATGTTTATTAATTTTGTATTTCAATTGATATTTAATAAGCAACCATAGCAAAACTATATTTATTTAACAAGTAATTTATATCTAATAATTTCTTCTAATTTTCTTTTTTTAGATTATCAACTCACAAATTGACAGCATTTGGAGGAGATGGTGATTATGAGTGGAATTCTGAAAATAAAGCTGTAGTAGAAGTTAATCAAGATGGATTTTTGAAGTTCAGTGGGCTTGGTCACACACCTGTTAATGTGTGCATGAGGAAAAATAAACTCATAAAGGCTTCAAGTAAAATTTATGTACTTGAACCTCACAGTTTGAATGTATTTTCTGAATACAGTGAAATACCTGTCGGAGGAGAAGTTGTGTTGCACATTGTACTGTATGGTAAAATGACGATTGGCGGCAGTACTAGAATAAAGGCATTTGATCATTGTCAGCATTTGGAGTTTATAGTTACTCCTAAAGACCCATTCTATAATGTTGATAAAGCTGTAAATAATTCTCTCGGTTGCGCTGCTAGGGTTGTTAGAAGCAGATCAGTTGGAGAAGCTGAAATAGTCGTCAAACTCAGGCTCCCTACAGTGACATTAGAGGGTTCATTACGCATCAAATCACACCCACCGTTGGTGTCTATTCAGCCAATTTCAAAGCAGGTCTTGCTAGCCATTGGATCATCTTATCATGTAGTCTTCTTTGGAGGTCCTTCACCGTCTTTTGGACCATATTCTACTCGTTTAACTCTTTCAAACAACAAAATTTCTGCGTCTAAAATACATGAGAGACCTGGTCTCTATGTTTATACTGTTACTTGCCTACAGATAGGCTCCAGTGACATCAATCTTTTTGTAAAATCCATCCCTCTCATAAAATACAGTAAAATTATAGAAAGTGCCTTCAGAGTTAAAGTTTTTTGTAAGCTTCCTAAAAGCTTAAATGTGATAAGAAACTACAATACAGGCTGTCCTGATGTTGTGCAGGACAAAATTATTGCATATCCTATGAGCAAAACCAGATTCAGTGTTAGAATAATGGATGATCTTGGAAAATCTTTTGATAATGCTACAAGCTTATTATATGACTGGAGTTTTCTTAATCAATCAATGGCTACCTTTCAAGAACCTCACAAAGTTTATCTTGACGAAGTTGAGTACGATTTCTACAAACACCCTTTGAGTCATTACATAGTAGTCATTACCAATAATAATACTGGAGAAGTGTTAGGAAAGGGTATGGCACTCAATTATAGGAAGGAAGCTCTGACTTCATACAATTTAAACAAGCAGGACTGGATAGTACATGGCAAAATAATTACTCACTTTACATTATCAGTTGCATCAGAACCATTTATTGAAACAAGTTTTATATCAATATTCAATCATCCTTTGAACATGGTGAATTTATTGATATCTGGCGGTTCAGGACATTTTCAATTTGAAGTCAAACCACGGTCTATAGTGGATGTGCGGTATGTTCATCAAAAGAAGATGGCTGAAATCCATCCCTTAAATGAGGGTACTTGTGAAGTCACGATTGCTGATAGATGCTTACCTCCATTTTTCAACATGTCTATAGATGTCAAGGTGATTATGAATTATTTTTATTTAGTTTTATATAAATAAGATATCAATAAATTGTTTTTGAAACTACATTGGCCCAATGAGTTGATGCAGGAGGTTTGTTTTAATGTTTAAATTTTCAAACAACTTGATTTTCTTTTTTAAATTACGGCCAAATGTGAAATATTATGCTGTGAAAACATACATGCAATTTCATTTAAAATAAAACTTAAATTTGTTAAACCCAGTAAACCTTAGGTTGTGTAACTAAATTAATCCTGATGAATTTCTTGTCAACTGATGAAAAGCTCAATTGCACAAGGATCCAGACTGTACTGATAACATATCATTAATATTTCATTTATATATTTTTAATTCTGACTGACTTTGAATGTATGTGTAGCCTTAATAGTTTTTCGACATCCAGTTCTAGTGCTGGAATTGACATTGTGCCCTTTTAATTGACCTTGATTATTTTTGGGTCTTCCAATTAAATTGTTAAGTTTTGCTTCTATAAACTTCTACTTCTATGCTTGATTTTTATGTCATAAAATTTTCAGGTGATAAATGTAGCTTATCTCCAGATTGAAACTGCTTCTAAGATTCAAGAAGGGCAACAGAAAAAAGTTACTGTTAAAGTGTTTGATAAAGAAGAATATCCATTGGCATTTCCCGTGTTCAGTGTTGAAAAGATGGGAATGGTGATGGAATGTTCTGATACAAGCATTGCAGATTTTGATAAAACCGAAAAGGTTTCCATGGACAGTAATAAAGGCATAATAAACTTTGTCCTCAAAGCAAAGAAAATTGGTGAGGTTACCATATGGGCAAGATGGTTTAACATCACTAGCAATGTTCTCAGTATCCAAGTAAGGATTCAATAGTTTTTAACTTAATTTTTCTGTTACCTAGTTTTGAAAGTTCAATAAAAATCATTCAGCGAACATCAAAAATATATAAAGCATGAAATGCTATAATCTTATTTATATTTGGTTACATTATTTTTAAGTAATTAAACAGTATAAAAATAATTTGTGATTAAGCACCCTTTACATTTTTTTGTCTGATCAATCCTCATTTCCTGGATAAAAATAATAATTACTGAAACACCTAGAGATTGTTAGGGTAGGAAATAGAGTATATAAAGAATTTCTTTCTTTCTGTTCTATTTAATAATTGGGCTTAGTTCGCTATATTTATATAATTAAAATTTTAAAAATTTCACAATTAGATATTTAGACATAGATATGATATAAAAATGATACAAAATAAAATTTGACAAAATAGATATTGATAATTTAATTAATATATCCTTATCATCATAACCTAAATAAGTTAAATATAGCAAACATTTCATAAATAATGCACATAAATCAACGAGTAAAGAATATGATGTATCACAGAATAATTGTGGGGCATATGTAGAAGAACCTTTATTTTCAGTCTCCACTTATATAGAATTTATTCCCAATTTCATGGGTGTCTTGATATTTATTGATTTCCATTGGGAAATATATTATCTTTACAAAGAAAGAAAGCAATAGGTCTCAATTAATACGAGGGTCGGCTGATAAGTCCCAGACCTTTCACAGGGATAGGGTCACCAGACCAGTTAGATACTAGCATCGTATAGTTTTATTTCAGACTATATTGTATCAGTAGGTACAGGTCAGCAGCTTGGTTAGTTTTTGAACAACAGCATTTTTAATAAGAAAACTTTAGAGTTTTCACGAATATGCTCTGGCCCATTGTTCAATTATTGCAATGGGAAAAATTTGCTAATTAAAGTTCGAATTGCATGAACATCCACCCTATTCGCCAGATATGTAGTCACCCAGTGACTACCACCTGTTCCCTAACCTAAAAAATTTCCTCGAGAACAAAGATTTCACAGCAACCAGGAGGTTATTATAAGCAGTTAAACAGCTATTTAGAGGACCTTGGTAAATCGCACAACAGAAATGGTTTAAATAAATTAGAACATTTATATGACTAATGTATTGCCCTATCTGGAGATGATGTTGAGAAATAAATAATTTTTTGTTTTTAAATGTTGTTTTCATTAAGAGCTCAGGGAATTATCAGCAGACTCTCGTAGCTAATGATAAAATATAATTTCTTCGGGTACTTGATATCACAGCTCACTTTGGCTATAAGTTAAACTTCTCCATGTGTTTTTTCACACCTCATGTAGGCTTAATGATTTATGAACTGCAGATACAGGGCTTTCTCATCATTGAAAATTACTTTTTCCCTTCTTCTTTTATTAAGCTCATCTTGACCTAACTCAGCTTCTTTTTAGCCTCTAGAAAAATAGTTATTAAAAAAATGTCTTACGGTAACTATGCAAGTTTCAAACTACTTCGCAATGAAACACAATCTGCAATACGTTGTGTTAAATCAAACCACATCCATTTCATCCTCTCCAATGCAACCGATCCCAAATCCAAATGGAAAATACTCCGACAATTATCGCCAACAGTATCCGGTAAACTCTGTTCCTCTTCAATCACGCCAGCCAATCTCAATAACCACTTCGTACCCAACACATCTCCTAAATCCTCATCCGCTACCGACATTGATCATATAAACTTTAACCCTGATAACTTCTTTTTCTCCCATGTATCATATGACAAACTATTAAACACATTCTGAAATCGCGCACCAGTGACTGTGGTCCCGACAATATTCCTTTAAAGCTACTAAAATCCTGCCTTCCTGTCATAATACCCGTATTACATCATATTTATAATTTCTCGTTACAAAACTCCGTATTTCCCACGCCTTGGAAAACCACGTTAGTGCGTCCACTAAATAAAGTTGAAAATCCCTTCTCTCCAAATGACTTCCGCCCTATCTCCCTTCTCTCTAACCTCTCAAAACCATTAGAACGCCTAGCTCAAAACCAAATTTCAAATTTTCTAGAAGAACGTTCCGTCATTAACCTTCTCCAATCCGAAGGTCACCCATGATCTCGATACTGCAATTGAACAGCAAAGATTAACAATTCTGATCCTTTTAGATTTTTCCAAAGCCTTTGACACAGTAGACCACAATATCCTCCTCGCCAAGCTACGAAACTTACCTCTATCCAACAGTGCTCTAAGATGGTTCAAGTCTTTCCTCTCAGATCGCTCCCAATATGTTCTGGTCCCCAGTCAACCTCCTTCCATAACCCTTCCACTATCCTGTGGTGTCACACAGAGTTCATCACTATCCCCACCCTATTTGCCATTTACATAAACGACCTTCCACTTCTTATCCAACATTCCCAGTATCATGTCTATGCCAATGACTTTCAAGTGTACCTATCCTTTTCCCCTTCCGACCTATTACTAGCCACAGAAAAACTCCAAGATGACCTGAATCGAATAAATCGATGGGCAATGGATAACAAGTTGCACGTGGACAAAACCAAGGCAATAGTAATAGGGTCAAACTACTTCCTTAAAACTATTCCCCATAATCCAATCCTCTTTCTAAACAATAATCCTATCAAATTCTACCCACCTGTCAAAAGCCTTGGAATTATTTTTGACCAAACCCTTTCCTGGAAAAACCATATCTCTGAAATTTCTCGTTGTACCTTCTCCACCTTAAAGCATCTCAATTACCTTCGTCACCTGTTCCCTTTTGAAATCTGTAAACTCCTAGTTTCTTCCTTAATTTTCCCCCATTTTGACTATTGTTGTACAGTGTATGGGGGTATCTCTGGGGATCTCGAAGCAAAATTAAAACGGTTGCTTAATTGCTTCGTTCGACTCATCTATGGGATCCCGAGAGATGCTCCGGTGACCCGATATTACGAAGAATTGAAATGGCTCTACACTTCCTACCGCCGTATGTACGTCCTAGCATCTTTCCTTTACCAAGTTATCCAATCCCGCCGACCATCATACATTTTCGATCTCCTTCAATTCAAATCCACAGTCCTCTCCCGCAACACCCGTTCTCGGCTGTCAGATATATATACAGCATCCCACCGAACAGCAGCTTTTGACAGAGCTTTCCTTATCCGATCCTCCTCCCTTTGGAACTCTATACCTTCTTCCATTCATCGTTCCGATAATCTTCCAACCTTCAAATCCCGTATATTCCAGCACCTATTATCCCTACAATTCCCAAAAAATAGTAGGAAATAGTAGGGGATCAGTTTTGACTTAATGTTCTCTTTATTCGATAAATGAATGATGTTTTTTGATGTACATTTGTGTGTGTTATTATGTATTCATATATATGAGTGTGTGGAATTTAAACCACGTACATATGTATTATTAATGTCGTATAGATAGATATTAAAAAACATAAAAAAGACAAAAAGGGATGAAATGTAAATCTCGGATAATATTGTTTAATTTTTCATTTTTTTTTTTGTTTTTTCTTGGCATAAATTTGATATATATGTGACCATAAATTTGTTTCTCTTATATAATTATTGTTAACTTATTTTATTTTTTTTTCCTTTCTTTTCTTCTATTCTGTTCTTAAAATACTGTTATTGTAGGTCATTCAAATTTTTTTTTTGTTCATTTTTCTATTCTTTCCCCTTATTGCATTAACTGTAATAATTGAGCCGTTTATTTTGAAAGTGGCCTACCTCCATTTATCTTCAAATATTTAAGGGTTTGCGTTTCGATGAATTTAAAAATATACGTATAGGATACTAATGAGTCATACTGCTTAAGTGTATCTAAGGCTCTTAAATTTATGTTTCCAATTAAAATGTTAACAATTATTAAGTGAATAATGTATGTTTTCTTATCAAGAATGGAGTTAGGCAAAAATTTTAAAAACGGAGTTAGGTCACTTTCAAAATAAACGGCTCAATTAATTAAATGTAATTATTTTACACTCTCAGACATAATAGCTTACAATGCCTGTGTTGTTATTCTATAGGGACTTGTCCCAGAATAAATAAAGACATTATTATTATTATTATTATTATTATTAATTACATTTTGGATTTCTCGGTTTTTGCCGGATAAATTCACCAATCCGGACCAAGGTCAAGGGTATGGCTCATTTTATAGTTAATTTGGGATATTTAAAAATTTTCTAACGATGTTGGCATTTCCCAGCATCACCGCTTTCTGTACTTCTTCCAGTCCCCTAATTATACCAGTCGGTAGAGGTGCCTTAATTCCTCGCAGAGCTCTTGGTACTTCCGAATTTTTTCGCTCAATGTTTTAGAAACGTTTTCATCAGCAGGAACCCCAACTTCGATGATGGCCTTTTTAATTTTCTTATCTAAGAGTAGTATGTCTGGTCTATTGTGGGATATATTATGGTCAGTTATCATAGTTTGATGCCATTTTTTTTCTAATATTGGCTGTGGCTGGTATTTGTAAAACATTTATTTATTTATTGTTTATAATTTGCACTAATTATTTATTAATTTATTTAATCATTATTTTTTTCATCATTTATTAAATCATTATTTATTAATTTATTAAATCATTAGGTTTTTCCAAGAGTGAAGATCAACCCACGAAATCTAACTTTGGTTGTCGGCTCAGAGATCCAGATAGATGTCATAGGAGGACCATCCATTGATTCTGCATTGCAGTACATGACAGCAGACTCTTTTATATCTTCTGTAACATCTGATGCCGTTGTCAAAGGATTGAGACCTGGTATTATTGAATGAATGTCTCAATTACTTACTAAAGAATCTTTTATTATTTTTTTAATTTTTATTACAAAAAAAGTTATATTGCTATGAAATTTTTCATATGAAATCGTTGAAATGCTTTTCTGAAATTCTACTTTTGACCATTAAGATTTTATTAAATTTATCCCAAATATATATTTTTTTAATATATTTTAAGCCTCTAACTATAAATCTGAAATAATTTTTATGTTTTGACTTCCAAAATATTTTTTTCTGAGATTTTCTAAGCAATTAAGAACAGAAATGTGAACAATGCAAGTTTGTGCCAAAATGTTGCCTAGTCTAAACCTTAATCATGATGGCTGCAAATGGCACAATAATATATTTTTATTGTCATTAATGTAAACACAAACTGTATTCTTTATAAATGTAATTTTTTGTCAAGATATGCTTCTATTTGATTTCCATGTTTTTTTTTGTTCTAAGGAACCTAGTTCTAGAATACAATATTTTTCTGTCTTATCTCTTGGTTCCTCCATTTTAATTTTTGTGTTTTTAACTATGATTTTTTACTCTCATATATATTATCAGTGTTTTTAAATGAGATTAGGTTTTGTTTTACTGTAAAGTGTCTTCATCATATAGGTTGTAAAAGAAAAGAGGAGTACAATATGACTCGTCCAAATGAGGGAAAAAGAAGAATATTTTTTTTTTTTTTTTTTTTTACAACCTCCTATTCAATATAATATCTATCAAGATTGCATTAAGATGGTTTAGTGGTTAGGAGTGGGAAGCCATTAAAATTTCGTCAGTACGTCCACTATCTATTTAGATTAAATTTACCTGTTATTACAGTCCTTTGGGTGTTTTTATTTATGAAAGAGTTTTGTACTTAAACTTTTTAAAATAATTTGGAAAGTAGAAGACCATAAGTAGATGTGCATGTTGAAATGATTTTACATTAGCTTCTTCATTTATTTTATTCAGTATTTATTTAGTCTTCTTCAGTTAAAATTCATCAAAGTATTAATGAATGAACTTTCGTAACCAATATTACAAACATAAAATGTATTCAAAATATCATTTAATTTATTTACTTTAAAAGGACTAAATTTATTTAAAATATTCAGTTAGCTGTTAATAATTATTTTTTTTAAATAATGCATATTAGCTTATAAATTTAGTTTCAAAGATCAATTTATGGTTATATTGGAGGTATTTTATTGTTTTTTAAATTTTTATAATTTCCCGAGAAATTTTTCAGGTCGAACATCTTTAACAGCCATTGCAGTTGGGCACCAGGGAGAAGTGTACAGTAAAGACACTGTTGAAGTGAATGTTGTTACTTTAGCAGGTGTTTATATTGTGGCGCCCATTACTAATCTTGGTGTTGGTAACATGATGCCTGTCTGGGCATGTGGTTTACCTCATACAATTTCACCGTTATTACTTGGTTCTATATCTCCTGCTTTGCAATTTAAATGGTCTACGTCAGTACCAAACATTGTCATGATAAAGGATGTTTTCTATAATACAAATATACAGGTATTTACAATAAAAATTTAAGAAATAAATATATATATTTAGTATGTTAGAGAATGAAGGCTTTGTTTTTGTTGTTTTCTAATAGTATTCTAATAATTGCTTTATGTCTTTTTTTAAAAATGTTACATTATTTTTAAATACACTTACAAATTGAATATGATATAAAGAGTTGTATCCCATTCCTCAACCTAGATCCTTTTCCCTATGATTCCATCCCCTTTACCTGGAGTTATGACTAACATCCTAAATACCTGTCACGTTAATGCACAATCCCTTCTGGCCCACTATGATGAATTCAAAGAATACTTCCTTGACAATTTCTATCAAATAGTAGCTGTTTCTGAAACCTGGTTAAAACCCTATATTCCTTCCTCTCAAGTTTCCCTCACCAATTACTCCTTTCTGCGCCATGATCGATCTGATCGAGTGGGAGGTGGAGTCGGCCTATATATTCATGACAGCCTTAAGTCTAAAATCCTTTTGCGATCTCCTTCCCCCGATTCTCCTCATCTAGAATACATGTTTGTAGAGATCTAAACTGACTCCTCTCCTCTTTTATATGCCGTTGTCTACCGACCTCCTCATGTTCCATTCGATAATCTCTTTGAATCCTCCCTTGTCCAACTTGTCTCCACTTACAGCAACGTCATTATCTCCGGCGATTTTAATATTAACATGCTCCGCGAATCCAATGATAAACTTTTCCTTACGGACTTGGTTTTTTCCCTCAATTTTTACTTCGTACCTTATTCTCCTACGCATCACACACAATATTCTGACACCTGGCTTGACCTCTTCGTCACTGATTCTTCCAAGAAAATCCTTTCCTCTTCTCAGCATCCTGTGCCCTTCCTTTCATCACACGACCTCATCCAGATTTCGTATGACCTACCCGTTAAGTTCTTTACTCCAAAAATCGTATCATATCGAAATTTGGACCTCCTCTCCTGTGAATCGCTTCAACCTGACCTAGATCCTGTCAATTGGAACATTATTTACTCCTACTACTCCATAGACCCTATGATCTCTACCCCCACCTCAAACCTACAAACCTTAATAGACAATCACTCTCCTCTGCAAACCCGAACACTACGCCGTCCTACTGCGCCATGGCTGATCCCCGAAATAAAGGAAATGATAAAGAGAAGGGATTCAGCAAGACGCAAATTTCGGAGAACTCGGATGTCAGGCGATTATGTGAATTTCAAACAATTACGTAATGAAACCCAAGCCACAGTTCGACATGCTAAAGCCCTCTACTTCCATAACGCCCTTTCTACCGCACCTGACCCCAAATCCAAATGGAAAATACTCCGAAAATTATCCCTACCAGAATCTAATCACACCTGTTCTCTCCCATCAACCCCAGATGATCTCAATAACTACTTTATATCCTCTGCACCCAATTCCTCACTTGCTACCGATTTCGAATATCATTGTTTCAATCCTGAAAACTTCTTTTTCTCCCACCTTTCCATATGATGAAATACTTGCCGCTATCCTAAAATCTCACACCAATGATTATGGTCCTGATAACATTCCAATAAAACTAGTAAAATCCTGTCTTCCCACCCTTATACCCATACTCTATCATATCTATAACTTCTCCTTGCGAAATTCCACATTCCCTTCTTCTTGGAAAACGGTCCTGGTCCGACCATTAAACAAAATTTTGAACCCTTCCTCACCTCAAGACTTCCGCCCTATTTCCCTTCTTTCTAACCTTTCAAAACCGCTAGAACGCCTAGTACAGAACCAACTTTCAAACTTCCTGGAAGAACGTTGCCTCATTAATCCTCTCCAATCTGGCTTTCGTTCTGGACATTCAACTCAATCCACTCTCCTTAAAATAATTCATGACCTCCAGGCTTCGATCGAACACCAAAAACTAACTATCCTTATCCTTCTAGACTTCTCTAAAGCATTTGACTCAGTTTACCATAACATCCTACTTACCAAACTTCAAAACCTTCCTTTATCCAACAGTGCCTTGCACTGGTTCAAATCCTTCCTCTCAAAACGATCTCAGTTTGTTGTCGTTCCAGGCCAACCACCATCCAAGACTCTCCCCCTCTCCTGTGGTGTCCCTCAGGGCTCATCTCTGTCCCCTACTCTATTTTCAATTTATATAAATGACCTTCCCCACCTCATCCATCATTCCAAATACCATATCTACGCCGATGATTTTCAAATATACAAGATGATCTGAACCAAATAAGTCAGTGGGCAGTGACTAACAAGTTGAGGCTGAATGCGGAGAAGAAAAAGGCGATGGTAATAGGTTCCAATCACCTCCTTAAAAAAGTTCCTCATTTCCCAACCTTTTACTTAAATAATGTTCCCGTCAAATTTTTCCTAACAGTCAAAAACCTCAGAATCACTTCAGACCAATCCCTCTCCTGGTAAAGTCATATTTCCAATATATCCCGCCGTACTTTTTCTATCCTGAAGAGACTAAACTATATCCGTCACCTATTTCCATTTGAAACTCGTAGACTCCTAGTTACCTCTTTAATATTCCCCCACTTCGACTACTGCTGTGCTGTATATGGGGGTGTCTCTGTGGAGCTCGAGGCCAAAATAAAACGTTTGATGAATTGCTTTGTACGCTTTGTCTTCGGGATCCCCAGGGACGCCCCTGTCTCCCGATTTTATGAAGAGTTGAGGTGGTTGTATTCTTCCTATCGCCGTAAGTATTTCCTTGCATCCTTCCTCTATCAAGTTATCCAATCCCGCCGTCCATTATACTTCTATGAGCTCCTCAAATTTAAATCCTCCATCCATTCCCGTGATACCCGTTCACACCCTTCCGATTTGTATATAGAGGCCCATCGAACCGCTGCTTTTGACAGATCGTTCCTGATTAGGTCCTGTTCCCTGTGGAACTCTATCCCTTTTTCCATTTGCTGTTCCAAGACCCTTCAAATCCCGCTTATTTGATTACTTCCTATCCCTCCAGTTCCCCGAAGGGCATACATAAAATTATCAACAGAATATTATTTATATTGTTTATTCATTTTTATTTTTTTTTATGTGAAAAGTTCTTTTTAGTAATTTTTTTTATTTTATTTAGGTTCTATTTCATTATCATAAGAAGTTATTTTTTTTATTTATTATTATTTAATCAGCTTTATAGATTGACTTATCTGCTTGTTTTTTTTTTTCTTTGTACTCTAAGGCTCTAAAGCCCACAATAATGTACAATTATGTTATTCTAAAGGGACTTGTCCCAGAATAAATAAAGAAATAATTTATATATATATATATATATATATATATATATATATATATATATATATATATATATATAAATAAATGTATGTATGTATGTATATATAAATCTTTTTTCATGTTTCTATGTTTAGGTTGGAAATGAAAACAAACTTTCAGTTCGAGTTTTAGGTCTGAAGCCAGGACAAACTAGTATTGAACTTTCAGTGGTAGGTAGAGGTATTGATAAGAATATCTTCACTTTTAACAGTTCCTTCCGAGTTGATGTTGTCAGCAGGCTGGAGTGGCTAAGGCCTAACATGGGTTTTCCATTCATGTTAATGGCACCAAACACAAACTACCAATTGAAGACAAACCTAGTGGTGAGTTACTGTTCATAAATATTGACGTATTTGGCCCAATAATTTTAAAGAATAGTTATTGATAATTTTTTGTATGACTGCTTTGGTGATGCCTTATACAATCACATTTATACTGCAATTATATATTGCAACACGTGTTATTTATTAATAACTAGCTTTCGCCCGAGGCTTCGCTCGCTTGGAATTTGTCTGCCACATAAAGTTTCATGACAGATCATTTTAAATAAATAATTTAATTTTTTTTAACCCAAATTTCAGATGTCTAACTTCAAAACTGACGGATTCCATACAATCTTTGAATCTCTATTATATTAACCATCCTCCACTACCCCATTTATTCTATGACAAATTTACTACTCTTGGGTCGTCAAAGACTCATGCCCTTGAAATTTACCTTGCCATTAAAAAATAAATCATTTAGCGTTTAAAATAAAAATTACAAAACTTGTAAATACAGAAACCACTCAAGAGAGTGCAGGCACTGACAAAGCAGCACTGGGTCGCTCACGACCCAGTGGGTAATGGAGGAGGGTTAAGGGGGAAACCCTTGGGGGTTGGGATTGTCCAAATTCCTTTCTTAGTGCTCACTTAAGCTATACAAAAAATCAATCTGCGAATTTCAAGATGCTAAGTTCAGTGGTTTCTGCTGTGCGTTAACCGCTGGGTGTGTTAGTCAATCAGGTTACAGTTTGATATAAACTTCGCCTGTGTGGTGTGTTGATAAAAAGTAGCCTATCTCCTTCTACAGGCTTGAGATTATCCATATAAAATTTCAGCACAGCCGTGATACATACATTGACACTGATTAACAAACGGGACGGACAGAAGTTTACTATTGTTTGTGTCAGTAAATGATTAGTATGCAATGTTATTGAATTTATTGAAAAGGATTACTTAGAATAACGGTTTCACATGCTGTACGGCAGCAACGAGAAGTGAATTGTGTTACTTGATTTGTTTTGTTCAGCAAAAATATTTAGATTTTGCGAGTAAGAAACACATGAGCAAGCATACAATCCTTTCTTATCGGATGCCTACACCCTCCAAGTTTCAGGTCTCTACTATCAGCGGCTTAGGCTGTGCGTCGATCCATCAGTCATTCAGGACAAAGCATTGTATATGTATAGATATAATATATAAATAATGTCTTAGTTTTTATTAATGGCTAAGCAAACCTTCTAATCCAGCCAGAGATGGAAATTGTAATGATTTTATCATAATATATCTAATAATCTTGATAGATAATTTCTTATTATAAAGATGCAAAAACAATTGATTTTATTAATAGTAATATGACGTAAGTCAATACGATCCTAAAATTAAATTAATGTTCAAAGAACTTCGTTCTAGTGTATTCATCACAAAAATTGCGAGAGCACGAGGACATGGGATCTGATGAGAGAAAAGATTTGTCCTCTGCCAGCAGGCGGCCTTGGTAGCTCAAATGGTAGAGCGATGTCATGGTGAGACCAAGGTTCCGGGTTCAAATCCCGGCCGAGGGCCTATCTTTTCTCTTTAAAAATAAAAAGATTTTATTAATACATTGTTTTTACTACTTTGGCATTTTTTTCCATGTCTTCGCCAATTAGTACGTCCATATATCCGAGACATTTTTTTTTTTTTTTGCATTTTACATTGAGTGAGGAGCAAGCCCCCTCATTAACCCCCAACCTGGAGGACCAGAGTGAATTGTTCATGGCAGCTTATTTGTTGGGCTTACCCACTTATTTTGCTGCTGACCTTTATATCTGAAGGCTTTTCCACCATCCACAACCCAGTGGACGCACCCGATAGCTTTCACCATGCCTTGGGCTTCTGATAGAGGCCGACCAAAATCTTAATGATTGAACCAAGTCCAGGAAGACATGACAGGATATGGCCTTAATGAAAAAGATGCATTTGACAGGAAGACCTGGGAAAAAATGTTATCCCAAAATTTTGTTGGAGAAAACCTCAACTTAAATGAAACTTTTTTTTTTTTGAGAGGTGTAATGAATCTCGCCTGCTGTAAAAATGTTCAAGGTGGGCGGTATGTAACCAGGCCTGTAAGCCCAGGCTCTAAACAGAATAAAATAAAATAAATAATGAATTTCATTTAGAATTATATTTATCGTCATTGTAAATTGCAAATAAAATTAATGTTTTATTATATATGGTCATATATAAAATGAAAATGCAAAGGAAGGTTGTGTTTACTTTTAAGAACAAAATAAATATAGATATTTAAAAATATTTTGAGCTAAAAATTGTTTCTAAACATTCTATAGTTTTCATTGAATATTTTGAGGAATCAAAATTAAAAATCATCTTGAGCAGTTCACATAGTATTGACTTCAGCAGCATGTTTAGTAGGCTAACTTTTGATTTTAAACAAAAAATAAAATGTATTTAGCTAGGAACCATAATTAATGAACATTGTGTATTTAAGGAAAAAGAAGTGAAGTATCGCATTAGTACCATGAGAATGTTACCTGATACCGCTATGAGTGACAACGGTGTAGTTCAGATTTCTCCAGAGGGTATCCTTACATCAGGAAGCAATTATGGAACAGCCGTAATTTCAGCTAGATCTTCTGAATTCATATCGGGTTCTGATGAGATTCATTTAATGGTTAAGGTAAGAATACATTTTAATTATTCCCATTTTGATTATTGAAATATTTATAATCTATATATATAAAAGAGAGTGGCGTTAGTTACTGACCTAATAACTCAAGATGATGATTTGAACCATTTAGGACTGGTCTTCGGCCAAAAAAGAAGAATAACCAAGAAAAATCGAAATTGGTCCAGGCGTTTTTGAGTTATATTTGTATATATTTTGTAACCTTCACAGCTTCTCTATTAATTTTATACCAACATATGATCTATGACTTCCTGATCAAAACTTTACAATATTATTTATATAACAAAACCCATTTTCGAAAAATTTGCACTTACAACATTTGTGAACTAAGGCATCAATTTTTGAAAGCTGATACATTTGCATTCTTTTCATCTCACACTATTCTGTTTGATAATTGTGTGTAGTAATTATTTATTTATTATTTACATTAATCGTAGTTTTAGATATTGCATTTAATACATTGGTTTGAAACTTTATCAGTTTGATGAAGTGCACGTTGTGAATGGTTATGTTTTTTGTTATTGCCTAAAAATAATTAAAATTTTCAATATAACTCCCA
Organism: Arma custos; assembly: GCA_037127475.1. Classification (NCBI taxonomy): domain Eukaryota; kingdom Metazoa; phylum Arthropoda; class Insecta; order Hemiptera; family Pentatomidae; genus Arma; species Arma custos. Next base: position 90,128,068 of record CM073759.1, read on the forward strand.
GTTAACAGTAATAATAATTATTTATTTATCATTTACAAAATTTGTAGTTTCAAATATTGCAAAAACTAATGAAGAACCATTACGAATAAAAAATTAAAATATGAATAAACTTATACAAAAAATGCATCCTCTATTTATAATTATTAATAGATCCTTAACTGATTCACCATCTCCATCTTCGATTTCATTATGATGCAATTTTGGATCCTTATTAGGTATATGTTTAATAATTCAAATTAGCCTATACATTAGTTCCTAGCTATACATTATACAGCAAATATTGAACTCGCTTTTAGAAGAGTAGTACGTATCGACAATCAATCCAAACGTTAATTTCGGATTCTCAATCCAAATTCACTGTTCATTTCATTCTGATATATCATTTTGATGTGGAAAATGGTAAGTAGCCAGTGAATATGTTTATTTTGTTAGGTTATGACATTTGAGCACATGTTTTCATCAATGTTTATTTGTGAGGTTATGACATTTATATTTACATATACATTTATGTATCAATAATTCCTTAATTGCTTTTGTGACATTCATTTTTTAGTGTTATTCACAATGCCGCTAGCCAGAAGATCTAATCTTTCGCATCGAACCTGTCATGCAAGTCAGTTCGGAACATGACCAGTCAATTGAATATGGATGAACAAGAATTTGCACGAGAACAGCGCCGTGTTAGTATGACCTGACTTCGTGCATCACAAACATAAGAAGAAAGATAGATGGCAAATCAAACGGCTCAGTTGACAATGAGAAATCATTGAACAAATCAAACAACTCAACAACGTGAAAATCGAAATAAACGCATAAGCAGTTCTTCAAGTGTTGATTTGAATCGAGCAGCATTTCATTACGATTGCACAATTGACGACAGCTCGCATCCATCCGTTCAAATTGGCCCAATGGAGGTTGTGTGCAACCATTGTGGGGCATTGAAGTTTGCTGGAGAAACGCCTGAATTGTGCTATCTCAGTGGCAAGGTTAAATTACCAACATTGCCCTTGCCACCAGAGCCATTGCATTCGTTGGTTCTTCGTGAAACACCAGAATCACGTTATTTTCTATCGAACACTCAGAAATATAGCGGATGCTTTCAAATGACTCTAATGGCTCTGAGTCATTGTTTATAATATGGAGTTCATTTATGGGATTCAAAATTAGCTCTCCGTTTAAACTTAACATAGATTTTTATTTAAAATCAACGCGGACGAAGTCGCGGGCAAAAGCTAGTTATTTGATAAAACTTAATGTATTGCATTAGTTTATTTGTTGAAACTTTATTAAGGCCTCTTTGCATTACCAGAAATGAATCATGATTTTTCAGTTAATGTTTAATTATTAGATGTAGCCAAAAATAATGAGCTTACAGAAGTTGTCATTTTTATACTGGTTTTTAAAAAATAATTTTTTGCTCACTACAAAATATTACTTTGCTTACTTAGAAAGTTCCAATTCAGGCCATTTTCAAAGCACACTTGAATAAAACTTTGAATTCCCAGAATAGAGATGTAATGATATTGAATGAAGGAGATATTTTGTTTATATTTAATAAGCAGAGATCTTCTGATGTTGTTGAATAAGCAGAGATGTTTTGATGTTGTTGAATAAGAAGAGATGTTTTGATGTTGCTGAATAAGCAGAGATGTTTTGATGTTTTCGAATAAGAAGAGATGTTTTGATGCTATTGAATTCACTGAAATTACAATGCATGAATCCTTTCATTGTAATAACCTAGTCAAATTAGATCTAGAAAAAATACATCATAAATAAATATGAATTCAGACAAAGCTGGAAATGATTTACATCCACTCTGGATTTGCAATGGAAACTTTTTCTAATCTCATCATCTCATCAAACTATGCTCATCCTGCATATTATGTAGTAAGGTATTAAGGAAACAATTGTACACCTCAGACAGAATTTACTGGATCGTCATATTAATAAATCGAGTTATTGGTTTACTTATACATTGTTACAATTCAAAATATTGTTCAATTATTATTAGATCCTCTAATAATATTTTACACTTAATTGATCAATAATGACTTACATTTTATTTATTACTATTTTATCATTTCAGATCCGACCTGTCCATTATCTAATGATAAATGTTGATACTCCTCTTGAGACTTCAGAAGATGTCAAGTCTCTTCCACGTGGACTGTACCTCAATATCAATATAACTTACCATGATAAATATGGTTCTGCATTTTTCGTGTCACCATTTTCAAAGCCAGTTTATAGCTGCAGTGTCTGTTCAAAGGTAATTTAATTTAATGTTTGAAAAAGAGGTAATAGCCATAATGATTATTATCTTAAGTATAAATTACTAATATATTTGAGTTTAAGTTGAATGTTCTCATACCATTAGCATTATCATTAATATTAAATTTGTACAAGGTTTGGTTTGCATATCACTCAACTTTTCCTTACCTCAACTTTCCCTTAACATAAATGTAGCTATTAGTTTTTAAATAAAATTTTAAACAGTCTTTCTTTGTATATATCAAATCCCGGCCAAGACATAATCTTTTCTCTTCAAAATTAAAAAAAAAAAAAAATTAAATAATTAAAAAGAACCATAAATAAAAAATAAATTATGAATATAAATTTGACATAAGTCAACGAGATCCCGATTAAAGTAATGTTCAATGAACATACTTCCCCGAGTATACCTCGAAAAATTGTGAGATCACAGGGATATAGGATCAGTGAAGAGAAAGGATTTGTCTAGCTGGAATGCAGCTCAGTGGTTTGAGCACCGCGCTAGAAACGCGGGCGACCCGGGTTCGAATCTTTTCTCTTCAAAATTAAAAAAAAAAAAATATTTAAATAATTAAAAAGTTCAATCACCATAAATAAAAAAAAAATATTTATATATATTTTTTTTTTCTATTTAATATTTCGATGGTCTACCTCACCCTCGGTAACTTAGTGTAATAAAATTTTTATGTTATTAATGTTTTTGGTATTTTAGTAATTCTCATAATTTTCTTTAAAAATATATATTGTTTATAACAATATAGTCTTAATTAAAATGAATAAATAAGTAGTTTTCATAATTAAAGATTAAATTAAATGACTTTTTGATTAGATCCACTGTTGCACAACATGTGAACAACATAGTGACTAATGATCCTATTGTTTTAGCTAAGTGAATGAATCAGTGTTTTTTTTATAATAAAGAAAATTTACGTGTAATATTTTATGTAAACACAAAGATTTCATACTGTCATGAAATAGTCTTAATTGTTGGTGATTTTTGCTTATATTCTTCCAAGTTTGATTGCTATTTGGTTTAAAAACGGAAATAGCGAACCCTTTCCTAAAATTTTCAATGCTTCTAAAAAGTTATCTCTTGGGTCAGGGAAAAATAAGATTGTTAGATCAGAGAATTCAGCTTCTTTTTCTTCCTTAGTATTAAAACAACATTAATTTATTTACTCTTCCATATTAATTTATAGATACTTATTTTTACTGTTTGTTTATTAGTCATAAATAAGTCTAAAAGTATTTCCTTGATTTCAGGTTCATATTGAGTATTTAGAATCAAATCATAGTTTGGTTACAAGTTTAACTAGCACTGGTAGTGTTATTTTAAAATTTAAAGATATGATGTATGGTAGACAAGTTGAAATGGAAGATTATATAAAAATCCCAGTTGATAACTACATTTCACCAAATAGGGTAAGGATGAGATTTAATTTTTTTTCTTTTTTTTTTGCATGCCCCATCATTTGTGAACGATAGGGATAATTTTGGGGGTCTGGTAACAGATCTGAAGTTGTAAGAGAAAAATAAATGCAAAGGAGGCTAGAATATTTGTAATAGATATGAGTGCTCAGTGAGAGGTGCTGGCTTAGCTGTCAGGGAGGCTGTGGTTGATTTTTGGCCAGTAGAATATGCTGTTGGAAAGACTATTATGATCTCGAGTTTCCAATCCTCATTGTGCATCACCACTAATGTAATCAATTTTCAGGAAAATCCAGGTAGGATTGATTTTAATAAATAATGATCTGGTACTATGAAAACTAAGGCCATTGTCATAAGGTCCAGTCCCTTCTCGGGTCCAACTCTGATTCCTGATTTACTTGGTTGGACTGTTTAAAAATTAAATATTACCAATCACGAAATGCTGTCCTGGCAACCCTATATCCCCTACATTTCTGTCAATAAAGACCCCTACACACGGTCAGTTAGGTGTGTTTATTGTTTTAAGTAATGATATGGTTAGTTGGGGAAAGTATTTAACTCGTTTTAAAAGCCATTGCTTAACCCATACATGTCGCTTTATTCTGCACTTTCTCCTTTCCACTATAACACAAGCCACAGCACTATATAGAAATAACAATTCATCGTCCGAAATCATGATGTAAAAATTGTGTTTAATATGTTAAATACATAACACAAAACACAATAAGAAGAACTGGAGCTTCCAAGGGGTAGCACATTGAACTGACACGCCGAAGTGAGCGTGTGGATGCGAATGTTGCGTTCATTTAGAAGTGACAGTTAAAAATTATCACATCGAACTGACCGTGTGTAGCGGCCTTAAGAACCTTTAATGATAGTTATTCCATCATTCCTGCCTTCTTCCTTTATCTTTTTGTATCCTCTATTGATTTGTAAAGTATATGCAAGTTTTTTTTTTCATTTTTGAGGACAGATTGAAGCAAATTTTGAACTAACTTCTATCCTAAGGCAGGCAGTCCATGTGATCCACTTTTACTGTTAGTCAAAGTTGCTTTTTCCCTCTGTCTTTAGAGAATGTTTCTACTTATCCTTTATAAAATTTATTGATCTAGATTAATAGATATAAATTTTAGTTTTAAATTAACTAGAAGTAAATATTTCTACAGCATTTTAAAGTTTCTTAATTAGTAGATGAATTCATTACTTTTATTTATTGTTTTTGACGTATTTTAATTGATTAACTAAATTTTTATTGGTAGTGCTCTTTGTTATTTAGCTTTTTTATCGATAAAGAACAAATTGAATACATATTACTACATAATACTATAAGTGGTGTTCAAATTAAAGATTTTAGTCTAGAAAGAAGGCTTAATTACTACTTAAAATTGATTAATATTGATGTGATTGTTTATTATTATTTTTTATTTCTACTCTAATTTTCAGCGTAAAAGTGATTAATAATTTTTCATTACTGTATATTTTTTTCAGCATTTTATGACGATTGGTGAAATTCTCTGCTTTTCAACTCCTCTAATAACTGAAAAAGGTGTTTGGACCACTGACAACAATCCAATATTGATTAGCAAAACTGGTGTCGCTAAAGCAGTGAGGCCTGGCTCTGCTATGGTTACTTATTCTTTGTCCTATCCGGAACCCCATATTTTGTCATCTACTTTGGTGGAAGTTTTACCCCTTCAGTCTGTAAGTTATTATTTTATTCCTAAATAAATTTCTTATGTTATGTTGGAAGAGAGCAGGCAATTGGTTAACAATTTTTATCTTGATTAATTTTTAGTTTTATTTATATAAAACTTGCTGAAGCTGTTTTATATCACTTTATGTTGAACTTTATAAATAGAAAAAAAAAATTAATTTCAGAGTGTGTTCTAAATTTTTAACCCTTTAAAGATGGCTAGTTGTGAAACCCCATTAGGCTCATAGGTTGCCAATCTTGGAGTGGCAGGTGGGTCACTGAAAGGACTAATTTTGAGTGAAAAATACAGTTACTCCAATATCACTTTTAATTATACAAGTAGCATTATTTCTGTAATTTCCAGTATTTTTAAACAATTTTCTTGAAGAATTTAGTTGTTTTTTTGCAATTTAAACATATATGGTATATATATATAGTGACTATTCTTTTATAGTATAGTATATATGGTATATATACATATATAATGACTATTCTTTTAAAAACTATATATGGTATATAGTTTTTAAAAGAATAGTCACTAATACCAACTATGTAATAAAAGATTAATTATATCAAATTAATAATTTATCACATGTCGTAAAGGTATTACATAGCTATAGATTGAGTTAATGATCTAAAGAAATGAGTTTGGGAAGACCCCAAGACATGTATATAATAAGTTAAAAGGTAGTAAAAGATCTGGACAGGTTATAACTCTTGTTAAAACTGAACCTTTGAGCAAACAAGCCCATCTATAGTCTGATAATACTGTTGACAGCCGTTTTTAGTAACGGAGGTGAGGAGGAAGTAGTAGCAGGAAGTTCTTTCCTACACCTGACTGAGGGTCATCGCCATTGCAGTTTCAAATGACACTAAAAATCCGAAAGAGTAAAAAAAATCCTAGTCTAAAATACAATAACAGGAATGAAGTCCAAGTATGAATGTTAAACAACAATAATAACTCTAAGATATAACAATAAAAGAAAACTAGTTCACAATGACAATGAGTGAAGCTAGCTAGGGTAGAGGGTAAAAGGGCTTGACTTCCCCTATGCACGGCTGACTTGGACATGACTTCCGTACAGGTTTGTTACAGAATTATCTGATCATAACTCCTGACTTCTACAGTAACTATACTAAGCCACCAAACTATTTTTCATTTTGATGGCCAGATTTTCTCTTCAGTTCATACAATGTTGGAATCATATAAATATGGAAGTTTCATCTTTTTTAATACATTTGAATGTGTAAACAGCTATTAGTACATTATTGTTATTTAAAACTAAAATTATTTTTCTAATAAAATTAGTTCTTAAATAGTTAGTAACTGAGTTGATAATAAGAGGAGACATAAAAATGAAAATATTTCGCCTTCTTACCCAACTGAGAGCAGCACCTAACTACACAAGTTCAGAATATAAATTAGTGTTTGAAAGGGGCATAAGAACAAAGTTCGATATTTTATTCAAAAACCCATCCTTACAAGTTATTCAAATGCCACCTGAGTTGAAAGATGTTAAAAAAATAAAAAAATTAGAACAGTTTAATCCTGGGGATCGTGTTCATGTGAGAAACTACAAAGATCGTGGAGAGAACTGGAGTTTTGGAATAGAGACAGCAAGAAAACACAAACTGCATTATGATATCAGAACTCTGGTGAAGTTTGGAGGCAACATGCGGATCAGATGCTACCCACAAAATTTATTAAGGGGAAGGACTGATGTGGTTGTTAGTTGTTATTAAAAAAGTATGATTTTGTACATACACATTACTTTAATAAAGGTTAAAAGTGTTAATATGTTTATTTATTAAGTATACAATAGTAACACCTCGGCTAGAACTAATCACATAGTTTAAGAACTTTTACCCAACCTCTAAATTTGTATTTGTCAAAGAATTCCTGAGATATAGGAATATTGGGCAGTTATTCAATATTGAATGATATTCTGAACTTCATTTTATTATCGTAATGGTTGAATATTGCTCGATACAAACGATCGAGTTGCTCGATCGAACGATTCAAATATGGTGATTCCGACTCAGGATAGATTTATGTTTTGTTTGATAGTAGTTTTAGCCCTAGACCTGATACGAGAAAATTAAAAATTTATATTCTAATTTTGTAGACTGTATTTTTTAGGTTATTATTGGGGTCTGATAATTGTCTGCTGTTTGAGAACTACCCTCATAGATAGTTAAGGATATCTTAAAGTAGTTTGTGTCAATATAAAAATATAAAAACATATTTGTTATATTTCTATACAGAGATTTAATCCTCTAACCCACGTACAGTATCCTTTTTTAATAAATTTCTTATTTCTATTCCCATTATTAAAATTGTTAGTCCACACTGAAAGTATTTCTCTCCTACAAAACCAAAAATTTGCAGTATTCATCCTTATTACTCTATTATTCTTGTTACTTACTTCATTATTCTACTCCTATTGTTATACTTAACACATTGACGCCCGGGAACGAGATTTCTAGTTTTCATTAGACATTTGTTGGTGACCGGCAACGAGAAATCTCGTTTTGGTCATAAGCTCCGACCACATAGTAAATTGATATTATAATATATATGATAAAAATTATATTGATATGATAAAATCACCGGTCTTATAGTAAATTTCAGCAAAACATTAGCAGGCGGCAATGTGTTAACATAAAAAATGTAATAGTGATGATTGATATTTACTATTTGGAGTAAAGGTGGATACGAATTTTGCATAAAAAAAATTATATTAATCAATTTTTTCATAATTTTTCAGTTTCTGTTTGGATCTGTGCCTCGAAAAATGATTACTAATAGCCTAAATGTCGTCTATTCCGTGCCTGTGTTCTTGATAAATGAAAAGCAGAAAAAGCATGAATACTATTCCAAGAATTGTAGAAATCAACATATTGACATCGACAATTATCCATTTTCTTGTGAGCTACATTATACATCCTCGACTAAACTTTATCCAATTGAGAACATATTTAGTATCAGAGCTGACTTTAATATTACTATGGGTAAGATTATTCTGAAGTTATTTATTTGTACTATTAACATTTGTTACTCAATGAAATTCTTATTTCAGGTGAAGCAAAATGATGCAATATTCCCTGTGTGACACAAACATAAACCTTTTTTTTTTATGGTTGCATCTAAGTTTTTAAATTTTAAAATACCTTTCACTTAATTATTTAACTATCATTTATGCCCCTTGGCTTCTCACCCCCTGATAGTATAATCTTGAAATCCCTACAAAAACAAAACAAAATAATATTAAAATTATTTTATATCAATATTTTCCCTGTTTCTAAGGTGCATTGATAAGAACCCCAGAACATAATATGTCAAATATATTTCAGTCTAGTCTCACAAATAAAGTTTTCATTAAAATCCTTGTAGATAAATTATGTAATACTTCAAAAAATGCTCAATTTCTCTTGAAAAAGCATTAACATAAAAAATCTTTAAAATAATTGCAGAAGTCAATAAGGCTTTGGTAAAGATATTTTATGACTTTGTTTTTTCTTGCTGAAGAATCCATGTAGTATTTTTGCTCCAAATTTTCATACAATGTTTTTAGCTTTACTGGAAAAATAGTATTAGAATGATTTGCTCTTAATTATAAAAGGTGGGTCAAAAATACCTGCTTTTAGTTCACGAGGTCTATAGTTTATAGTGAAATTGAGAAATGTTTCCGACCTATATAAAAAAAAAACAATGAAAAAGTTGTGCATCAAGAGACTTGGGCTAGTTTAGAGGCATCAGAAAATCATCTCATGTCTGTTATTATGTGATGTTCATGAGTAAAATATAATTACCAACATAACTAGAAGGCCAAAGAAGTTTCTTTGTCAGTGGAAAAAAAAATGTTTATGGAAGTAAATTACAAATTCCTATTTGAAATTCACTTCTGTGATCTTCTTGTCCTCTTAGTATAGTAAAATATAAGCTTTATAGATAATACCTCAATAATAGTTCATGATTTTTAATATTAATATTACAGAAATAAATCAATTTTATAATTCAATAGTGTAACAGTGTATCAAAATATGACTTGTGTATTTTTAATTATTTTATTCTGTACCAATTTAAGGTTCCTATGCCTGTGTGATAATCCCTATCAAAGGTGCAGCGAAAGACATCAGCAGGATTGAGAGCAATATCACTTTGACTGTGACCAACCAAAAGTCTGTGTATGAGACTTTATTGATTCATTTCTATCCTCAGTTTAATCTTGATAATAATCGTGTGGCTGTCACCAAAAGGCTTCGAACTACATTTATTGAAGTTACTGGTATACCAGCTGTGCTTTTGGATTTATTTGTAAGACCAATATTTTTTTATTATTACTCAACTTATATTTAGCTATTAAAATTTGTTATATACTGTTTTAGTAATTGTTGATTAGGTTGACCTCTAAATGTTATAATAAAATCCATCTTCCGTATGGATGAGCTGAGACCAGTGTTTGAGCTTTGAATCAAATAATTAATTTTTAAGACTGATTAGTCAAGAGGTTCCGAAAGCTTCCGATTTTATTTGGGTTCACTCTCTCTTGTTTGTTCACCATTACAGCTCTCCCCAGGGATTGCTTACCATCATCTTGTACTGGGTTGCCTGGCTTAGTAGAATCCACCATGCACTGATGAGGGAGCATTTGTGGTGTAGAGGCTTTGTGGTTTCCCAGATCTTTCATTTGTAGTTGCTTTGGCTTAACCTACAAAAGTGTTCTGAGGCTGAAGAAATTTTCTCCGTGCCTGACCTGACTTATTTGTCGGCTTCCTCATTGTCTGGTGTACTTGAATGTTCAGGAACCCACTTAAATCTTAAAATGGCATAGTAAGCAAGGTTATTAAGAGCTTCATTGCAGTCCCATACTATCATTGGCCTGGCGCAATAACTGATCAGTGCACATTCTGCTGTCTGGCTATCAGTATGCTTGCCTAAGGAGATAACAGAGTTTTAACTTGCATTAATCAGCAGACTGTAAGCTAATAGTTAAAATAATAACATATACATTAGTTTTGGTATATTATATAAACTATATAATAGTTTAGCTTATTGTGTACAATATCCTATTATTACATCAAGTGTTTTCTTTATGGAACACAAGATATGATTTTTTTTTTTTTTCAGGCTATTGCAAGTGATCCTGAAGTGATTTCAGTTGGAAATCCATTTTTGAGTGATGACAATGTGCTCAGTATACCAATTATACCTCAGGTATTTGCTGCTGGAGTTCCTGAAATCTATGTCACGGTATCCTCTAAGTTGACGTCACAAGAGGAGAAAGTAAGTTTCTATTTTATCGTAATTATTTTATAGTTTGTAAATAAAATATAGGGTGTGAGGGGGGGAATGTTAAGTTTCAACCTTATTCCGCAGGAGGTTGTCTTCTTCATGCCATTGAATTATTGAATTGTGATAATAATATTTATTTATTCTATTATGAATTATGGACTTTATTAAGTTTAGCTTGTACATAACTCTTTACTTTGTAGATAATTAGCTGTTTAACTCATGCTTAATATAGTAAGTACATTGCTTAGCTTAGGCATAACTAGCTCATACATTAATATGTGGCCCCTTTACTCTAATGCTCCTTGAATAAAAAAAAAATGTAATTTATCTAGTAATTGGTTACACTTGAGGGAATCTGTAACTCTTAGAAAGTGTATTTCCCTGGTCACAATGAGGGAAGATTTCTTCAAGGACTTTATTATTATTCATTATTCAGTTGCTTTGCATCATGGTTTATTCATCTCCAGTTTTGGTGTTACTGCATGACCAACCTTCCTTCTGAGGGGATGTAAATATTTTGAAGGCCAGCTCTGAGGTTTTGTAGCCTATTAGAAATAGTACATAGTGCTCACTAAAGCATTTGGTTAGATACATGCAATGAATGAGCAAGAAATGAAGCAGATCAAGAGAAATAATGCTAAGAAATCACACCATTATATATTTAGAAGTTGCGATGGGTACTACAACCAAAGAAGGAATAAGAATAATCATGATCACGCAAAGTAAAATATGGCAAACAAATGGAGCCTTCAATATTTCATCATTACCATATTTCCTTAAATGGCATCCAAATACTTAATGATTATTCAGGTATAAACCCATACTAAAAATTCAGTATACTCAACAAAGAACTATTATATGCTTAATTAGAGTATAAAGTTATTAAGGGAGATAATTATAAGATAAACTTAAGTGAAAGAATAGAAAACAACTTCATGTTAAAAGTTAAAAGAAACTAAAATAACAAATTTTTTTACATAACTTATCTTCGCACATTATTGAATCAAAGTAATGTGTTTTTCTCAAAGACTTTTAAGTACAGCCACAGCAACTGAGCTGAAATCTATTAGAAGAAAAGAAGATTGGCTCAATTTGGAGAGAAGAAAGGGAAGTCTCTGGATTTTATTAAGGTGTTGATATAAGACAAGGATGGTTGGCATGTCTAATCAATGCACTGAGAAATAGTTGATAGTAATCGTAGAAATCACTACTTTCAAATCCTCATTCGAAAAAAAAAAAATAATGCAAGAGAGCTGTGTGTCATTAAAGACGTGTATTATTGAAACTGACGAACAGTTATATCTTTATCGATGTCTCTCACATTATTACCTTAGATTAAAACAAGACTGAACAACTACAACATAATTTGTGAGTATAGAAGCTAGGGCTGATATATTAGGCTCTTCTATTAAGTACAATGTGCCGTTTATTCATTTTAAGCTATCGAGTGAGACTGAGGTGCCTTACAAAAGCTGTAACAACATTAGTTTTTGCTGAGTGAATAGATCTCACAGTTTTTTGTCCTTCTTAAAAGGCATGAATGATATTGAATGATCAGTGCTGGGCTCAGAATAATTACCAACTTTCATTTCTCTATTTTATAAAAAAAGTTTCAGATGTATAATAAATTTAAAAGACAACAGTGTTGTACAGATTATGTATTATAAAGCCTCGATCTAGAAAAAAATTATTGTACTCAGATAAGGTTATTAGTATAGACCAATTTATTGGGTAGGAAACAACCAATAAGCATACCATAAAAAACAAAAGAGTGCCTTAAAAAAGGAAAAATAGGTATACACTATAAAAATTACAGTAAAAAAACAACCAGTTTTAAACTTTATTGACAAAAAATAAAAATATATATGCATTATATTGATTAGTGAAAACTTTAAAACTGAATTTGACTGAAGAATAACACAAAGACCGTGTTTTCATATAGGATGAAAAACATACAATACAACAATAGGATTTCAACAAATTTGGACAATTATACAGTTGTAATATAGTGGTTGATCTGCTGCTAGACAGATAGTGGCATCTCTTAGTTTTTAAAAATAAAGTATTGTTACGGGCTACTGGGAATTAAAATGAATTAAACAATTCTTTAATTAAAGATAGTAATATTTATTCACAAAGTGACAAAAAGGATACAATTAAATTATTAACAATTAAAATATTAGACTAATATAAATTTACAATAACAATATTCAAAATATTTATTATAACCTAGGCCTAACTCCTATTTAATTATTACAGTAATATAAGATATTACTAATTCTAAATGACTTAACTATTTACATAAATTTGTATGAATATTATAAAATTACACTACAATTTATAACTACTAATTAACACTTACAGTTCACTAGTCCACCGACCGTAAGATTCTCCAAGTATGACAAACTGACACACAGTAACAAACAGAAACAGTTTATTACACTCGCGAGACTGTCACAGTTCACTGATACACTTATTACACGGGCCGGTTCAACACTGACTAGTTTATCACAGTGACACTCACTTATTACAGATCTTCACAGTGCTTGTTCTACTCTATGACTGCCTCGCTCGAGGCGAGGGAGGTACTTAAATAGGCAAGGCCGAACATTCTAGAACACGGAAGTAGGGGAAGAAATTCTGGGAATGTCTAGAACCTTCTTAATGACTTCCGACAAAAGGAGGCGATCGAGAAGGTCCTAATCCTATTTTAACTTCTCCCGCCGACGGCTCAAGGCTCTAATCCCTTGCTTCCGTCTTCCTCTCTGTGACCATAACAGTATTGTGAATAGCAGCCTATCCTGGTAAGTTTTTATTTATTGTTTTTACTACACTATGGTTTTATCAATGTACTCTACTCTATACCAAAAAAATAATCATTCGGGTCAGGGCAAAATAAGTTTGTTTAGGGAATTCAGCTTCTCTTCCTTCCACGGTATTATTACACTAGTTTATTTATTATTCTACATTCATATTTAGGTACTTATTTTTGTTGCTTGTTTATTGGTCATAAACAAAGGAATATTGTACTCAGATAAGTACCCTCCCTCTAGTGTACAAAAAATAATGTATAACTAATGTTTATAAAAAAAAAAAATCAACATTAATGTTGCAGTTACAACTCAGGAATTTTAATTTTCAGGTGCAGGTTGTATTCACTGACACAGCAGAACCAGAAAGCTTTCTACGCTCATTGATAAATGTTATATATCACATTGTTATGGCACTATTTGAGGGCCTGATTTTCTATCACCCCATAAACAGCTTCATGGTTTATTCTTTGATTCTTTGTTTTGTGGTGTATTATTTTGGTAAGTTACTCATTATTCGTAAATTTTGACATTTTTTTGTGTTGATCGTTTGGAAAAAAAAGTAATTCTTATGAGTTCAACTGTAGACAACATTTAATTTATTATGCAGTTTTATTAGAAAGATTTAATTCAGATTTATTTTGAATCTTGTTATAAATAAACTTATTTTATTTTCTGTCATACATATTTACCTTAATTATTGCTAAATGTAACCAAATTATTCTTAAATATTTTATCTGGAATAGTTCCCTTTTTTTTTAGTTTTCTGTGTCAGGTAGCCTTGAATTCCTTGCAAATCAGGCATTTCGGTTAAACCTTTCATGTCAGGAAGATATCGCATATTATGCTTTGAACATTCAAGTATTCCTGTCTCGCCAATTCCACTACCATATGGAACTCAATCCCTCCTAATAACCGTGATTCTTCTCTTTCTTTATTATTATAAAGGATTATGAGAAGAAATATGAGTGATTATTATCCTCTTATAATCCCTTGCTTTTCCAACAGATCCTCACTTCCCTAACAGATGCTCTCTAAACAGGTTTAGTTATTTGCTTAAATGTATCAGTTTTAAGTACTGGCTTTTGTTGTTTAGTATTTTTTCTTGAATCACCTTCACATAATGTAAGGATGTTATTACATCGTAACTTATATTTTTATTTTTCTATTTATTTATTTATTTATCCTCATTGGTTGCTTAGTATTTTGTCACGAAATGTACATTTTTTTAATTTAATTTTTTTGCACTTTCGTAAAAAATACTTTATGATTTGTATTATGTAAGTTTTTTTGGCTAGATGTATATAATGTTTCTTTTTCTGTTGATGATTGTTATTCTAAAGGGGCCTAGTCCCAGAATGAAGTTACTTTTCTATTCTATTAAACCGGTACCACTACAACCCATGAAGGTATTGGGGATAGTAAATGGCATGGACATACTGTTTCCAATTCAGTGCTCCGCTAAGGTTATTTTACGGAAAAATTTAGAAATGATTTTTTATAAAATCACTTAAGTTTTATTTTCAAAGAATTTGAAAAAATCAAAGAAGGAAAAAATATCCCTAGTCCAGCTAATTGGACACAAAGAAGAAGGTGTCAACATTTTTTAAACAGTTTAATTGAACTAGAATAAGTTCTAAAGGTGTGGAAATCCTTTAAAACCATAGTCAGTTGAGAAAAAAAAGTTCCCATTTTATCGAATTCACCTTTTCAATTAATTAAACACCAATAGTAGCAGTTGAAATTCATTTTAATATATTAGCTTTATTTGCATTCAGTCTAAATTCTTTATCTTTTATTTTTATTTAGGGTAATGTATCAGTGTTAGATCTTGAGTGACAATCTTTATGTTTGAAAGAAGAATATGCTTTTATAATTATGCATCCTAACTCTGTATATTGAACTGAACTGTACATTTTAACATAAGTCAATCTAAGAATAAATTGTAGTAATCTCCATTCATTTACTGATAATTTGTCATAATTGATAATTTTATATACCATTATTTTTATTTTTCAGCCTCATTTTTGATGCTTAAGAATGACTATGCAGACACTTCCTCTAGATCAGGTATTTTAATGATTTTTTTTTATTGATTAAAAAAAACTGACTTAATTAGGTGTGTCAAGACCAAGACAAGTAGTGGCCCTAAGTGAAAAATATTCTGGCCTTCCTTCCTAAAAAATGTTTTAAATTATTAACTTGAAAGCTATAAATTAAATATTTTATTGTTTCTTTATTTTTAATGTATTTTAATCTTTTTAAGTGTGTTTTTATTATATTTTTAAGCCTCTTAATATGCTAGTTGACCCAGCAGCCTTCTGGAAAAAATAGAATGATTTTTTATTTTGTTCAGTTTTATTATCACATTCTCTTCTTGTTTCTTACTTTTGTTTTAATGAAACTTTGTTAAGATAAAAGTGGTTTGTATAAATCGACTTATGTCAGGAACTACTAGTCCTAATAGAAAAATTCTTTTTGTGTTACATTGGTGGTCTATTGTTGAAGGCCATAGTCTTTTAAGCACCACACTACAGCCTGTAAGAACGGAGAATAATTAATTTATATAAAAAATTTCAAAGAGACATTGTAAGCAAGCCATTGATATAGTAACTTTCTACCTCTGAAAGCAAATGACTGCAAAAAAGAAACACTTCTATTTATTTTCTGATTTTTAATGCAAAATTATGACCATTTTTCATTGCATGTATTGTTCAATTAATTTATGAAATACAGTTCTTATAGTATATTAGTTAAGATGAATTCATTAACGAAGATGAAATAGCAGAAGTATTAGCGTTTCTCAATCTAGGAAAAGCTGTATGAATGGATGGCATCACACCAGGGATGATGAAATACCTGGGGACCACAGGAGAAAAGATGTTTCAGCATCTCCTCAACTTGGTATGGAAGAACAAAGTAGTTCCAAAAGACTGGGAAACCTCTGTCAAGATACCAATATTTAAGAAAGGAGACAAAAGAGATTGCCAAAACCATAGAGGAATCTCCCTTCTTAGTGTACCCAGCAAAATATACTCCAAAATACTATAAATACGTCTTAGGAATGCAGTAGAAACAATGCTGTGGGAAGACCAATATGGATTCAGAGGAAATAAAAGCACCCAAGATCTTATCTTCACACGGAGACAAACATCTGAAAAGATCATAGAAAAGAACAAGGAAGTCTTCACCTGTTTTGTCGACCTCACAAAGGCCTTCAACAGGATCAGAAAGGAACATATTATAAAGGCTCTCAGGGAGAAAAAGGTCAACTGGGACTCCAGAAAGGAATCCTAAGTCTTTTCAAAATACTGAGAAATGTTGTGAGGACATGTAATGAGACATCACAGGAATTTGTAACAACCCAGGGGATCAGACAAGGATGTAGCCTTAGCCTATTACTTTTTATTTTGACACTGGACACGGCCCTGAAAAGAGCTAAGTCAAAAATAAAACAGTACCATCTAGGGTATAGAAACCTTAGGCCAATCCACCTTAGTATCTTCGCATTTGCCATCGACATAATCGTTTTTGCAAACAATTGTGGGAACCTCCAGTTCAATTTACGCATCCTGCAAGAAGAGTTGGATGTGATTAACATGACAATTAATGCAGGAAAAACCAAAATCATGAGAATAGGAAGAAAAAGTGAGCATGGGGACCGAGTCGTAAAACTAAACAACACGAGGTTAGAGCAAGTAAGGGATTTTAAATATCTCGGTGCACACCTTAACGAACACGGCTGGATGGATGACAAAATAAATGAACGAATAAAAGCTGTCAGCAGGTGTTTTGATTCCCTCAAGAAAGGATTCATCGGGAAAAAAAAAAGTGTCAAAAAACACAAAAAAAGTAGTTTATAAAAACACTTTCTTACCGATTCTCATCTATTCAAGTGAATCTTAGACTCTAACCAAAAAGCACAAGAGCCAACTTCAAGCCATGGAGATGCGAAATCTGAGAAGAATGGAAGGGAAGAACAGAAGGGACCTAGTGCGAAATGTAACAATACGTTCAAATATCGGACTTCGGCCAGCTGGGGATATTATTGAAGAGCATAAGCTGAGGTGGTTCGGTGGTTCAGCCATGTCTCCAGAATGGTGGAAAACAGAACGGCGTAGGCCGTATATGAGACGAAAGTGGAGAGTGTGAGACCGAAAGGAAGACTTGGGAGGGCACAATCCAGGATGCTTTTGACAGAAGGGGTTTGGAATGGAGAAGGACGATTGGTACAGGAGAGGAATTCATGGATCAGGCTATATAGAAAGGATCCTCACACTGTTGGCTGTAGAAGAGGAGAAGATTAAATAATAGTTTTAATCCATATTTTCATATAAAAATACAGCGTTTTTTGATCACTTGTGGCTAATTGCACAAACTGCTTAACTATTATTATCTTATCTTATTATCTATTATTATAGAATCTTAAATTAACTAATTTTATTTAGATATATAATGACATATAATTATTTCTAAATACAAAAGAAAATATATTGAATTTTTTTTTTAGCGCATTTGATCTCACCAAAATCCTTCAGAAGAGTAACTACCAGCAGTAGTTTTAACAGGTCACGTACAATACCTGGAACAGTACCAAATGTTTGTAAGTACCATTTTTTATATTCTGATAATGATTTATGTTTAAATTTTATTAATCTTGAATAGAATAATGAAAATAAATAAATTAAGGATATAGTCAAAATATTAAAGATTGTTTTAGTTTCTTAGCATACTGAGCTGTATGAATGTATTGGTAACAGAAGCAATACAAGACTCATTTTTTGTCTAAGATTCACTATTATCTGATCTGTAGTTTCTAAAATTATTATCAATATTAAAATTGCCCATTCATGTATTGATTTATTTATTGGATCAGTCAAAAACTGTTTTATAACAAAGTGCATTATGTTATTAGTACAGTGATTTTTGATAATCTTATTGACATGAATATCACGCTATGTCATATATTTTACAATTTGTTTTTTATTATTCAATGCATTATTAGAATTATCCAGTCACCTATTTTCCACTTACATATATATTTTAACATTTTGGCTATACTTATTATGAAGATAAAGGATAAATCTTGCCATGTTTACATGAGTATTCATAATTTTAAAAATTGTATGTATTATAAATGAAATGGCTATTCTTGTACTTAATGTTTTAAAATGAAAAATGAATTTTTTAATCAATCATTTAATTTTTATAAGAACCCTGTTTATGCTCACTATTCTGTGTCAATCTTTTATATAATAAATCTTTGTTTTATTAACTTTATACTGTATCCTTTTTTTCTTACTTTTTATTTGCCTGAATGCATTTAGTTTAATTTTTTAGTCAATAGTTCTGCATTCGATAGTTATTTTATGTAATGTTTTAGTTTTAACAGACAGTCACCTTCTACATCATGACAACAACCACAGCTTCTAATCGTTCGAACTGAGAGGCTGTAATGAACCAATACCTCTGAAATTATTTCTTCTTTTTTCTCGAATGATTGGTAAATATGTTCTAATATTGCTGAATTTGTTTCCCATTAATTTTAAAGTGTTTTAAGTATTGTAAATGAAATGTTATGCTTGCTCCTTCCATTAAAAAATATATATATATCTAGTTATACTTCTGAAAATTATTTAAAATTTACATTTGTTATAATTAAATTCTGAATTAACCTTATGTAATTAATTTAAAACTAATTTAATGACACAAAAACCTTCTGTTTTTAAAGGGTTTTCTAAAGTGCTAATAACCTCTATTGTTGTACAACTTATATCTTTTGTTCATAGTTGAGTGTGTACATTTATATATTATGTAAATTATGATCTAGTTTTTAGAAAATAGTATGTTAACATTCTGTGTTAATTCTATTGATAATTATACTATACCTGCTTTTGTTCTGTTCTATTTCGGTTTTATTACAATTATTATACAATTTGTTAAACTTGTGAACTCTTTACGGCATGGGTAATTATGGTAGACATCATTTGTTTAACATTTATTATGGTTGTAAAATGTTTTAAATTGAGAATTTAATTCTAGGAAAAAGAATTATTTATGCTTTGACATGAATGATTTTTGTTTTCAACTTTTGTGTAATAGAAGAATAGAATTTTAAATGTTTAATTTTTTAAATATTATGTTCAGCAGTTAAAATTAATGAAATATTTTACATAGAATGAATGCAATTATTTTTCAACCAATAATACTTAATAATTAATATGACCTGCTACAATTATTGTTTTTAATAATTAAAAGGAAAATTGTTTTTTTCTTATAACCCTATTGTTACTTGTATACAGCTAGCTACACATTTCTTTGATGTATTTTAGTTGGTTAATTTTGTTGATATGTATTTCTTTCAATTTGTTGAAAAAATATGTTACTTTATTTTTAAACAATTTTATATGACTATTGGAAACTGTGTGATATCCAGATGAATATTTTCTGTGTGAGTGTGTGTATACAATTTGTTTAATTTTATGCCATGTTTGACTGTATTTATTTGTACAAAGAGTGTAATTTTGTAATTGTACAGTGATTATTTTTATTTTAGAAATGTATACTTCTTTATGTCAGTTCATAGACTTAAAATTATTTCTTTGTAACAATTTCTTAATAAATGTGCTAATAATTACACATCATTTTAGTAATATTTATGACCAAAGGCTTGATTCCTGTCCTTAATTTAAATAATGCAAATAATGCTTCAGATATTGTTGATGATACATGTAATAAAAGAGGAAGATAGTTGAACCAGAAATAGTAAATAAATAAATAAAACTACACTGATAAGTTAAACTTCTGAGTTCATGACTATACAAGGAATAATCCTACAGGGCTAGTTTTATATTTTAACTATGTCTAATGTTTTCAAAGTAGATTAAATTTTCTACAATCTAAGGTCATAACGCAATCACCAAGGTTTCAAAGATTTAAAATATATTCTTATTCAAAAATTTTGCAATATTTTGGTGCTATATGGGAATTTCCACCTTGGAGGTTTATTTTATTTGAGAAAGACTCCCATATTCCAAGTACACTAAGAGGTTTGTAAGCAGTCCCCTTCAGTTTCCATGTATCTTATTATTAGCTCTGTAACATCATCAAAGTCTCATCTGAACATTTTGTGACACTAACATTTCTTCTTCATATTCATTTCAGAAATTCCGAAAAGATCAAAAAACAAAAGGTATATTCTTATACTTACACTTAAAATTATACAGAAAAGGTCTACATAAAGTGTATTTTTATATTATTCCATATTCTTAGAAGATCTCAATATCTATTAAGTTTTATTACTTTAATTACTGTGTGGGTCTTTTCTTTTTTAAAAAGAAAATTATGATGAACCATTATTTTAGTATTGTATCAACAAATTTATTAAAAAATAGTACACACTATGTTGTGATTTGGTTAGATCTAGATTTACAAAAACTATCTGTCTGAAACAAAACATTCAATGTTTTAATTTATTATGTACATATTACAGATTAGGAGCCTAAAACAAAAATATATTGTTAAGATAGGGATCTATCTTGGGACAATACATCTTAAGGGATGGTACTATCAGAGCAGCTTAGCAAAACTCTAATTAAAGATGTCCATTACACTTACTGCCACATCGGAAGAACACAACTAGCAAATAAAATAACAAAATTCTACTCTGCTAAAAATATTATCAAAAACATAAAAAAAAAATTGTGAAGAATGTGAAGTTTGTTTAAAAAATAAATCAAGGAAGAAGCCAAAATATGGTCTAATGTCACATTTAGGTCCAGCAACACACCCATTTGACATTATATCAATTGATACCATTGTTGGATTTGGAGGATCTTGGTCGACTAAAAAATTTCTACATCTTCTGGTTGACCATTTCACAAGATATGCTTATATTTCCATATCAAGAAATTAAAGCGCCAATGATTTCATAAAGCTAATAAAAAATGTGATGAAAGACTAAAATATTGATATGATATTAACAGACCAATATCCTGGAATAAATTCAAAGGAATTAAAAAAATTCCTGATGAAGGAGAATATAAGAATGATTTTTACTGCTGTGGATGCACCATTTTCAAACGGACTTAATGAAAGGCTCAACCAAACTTTAGTCAATAAAATAAGATGTAAAATAAATGAAAGTGATTAGAAGACAGCATGGACTAAGTACTATAGCACAGAAATTTATAGAAAAATAGAACACACGGTCACGAAGTTTGCTCCGAAATACCTTTTGGAAGGCGAAAACGTGAATATTTTACCACTTGAATTGAAATCAAGAGGTACAATGGCAGACCTAAAAAGTGATAGGAACCTTGCTCTTGAAAACACTATAAAATCGCATAATTATACTAAAAAGTTTTCGACCAGCATATATACAAGAATATAAACTGGAAGTGGGAGACAGAGTATACATGGAAAACGGAAATAGACTAAATAGGAAGAAATTAGAGGAATTGAGGATTGGTCCATACGAGATTCTAAAGAACTCAAACTCAATCTATGAAGTTGATACGGGCCACAGGAAAGCAGAATCGAAGCTCTACCACATTACAAAGCTGTGTCCAGTGTTTGTTAATAAATGAACGATAGCGTACATTCTCACTCACAGTTCCTCCCTAAGGGGGGAGATGTAAAGAAAACTGCCTCTTTAATATACGCAAGTTTTCTTAATGTTTTATTTCCTGCGAGAGTGTCAAAACCTTCTTCACCCAGCAGCTGTTGTAAATAAAAGATCCGAGAGGGAGTAGTTTTGTTACCGTTACAGTCTATTGAATTAAATTTAATTTTTAAAGAAAGGCGAAGTAAAGACATTGAATGCTATTTCTTTGTTTTTTCAGAGAAACAATTCTGTCATTAATTCATTATACAAAGACATAACAACATTAAAAATATCATTATGTGTATATTTTTACAGCATGTTTCATGGTTAAGTAGCCAAAATGAAAATTTGAACTAAGGGCATCAAAACAAGAAAATAATTTCCTATGGAGGTATGTCTGTGATATGTAATGATTTTCATTGTTATGGATTATTTAGGCATAATAAATGAATAAAACTTATTTTATTTGTTCCAACAACTTTATTCATTAAATATGTATGAAACGCATTTGAAAAATAAAATGGAAAAAAAAAATAGGAAAAATTATGATAAAACAAAATTGAAAATTAAAAAAAAAATAAATTAAATTTTCTAATAAACAACAATATTTAACTGATACGGTACTACTAGATAAGTCGTCCTCGGACAATTTGACAATAAAGAAAGGAAATAAAATCAAAGAAAATAAAACTGGCTTACCGAAAAACTTGTCTTCCTCTCTTCACTGACGTCTCGTAGGTGAGCTCACCGTAGCGTACGTCAATTCCGGTCCTCTCAATTTAGAAAATAAGATAAAGGGGTATAGGACAAGCGGAATAAATAATTAACGAACTGGAAAAAATTCAATTCTAGAAATTCACAACATATGAATAGGCAGTGAACAAATAGACTGACCCGGAATTATATACAAAAAAAATTAGAATTCATTAATATCAAATACAGAACTAAACATACCGCCCACCCAAAATTGATAGCAATTTTGTAATTAGGTAACAGGAAACTTTAGAACAGAAGAAGCGAATTTGCAATGGAAGATATGTACTAAAGAAAAAAAAAAATATGTATATATATATATATATATATATATATATATATATATATATATATATATGAAAAGTAAAGTAAAGTTTAGTTTATTGGAAGGGGTACCAATTTATTGGTAGGCCGTGTAATAGAACCGGAGGTGGTTTGTAATTGCACCACCAGTACTACTCCATCACGACTAGGTAGAAGTTTTTCAACCCTTCCCAAGGCTTAGTGTTCTGACCAACAATCATAACCACATCGCCTATGGCAGGATTCGGGGAATTGTGGATCCATTTAGGTCGTCCGATCATAATCTGGAGGTACTCATGACTCCACCTCTTCCAGAAGCTCTGGAGCGATTGTTGGAGAACTTGCCAGCGGGATAAGCGGTGTTGATTGGTGACTGTCAAGTCCTCTTCCGGCGCAGCCAATAGTGGTCCTCCAATGAGGAAGTGCCCAGGGCTCAAATAGTCGACATCGTCATTGGGGTCGGACGAAATGGCGCAAAGCGGACGGCTCTTAAGGACGGCTTCGATGCGGGTGATCAGCGTGGTGAATTCTTCAAAGGTGAGTGTCCGACTTTCCATAACGCGAACTAGGTGGCGCTTCACGGATTTGACACCAGCTTCCCAAATACCACCAAAATTAGGAGCCGCGGGGGGATTGAAATGCCAAATAATCTCAACTTTGGCTAAATTGTCATGAATGTCTTCAGCGTGTCTCTGAAGAAATTGATGAACTTCCTCTAGTGCGCGGGACGCCCCGAGAAAGTTTGTACCACAGTCACTGTAGATATTCGAATATAATCCACGACGGGCGATAAAGCGGTCCAACGCAGCAAGGAATGCACTGGTGGTAAGATCGGAGACGACTTCCAAATGGATCGCCTTAGTGGCCATACATACATTGAGGCAAATGTAATCCTTAGAAATTACAGCCTTCCGGCAGTTACTTTCCTTAATCTGGAAAGGGCCAGCAAAATCAATCCCAATATTGGTGAAAGCGCGGGCCTGGCAAAATCTGGAAGGAGGTAAATCTGCCATTAGAGGTTTTTTTGCTTTGGCCTTGAGTTTGTAGCATCGCAGGCACCTAAATATGCGCATCCTGATTAATTGACGAAGTCCTGTTATCCAAAATTTTCGTTCAATGAACGCCTGCATTACACCAGGGCATCCGTGGATTGTGGTTTGATGATCCCAGTCACATATGAGGGTTGCTAAATGCGATTTCTTATGCAAAATGAAGGGGTACTTGGCATCATACGTTAGATCTGAATGCCAAAACCTGCCGCCCACCCTGAGAAAACCCAGCTTGTCAATAAATGGTGTTAACGGTTTAATAGCTTGAGACATTTGTTCAGGGGACATTCTCTTAAGATCAGTATGGAAGTATTGTTCCAGGGATAGGCGGACACATAAATTCACGCTTCCTCGGAGTTCTGAAACAGACAGTAAACCGGTATTACGACGAGATTTTGCGGTGCGGCAGTTGTTAACAAAGCGAAGAATATACGCGAATACGTTTTTGAAGCGTTGGAGCGATGAAAAAGATCTGTTAGTGGTAACAAGCTCGTTCGGTTCGGCGGTGGCTAACATGACAGTAGTCTCATATTTGATTTCAGGGATTCCTTCTAGCTGATCAAAGCCAGAATCTGGCCATCTGTTTTGAGATAGTTGCAAAAATGGTGGTCCTTTCCACCATTGAGAAAACTGCATCAGCATGCGAGGCATCAGACCTCGGGATCCACAATCAAATGGGTTATCTTGACTGGAACAGTGGCCCCACAAGTCAGGTGGGGTGAACTCTACAATGGCGGTTCCCATATTGGCGATGAATGTTTTCAATTGGTGTGGCTGAATGTGGATCCAGCAGAAAACGACTGTGGAGTCCGTAAACAAATGCGTCGCAGTGATGGTAATGGCGGTCTCGGAACTCTTCGAGGGATTCAATAAGGCGAGCTAACAGCAAACTTGTACAGAATCTGGGAATAGTAAGGCTTGGTTTACTCTACATTTAGCCTTAATTTTTATATTCTTCAAGTCCCGCTGGAGCTTCGGCCCGGTATATAAGCGGTCATGCAATGATAATCATGGCGAATCCTTGGTCGAAGCGTCGAAAACTAAGAGGAGTTTCGTTGTAGAGCTGGTACCTTTTATCACACCATGATGTGATATGGTAAATGGTGAGGGTTGGCAAGATAATTTCATGCGTGAGGTGTCCAAATACTGCTGGAGGAAGGCATTATATTGAGGTTCTAAATTTTTCCACTTGAGCCTGCTCTCCATGTTCAGGAGTACTGTATGAGCGGTTTCGCGGTTATTTCCCAGCCTTGGAGCCTTGATGTTTTTAAAAGGAAAAGAAAATATAGATTGGCCAGAGGGTATTCTGCGGTAAGTGTTCATAAAATTTAGCTCAGGGTTCTGAGGTGCTACAGGTGCGACCTCTTTAGTCTTCCAGAAACGTTGAAGAACAATGTCAAGTGGCGAGGTGCAACCAAAAAGCGATACGATCCTATTGTTTGCTGGTTCGGTAATTTTCCCTAATAAAATCCACTTCCTTTGTTTTCACAGCTGACGGATTACCTCTGATGACGGAATTATTGTCACCGGAAAGGATTTCGGGAAAGAGATCCGCACCCAGAAGAAAATCTATTTTCCCCTTTACGTGGAATGTCGGGTTGGCCAATAAAATGGAGGAAAATCGATTTTTGAGTTCATTTGAGAGCGACGTAACCGGCAACTCAGCACAAATGTCATGGAGTACCATAGCTTCAGTGGAAATAGATTTGGCTTGACGATATTTAGGGGTCAACGTGCAAGAAACCATTTTCTTCTTGCTGGTCGTAGCATGGTCACCAATGCCTGTGATGTTCAGTGGGCAATTCCGAAGCTTTAAATTTAACCGTTGGGCCTGGTTATGCACGACACCTTAGAGCCAGGATCCACAACAAGGCGTATAGGAACCTTCCTACCATCCGAAGCTGTAAGAAAAGCCTCTGCTGTGCCTATCAATACTGTGGAGTACGCAGTACTGGATGGGGAAGTACGGGCACTGCAGGATAGTGCTTGCGTAGGAGGCGGATCTCCAAGTGATTCCCTAGGTGGGGCTATGAAAGTAGAGCGGTGTAAACGTGAATGATGTTTCGAGGAGCCACAAGAGATGCATTTACCTTTAGAGTTACATTTTGACAACATATGGTTTCCCAGGCAATTAAAACATTTTTTCAAGGTTTTTACAGTCTCCCAGCGGGCATCTACATCTTGCTTCAAAAATGTTTCACAATGAGGTAGCTTATGTGAAGCTGAACAAAGCGGGCATACAATATGAGCGGTGGAACATTCGGTGGAAGCAGATTTATTTGGTGGTGAAGAAGAAGTTCGGCTGTGATGCTGCTGTGATGCGCGTTAGTCGTGATCAGAGCGGCTTTTCGTGGGAAATTTGCACGTTGGTTTGGATTAGACTCGGTCCTACCTGGAAAACTTAGTTTGAGAATTTTGCAATGCTCGGTTAGAAATTCCGAGAGTTGTTTGTACGTTGGATAATGAACCCCTGAATACTTGGCTTCGAATAATTTTATGCTTTCCGTATCCAAGCAACGAAGACCTAAATGAAGCAGAAGTGTATCAGATAAGTCTGGTAGATTCAATGCCTTGAGTGCAGCAACATTTGTTAGGAAAACGTCAGATAACTTTTGCAAATTTTGAAGATTTTCTTGGGAAAGCGGTTTGAAATTCGTAATTTTTTCCAAGAAAAAATTTGCCAATAACCGGTTGTTTTGGTACCGATCAACTAAAATTTCGAATGCAATATGATAGTTATCATCGGACAAATGAATCGATTCGGTTAATTTCAAAGGTGGGCCTCTCAAAAATGAGCGTAAATAGTAAGACCGAAGCAGACAGTAAAAATTACGCCACTCTTGAAGATCGCCGGAAAATATTTGTAAATTGATTTTTGGTAGTTTCGCAGGCCCTATATCTGGTCTCTCATTTTTCGTAGACAGGCTAGTACTAGTACCTGGCTCAGCATATTGCGAGGCTACTGCCTTTTTTGAGAGCTCGTCGCAGGCTTGAGACCTAGCGGCCGTGTCGAAATTTTCGGAAGATTCCGTTTTAGAAGCCATTTCCATAATTTGATCCTGGATTTGTTCCATTCGTGATAAATAAATGGGAAAGTTTTCCTTTGTAAGATTTTTGGATGTCATAAACAGTTTGAATTTTATGAAAATATTTTTCCCTCTTCTTAATTAAAAACTTAATTTTATCCTCCTAGATGGTGGAAAATTCAAAATAAAAATGTGACGAAAATAGCACTGAAAATATTCAGAAAAAACAAAGTTTAACTTTAATTAAATTCAAATATCAACTGTTTATTGTACTATTTTATGGAGAAAAAAAATGAGTTCGCTAAATTGTTACAAATTTATATAAAAATTGCAATTCACTTCTTCCCGAAACTAAACGAATCAGCGTGAGGTGTGGTTAGATCAGGGGAAAGCAAACGGCCTCGTGGTTGCTATGCGAGATATCAAATAAATAGTAAATAAAATTTTATTTTGGTTAAATTCCGAATTGAAAATAATTAACTAATTTTCTTAATTAATTAATCCGGCATAAATTTTGTATGAAACGCGATTGAAAAATAAAATGGGAAAAAAATAGGAAAAATTATGATAAAACAAAATTGAAAATTAAAAAAAAATTAAATTAAATTTTTTAATGAACAACAATATTTAACTGATACGGTATTACTCGATAAGTCGTCCTCGGACAATTTGACAATAAAGAAAGAAAATAAACTCAAAGGAAATTAAATTGGCTTACCGAAAAACTTGTCTTATTCTCTTCACTGACGTGTTTAATTATAATTAGTATCCTCTCTTCACTGACGTGTTTAATTATAATTCTTCTTCAGAGGCGGACGGCATCTTTAAGATTTCACAATTCTCTGAAGCTATCTCAAGAACTGCTATTGATGCTACATTATTATTTTTAAAACCGTTTATTAATAAGTAATTATACGATCTTAGATGGTATTGGAACAAATTTTTATTTTCAAATTTGTAAACTTTGACGAATATAACATCTTTTAGGGTCTTGAAAATGATCCAGTTGTGCAGTCAATAGTTGTGACTTAAAAAAATTTAATTTAAAATTATCTGGACGTAGTGTCTTTTTGTAATGAATAATACTTAAATCTATCTTTTGACTTCAGTTCTTGTCGCCAATTTATTACATTCAAACGATAATATGCTGAAAGTTTTATTGTAAAAGGTAGGATGTACAGAATACCATGCTTGAAATTTGTTATTTATTAATTAGTGAGCTGTAAGTGTTAATTAGTAATAGTTAATTAGTTAAGTAGTAGTTGTAATTTTATAATATTCATACAAATTTATGTAAATAGTTAAGGTATTTAGAATTAGTAATATCTTATATTATTGTAATAATTAAATAGGAGTTAGGCCTAGATAATAAATATTTAGAATATTGTTATTGTAAATTTATATTAGTCTAATAATTTAATTGTTAATAATTTAATTGTATTCTTTTTATCATTTTATGAATAAACATTAGTGTCTTTAATTTAGCAGTAGTTTAATTCATTTTAACACCCAGTAGCCCGTAACAATACACATGTTATAACAAGACCTACAAAGTAGGTTTGAGAGGCTGGAAGTGGAAGCTGGAAAAATGGGGTTACATGTGAATGAGGAGAAGACCAAGGTCATGGTAATAAAGAATAGGAAACAAAACCGACTACCTTATAGCTACGCTTTTGGAAAATACACTTTCCAACGCGTGTCAAGTTTCCAGTATTTATGAAGCCGTATAAACGAGAATTTGGATGAGGAGGAAGAAGTTAGAGCTAGGATAGTATCAGCTAATAAAGCATGTTTTGGGATCTCAAAGCTCCTGAGAAGTAAGCTCCTTAGCCAAAAGTCCAAGCTGATGATATATAGAACCATCATTAGGCCAGTAGCGGCATACGCTGGTGAAACCTTTATACTAAATAAATCCAGCGTGGAAAAGCTGAATTGATTCGAAAGGAGAGTTCTACGGCAAATATTCGGCCCAGTGCGAGAAAACGACCAACTCAGGATCAGAAGGAACAAGAAGCTGAGTGAGTTATATGCAGACCTAGCGATATCGAGCTTCATAAGAATTCAACGCATTAAGTGGCTGGGCCACGTATATAGGATGGAGGAAGAAAGGACAGCTAAAAAGCTGTATACAGGAAATCCGGATGGAGTAAGACTTCGAGGAAGGCCCAAAGCTAGATGGAAGGATGCCATCTGTGAAGATCTGAGGCTGAGCAAGGTCTCCATCACTCGAGCAGGCGATCGGGACGATTGGGGAAGAGCGGTTGAGCAGGCCAAGGACTTCTTTATGAGTCTGTCGCGCCAATAATGAATAATGAATAAGAAGACCTAAAAGTAGGTCGAAACGTTGGCTACTTAATAAACTTTTCTGCAATTCTAAGAGAAATTCATTGACCTCTACCCGAACCACTTTCTTCCGCATACACCTATTATATGTAGAATATATGGGAGATATTCCTATACACCTGTAATCTCGAAAGAGCGGTAAATGGAGACAGATGAGATGGAGCAATCTTCTTTTTGATGCGGATTGCATTTATAAAATAATGAAATTTACACATCACTGGAAATCCTAAAATAGTAGGTACCTATTTCATGTAACCACTTCTTTTCATTATTTCTCATGACACTAAAAATGGAATAAATAATTTACAATTCACAGTACATACATTTTGCTCAAACGTCAAAGTTGTTTGTTTTTTTCCTCCTTTTATCGTATATCGTATATTACGACACACTAATTCTTTAATATTCAACAACATTCGGACTTAATATCTCCCAGATACCAGATAGTTACAGAGGGATAAGCCTACTGAATACTGCCTATAAGATATTCTCGATAATTCTGTACAATCATTTTTTTTTTTTGTATCCCCCTACCTTCCATTGCTGGCATACGGGGTTCGGCAGTGGCGGGTTGATACGTTGGGTTTACGCACGCCAACCAATACCAAAAAACAACTCTTTATTTCATAAATTCTTATTATACCAAATCTCGGGGGATATGTATAATTATATGGGACAAAAATAAAAATAATAATCTGTGGTGCTGCCCGGATACCTTACTGATGGGGGAGCACCTTTTAGGCCTCCTAGCCGGTCTGCATCCGTCCGGGTGCCCGTCGTCTGGTGGCATGGTATCCTGCTGATGGTGAAGTGCCCAGTACCGACCACCTCCTTCCACCCGTAGACAAACTCCCTAAAATGGGGGTAGCTGTCCTCCTCCATGAGGTGGAAGAAGTCTTCCTCGGCGAGGGCGAAGATCCCGGTTTTCTTTGACAACCTGGCACGGTGTCCTTCTATCGCGGTGCAGGAGAGCACCATGTGCTCTGTCGTCTCTGGGACGTCTCTGCTCGCTGAGCTTTCCCCGGAACCCAGCGTGTTCCGTCAGCATCTGCGACACCCAGTAGTCCGGGAGGACCCATGTGGCTACCAATCTCTACTGGACGGTGGGGAAGAACTTCCTCAACGTAGAGCCCTTCTGGTTCGTCACCCACCGTCTGTTCCACTCCTCTATGGAGTCCTCCCTCACTATCTTCTTCCACATGTTCGGGGTCTCGCCGATCCTCTGAAGGAGTCCCTCCGGGAGCGTCCCTAGCCCTTGTTTTTTTGTCTCATACTTCACGGCGTCCTCCTTCAGGACGAGGTCCAGGGGCATCGCTCCGGCAAGCACCTTCACCGCTTCATGCGACACCGTTCTGTCTTCGTGACTCGCAGCAGAGCCAATCTCTGGATTGTCGCAGTCTCCTCTTCTGCAGCTGCGTGAGGTTACGGCTCCACGCCAGGGATGCATACCTCAGGATACCCCAGACCACGCCTTTATAAATGGTCATCGTTGCCGGGTACCTGAGGCCCGAAAATGCACCCCCTGTTCTTCCAAGTCCATTCAGTGACAGGGTCACCCTATCCTTCAGGTATCCCAGGTGAGGGTGGCGTCGAAGCCTCTCCTAAACTTCACGCCTAGGTATGTCATCTCCTCACCCAGCCTGACTCTTTCTCCTTGAATTTCCAAAATGATAGGGTGAGCCCTATCGGTGAAACCTCTGAGGAGTCTTGGCAGCGGCCATACCCAGCTTCCTCCTCACGCACCATTCTGCTACGAGACTGGCGCGCCTCTCAGCTTGTTTATTCCGTCTGGCTCTGCTGTTTTCTGCCACGATGACTGCCAGGTCGGCGACGTAGGCCGTGGCAAGGAACCTTTCCTCTCCTAGCTCCTCCAGCAACTGGTTGAATACTAACTTCCACAGGGCCGGCCCGAGGACCGACCCTTGCAGGCATCCTCTCTCGATCTTCCTCTCGACCTCATAATAGCTACCTCTAATCCTGACACTTCTGTCAATGAGGTAGCTACTCACAAGGGAGTACAAGTTGCAAGGGGTGTCGAACTCCTGCAGCCTACAGGCGTTAGTCAGGCGACGATGAGGCTCTCCAGGACTTTACTAATCACCGGGAGGAGGCATATCGGCCTGTACGCCTTAGACGTCTCCTTATCCTTGCCTCCTCCCTTGTAGAGGAGTCTTAAGTCCGCAATCTTCCACCCACTCGGAAACCGCCCCTGGTCCAGGCCTTCATTGAAGATGCTCAGAAGGTCATCCTCAATGAGGGGGCGCTGTTCTTCCAGATCGCGGTGTCTATTCCATCGAGTCCCGGAGCTCTGCCGATCCTCTGCCTATCCACGGCAAGACGAAGGTCCCATACATCCCATGGTGGATACAGTTCGGTAACTGGGGGACACATCGTTGTGCGTCTTACCATTCTATCATCTTAGGCTCATAGTTTGATTCTTCCACTTCGCTGGAGTCCTCCTCCATGTTCCTCCAGCGGCATAACGGCCTGTCACTTCGCCTCTGGGGCATTGGGGCCGGCATGAGGCCACCATACTTGCCTTGGGCTTTCTTCTTGGACGGGATCACTCCTGAAGGTCCGGCGACCGCCTTCTCGGGCTCCTTAGGGGCCTTCGCCGCCTTTCTCCACCCCTCCTCCGCCCTTGTCGCCACAGCGTGTCTCAGTATACCGGCCTCCGGGTCCTTCAGGTGGAGGTCCACAATGAGGCCTTAGACTCTATTCAGAGTGGGGAGAACCCACTCGTTCTTCTTCTTGTCGTATTCGCCCCCTAAGGCATCACTAATCGATGTTACCACCATGGGCGTGATAATCTCCGACACCTTATTTGCAATAATACGGTGAAGGGTTTCCCCATTCAGGGCCTCCTTAACAACCTCTTCCACGATCGTGGAGACCATACTCCATTGGGCCTGTAGCCCCATTATGATGCCTGGCCACCCTCACCTGGCCATTAATGTGGCTCTGGGCCTCCTGGGAGATCTTCTTCCTGACCAGATATGACCTTATTTGGTCAGAGATCTTCTCTGCCTTGCCCGTAGGGTTTTCCACTATCTCCTCAACCGGAGAGTTATCCTCTCTGGGTCTCTTATTCTTCCTTCCGGGACCCTCGGCATCGGTGTCCGCTTCGGACGCTGAAGTTAGCGGCCATTTTCCAGCCTTCTCAACGCTCATAAACTCTACTGTGGTCATTGAAGGCCTACTTACTTCCTGCTCCATCGTTAAAGTCACTTGTGTAACATGGAGGGGACCTTTCTACTCTTTGCCACCGTTAAAGCCTCTCAGGTGAGAAGCCTCAACGTTCCTACCAACTCTTTTATCCGCCATTTTACACTTTTCAGCGTCCATGTTGTCCGGCACTTAAACGTTCAACGGTGATGATTGATGATTGGTGATGATCGATGACTGATCATTTGGTGATGATTACGTTTATATTACGGTGATGAATGATGACTCTGTATAACCGCCTACTGCCCTATGTTGAGAGAAATCTTGGAGAATACCAAGGAAGCTTTAGACCTAACAGATCTACTATAGATCAGATTTTTTCCCTAAAGCAGATGTGCGATAAAATGAAGGATATTAATATCTCCCAGATACCAGATTGTTTAATTTTTCTATAATAGAGTTAACTGAACTCTATATATTTATTTTATTAAACTCAATTTTAAAAGTTCAGAATGGCCGAACCCAAAACATATTCGGGCATTCCATTTAGTTGTTTCTCTCAGTTGAGAACCGTTGAGAAACGTGACATCTGTAATCCTCACTTGCTTGCCATGGAAGTAACCCCTCAGGAGGGCGTACAGATTGCATGAGATATTATATTCCTGTAACTACTAGAGCATTTGAGGCCGCCCCCAGACGCTGTCGAAAGCGAATATGCCAAAGAATAATGAAATTATATCAAATCAAATTATATTTTCCGTTACAATTGGAAAGAAAAAATTTAATAATGAAGCCTAAGCTAATTATCTTTAGATTCTAACTTATTTAATTTTTATTTTATTGATTTTCTTTTAGTCACTTCAGCCGCTCTTATCTTCAATTATATTTACGAAACACTTTTTTACAAATTAGAATTGTTTAGTTTTTATTCGAAAAAAACAATTTTTTCTTATCATTTATACATTTGGGGAATGATAGCGACTGAGTTAAGGAAATTCACTTTTTTGTTTGTCAACCTATTCCAGTAGCTGAAACATGAAAAAAAATGCATTATTTATAGCATAGCATAGAAGAAACTATTATTTATAATACAATGTGGAAAAATATTACAATAGTTTATCTACAGTTCCACTTTCTTTGTTTGTTTTTTTACAGAATATCTAACATTATATCTACAGGCCCCGGTGAATAAAAGTAGATTTTTGTCCAGAGAGAGTTACCTGTATTTAGGGAGGTGAAACCGTGTCATTCTCGTAGTTTTTGTCTTGAAATGGATTTATAATATAAGCAATAACACCTTTTCAAGCGAATGCCTGACTTAGACCTTTATTCACTACGAAAATAACACGATTCGGCTTCCTTAAGTGTAAGAAACTCATTTTGGAGAAAACTCAACTTAACCACTTATTCACTGGGGCTGTAGTTATAATAAGTTGTTCAACTTTATCTGTCTCAGAAATTGTAAGGACGTCCTAAAATAGAAAGGACCCGTAGAGATATGCCCCGAAGCGTTCCTACAGGAGGGGTATATCTAATAAAAATGATATTTTATATTATATTCAATTAATTTTACATTGGAGCCCATGATTAAATTTAGCATACTCCAATGTCGATAAAATTATTTATACATTAGGATAGGAGGTTTTCACTATCTGTAGCACTTATCGAAGTTTTTGTTTATTTTGTTCTGCAGTGCGAACATTTGATATGTATTAACGAAGTATACATAGGATTTCCTTTACATAAAGTATCTTCATAAGAGGTTCCTGGTTACCTTAAACCATTTTTTCAATATTGGAAACTTAACATTCCCCTTATAAAAGGCTCTCAGAGAGCAGGAATTCCCAGCATGCTGAGATCAATTTTTCCATTTAAAGTTGGGCCGTTCTATCTATTTATTTTTCATTTTTTGGATGAACCCAGAATTCCTCACCGTGCGTCCAAACAAACTTCATCGCCGATATCTAATTTAATAATTAGAATACTCCACAACTTGGAAGAAAATGCCTTGCTGCTGTTTCTTGTTTCGAATCAAAGTATTTGATTGTCCCTTCCTACCAGGTACAATATATTGCAACAATTGTATCACATTAGAATGTGATCAATAAGGTTTCAGATATATTTTATAAAGTGGATTTTTTTTCAAATCCTGCATTAATGCATACCAACAACTTAGGGGGAATAACTAATAAAATATTCAGCTCTATAGGCATCGTCATTTTGTGTGATACAGTAATTATTAAATCATTGAATCAGGTGAGTTTGTACTTTGTAGACAATTCAATTATTTATCAATTGAGTATTGGATTTTTCATAAACTAATAATAATTAAATGAGCCTCTGTAGAAACACACAATCGAAACATACTCACTCAAAAAACATAGTATTTTATAAAAGAGACGCAGGATCATCTGTAATATTGGCCACCACAACATTTCATCACCATACATAAATCATAATTGCGAGGGAAAACCATACTTAAAACTATGTTTCCACATTTTTACTTAGTTTTAATCATACGATTTTTTTTATTTCACGATTTCAACAAATATGCTCATTTTGACCACACCTTATTCTGTTCTGACTTGTTTTTAAGTCGTAGTAACTGTTAGTTTTTAAAATATGTAATGTGGTGAAGTGGCAGCTGTTAGAACTACTAACAATTAGTATACCTCTTCCTTTTTGACTCGCCACTCGTCCCACTACCAGTCAGTAAAGTATGAATCTCGAAGCCGCCTGTTTCTTTTATTAACCTCATTTAATATAATGTTTATTTTATGCATATACTTTTGTAAATACTGTCAGAGCTTTCTCATAGACTTTTAGTAGCGTGGATTTCTTTCCCATTTTATATATGTTTAAAAATATTACACACATTTACATAAAAATAAGGTATAAAATAATAATATTAAACATTATATTTTGATACCAGTAATAAGAAATACTGGACGCAGTGCACCCAGATCTTAGTTTGATAAATGATTACATTTTGAGCAACGGATTTATGGTTTAATAGGTATTTAAGGAAATCATGGGTATCTGCTTCGCATGTTGTTGCTTCGAGTTTAGTTACAAGTTTTAACTTTCCCTTCGTTCCCTTTTAATATTTTCCATAAATAAAAGTCATTAGTAGCTTTAGTATGGAAAAGAGAATGTAATTATGGGAAATCATTGGTGTATATTTTGGTAATCATGATTCGTATACAAATGAATGTTTCAACAAACACATAGCATCTATTATTACTTTGAAATGTTAGTTGAAACTTTTATTTTTTGATTAAACGATTACCGAAATCTATTCATTATTCTTAATTACATTCTTTTTTCCATAACTATAGCTCACGATATCTTATATTATTTTGGAAAATAAAAATGAAACGAATAAACAATTAAAGCATGTAACTCAACTCGAAGCAACTACCTGCAGACTATTTACCAAAGCATATATAGTTCATATGGTATATATTTCTTTTTGTAAATTTAGTAGTTGCTATTTAGCAAGCGATCCAATTACAATTGTTAAATTGACTCACGGATGAGTTATCTATGAAGATTCTTTTCTACCAATATTTAAATAGAAGGATAGAAAATATTATGGAATTCATAAGTTGGGTTACTTTACCATGTCCAAGGTTTGATCTGCAGCCCATTCTTGAAATAGATGTGGCCCTTGCTGCAGGTTGATATGGTGAACGACACGAGACTAACAACGACGCCAGCCGTCACCATGATATACCACCAATAGAGCAACATCTCTTCCTCCTGTTAATATAAAAAATCTAACTTAGGTTAAACTGTAAGGCATAGGTTAAAGTACTATAATAGGTTAAAGGTTAAAAATCATCACTATCAACACGGTTAGTGTTTGGAGTATTTTGGACTCGTGCTATAAAATTATTTTGAGAATACTTTTCATAATATTTTAGTGTTTCAATCAAAACATATTAATATTTTTTGATGAAAATTTTATATTAATTTATAAAACTTCCTATAAGGATTGTTCACATTGTGATGAACGAAAGAAAGCCACTTTTTGGAACAATTAATGTTGTTTTCCTCAAGGTAGATACATTACGATAAAAACAAATTCAACTATTTTTCTTCTAATAATCACATTGAAAGATCTATGCAGATTAATTTTAAAGAATGTTTTTTTTCTAATCACATTTTTCCTATAACAATAGTAAAATAAAGTAAAGAAATAAGTAAATTGGATCTATTAGCAAATACATAGCAGACTACTCTACTCCTCTTTAAACTAAAATCCTAATCCTAAGTGACCCTTCTAAAGGCTCACCCAGCCTCTAAAAGTGGGTACCCATAATAAGGGAGGAAATATGGCGGTTGAGTGTGATCTAGAACAAATCACTTCCCGGCACAACCGTTGTCCAAGAAACAGCACAGTCTCTACCATGTATTGAACCCCAGACAGTTTTTTTTTATACACAAATAGTACCTATATATGTTTACATTCAGAAAATCCAAAAAAAGATGATTAGTCATCGAATGACCTTGTATCACTAACAACTATTAAACACTAGATTATAACAGGTTATAAACAACACCTATACATTTTTTTAGATGCTTTAATTATTATTATTGTTTAATATTATGTTTGACAAATATTATGAATTGAAGTTTAAAACATCTTACTAGATCGACGTGTCTTGTATTAGACAGACTGAAATTTACAAGGTAACTGATAATATAAGACCGTAGTAGTGGTCTAGTTTCAAGACTGTATTTTATTTTATTGTTTAATCAATTTTTTATTATTGAAATTTATAAAAGATATATACATTATTACGTTTAATGGATAAAAGAAACTCAAATGTTTCATTTACCGTGCGGCAAATCTTGGATAACTCCTTTAAAACATACTCGTCTGCTTGAATCCAGATGAATGTTGAGTAGTTCTGTACCGCAAGGCCCAGGAAAATCTACAACAATCCACATTATTTAATATCCTTCTTTTCTCATAGAATCATAAAAGATTAATGAATAATGTCCATTCCCTGATATTACTAATGCAATAATGATATAATCAACGATATGATATAGAAAAAGAAATAGATTCAATGCCTGTATTGCTCACCAATTGATGGAGGTATAGAAAACTAAGTGATTACGTTAACTACGACTAAAAAATATTGAAAAATCAAAACAGTTGACCAATAATTATAAAAAATATTTTGTTATTCACTCTAGAAATAATAAATTACTAACTTTTATCCTGAAAATTGATTTATTATTCGACAACTTACAAAATGTTTGGTATTTGTACACACCTACCTTAAATGTCTTCCTACGATTACGCCTCCCGTTTGCGGTTTATTTATTTTATTTTTATTTTATAAATTATTCAACCAAGTGGAAAACCTATAGTTATTATGCTAACTTTATATATACCTTTATAATGTTGTTTGAGGAGGTAATGCATCAATAAGTTTTTAGTTATTTGTCCAAACGGACGGTAGCTCTTAGATGTCTGGATTTTAATAGATTAAAACCAGAGTAAAAATGAGTTTCAGAGAGCACAGTTTTAGACCTGTGTCCCAATTCAAATACCCGGTGTTGTAGAATGAAAAAGAATGTTTTACCCATAAAGTAGGTTTTTATTAGCAAACAAAACATCTTGTAACTTTAAAAGACATTATTCAGCAAACAGTAAGGTTACTTGAGGGTTACCTCATTTAAACAGTGTTGCAACTAAATAATACTAATAATAATAATACAAATTTCACCACATTCACCCCTTGGTCAAAACAAAAACAAATAAATATTACTCTTATTAATTATCACATCATAAAAGTACATAATCTTTAAAATATTTGGGAGATTTTCTTTCACGCTGAGGCCTTTCATTCAAATTCTTATCAGGCGTAAGAGATTCAAGGTCTAGAGACTGAGATTCCTCAACAGGTTTTACCACATCAGGATTAGCTTCTGAGGTTCCATTCTCCTCTAATGCAGGTTGAGGTTCGTTGAAGTTGTAATTATCTGGGATGTCGATGGCACCAGGAGATAGAGTGCCTCTTGGTGTCAATTGTTGAAGGGAGACCGTGGATTCTGATCCATCCTTTCTTCGAACACGGGCATAGTGAGGATTAGCTTCCAGTAAATCGAATTTTTCCACTGGATCTTCATATTTGCTATGCCTCACATTCCGTTCGGCAAGTACAGGGCCACGTTTAAGCCATGATGGAAGAGTAACACCATTGGCTGTTCGTCGATGATAACTGAAAAATCTTTCATGTGGTGTGTAATTCGTAGCGGTACACAACAAGGATCGAACGGCATGGAGAGATTCTTGCAGCACCTTTTCCCAATCTTCGGCTTGCAGACCTTGGGTTTTCAAGGCCAGTGTAATCGTTTTCCATAGTGTACCGATCAAACGCTCTATTTGCCCGTTACCTTGCGGATCGTATGGTGTGGTTCGGCATGTAGCAACTCCATTTGCATGGAGAAAAGATTGAACTTCTTTAGACATGAAAGAAGCTCCTCGGTCTGAGTGTAAAAACATCGGCGTTCCAAACAAGCAGAAGAGATTTTTCAAACAATTAACCACAGTAGCAGCTGAAACATCCCGCCATGCATAAGCAAAGGGAAATCGAGAATATTCTTTGATAATTGTGAAAAGGTAAAAGTTACGTGTCTTGGATGGAATCGGCCCTTTAAAGTCAATACTGATTCGCTCAAATGGAGAGGTAGCCTTAACGAGAATTCCTGACGTTTTCGAAAATCTCGGCTTCACCTCAGCACAGACTTGACAGCTGGTAGTCATTTTCCTGACATCCTCAAGTGAATATGGAAGATTCTTACTCTTAAGCCAATGAAACTCGCGAGTTATACCAGGGTGACACAAAGATTGATGGAGCTGAAACAAATCAGTAATGCTGGTAGCATTACAAATTATAGAGAGTGTCAGCTTTTGTATTCTCGTTGCTAGGGCGGTAGCTAATATCATACACAAAAGGTGCTAACTCCAACCTCCGTCTTGTTATTTTCTCGTTTTTAATTTTACTTGCATGCTTACGGTGGAAAATAAAAGAGAGGACTTCCTGATCTCTGATGAGTTCAAAATGTTTCCCTAGAAGAAAATATCTCCAGTGTCTCAAAGACTCTACAATTGCTGCAGCCTCTTTTTCAATTGGTGGGTGCCCGCTTATTTCAGATTTGGTCAGTGAACGAGAGAAAAAGCGACTGGTCGAGCATCTTGGATAAGAGTAGCGCCCAAGGCATAACGAGATGCATCAGTTTCCACCACAAAAGGACGGGAGTCATCAATAGTTGTGACAGTGGACTCAGCAATTTCTTTCATTCAAATTCTTATCAGGCGTAAGATATTCAAGGTCTAGAGACTGAGATTCCTCAACAGGTTTTACCACATCAGGATTAGCTTCTGAGGTTCCATTCTCCTCTAATGCAGGTTGAGGTTCGTTGAAGTTGTAATTATCTGGGCCGTCGATGGCGCCAGGAGATAGAGTGCTTCTTGGTGCCAATTGTCGAAGGAAGACCGTGGATTCTGATCCATCCTTTCTTCGAATACGGGTATAGTGAGGATTAGCTTCCAGTAATTCGACTTCTTCCACTGGATCTTCATATTTGCACCAAGAGGCACTCTATCTCCTGGCGTCATCGACATCCCAGATAATTACAACTTCAACGAACCTCATCCTGCATTAGAGGAGAATGGAACCTCAGAAGCTAATCCTGATGTGGTAAAACCTGTTGAGGAATCTCAGTCTCTAGACCTTGAATCTCTTACGCCTGATAAGAATTTGAATGAAAGGCCTCAGCGTGAAAGAAAATCTCCCAAATATCTTAAAGATTATGTACTTTAATGATGTGATAATTAATAAGAGTAATATTTATTTGTTTTTGTTTTGACCAAGGGGTGAATGTGGTGAAATTTGTATTATTATTATTAGTATTATTTAGTTACAACACTGTTTAAATGAGGTAACCCTCAAGTAACCTTACTGTTTGCTGTATAATGTCTTTTAAAGTTACAAGATGTTTTGTTTGTTAATAAAAACCTACTTTATGGGTGAAACATTCTTTTTCATTCTACAACACCGGGTATTTGAATTGGGTCACAGGTCTAAAACTGTGCTCTCTGAAACTCATTTTTACTCTGGTTTTAATCTATTAAAATCCAGACATCTAAGAGCTACCGTCCGTTTGGACAAATAACTAAAAACTTATTGATGCATTACCTCCTCAAACAACATTATAAAGGTATTTTCTTACAAGTTAGCATAATAACTATAGGTTATCCACTTGGTTGAATAATTTATAAAATAAATAAACCGCAGCAACAGCAAACAGTAAGGCTGTATAATGTCTTTTAAATTTACAAGATGTTTTGTTTGCTAATGAAATTGTTGTAGAATGAAAAAGAATGTTTTACCCATAAAGTAAGTTTTTATTAGCAAACAAAACATCTTGTAATTTTAAAAGACATTATACAGCAAACAGTAAGGTTACTTGAGGGTTACCTCATTTAAACAGTGTTGTAACTAAATAATAATAATACAAATTTCACCACACCTGGGACGTGAGGTTACAGTTAATAACAAAGTAGAGCGCGATATACAAGCCAGAATAACTGCAGGAAATATGTGTTATTCCTCTTTAAGATGAGTGTTGCAGTTTAAGTCACTCTCTAAAAGAATGCAATTGCAAATAAACAAAACCATAGTAAGACCGGTAGTCATGTATGGGTGCAAGACACATGGTCCCTGACCAAAATCAGAATTTATGGTCAACTCATGGGAAAGGAAAATATTAAGAAGAATATCGGGGAGGAGTGGCTGATATGCGGTATGGAGAAGAAGAAAAATGATGGATGGGGCATGTGGAAAGAGTGCAAGAACACAGGATACGATTGAAAATGCTCTATGAGAAACCGGATGGCAAACGAAGCAGAGGACGCTCTTGGATCAAATGGCAGAATATGTCGAGGTCTTAAAGCTGCTGGGAATACAAGACTGGAGGTAAATAGCGCAAGATCGCAGAGATTGGTCTGCTGTGGTGGTGGAGGCCTGGGTTCTTGCAGGACCGTAGTACCAGAATAATAATATAGTAAATTCGTACTAGTTGCAGTGAAACCTATCGGTCGAATAACTAGAGATTCTTTTGCTGTTTTAAAAACATACGTACGAAAAAACTCGAATTTAACATCACACAAATGTAGATTATAACTATTATAGAAGCAAGTCTCCATAATTGCTGAGAGTACTTACCTGGACAACGAGACACGGGAGGAAGGGGAACTTTGCGAGCGAGAGTGAGATGACGTGCTGGGACAAGAGAGCCACTCCGAAGCTGAATGGAAACATGACAATGCCAGGCGGCCTCCCGCTCCTGCAATACTTGCAGCTCTGGAAGGGATTGTACAGAGCGCAGACCAGCAGGCTGCAGATGGACCAGGCCAGGTTCAAGTAACCGTAGGTTGTTTGGTTCTTGAGATCTCCCATCGACGCGAT
Organism: Arma custos; assembly: GCA_037127475.1. Lineage (NCBI taxonomy): Eukaryota > Metazoa > Arthropoda > Insecta > Hemiptera > Pentatomidae > Arma > Arma custos. Next base: position 90,170,301 of record CM073759.1, read on the forward strand.
AACAATTTTGCACTATATTGGTAGAAAAGGTTATTAGTAACTTTATAATTTGATTTAATCGATGTTGACTTGAAACATATGTTTTCGAAAGTAAAGACCGTGTCGCACGAAGATAATTACTTTGTAGATAATAAGCACTGTAATCGTGATATATTGAATATATATGGACTACCAGTCCAAACACTGATTCTACTAGATGACAGTAAATTCTGATTCGATCAGTTATTAGCTATCAACTGCGATCTACCGTCACGTTAAATGCAGCAAAAGTTTGGTTGTCCGGAAAATAATGGAGGATTTTATGTTTTTTTTTTCTAAATACCTCTGAAATAATAAATTGTATGGATTTGTTGGACTTTTATAAATTTAAACAACTATTTATCATATACAAAGAAAACTTTTTGTTAAGCTCTGTAATATTTTGCTACTTGAAAATAATTCAGTCTTTACTAAGATGCCAAAGCGATGAAGAATGAAGAATGGATCCTCGAAGTCAGCAAACCAACCGTCGATGACAATCTCAAGGCGATTGGGAAGGTGAAAAAGCTTGAAAGTTGGCAGAACTCCCACTGCATTCATTGTCTACAAGACTCAAGCCTCCCTCTCGAAATATCTGGAGCCACCGTCAAACAGTGCACTCACTTAAACTGCCGCAGACGTACCTGACTATTTGGACCCCGTTCCGGCGGAATTCGAACTCGGAAACAAAATATGTGGAAATAATGCCTTGAAATCTTAGTTAAGACTGAATTATCTCCAAGTAGCAAAATGTTACAGATGTAAACAAACATTATTGTTTGAAACAGAATTTATAAGTTCATTTATAAAAGTCAAAAGTTCAAAAAACATTCACTATTTGCTGAGATATTTTAACTAAAACATACCATAAAATCCTGCATTATTTTCCGGACAACGCAATAGTCGAAAACTCGTATATATTTTCTGTCATTATCAAAATGTAACCTAACCTAGCCTTATCAAATCAAAATTGACATCGATTGCTGTTGGTATACGTTGATTGATTCTCAGAGAAAGAATAAAATAAAATAATTAGCTTTTTAACCTATATTAAATTACGTGATTACTTTTAAAATATAAATTTCTGGGATATTCTTTAAATTTGTATAATATAATTGATAGAAAAAGCTAATAAAAATACAGTTTTATCGAAATTTAAAAAGATTTTTCGTGGAACAGGACGTAAGAAAAGCTTTCAGGAAGAAGTGCTAAATGATCTCCAGCTTTAGATTATTTTTATGAAAGCATTAAAATATACCAATTCTCAAGTAATAAAGCTCCGAAATTAAAATGTTGGCCCTAAATAAGAGCATTTGATAGAATAAGACTAAATTTGACAATGTCATATATTTTTATTTAAATTAAATTTATTGAACATGTGTTTTAAATGTTATTTTTCAATCTTATGTGAATAAAGCCATGGATTGGTTACTTTCTAACTATCTGTCTTATTCATTACAGATAACTTTTTTTTTTCCTCCCTGCCATTGCTGCCATACGGGGTTCGGCAGTGGAGGATTGATACGTTGGATTTACGCACGCCCACAACTGCCAAAAAACGGCCTCCTTTTTTTTTGCCCCCTACCTGCCATCACTACCATACGGGGTTCGGCAGTGGCGGGTTGATACGTTGGGTTTACGCACGCCCACCACTGCCAAAAAACTACACTTTATTAAAAAAAAACTCTTATTTTACAGCATAAGTGTGGGGTACCATTTATCTCCTGGGTACATTAATGAACAAAAATAAAAATCTGTGGTGCTGCTCGGTGCACGGATGTGCACCTTACTGATGGGGCAGCACCTTTAAGGCCTCCTGGCCGGTCTGCATCCGTCCGGTTGCCGTCCAGCCCTCCTGGTCCGCCGCATCCGTCCGGTCCGCATCCGGCCAGTCCACTCCCTCAGTCCTCTCCTCCTGGGGGCTCATCCTCCGGTGAATGCTCTGGTGACTCCTGCTCTGGTGGCTCGCCGGGTGGCCGTATCCTGCTGATAGTGAAGTGTGCAGGACCGACCACCTCCTTCCACCCGTGGACAAACTCCCTAAAATGAGGGTAATTGTCCTCCTCGACCAGGCGGGGAAAGTCTTCCTCGGCGAGGACGAAGATCCCGGTTTTCCTTGACATCCTGGCTCGGTGTCCTTCCATCGCGGTGCAGGAGAGCTTCAGATGCTCCGCCGTTTCTAGGACTCCACAGGTGGGGCACCGGGGGTCGATCTCTCTTCTATGCTCACTGAGCTTTCACCGGAACCCACCGTGTCCCGTCAGCATCTGCGAGACCCAGTAGTCCGGGAGGACCCATGTGGCAGACAACCTCGACTGGACGGTGGGGAAGAACTTCCTCAACGTAGAGCCCTTCTGGCTCGTCACCCACCGTCCGTTCCATTGCTCTATCGAGTCCTCCCTCAATATCTTCTTCCACAGGTTCGGGGTCTCGCCGATCCTCTGACGGAGTCCCTCCGGAAGCGTCTCCAGCCCCTGACTCTTCGCCTCGTACTTAAGGGCATCCTCCTTCAGGAGGAGGTCCAGGGGCATGGGTCCGACGAGCACCTGCACCGCCTCATGCGACACCGTTCTATAAGCCTTCGTGACCCTTGGCAGAGCCAGTCTCTGGATCGTCGCCAGTCTCCTCTTCTGCAGCTGCGTGAGGTTTCGGCGCCGCGCTGGGGATGCATACCTCAGGATACCCAAGACCACGCCCTTGTAAATGGTCATAGTTTCTGGTTACCTGAGGCCCCAGAATGCACCCTCTATTCTTCCAAGTCCGTTCAGTGACAGGGTCACCCTATCCTTTAAGTATCCCACGTGAGGGGAGGCGTCGATGTTTCTCCTAAACTTCACGCCAAGGTATTTCACCTCCTCACGCAGTCTAACTCTTTCTCCTTGAATATCCAATATGATAGGGTGAGCACTGTCAGTGGAGACCCTGAAGAGTATGGCCTGGATCTTGACTGCGGCCATACTCAGCTTCCTCCTCACGCACCATTTCGCATCGAGATTGGCGCACCTCTCCGCTTGCGTCATCAGTCTGGCTCTGCTGTTCGTCGTCACGTACTGCCAGGTCGTCGACGTAGGCCGTGGCAAGGAACTCTTCCTCTTCTAGCTCCCCCAGCAACTGGTCGAACAATAGCTTCCACAGGGTCGGTCCTTGGGCATCCTCTCTCGATCCTACTCTCGACCTCGTAGTAGCTACCTCTCACCCTGACACTCCTGTCACTGAGGTAGCCACTCACGAGGGAGTACAAGTTGCTGGGGGTGTCGAACTCATGCAGCCGCTGGAGTACGCAGGGTCACATACACTGTCAAAGGCGGAGGATATGTCAAACAGTACAAGTATGACATATTTCTCCGCCTTCTCTTCCACGTCCCTGCGCACTCTCAGCAGTGCATCTGTGGTTCCCTTGCCATGGGTCGAGCCGAACTCCCGTGGATGACTCGCTGCACCGAGGACCGGCCTTAGGCTGGTAACGATGAGGCTCTCCAGGACTTTACTAATCACCGGGAGGAGGCATATCGGCCTTTTTTTTTTTCTTTTTTTTTAACCCCCTTCCCTGCATATGAGGCATACAGGGTTTCCTCCAGTGGGGGTTCACCACTGGAGGTACAAATCGGGTATTGTATTCTATATATCCATTTATTAATATAAACACTGGACCTATGGTGTAGCCCGGTGCACGGTTGTGCACCTTAGGGCTACACCTTATCCTTTCCTCGTCTTCTTTCCTCGAGCCTATCCTTCATCCTCCTGGGAGTCCTACAAGGTTTGGTCCGGCGGTCTTCCCGGTTCCTGTCCTCTCCGTGTAAGCATGAAGTGGGCCGGGCCCACGGCCTCCTTCCATCCGTATACGTACTCCCTGAAACTTGCGTAGTTCTCCTCCTTCACAAGTTCAGGGAACACGTTCTCGGTGACTCCGTAGATGCCTGTTTTCATGGATAACCTCGCGCGCAGGGCGTCGTATGCGGTGCATGATGCCACTACATGCTCGACAGTTTCCGGAACTCCACAGCTGGGGCAGTTGAGGTCCAAATGATATCCGTGCTGGCTTAGCTTCCATCTGAACCCCCTATGTCCCGTGAGGATCTGCGACATCCAGTAATCAGGAAGGACCCATCTGGCCTTTAGTCTTGACTCGACGGTGGGGAAGTACTTCCTAAGGGTGCTCCCTTTTTCGGATGTCACCCACCGTCCATTCCACTCCGTCAGGGAGTCCTTCCTGAGCTCGTCCTTCCATCTGTTCGGGTTCGCCTGGATCCTCTCCGGAAGAGCTGCCAAGCCGCTTCTCTTCACATCATGCTTTGCAGCATCTTCACCCAGCAGGAGGTCTACAGGTATACCTCCCGCCAGGATCTGCACCACCTCATGGGACGTTGTCCTGTACGCCTTGGTCACTCGCAGAAGAGCCGCTCTCTGCGCCGTTGCCAGCTTTCTTCTTTGCCGCTGTGAGAGGTTTATGCCCCAGAAGGGGGACGCATACCTCAGGATACCCAGAGTGACTCCTTTGTAGATCGTCATGTTGACTGGGTACCTGAGGCCCCAAAAGGCTCCGCCAATCCGACTGAGGCCGTTCATCGTCTGGCTCACCCTCGTCGCCAGGTGGTCCAAGTGAGGGGTCACGTCCAGGTTCCTTCCTATCCTTACTACGAGGTAAGTGACCACCTCACATGCCCTGATCCTTTTCTCGTTTACTTTGAATGTGATAGGGTGAGCCCTATAAGTTCTTCCTCGCAAGAGAACGGCCTGGATTTGGCAGCTGCCATCCTCAGCGTCTTCCTCTCACACCAGGCACTTACCAAGCTGGCACATCTCTCGGCTTCCACCGAGATCTCGGCTCTGCTATTCGAGTAGACAATCGCAGCGAGGTCATCCCCGTACGCCGTGGCAGGGAACCGCTGTTCCTCCAGGACGCCGAGCAACTCGTCGAAAACTAGCTTCCACATGGCCGGTCCTAAGACCGAACCCTGTGGGCATCCTCGCTCCACCCTCTCCTCGTGCCTGTGGTAGCTACCTCGAGACATATCGGCCTATACGCCTTAGGTGTCTCCTTATCCTTGCCTCCTCCCTTGTAGAAGAGTCTCAAGTCCGGAATCCACCACCTGCTCCAGGACTCCTGGTCCAGACACTCATTGAAGATGCCCAGAAGGTCCCAATGAGGGGGGCGCTGTTCTTCCGTCGAGTCCTGGGGCTCTGCCGATCGTCTTCCTATCCACGGCAAGACGAAGGTCCCAAACATCCCATGTTGGGCAAAATTCGGTACCTGGAGGGCACACAGTGGTGCGTCTCACCATCCTATCACCTTCCGTATCCTGGGAAGGATCATCCCTGGGGTATGTATGTATGTATATACATCTTACATCTTAGCTGTCTCCTCCAGGGTGGTTGCCTGGGCATCTCCCACTCTGATAGCCGACAACATGGTCAGCGGCTTTACCTTGCCCAGTGCCACCCTTTACGGGGATACCCCAGGGATTCTTCTCCGATTCCTCGACGATAAACTCGTCCCAATCTCTTCTTCTGGTGACGCCGTTTCGGTATGCCCTATACCGAGCACTCTTTGTTCATCAGTCATATCACGTCCTTTTCGCGAGTTGCTGGGACTCCTTACAGTGTACTTGACAATCCCGGCTACCAGCCTGGTGCCTTGTATTCGTCTGATTTTCCCTCTTGCAGTTGCTGCAGGTGGGTCTATCGCCTGCCTTCTTTTTGGGGTACTCCTTCCTGTTTACATGCTGCCCTTGAGTGACCATATCCTTGGCACTGCAGGCATCTTGGGGCGTCGAGAGTGCCCAGGAAGGTGAGGCCCCACCATCCTCCGACCACCACCTCCTCACTGTGCAGGGCGTACCTAACCTGGGGATCCAACTCGATCACCCAGGTTTTGGTAAACCCTGTTCTAGTTTGCCTCCCGTATAGGATGCGCAATTGCTCATCTTTGACCTCTATGCCCTTTGTTCTCACCCTTTCTTTTATTATTTCTGTGAGTTTCGATTCGTTCCATCCAGTTGCAACTCCTCGAACTTCCATCCACGGCCACCTTCTTCTAGCAGCCTTAGCCTCAAGGCCGGTCTCCTTGAGTTTCTGCCAGGCAACTATTTTCTCCCCGGCGCTCCTGTCTTCTGCTCGGACCAGTACTCCATCTGCCTTGGTGTCCCTTACTAATTTAATCTCGATTCCCAGCTCCGTCGGTGACTGGAGCTGTTCGATTACCTCCGATAGAGACTTTCCCACTGCGCCGATCTTAATATAGAACGGCGCCTTCACGCTACTTGTTTTTTTCGGCAGACTTCACACTCTCTGCCATCGTCTTTTGCTTCTTTCCTTCCAGTATCGGGATTGGGTTTTCTTTTCCTTTTCCCACCCCTGTTCTACTTTTTCTCTACTTGAGTGAGTGTATTCCGCTTCCTATGTATCCTCCTCGTGGTCATATTAGTGCCTCTACATATCTCCGAACCGCTGGCCTTTTGTGGCATTGGTGCCGGTTGCGCTCCTTGGTAATTACTCCCAGTCTTTGACGTCCCGGGTTCTGATTGCTTGGGGGGTCTCTCTTCTTGGATTCTGTGCCCGTCTGCTAGTTATCGTTGGGGCTACAATCCGCAACCTTTCGGGCCACCATCTGGTGGAGTTCCTCTATGCAGAGCACCTCCCTAACCACATGTTTCACCAACGTTGGTATTAGATTCCGTTCTGTCTCCAGTCCAAGGATGATATCTCGCAGGGAGGCGACGCTCCCATTAATGTAATATTGTTTCTCCCTAGAAATGGAGTTTTTCGCCCTTTCTAGGTTATTCCTCATCTTCTCTTTAATTTGTCTTGCCTTTTCCCTATGTTGTCCTCGCATGGGAGGAGGGGGTTGGGAGTGACCTCTCTCTGCCTCTTCTTTTTTTCGATTTGGGGCTAAAAATAATGGCCCCATCTGTTTCCATACCTTCGTTTAGCTCGCTTTCGCTGGTGGCCTGCATATACGTTTTAGGCGCCCCCTCACCAATGACCTCAATGAACCTCGTCATTGGGCTAGGTTCCCCGTCGCCTGTCGTTTCCGCACTTATTTCAACCACATCCATTGGATTCACTTTACTTGTAGCCGCCATCTTGTTTTTCCCTTCTTCTTTAGGGGGGTTTTTTGGTCTCAATAAAGCTTTTTGGGCCTATATAATCTAAAATTTTTTTTAACACTTCCTCCTGTATAGCGGTTTTTTTTCCAATCTGGGATTTGGATAACCCACAAAAATAATTAAGGGGGCACACAAAATCACCCGTCTAAATCACCAATGCACCGCACAATTTAATAATAAACAAAACAATTTTTTTCTTGTCCACACCAGGCTACACAATTAATATTTTATTAATTGGGTACACTCTCCTGTTCCCTGGGAATCCTTATTATTATCTCCCAGGATAATCTTAACATCAGCACTCGGGCTGTAATCAAGCCGTTGCTCCAGACTATAAAAGGCATCTTTTTCATCATCTCTTGATGGTTCAGTCGGGGCATGGACACTAATCATACTATAATCGTGAAATTTTCCTTTTATTCGAAGATGGCAGATTCTTGGACTAATTGCATCAAAACCAATAACTAACTGGCTCATCTTCTTGCTTAATATAAATCCAGTTCCAAGTGTGTTTCTTGTCATCGCAGCTGTAGAAGATGGTATGACTTCTGGCTGAAAGCACCTTGACCAGTCCATCTTATTTCTTGGATTGCAGCTAGGTCAACACGATAGCTGTCCAGTTGTGTTAAAAGCTGATGTAGAGCTCCCGGTCTATGAAGAGATAAAGCATTCCATTGACTTATAGTAAGATCCATTAGGCGTGCGTTGAGTCGTTTCCCATTCTTGTTGCAGGTTTCGTAATGATAGTCTTCAGAGGAGAGAGTTATTAGCCCAAACTCTGCTCCCGAATCAGGTGGGGAGGGGCTGCCCTCTTTGAGCTTCCTGATCTGCTTCCCCGTCAAGGGCAGCAACCTAGGGGAGGTAGCCCTAAGGTGTATACTATAAGTGACCTTTGTCTGTCAGCTGCGCTCCGGCAGTCGAAGGAAGCGGACGCATGTTAAATTGGCTCCCGGAGATTATCCTCACCTACCACTGGCCCAACAGCTATCAGTAGGCTCTCAGACACCGAGCAGGTAAGATGTGTTTTAACTTAGCTCTGTGATCAGTGAACTGGAAAGTTACGAGTGCGTGAGTAGTGGTTGAGGGACATTCGTGCGATTCGGAGCCCTCCACGGACAAGAGTATCATTAAGATGAAAATATAAGATATCATCATATAAGATATCATTAAAATGAGAGATGACTCCCGCCTACAGACGCCTATACTGGTTGGCTCGACAGATGAGAGCTGCAGGGAAGCTGAAATACGTTCGCCGGCGGCAGAGTGCGGAGCCGGAAGGATAACGATCATCCTGTCATTTATATCGACCAACCATCCGACTTGGATGTGTACTTCTGACCGTGCGGCACCCGTTCGCTCTTTATTGGCTTCTCGTTGGAACTTTCACTGGTCCTTAATAACAAATTTACGTTTTTTGTTTCTTTAACTACTAATATATTTTTTTTTTAGTTTATACTATATTTTTTCCTTTTAATACTGTAAATTTTACAACACAATCGGCGAACCTTGGACTCATTGTAATTCTAAATATCCATAATGTAATTTTTACATCAGTTCATCCATTAAACTACTCTTTACTTCAGCATCTTCCCTTCTCATTCTGATAATTCCACGATTACCAAACCCATATGTCTAATCTCCTGATCTCTTGTCAAGTTAATTCTCAATCCCTGTCTGCCCATTTTGATGAATTTCAAGAATATTTCCCCCACAACTTTTATCATATTATTGCAGTATCTGAAAATTGGCTTAAACCACATATTCCTTCCTCCTCCATCACCCAACCTGACTATATGTTTCTCCGCCATGACCGAGATAACCGGACTGGTGGAGGAGTAGGTCTTTATGTCCATCAAACCCTAAAAGCCCGAATCCTTGAATCCTCTCTTCCATCCCAAGTCCCTCATATTGAATTCCTTTTCACCAAAATTTCCTGTAATGGAGACCCTCTCCTTTACGTAGCTGTTTACCGGCCTCCTTTAGTGTCTTTTGACTCTTTGACCCTTGAATCTATCCTTTACAATTATATTCCCTTCTATAACCATATCATTATTTCTGGCGATTTCAACACTGATCTCCTTGTTAAAACAAATGGAAAATCTCTTCAACTCCCTAAATCTCTCCATTGTTCCATTTTCTCCTACCCATCATACCCACCGATCAGACACATGGTTAGATCTGTATGTCATCGATTCTCCTCAGAATCTATTCTCTTCTTCTCAATTGCCCGTCCCGTTTATTTCTTCCCTTGATTGATTTGAGGGCCTTATTTTCAAAACTAAGTTCATCAATGAACTTGGTCTGTCCTTCAAGGTGGCTCTCTATTTTGGTCAGTCGATCATTGAGCTCGAAGGTGAGCTCCCCATATTTTTCCAGAGACGTTTATAAGATGTAATCTCGCCGTTCATTTTATTGAATATATAACCGGCGTACATTTTATTGACCGCCTCTAGGTATATCACTCGAGGACGGCTCTGTTACTTTATTTTCTAGACTCCTCATGGGGCTGGTTTTTTTTCCGTGGGAGGGTCCTGGCTTTTTAGATTGGTCGCAATTTCGGCAGAACCAATTCTTTTTCTTTTGTCTAATCTCCCAATTTGGTGGAATTTTCTTTCAGTTGGAGTTTTAATTTATTTAGATTACGTAATTCACTTTACTACGAATACAATGAACAGAATATAAGAAACGAACACCATAATTTATTTATATATATATTGTCAAGTGATGGAGATTTGTTTAATTATTGCAATCGTCAACAACAGCCACATCAGTTCATATACTATGTATAGTTCAAAACTTTCAGAACGCAAAAAGAACTGGCATCTCCATCGGATTTGTATCTGCGTTTTCTCCTGAAATATTAGAAAATGGTAAATAAAATATCTGTGCACCATTTATTAATACCCGTTAGCAATGATTAATTTTATTGGCTGTAAAAAGTTAGACATCCCCCCCAAAAAAAAATAAACGTAAACTAATTTTCGTGCTACAATTGGATTCCCCGGATTTTCTAAACTAATCTAGGAAGAAATTAGCTCCGTATATTAACATTTATTTAATACGTTATTAATTATTAAAGAAGGCCTTGGTGGCCAGAAAGTTTGATACAGATAACACTCATTCATGCTTGGAATGACCTTCATGCCATTTTCCTTTGGATGCAAGTATAATAACTTAAATAGGGCATAAAGTATAGTAACAAGACTCTTTTGATGGTAATTTCTTGCTTTTACAACCTCATTATATAATATAGTTAAATATATAAATTGTTTATAATATCTTTAAAAAAGGTCCATCATTTCCATTATTAAATAGTGAATTAACTTTAAAAATTACTCAAAACACGCTAAGCGTTATATTTAAATTAGACTAAATGATCCTCTGATCTAGCGAGAAAAAATGATAAATCGTGAACACTTAGTAGTCAGAATATTACCCAGTGGCCTTTGGTTAAATAAATTTGGTTGGTATAAATAAACAATCTGAATTATCCAAACGCCCAGGTTTAGCAAGCCTGGATGGCAGCAGTTAACTAACTCATAATTGTCCATAAGGTATTTGGTCTCGTTGCCAACTTTATGCATTTTCTATATCTTTCTTGCTTAAAAACCTCAGCTGTGAGCAGTGTAAGATTTGAAGGTAAAATCCTTAAGTGGAAGAAATTGGTCCGGATAGAGGTCAATGAATTTCTCTTAGCATTGGAGAAAACTTTATTAAGTAGCCAACGTTTGTAGGTCTTCTTCAGGGCTATATGCAAAATACAGACAATTAAGAATAAAAATGGTAGAAATATATTAAAACTTATTAAATATAAATTAAAAAAACGTATGGTGAATACAGCTAATTGAAAATAAAAATGCTAAAATTGTTTAAATATTTTATTTGAAAAGAAAAGATATGGCCAGGACCGGGACTCGAATCCCGGTCTCCCACCAGTCCGTGGTGGTGCTTTAACCATCTCAGCCATCCTGGTTCGCTTCTCGGTCAGTCATATCCCTTCTTTCCACTGATCCTACTTCTCCGTGTTCTCGCAATTTGCGATGTATGGGAGAATGCTAATTGAACATTACTTTTATTTTTGGATCTTGTTGACTTTAAGTCATTAATATTATAATTTATTTTATTGTTATATGATATAACTTTTTAACACCACGGACAGGTGGGAGACCCGGGTTCGAGTCCTGATCCTGGTTATATCTTTTCTTTTCAAATAAAATATTTAAAATAGTATATCATATAACAATAAAATAAATTATAATGATAAATTATGATTATAATATCTTTTCTTTTCAAATAAAACTTTTAAAAAATTATATCATATAACAATAAATTAAATTTGATATCCTGAGATATAGGATCAGTGGAAAGAAGGAATATGACTGACCGAGAAGCGAACCAGGAAGGCTGAGATGGTTAAAGCACCACCATGGACAGGTGGGAGACCCGGATTCGTGTCCCGGTCCTGGTCATATCTTTTCTTTTCAAATAAAATATTTAAAAAATTATATCATATATCAATAAAATAAATTATAATAATGTTAATGACTTAAAGTCAGCAAGATCCAAAAATAAAAATAATGTTCAATTAACATTCTCCCCGTGTATAAATCGCAAATTGCGAATTGAGAACACGGAGATATAGGATCAGTGGAAAGAAGGGATATGACTGACCGAGAAGCGAACCAGGATGGCTGAGATGGTTAAATCACCAACCATTCTACCAGGTGGGAGGCCCGGTCCTGGTCATATCTTTTCTTTTGAAATAAAATATTTTAAAAAATTTATCATTTTAATTTTCAATTACCTGTATTCACTATACTTTTGTTTATTTATATTTAATATGTTTTAATATATTTGTACCATTTTTATTCTTAATTGTCTATATTCCTATAGGTGGCAATAAGGGGCCTAGACCAGGTAGAGTAGAATTATCCTTAGGGTTCATTACTTTACTTTGAAGAGAGGGGGCAGTTGTTGGTACGCAGCAGTCAAGTCAAGACGTGAGGAGGAGGATGCAGAATGAAGCCCCATGTATCATAAGTCACCTATAGCTTCCCCTTTTCATTGTAAGTTGTTTTTAAGATTTATAAAGTCTGTAACCATGATCAGCACAAATAAAATACAATGTTCTTCTATAATGATTCTTATTTAATAAACAACTCCTGGTCATTAAATAGTCAACCACGTTAACCTTTGGAGAAGACTATATAAGTCTCTTATTTATTAATAACATCAAATTACAACATATTAAGTATAACGATCTCAGGGTAACATCCCATTTTAGTATTTAATTATATTCAGATCAAAGGATCTGACTTTTCCCTGAGATCATAGCTTGGGCAGTAAAGCCAATATAGCATTTTGTCATCCCTTATGTGAGGATTTTGAACAGATTGACGGGAGTTTGTTTATGTATCGGTTACTTAAGAATAGTACACATGAAATTTTTGGATTGGTTTAAACATTTATTGTGATTTGTTTTTAAGTGTGATCTTTATTAAGATAATTTCAGTATTAATTAATCAAATTAGTATTTCGGAAAACAGATTTGTTGGCTGTAATTGTATCCATTTATTGAAAATGACGCCAGGACCGAAAAAGCAAAGATGATCAAAACAGAACATGTCACTAAGAGTTGATAAAGACCATGAGATGGAAGAATGTGAGGCACTTGCGTTTTCAGAAGACGAAGGTGATAAAGCACAGGGTAATATAGAAAAAAATAGATTCACTTACTCCAGAACCAAATCTAAATGCACGAAGAATGGAAGAAATGGAAGCCGGAATAAATAAAAAAATTGAAACACTTCAGGACAACATTGTTTACCAAAGTAATTTGATGAGAATAATGGAGGCATATCTTAGTACAGCGAGCTCGAAAGAGAACTCTTTTCGTGAGATGAGTGAAAAATTGCACAATTCGGAAGAAGAAATCGAACGTTTAACAAATACAGTAAGGGATTTAGAAATAAAATTACAAAAACTTCTTACTTCATCGAGCCCTGATACATCGGCAGGTGAACAATTTTGGCAGTTACACAATCCCCAGCTGGCACCAACGCCTCGAGAAGATACACACAAAGATTTTCATGCCGAAGCCACTGGTTGTCATGATTTGTGCAATAATAATGGTAAAATTCTAGGGGAAAGACTGCTAAGTGAGAAATGTTCATTTTCGGATAGTATGCAGGATATACCAATAGACTTTATTAGGGCATTGAAAATGGAAAATAAGGCTTATGGAAGGCATATATTGTTGGATAATTTTATAAAGGCACATTTACGTGACCAAGCACTAGTGTGGTATTCCATTAAAGATAAGGAGATTCACTCGATTGAGATATTTGAAGAAGAATTTCTCAAGAAATATTGGGGAATGACATACGACCATATAGTCTTTGATGAGTTAATTCAGGATTCTTACTTTAACCACACCGACATAACCCCTGAAAAATATTTTGGTAAATTATTCCTAAGAGCCAGAGCCTGATCTACGAAATTGGACGACAGCTATATTTGCCGAGCAGCTAGTAGACATTTCGGAAAACAGGTGGAAGAAATTGTTTTTATTCAAGGGATAAAGGAAATAGAGCGGTTATTAGAGGTTATAGAACGTTTAGGTTCAGAAGGAATTTTAAGACAGGGAGAGTCTATCAGAAAATCAGAAAAAGAAAGGAATAATGCGGTAAAAAGGGAAGAATTTGATAGAAGACAGAACTACTTTAATCCACAAAAACCGCAAGAATATAGTAAAAAGGTAAACCAATTAAGGAGATCACCAAGACAATGGATTCCAAAGGACCAATGGCGGGACGAAGGAGCTTCACAAAATCTCCGATCACTAGGAGATCGGATAATCAACCGAATTGAGGTTAAAAGAAATGAGTACTACGGCAATGAGGACAACGTTAGAAAAGATAATAGACATTCTTATCTATTACACAAATTGGCAACACCGAGACCAATCATTTCCAGTGAGAGAACATAATAGGAAAGAAAAAGAATTCGAGAGATCATCCAGACAACGGATCCCAAAGAAGCAATTGCGGAAAGGAGGAAATGTAAAATATCAGACATCACAAGCAGATCGGAGAATTAATCACATAGAAGTTAGAATAAATAAATACTACGACAATCAGGACAGCAGATGTCCGTAACTACCTTAGAGGTAAAGTCAAGAAGAAATGTTAATATCATTACGGCTGGCTGGAATATTGTTTAAATAAAAGGACTAGAACTGTACTAAGTGCGTAAAATGTCACGATAGTTATGGTTTCGAAGAAAATTGAAACATAAACTTTTGAAAGACTGCCAAGCTGCTTTCTCTAGTGGATTTAACAGTCCTTCGAAATGCTCATTACCCATTAATGACCAGATTTGTGGTCTTATAAAAATTCCTTCTTTCAGTTTATCATCACTGACTGGGGAATTTCGATTTCAAGTACAAGAATACATTAGACTGTTTATCCTAACTTAATACGCAGTGGAGATAACAATGCTTTTTCAGGATTCACTATAGGGACATATGGCACATTTTTCTGGCCAGGGATAAGAGATTCACGTTTAGGCCATGACTTTGTAACATCTTGAACTTCCTGTCTTTACTATCCACTTTATGTTTTTTGTACGCAGAGACACAAAAAACAGCAAAATTTGGTGAACCCAAGCTGCAAACCAAGCAATAACATTTAAATCACAGATATTTCATTCATATTTTCCATATTGTATTTTCTCTAAAATTAGTTCATATTTTGACATCTCTCTTTCATATCAGCGGCATGCGCAACAGGTATTGATGGTATTCATTTCCAATATGTGCCAGCACAGCCTCCAAACTAACTTTAGACGAATCTATGAATAGTCGCCACTCATCTGGCCGGTGTTGAAGCCCAAGAGTTTCCATGACTGAACAAATATCACTACAAAACACAATACCATTTTCTTCAGAGAAGCAGCCCTTGAAATCACTAAGGCGGCCACGATAACTATATATTCTTACTTCTTTTTGGAGTAGATTCCACCCTTTGAGCCTGGAATTTAAACCTTCAGCTTGCTGTTTAGGCAGATTTAAATTCCATATCAGGTCATTAAGGTCTTTCTGGTTGGGAAAGTATGGTTCTGATGAACAGGTAACGACTTCATACGTAGGATCATTTTTATTGTCATCTAAAGCATTTTCAGTTAGGTCAGATTCAGAATTATCACTTAACATGTATTGTCGGCACCGTGAAAGGGATGCGGAGTGGGGAAAATGTGTCATGTCGGGACACATGAAAGGGAATGTGTTTTAGACAAAGAACAGACCCTTAGTCCCCTTATGGCTTTATGGTCCAAGATGGTGGAGAAGGAAGGATAGGGGGAGAGTAGAAAACTCTTGAAAACGAGGCTGAAAAAGGGACTCGAGAGAGAGACGCAGACCAGGAAGGTACTCGGGAGACGAGGCCGGAAAGAAGAAATACGGATACCCCGAGAGAGAAGAGCGGCCGAACGAAGCGGGCGGAGATGTCAAGGAAGAAGACCGACCTGTAACCCTATCTACCCCTGTCCGCAGATAAGTTTAAGTTATTTCCTGTAATGTATTTTATGGCAATTTTTTTTATATATATTAAAATCTGAATCATTAACCTTGTTGAAATTAAATAAATAAACGATCTTTATAGTAATTCTTTTGGTGCTTACAAATCAGATACACTATTTATTTATAAATAATATATTGAAGGTATAATAGATAAGTAAATTGGTAAACACAAGAACAGACCTTTGGAAAGGAACCCAATTAAGATTAAAGAATATAAATAATAATTTGAGTACTCATCCTAAATGAGACTCTGGCATCCCAAATATCAATATTTATATTCAAGATATATATAAGAGTAGAAACATAGCAGGTTGTTATCTGCATATACTCGTACAGGAAACTGTTCATTGTGTAAGACAGGTCTTACTGGAGATTGCAAATTTGGAAAATTAACTGTATGTTTTGTTTTAGATGTGATTCCTTTAATATTTGTCAAACAGAAATAACAATCACTCAATTGATCCTTTGGTTCCCTCCAAATCATGGGAATTGCAAATGGCATAAGATGTACACCATTTTTCCACCCAGTCAGCAATCTAACACACAGCATGTATTTGGGGCCCAGCTCTTATCAGCGGATTTGGTGGGGGGCCACGGGGGGGACATGCCAGTTTTTTAGGTACTGTGCAGAATCCATTATAGTACATAATTAAATGCGAATCACATGATAATAGTTGCTAAAATAATAGAAAGAACATGAGTGAAACTATTGTTTTGATATCCTACTAATCCTACTTCCTACTAATATTATAAATGAGAAAGTTTGTATGTTTGTCTCTCTTTCACGCAAAAACTACCAAACAGATTTGGATGAAACTTAACAGTAATATAGGTTATACATCAAAATTATAAATAGGCTTCTTTGATAATCTTTGGCCATCATTCTGATGACTTCATAATGGTGCACATAAAGCAAACTTCTGGTTCTTATCAATCACAAACTCAACCAAGTGCGATTTGAGGTCTTCGTTAATATTTAAATATTTTCTAATTAATAAGTTTTGTAAACTTATAAATAAATGATAAAACGATGGTGCATGGCTGTGTGGGGGGTGTGACATCACTTCCCAACCTAACATTTTGTACCTTTTAAGAATGTTGTGAGAGGCCTCGCATTGGCCTGGTGGAGCATGATTGCTTTGCAATTTGCCAATTCTGGACTAATCACTTTTCTTGCTTCCTTCAATTTCATAAGCTACAGGCAGTAAACATTCAGCTTGTAATATGGTTTGTGCCAGTTCACCATGCTTAGACCTGAACTTTTTTTATTAATGTTGTAGTAGAGGATCCATCTTTTAATACCACAATAATTTGTTACAAAAAAGGGCCAACAGCATAAGGTGCCTTACCTAAATTTCTTTCAATTATAAGGAACATCATTTTTAAAAAACTCAATAATTAGTAATTATTAAAAATGACTTAAAAAATTGAAGTATCAGAAAGAAAAATTACTATTTATACTGCTTAAGTAATTAATAGATATAATAAAAGGAAAAAACAAATGATACAACAAGTAATGAAATGACAGAATTTATTAACATCATTTATCATTATCTTTAATATAATGATAATTAATATATTATCATTTATATTTAATACATTTGATATATCTTTATTAACAATTTATGTTAAACAATACCACAATTGAATACATATATGTTTGTGTTTAAATATGAAATTGATTTATCACCTTCAAAAACATGTCTTTGATGTATAACAAAATTAACATTCCAGCACATGTAAGATTGTTAGAGGCAATTATTTATGATTATTATGCAATTAGAAATTGAAATCACAAATAGTTCTATACTCTTATTCTTCATCTTCATTATAGTACATATAAATAGCTTCAGAAATAAAAAATGCCATTATACACTGTAAATATGTAATGATAGATTGGAATAATAAAAAAACAAAACAAGTAATATCTTTGAAATTACAGACACTAGCATGATAAGCCTTCAGTACATATCATCAGGAATAAAACTAAAGTAACAGTTATTAAAATGCATCTTAATAAATATAAAAGGACTAGAAACTTAATAGTAAAAATATAACATTGTTGATTGAGTTTTATAAATTAAAACACTTACGTCGGGGTTTTGAGTTCTTGTTTTACACAATGTTTGAAAGCATCCCAACCTTCTGATTTAACATTAGTCTGGAATGAAAAAAAAACAAGTGATTATTTAAATTTTAATGACAGCAAAAATAACAAATTCATGGAACTGAGTTTAGTGAATGTCATACAGGGAATCGTATAGTTTAAGAAATCTGAGAAATGATGTAATAAAGGAGTCTAAGCTTGCTACTGGATTACAATTAAACCAAGGTGACATTTTAGTTTTAATAGAGTAATATATTTTTATTCCAAATAGCATTAAAAAAAAAAAAACGAGCACACCAAAATAAATGGAAATACCTTGAATCCACGGTGCAGACGGTCTTTCATGATGGCTATAAACTCACGGTAGCTGAGTTGTCCATCTCCATCCTCATCAAAGATAGCAAAGACAGTGTGAACAAGATGCCGTGACAGACTTGTGCCGGTACATATCATCACAGCTCTATGGAACTCGTCTGCAAAACATATCCAGTTTGTTAAATGAATGAAGGTTTTGAGGAGTTAAAATTTTTAAGTGTATATACCTTTAGATATTGGTTGGTCAGCAAGAGTATACATTCTCATAGCTATTGTGAAGTCTTCCAAGTTATTCAAGAACTGACAGAATACTTTGAACTCCTCAAAAGTGATACCTGGCATTGAGTCTTTGACTCGAGTAATGAGACGTTCCAAATACTGCTCATGGCTGAAAAATGATGCCAACTAATATTATAGCAACAGATTGGATTTGTATGCTTTTATGATAATTTTTAAAACTCAAATGATCAAATGTCTTTAAAAGTCAATAAATTTTTGCATATATTTGGTCAACGTTTTGCTAAAATATATAATATATATAATAAAAAATATATAATTAAATTATCAATTAAAAATAGATATAAACAATCTACAGTCATAATCTTATTAAAGACAAATCACACTATAATCGTATTAAAGACAAAACACAATTATTTAGTTTGTTGCATTAAAAAAAAAATAAATGAATAAAATTTCCAGTTATTTCCTTAACAAAGTTAAAAACAACCACTTGCCTTTGGAATGCCATATTTTATTCTGCTAGCCAGTTTTGTGGGTTTCTACGGTATGTAAATCAAAGTTTCTTACTTAATCAAAATGTCAAAAACAGGGACAATATTTAGTTCTATGTTAAATAGTTTGATTACACCTTTTCTTTAAAAATTTTTATTTTCAGATTGAAAATATTTTTTTGTAATTTGTACGATAGAAATATACCATGTGAAAAAATATTTTTTAATGAACAACATTTTATTTAATAACGAGTAATTGTATGAACTTCTTTTTTAGCATATTGTTACGGGCTACTGGGTATTAAAATGAATTAAACTACTGCTAAATTAAAGATACTAATATTTATTCACAATGTGACAAAAAGGATACAATTAAATTATACACAATTAAATTATTAGACTAATATAAATTTGTAATAATAATATTCTAAATATTTATTATAACCTAGGCCTATTTAATTGTTACAATAATATAAGATATTACTAATTCTAGACTAGTTAATAACTAGTCTAGATAAGTTAACTAGTTACATAAGTTAACTAGTTACATAAGTTTGTATGAATATTATAAAATTACACTACAATTTATAACTACTAATTAACACTTACAGTTCACTAGTCCACCGACCGTAAGATTCTCTAAGTATGACAAACTGACATACAGTAACAAACAGAAACAGTTTATTACACTCGTGAGACTGTCACAGTTCACTGATACACTTATTATACGGGCCGGTTCAACACTGACTAGTTTATCACACTGACACTCACTTATTACAGATCTTCACCGTGCCTGGTCTACTCTCAGACTGACTCACTCGAAGCGAGGGAGGTATTTAAATAGGCAAGGCCGAACATTCTAGAACACGGAAGTAGGGGAAGAAATTCTGGGAATGTCTAGAACCTTCTTAATGCCTTCTGACAAAGGACATTTTCCGAAAAGGTTCTAATCCCATCTTAACTTCTCCCGCCGACGGCTCAAGGCGCTAATCCCTTGCTTCCGTCTTCCTCTCTGTGACCGTAACAATATTGCACTTTAACTTTAAATCGTAAAGTAACAATAGTTTCTTGTATATTGTAGACATGTGTGTGAGCGCTTAGAGACCTTTCCTACAGATGGAGCATTCTCAGCATCTTTTATCAAACTATTTATAATTATTTAGCATTGATTATATCGAAAATCTCATTATGCAATTGCACCAAGTTTAATTTTAAAAAACATACCACTAAACATTGGTACATTCTTGATGAAAGCAGATCATGCACTTTAATAAAATAAAACAATTATGCTAATTAAAGGAACTAAAAATATCCAAAGTATTAAAAGAGGTTTTAACCTGTTTTGAGAAAAGTAACAAAATTAATGAATAAATCTATATAAATTTTTATTTAGTTATTATTAAATATGATTAATATGGTAAAAAAAGGACTTTTTGAGGTCATTGTTTTTAAATGTAACTGGGCTTTAATACAAGTTTATGTCCCTGACAAACGATGCTAACATCCTAGATATATTGTTATTTTATAGCGACCTTGAATGAGCTAGGAATAGCATTAGAAGCATAGTGATCATGGGAGACCTCAATGCTAGAATAGACAAGGATCACTTAAGAGCACATACAGTGATGGGACCACATTAAAAATGAAAGCAGGCAGCGACTTATTGATTTCTGTATTGAAAATCATTTACTGCTCGAGAACTCATTCTTCCCACATAATCTGGTCCATAAAATTACCTTTTCAGCCGCTGAGAGAAATGTTAACAATGTCATAGATTATTTCATCTATAGCCGAGACATAAGAAAGTATTATCAGATGTAAAAATAATAGAGGTGCAGAAATAGGAAGCGACCACATGCTCCTGGTTGCTGATACCTGAGTGCTGAAGGAAACAAAGCAGAAGATGAAAGCCTATTTGAGGATTGAAGTAGAGAAGTTGCAGGATCCTCAAAAGAGAGATGAGTACAAAGCAGAACTAAGGAATCTGGTCCAAGAAGTAGACGCAAATACAAGCCTTGACAATACATTAAGCATCCTGGATACCCATGCCCCACTCAAATCTTCAACCTTCTGCCAGCTCCTTGGATGTGTCAATAAATTAAAGACCTGCAAAGGAAAGGTGATGCTGCCCGTAGACGCAAGCGTTCTACGGACTACCAAGCGTTCAGGGCTCTTCGCAATATGACACAATCTACAATCAGACAAGCAAAATCCAAATATTTCCACGAAGCTCTTTCCACTGCTCCCGATCCTAAATCCAAATGGCAACTCCTCCGAAAGCTCTCCCTCTGCAATCCAACATCCTCTAGACCCTTTCCTGCTTCTCCTGATGAAATGAACTCGTATTTTTTGACTGCCTCAATTAATACATCAAAATCCTCCATCTCCGTCTTTTCACTATTTTATCTTTCAACCCTGACAATTTTTATTTCTTAGACATTTCACCTACAGACATTATTTCCTCCATTCTCAAATCCTGTTCCAGTTCTACCGGCTTAGACGAGCTACCCGTCAAACTACTCAAACTATGCCTCATCGATATCCTACCTGTTCTACTCATCATTTATTTCTCACTATAAAAAGCAGTGACTTCCGACTTCTTGGAAAAAAACCCTCGTCCAACCTATAAATAAAACCTCTACCCCATTATCTCCCAAATTCTACCAGCCAATCTCCATACTTTCCAACCTTTCCAAACATCTTGAAAGAATAGTCCAGTCTCAAATATCAAATTTTCTCTGGAGAATGGAGATAGTTGGGGGGTGCAGTCAATAAAACACCAAAAAAGTACTAGACTTATATTTAGTAAGTGCCAACGTTTTGACCTACAGTGTAGGTCATCTTCAGGGCCGAGGAGCCGTTAGGTGCACTGGCTAATGCCGGAAAATCAAATTTTCTCGAACAGCACAAATTCCTTGACCCGCTTCAATCAGAATTTCGTCCTGGTTTTTCCACTCAATCTGCCCTTACCAAAATCACTACTGACATATATAAAGCCATGGACAACAAACAACTAGCCGTGCTAATCCTCCTAGACTTTTCCAAAGTTTTCGATTCCTTGGACAATTCTATCCTTTTCTCCAAACTAAAGTCATTGTCCTTTTCCAACAGCTCTATTCTACGGTTACAATCCTTCCTCTCTGACAGAGGTCCCAAGTGGTTTTTATGCCCAACCAACCCCTTTCCTCTTTCCTCTCTCTATCCTCAGGCGTGGCACAGGGGTCAAGCATCTCTCCTCTCCTTTTCAACTGTTACATCAATGATCTTTCTAAATCTGTTCACCACTGTTCCTACCATCTATATGCTGACAACTTCCAAATCTATTTATCCTTTCCTCCATCTGAGCTATCATATGCGTTCGCCAGTATTCAGCAAGACCTAGATAGGATCAGTGTCTGAGTAAAGCTGAACAAACTGGAATTGAACACAATGAAAACCCAGGCCATTATTCTAGGTTCCAACTCCCTCCTTACAACTATCCCCACCCTTCCAACATTAATCCTAAACGACCACCCCATCAGTTTTAACTCCTCCGTTAAAAATCTAGGGATTACCATTGACCAAAACCTTTCCTGGAAATGTCATTCAAATTTCCCGACGATAAATTAGTTCCCTGAAATTATTCAATTGATCTTGGCATCTCCTTACTCAATCTACCCGGAAGCTGCTCGTATCATCCCTCATCTTCCCCCACTTCGACTACTGCAGTATGGTATATGGGGGCCTCTCGAAAATGCTTGAGAGTCGATTAAAAAGAATAATGAACTGCGCTTAAAGATTTGTCTTGCAATCACCAGGTGATGATCAGAATCGGCATTAGCTCCTCTAAATGTTCGATTGCTAAGGAGATTAGATTGGTGGCGGGCACTAATGAGGATATGGTCGTATGGAGGATATGGAGGTAGCTTTATGAATTCGACGCCCGGGAAAGAGAGTGCTTCCAATGACCATATTTCTTGATGCAGCGAAGTCTTTAACTCTCTTACCGTTGTCATTGCTGGTCTCAGGGATACTGCGGAGGCCGATCGTTGGTCTATAGGCTTCCTCTTTACCAATCTTGGAGTTGAAATCCCCTAAACATATTTTAATATCGCTTGCAGGGTAGCCATCTTAGGCTCTCTCAAGAGAATCTTAGAAGCCGTCTTTATCTTCATCATCAAATGCTTCTGTCGGGGCAAGGCAGCTAATAAGGCTGTAGTTGTAAAACGTTTCTATAATGCGCAATGTGCAAATGCGCTCATTGATTGGGTTAAATCCTATAACCCGATGCCTCATCCATTCTCGAACGATGAAGCCAACTCCAAAAGTGTGGTTTCTGGGATGACAGCTGTAGTAGATGGTGTGTAATTTCTTTTCTAGTATTTCGTTGCCGGTCCAGCGGATTTCCTGGATGGCGGTTATGTCCACTCGGTATTTGTCAGTTTGAGATAAGAGAACTTGAAGTCCTCCTGGTCTGTACAATGATAAAATGTTCCAGTATCCTAACTTGAAGTCCATTTGACGGTTTCCATGTCTGTTACCATTAAATCTGCCGGCTTTGTCTCTTTGAGGTCTCGTGATAGTTGAGTTTAAGGAGAGCAGGTTATCAGCCCACTGCCCCCGAGTCAGGTGGAGGGGCTGCCTCCTTAGGGATTATTAAATAACATTAATACAATAGTTAATAACGAAATTTCTAACTAAAATAAATGTATGGCATAGCACACAATCAAGTATTTACAAAGTCTGTATCTTCTTTGTTTTTGGAAAAATAAACAAAACACGTAGGTAGCGAGATCGAGTTTGCAATACTAATTTGTTCAAGCAGAAGTTTGACCTGCTTGGAGAGCGTCTTTTTGGGATGCCAAGAGATGATAGAAAAGCAGGGATTGAAATGAAGCCAGTGAAGAAGAATGGCGGATGAAAGGAGGGATTGAGTTCCACACAGTGGTGGAGCGGGCGAGGAACAAACGCTCGAATGCCCTAGTTCTGTGGGAAGGATTGTAGAGATCGGAAAGGCGAGATCTTGTTTTGTGGTGATGGACAGAGGATTCGAATGGGAAGAGACTATAGATATATGAAGGGTTTTGTGAGTTAATGGATTGGCATAGTAAAACACTAAGAAAATATTGTCTAGGAATGGGAGGGAAGAGCCACTTTAACTCATCATAGTGATGTGACACCTGGGATCGCCTCGGAGTACCAAAGACAAATCTTTAAGCGCAGTTCATTATTCTTTTTAATCGACTCTCAAGCATTTTCGAGAGGCCCCCATATACCATACTGCAGTAGTCGAAGTGGGGGAAGATGAGGGATGATACGAGCAGCTTCCGGGTAGATTGAGTAAGGAGATGCCAAGATCAATTGAATAATTTCAGGGAACTAATTTATCGTCGGGAAATTTGAATGACATTTCCAGGAAAGGTTTTGGTCAATGGTAATCCCTAGATTTTTAACGGAGGAGTTAAAACTGATGGGGTGGTCGTTTAGGATTAATGTTGGAAGGGTGGGGATAGTTGTAAGGAGGGAGTTGGAACCTAGAATAATGGCCTGGGTTTTCATTGTGTTCAATTCCAGTTTGTTCAGCTTTACTCAGACACTGATCCTATCTAGGTCTTGCTGAATACTGGCGAACGCATATGATAGCTCAGATGGAGGAAAGGATAAATAGATTTGGAAGTTGTCAGCATATAGATGGTAGGAACAGTGGTGAACAGATTTAGAAAGATCATTGATGTAACAGTTGAAAAGGAGAGGAGAGATGCTTGACCCCTGTGCCACGCCTGAGGATAGAGAGAGGAAAGAGGAAAGGGGTTGGTTGGGCATAAAAACCACTTGGGACCTCTGTCAGAGAGGAAGGATTGTAACCGTAGAATAGAGCTGTTGGAAAAGGACAATGACTTTAGTTTGGAGAAAAGGATAGAATGGTCCAAGGAATCGAAAACTTTGGAAAAGTCTAGGAGGATTAGCACGGCTAGTTGTTTGTTGTCCATGGCTTTATATATGTCAGTAGTGATTTTGGTAAGGGCAGATTGAGTGGAAAAACCAGGACGAAATTCTGATTGAAGCGGGTCAAGGAATTTGTGCTGTTCGAGAAAATTTGATTTTCCGGCATTAGCCAGTGCACCTAACGGCTCCTCGGCCCTGAAGATGACCTACACTGTAGGTCAAAACGTTGGCACTTACTAAATATAAGTCTAGTACTTTTTTGGTGTTTTATTGACTGCACCCCCCAACTATCTCCATTCTCCAGAGAAAATTTGATATTTGAGACTGGACTATTCTTTCAAGATGTTTGGAAAGGTTGGAAAGTATGGAGATTGGCTGGTAGAATTTGGGAGATAATGGGGTAGAGGTTTTATATCCATCTCAATCGGGGTCTCCCGCGTTTTCTCCTTCCTCTCGGATTATCGCACACCATTTTTCGAAGAAGTCTCTTTGGATCCATGCGTTCAACATGACCCAACCAGCCAAGCCTTCTCTTTCTAATGACCGTGACTAAGCGTGGCTCCGCTAGCAATTCCATCAGTTCTGCATTGCTTTTCATTCTGAATTGCTCGCCATCCTTAATAGGGCCATGTTGTTCTTGTTCTTGTTGTTCTTAATAGGCCATATATTGTTCTTAATATTCTTCTTTCCCAAATTCTGAGGGAATCTTTGGCTGCATTTGTTAGTATTATCGTTGTCGCTGCAATATGTCACAACAAGGAGTATGACTGTTTTATAAATTAATATTTTACTTTTCCGGGATAGATTCCTTAATTTCAAGACCTCCAGTAGAGCATAAAAACACTTGTTGCCCGCTGTAATTCTTGCATTGACTTCCATTGTCATGTCATTGTTTCTTGACATCCCTCCTAGGTACCTGAAGGACTCGCATCCAGGGAATTCCCGGTCACCGATCTTTACTGGTCCATTCCTATATGTCCCGCTTCTCGTCGTTATCATATATTTTGTTTTGGTATTGTTTACAACAAGGCCAAGTCTCCTTGCTGCCCCCGATAAAGCTGACATTGTTCTGGCCGATATAAGCACATCATCGGCATATGCTAGATGCTGCGTCAATCTATTGTAAATTGTGCCATTTAGGCTCATCTTTATACATCTGATTGCTACTTACAGAATCAGGTTGAATATCACAGGCGAGAGAGGATCTCCTTATCTTAGTCCCTAATTTACCTTGAATTCTTCTGAAAGCTTTCCCTGGATCTTTACTCTACTCCTAGTATCTTTCAGAGTCATTCTTACGAGCCTAATTAATTTTGACGGCAGTCCCAGGTTCTTCAGTCCTTTGTACATTTTATTCCTCTCCACACTATCTTATGCCTGGACGAAAATCAATGAATAAGTGATGGAGATCCACGTTGAATTCATAGGACTTTTCCAGCATTTGTCGTATGGAGAACATGTGGTCCACTGTTGACCTTCTTTAGTGAAGAAACTAGCCCACCTTTGTAGTTTCAGGTGAATGTCCCCCACAAGACATCCACTTTCATCTTTTAATTGATTTGATTCCCTCAATGAATTCCCATCTCACACACTGCAGAGGCTTTTGAAAAATGATTCTGCTCCATCCCATAGAGCCAAATCGGTAAGTTAATTATTTATTTATTTAAAAAAATACATTAGCTGTAGACCTCAGCGCTGACAAACACACGTACAGACACTCAACATGGACTGAGTAAACTACTAACAAACTCCAATCAGACAGAACTAGTGAGCCCCATCACTGGATCCCCCACTCCTTCCATTTAATTAATGTTCAGAAAATCCTTCAAACAATCCTCTCTTAAAATGCAGCTGGTGCAGTAGAAGAGATACAATGTATCATTAGTAATTTTAATATGTTGTTTTCAAATATTTATAACAACCAAAGGGGTTAAGAAATAAAAAATAAAAAAAAAAACATTAGCTGTAAGATACATTATTTTTTATTGCCTTTACCATTGTGTTTTTGGGTAGGTAAAGCAGTTTCTAACAGAATGGCCATGGCCAGGCTGTAGCCCTGATTTAAATCCTATAGAAAACTTTTGGATGATCATGAAAAAACAAATTAATATTGCAAAGCCTAAGAATAAAAATGAGCTAAAAGAGACAATCGAAATGGAATGAGGAAATTAGAGACGAAATCATAAAAAATTTGATCGACTTGATGCCAAACAGGATCGGGGATATCATGGTTAATAGTGGTTCGAAAAAAACTAGTTTATATTAATATTTCAATAAACATATTTTTAATGTTTGTATACAATTTTTCCAAATAAATTCATATGAGTACATAAAAAAAAATTTTTTTCTTAAATTCCTCGTTAACACTAAAAATTGTATTTATCATTTTATGAATATTATTTATTTTTTGTTTAGGTTTTAACCATTTTTCACGCCTAATAACAAACTCTTTTCCTTTGCAAAACATTTTAAAATTAGCAAAAGGTAAGAACAACATTGGTTTAAGATCCTCCATTATTTTTAAGTGATGCAATTTCTATGACCATGACTGTATATTCAAAATGAAAACAGGAAAAGCGCCAGGCCTGGATGGTATTGTAGCTGGATTAATAAAGAATGGCGGCCCTGAGCAAGTGCGAGCATTGCAAATACTTTTCCAGAAAGCCTGGGACAAAAAAAGGATCCCAACAGATTGAGAATATATTATAATACCTATTCAAAACTAAGAATGACAGGCAGAATGATCTAACTACCGAACCATGTGCCTTTCAACTGTTGCATACAAATCATACACATCCATCTTCTAGGGTCGTTTAAGACTACTAGTTGAGCACCTAATAGGAGAAGAGCAAACTGGTTTCCGATCCGGGCACCAAACCCATGACCGCATTTTTTCAATAAGAAATATCTTACAGAAATCCTGGGATCTCAATAAGAACATGTCTTTGGCTTTCCTTGACCTCTGCCTTTGACTCAGATTGGAAGAAATGTGGGAAGCTCTCAGAGCAAAGAACATTCCGAGAAACCTGACAGAGGTGATTAAATCTATATACCAAGAGCCGAAAGGAATAGTCAGGCTGAACAGCTAGAATTGTTTCAATATTACAAAGGGGGTCTAACAAGGAGACAGCCTAAGCCCTTTGTTATTCTGGTTGTTCATCTATTTGTAAGAGAAGAACTGACAGAACATTCCTGGGACGTAGGAATCTTAATCCTACAGTGACACAGCTTCTCCTCAACGGCAATGACGTGGTATTGATTACAGACTCTGTAGAAAAGTTGCAACCAGCAGTCATAGAATGCTATGAAGAGCTTCACCGAAAAGGGATGCTTATAAATACCAACAAAAGTAAGATAGTAAGACAGACTTAACATACAGTAAGTATATCACACATGAGTGATATACAGATCTAGGAAAGTAGATGCAGAAATATCAAACCGGATTAACTAGGCAAATGCAGTTTACTACCATTCATATACCATACCATACCATTCCAGCATTCCCATATTAACTGGTAAATTTCTTCCCATAGGTTCTCTCCGGCATACTTTATTATTACAGATATGTAACACTGTGCTGGGAAGAGAGAAGTAGGCAAGGAAGTAAAGCTCCATATCTTCAAGACAGTGTACCTACTCATACTTTTGTATGGAGCAGAGAGTTGGAACAGACCGACAGGAGAGCAGAATCACTAAAATGAAATTTTGTTGATTGTGAAAACAAGGAGAGACATGTTATAAGGATGGACAACCACAGAGATCCTCTGAAGGCCATATGTCCCAGATGGCACAAGAGCTAGGGGCCGCCCTAGGATGTTCTATCTCGACTACATTGATCGACTCTATAGGGCGAGGGGAAAGGACCTCCAACAGGCTAGGAACCTAGCTAGAAATAGGGAAGAATGGAATTCCTGGTTGGATGCTCCTCTACGCTGAGAAGGCACTAAAGAGGGAAGCTAAAGAAGAAGATGTTTTTAAATGTTCAATGATCAAAATGTACTACTCTCAAAAAATTCTCAATTACAAAAAATATAATATTATGAATTTAAAATTTTCATACTATAAATTTTAAAATATGCTACAGTTTGGCGAAACAAACAGGTGTTAATGAAAGTCTTATCTTATCAATTACAATTTCTGAAACTTACCCCTCTGCTGAAAGGTGAGTATATCTGAGCAATATCTTCGCAAAGTCCACTTCACTGATGGTATTTTTGCCTTTCGCATATTCCTGAAACTCTATTTCTAACACTTCAGTCTGCAAATCATCCATAAACCTGCAAACATTTTGATATAATATTTCAAGATATTTTCACAAAATTGTTAACTTGAATTATAATTATATTACATTACTGAATTTAATGCCTAAAGAAAATGGCAGTAGGTTGGAATGGAACCATCCAGAAATGGTGGGGAAGTATAGGCAAGCTACTACCTATTTATGTTCTTTGCTTTGTTCTAAGTCAACTATTGGCCATCAAGTCTTTCTACATCTCTGCATCTGTTGTACCTCCATAAGAGAACATTCCTTCAGTATGTAGAACGCGTTCAGTTGTTTGTGAATCTTTTCCACATTCATGCAAAGAGATTTGACCAATTCTATATGTTTTCTGTAGTTATGAGATAAGCCTATTGGGACCATTTCTGAGGATGCAAATTAAAACCTGATCTTTCCTGAGAAGGATATTATTATAAATTCAGGGGTTTAATATTTTAATGGTGTATCAGACAGGAATGTTACTTGTCAGTTACCATGACAGCATTCTTGTGTCCTCTTTTAGGTGCTCCCTGCATCACATTCTTTTAAGCTGATAGTGGAAGACATAAGATATAAAGCCAACTTCCCTCAAAAAATAAAGAATTGTTTGTGTGGATAAAAGCCTAGCTTGAACTTCATTGAGGATCTTGCAGCACTGAAAGTGGTTACTTCTGGCAGCCAGGACAATATTTCTATCTTTGTGCTTTGTTTGAGCCGACTAATACTAAACTTATAGGGTAATATAATTAAAATTTAATGGATAAAGAAAAAATTATTAACATCCTTATTCATTTTGATGTAGTTTAGATTGTAAAAATACTACTTTACTTAACCTATGCTAGAAGACTGCTCCTACTCAGAAATGAACACAATTCGGTACTCGGCAAGCTCTGACGTCAATTATACTGGAGGTATTTCTAGAGGAGGTAATTATAAAGTCTAATTGATAGATGGTTCCACCTGCTGGTGCCTTCCTTCATCCCTGCTACTCCTCTTAAATAGTTTTCCTTGCCTATTTGAGTATTTAGGTCTCTAAGCATAATAATTGCATCATACAGGGTCCAGCAGAAATAACTCCCCGATTAGAAAGTAACATTAAGCAGACGAGAGATAGAGCAGAATAGTGGGCCATCTTTGAGTAGTTTTCAGTATACACCATGGCGTGATTGTGCATTCGCCGTGAAACAGTTTCTTAAAAATGGCAGATTTTTTATGACATTGAGAAGCGTGGTTCCAACAAGATGGCGCTATAGCCCACACAGCGCGGCAGTCACTATTGGTGAAGAAAATGTTTCCTGGACACGTCATCTCTTTGCATGGTGACAGTGACTGGCCACCATGCTCGTCGGACCTAACGCCTTGTGATATTTTTCTCTGGGGCTTTTTAAAATCCAAGGTTTATGAACATCGTCCTCAAACTTTACAAACCCTAAAAGAAGTGATAACAAGAGAAGTTGAAGCCATTTCACCTGACATGACTCATAAAGTAATGGACAACTTCAAAGAACAACTCAACCAGGGTGTCAACAGTGAGAGAAACCATTTTATTGTTTAAAAAGTAAATTAATTAAACTAACTTATAGTTAATAAAAATAAAAACTTCCTACCTTATTTCATTTTATTTTTATTAGCTTCCCTAACAGGGGAGGTTTTTCTGCCGAACCTGTATCTAGAGGAACTACCACAAGCCCTGTTTAAGGCACCTTAAAAAACATTCTTTTCAATATATTAACCTTCAATAGTCCCACGGACAAACAACGATGATGTTTTTAAACTTTCATTAGAGCCTCAATTAACATATTCTGTCACTAAGTTTTAAAACTCAGTATTGAGGTCCTCGTATGTTTATTAAATTAATTATAAATCCTCTAGCCAGTTGACCTTTGTTTGATGTGTCACTGTTCTAGATGAGGGCGTATTCCTTTTTATCTCTTTAGAATGTATAATCATTATAACATCTGAGTAGAACATCTGATTTATTGGAGTACTGCTACATCTTGTTTGTATAATTGACTTTAATTATCTTACCGGGCTGTAACATGTTCCTAAAGTTCCATATACCATAATCAAATCTTTTAGTTTATACCTTTTTCTAACCAGAAAATTACCAGTTTTTCCATCCAGCAAATTATTAATTTTGTGTCTCGTAACCATTGTGTCTTTTATAAGGAGGAGAGAGGGGCGGCCTCTACCGTTTAAATGAAAATACATTTCTTAAAATTCTTAAATAATAATTTTGGTAACCAGGAAAAAATAGGAAAATTGCTAGAAATGCAACATACTTTCGAAAACCTTCATATCTCAGATCTTGGTTTCCTTTTGGACCAAAAAAATGGACAGCAAGTGTAGTGTCAACATTATGCCTTCGCTGCAAACCTTGCTCATCATCGACATAATCTGCTGTAGCAGATCCTTCAATTTGGAGCATGTTGCCAACATCACCAAGCCCTCGTTTGTCTTTCCATGCATGGCTAAAGATTTTCTCCATCTAATGAAATAAAATGTAAATGATTAAGCAAAAAAAAAATTAAGGTTAGGAGAAAAAAATGTTATTGCTAGAGTAAACAATAATTGTTTAAGTATATAATTATTTTGTTGAACCATTATTATATATATTTTCTAAAAGCTGGAACCAATTTACAAGTTTCAATCAATAAAAAAAATGTAGAGAAGGTAAAAAATCAGAGCCTAAAAATTAAGTTTCAATATTCAATTGTGTTCCTAACTAAAGATAAGTAGAAAATTTTTAACAAACACTTAAATCAAAGAATATTTTTATTGAATAAGTTTAAATTAATTTTTGACTTTACACATAATTTTTAATTATTAAGATGCGTTTATATGAAATAAATTTATGTTAAATAACTGCCAGTTATTTCAATTACATTTTGATATAATAATATTCATATGTAAATATAAGGTAATTCATTAGTAGTTTGATATTCATAAATGTTTATATTATTTTCATTTAATGCTAGTAAAAAACTTAATATTTTAGATGGTTAATAGATCTAAGATATTTAGTTTTTTTATTTATATATTTTTTATTTATTATATTTTGGGTTAGCTTAATAGATTAGAAATGGTAAAATGCATCCCATTAGGTGTTTAAGCACAGGATAGGAAATCAGATTCTAAAATTGTTAATATTTAAAATTAAATTATACATACATTCCTTCATATAGGTAATATATATATATATATATACATATATATATATATATATAGGTAAATTTGCTTTTCAGGTTCATATATCTTGTTTATCAGTTTCTTTTACATGAAAATGAAATAAAAACACAAATTTTGACCAGTGATGATGTCTTATTATTTCAATTTTTTGTCCCCTAGCAACTCAGTGTTTAATTTATATGTTTTTGTTAATTTAAATGAAGAAGATTTGTTCATTAAATAGTGGAAATTAAACATTAAAAAAAAATGTCTGTCATATATTTATTATTAATGGTATCCTCACCATGAATTCGTTTTGATGAAATAGAGGGTGGTATCAATAAGCTAACTTTAGATATTTTAAAATGCTTTAAAAGCCATTAAAAGCTGGATACTTTGGATATAAATTTAAAAAATAAATAAATATCAACCCATGTTGTACTTACTACAATAATAATAATAAAGCTTCTTGTATAATAAAATTAATTCAAAAGAAAATTAAAAATTAACTACTTAAGATCTGAAATATATATTATAAAACAATATACAGTTAAAGCAATATTAATATTATATTAAAAAACCAAATGAGGAGGTGAGTTGCAAAACTCCTTTGTTCCACAGGAAGCGTTTTTCAGGAAACTCAAAAAACTTACCTCCTCTCGTAGAGTGGCCAGATAAAAAAATTTTTTTTTGCTTTCGAAAGGTACAGCTTCCCTATGGAAGTGAGCTTGGAATGAAAAAAATTACTGATTTAATGATAACAAAAAAAAAGTAACTAAGTATGAAATGAGAAAGTTTTGTCAAAAAAATGGAACAAACGAGTTTTGCACCTCACCTACTCAAATGTAAGATGAAGTTATATTAATTATAAATGGAATGAAAATAAATGTTTGTATTTAATAAAAATTAATATAGAAAATAAAAGAAATAAGTAAAGACCAAATAAACAAAAATTAGTAAAATTATATAAACAAAAACAGTAATTAAGCATACAACAAAAAAAATTTAAAAAAAAAAAATAGAAGCCAAATAAAGTGAAAATGAACTTTGTTTAATTCAAAGGTCTCAGAAATGAAAAAGAGTACAGAAAATGATGAAACGATATGAGAAAATATTTTACTAAGTCAGAACTATATATTTATTCAGTATAATGCTTGTTACACCCTAATATTTTTTTTAGAATTTGGATAAATATCATAAGCATGGAATTAAAATCCCAAATAAATAATCTAATACTGTTGAATTTATTAGCCATAGCATGGGAACTTTGGGCTTTGTGTTGGTTTTGTATACTAGGACACAACTTAATCCAAAAGAACCTCAAAAGAATCATCATAGAAATAACCAAAATGGATCCAATAATATTATTATATTCATAACATCTAGCATTCGAATTTATGAAATGTGATTTTTGGAAAAAAAAAAAAAAAGGAAGCTTAAATTAACCAAGAGCTTCTATTTATACAGTTTAGATTTGCTGACAAAGAAAAATAACTTTGGAGCCCTTTTTTTGTATAGCCAGAAACTATGACCACATCAATTAAGCCATTACCTAATTACTTGATAAACAAGTTAGAAGAGTTTCTGATGTCCTATCAGGTACTGCATAAATAAACACTCTTTGGTTTCCCTACATATACCCCCAAAAAACCACTGATAAGGGTACATTCTTCCAATGTTGTTTTTTCTTTTACTAAAACAAGATTCGTCAACTTCTAAAGTCATTTGAATAGAATAATTTATTCTATTTGAATAGAATTATTTATTAAAGTATAGGCACAAATTTCTCTCAACATATTCTTTCAATCCTTAATAGTTACACAACTAATATTAAGTTCTTTAGTAAAAAATTTCATAGTTGTGTATTCCTGTGTCCAGCAATATATAACTAAAAGAGCTTTACTTAAAGGTAGTCTTGATTCTTTGAACCACGTATTTGAGAATAAACCCTTACAAGTTCTGCAATTTCTTACGTAGCAAACCCACTTTTTTGTTTATACTTCAATTTTATATTGTGTCCATTATCACACTTTTTCAATAAATAATAAGATAAGATACCTTTATCTTGAACAAAATGTAAGACATTTTCTTCTTCATTATAAAACAAAATTAAATTAATAAAATTTATCCCTGTATCCATTATAAACATAAATAACCTTCTTAATAGAGTTTGTAGTTGTCATATGGTTTATTTAAAAAAAAAAAATATGAATTACTTTTAAAGTAATCATTTGGTTACAAAAAGTAACTGGCAGCCTTAATCTTAAAAAGACCCGGAAAGGGAATCACCTGCTCAGCAGTTGACAACCACCTTTGAGGACAATACAAACAAGCTTCCAGACAAAGTCTGGAAGAATATGACGCATAGACAAAGGAAGAACTTCCTACGGCAAAAGATGAAGGCGACTTCCACTGAAACTCATCCCTTAACCTCCAACCTTGCAAAACGGAGAAAAAACCTAAGATAAACTATAGTGGAGCAGCCTCAAGTATGAAGGTTGCAGTTGCCCACATAGAATACACTCACAAAAAAATGAAGGATGAAGGTTTTCAAGGCCTCATGTTTAAGCTCCTGAAAAGAATTAGAGAGAGGAAGGCTGAACAAGTCGGTTTCAACGGTTACTACCTGAGAGACAGTGCACTGGTGGTCAACTGCAAGGATGAGCCTATCAGGGACTGGTTCATTGGTATTGGGTTGTCACACATTAAATGACCGTTTTTAAACCAGGGAGAAAATAAAAATTTGAGATCAAATCTAACATATTTTTTATTTAAAGTATTTACCATCATTTTCAATACACTTCTGCCACAGGCTTACCCAAGGCCAAAGGATATGCAGATGTCATAGCAATTATCATCAAAGGCTTTGATCAGCAGACTATCTCAGAGTTGCATATGCACTAAGAATGGTGGTGAAATGGTGAATTATAAAATAATTCAATATACAGAGTTTTATAACTAAAACTTTGCCATAATTGTAAATAAACTTTCCCATTAAGAAAAAAATAAAGCTTAAGCTTAAAATCTGAGACATTTGAAGTGAAGGATTAAACTGTTAACTATAAAAATAAAAGCACTTATAAGCGGATGTTATCAGAGATGACAGTGCATGAATAAGTGAAAAAAATGAGCTTTATTGTGCCCTAATTATCTGCAGTGATTATGGCTGAGTTTTAGGCAGGCTGCCAAAAATTCTAGACTAACATGATATAGCATTATAATACATTACATTTACATTATATTATATATAAATATATAATATATGCAGTATAGTATATATGAATTTCATTATCTGATTTAAAGTCATTATGCACAGTCTCTCAAAAAAGTACATTAAAGTAGTGAAAATTATGACTGCTGATTGTATTCACTTTCCTCCGTCCGATTACTCAAAATGGTATGGCTTTACTGGTGATGCTCAGACTAAAACAATTGCAATGGAATAGAGCTTGTTAAAATCCTATACAGGTCTTGAAACAATAATCCCACCCATGAACATGGACTTTTCCTTAACGATTATCATAAAACTGCAGATAATTAGAACTCTGGTGAGGTTAAAAACAAAACAATACCACCAATGAGATGAGAGAAATAAAAATTTAGGTCATAATTGATTGTTTTTTCTGATTGTACAATACAGGTTTTTACGTTGTTAATACCTGTTATTATTATATAAAAGTTAAAGAAAATTTATGGCTTAAATATAATTATTACAATGCAATAAGTATATTTAATTAAATCATCACTATTAAATACCTAAAATACATTTAAATCATCAAAACTGAATACAGTATTTCTAGAAATAATTTAATCAGTAAATAAATAAAATTAAATAATAATTTATTAAACAGGAAACATGTCAGTTTTTACATGGCTCTACCATAAATAGACTTTGTGAAATAAATTATGTTAATTACTTTCTCAATATGACCCTAAAATAAAGTAATATTAACTCAAAATGGACACTTATTTTGTTCTGTAAAATTAATAAAACGTGTAATTGATTTACTTTTAATTTACCCTTGATGTATATTTTTAAGAAAAATAAAAAGTAACTGACCTATTTCTCTTCTTTGCTAATTAATTGATTCTTAAAAATTATCATAAGACTTACAAATTTAAGATCATAACACAAGATCTTTCAATTTCCCTAAAGTTGTACAAAGAGCAAACAGTAGGTAGAAACGCCCAGAACAGAATACAAATGTTCTTATGTAGACGTTCATTTGAATGAAACTTTGTTCCCCCTCAACAATATCACATATGATCATGTGACTCGGTTTGTTTTGAATTATGTTGATGATACCAGTTTATCCAACCATTCTACCTCAAGATCCCTAATAACAAATTCAATGAAAAGATCTTCCACAGGTTATAGTGGCAGAATGAGTTTCAGAATAATCTCTTAACAGATTCAATACATTGCTAGGTGGACGAGAAATAATCTATAATAACCAGACTTAAATCTTAACCCTGGAACTAGGAATTAAGTGACTTACCAGTGGATAACCTGCTCTTAATATAATTATTAATTATTATGCTAACTCAGAATAAAAAGTAGAGATGAGGCGATGGAAGAAAAAAATTGTATAGCTAAGATACATGAAAATAAAATTGTATAAGTAGGAAGAAAAAAATCAGAAGCTTTATATCAATTTCACCAAGGCTTATGATTCCATTGATCGCTAGATGCTGTATGTAATTTGATTGAACAGGGATACTGAAGAAGTTAATAAATCTAGTAAGAATGTACATGTTCCAAACATTCAACACAGAATCGTTAATTATTTTTTAAAGAAGTTAGGGATTAAAATAATGTGATCTGCTATCACCTGCACTATTTAATTTAGCACACATGTTATTAGAAAGGTGATAACACAAAAAAAAAAGTTTAAATCTGGATGGAAAAATATCTATGCCTGAGTGTGCTGGTGATTTTGTACTGGGTGAACACACCGGTACTATTAACTATATATGTACTAATAAATATATATTATAGTTTATAGTCTCTATATATTTAAAGAGAAAGCTAGTATGAAGTAGGGCTATAAGTTAATTCGGTTAGAACAAAATATATCATTATTAAAAAAATGACAATGACTTTGGTGAAATAGATATAAGTAAGAATAAGTTTAAACATGTTAATTCAACACGTCTCACTAAACCTTTTATTATTATTTAAACTCTTGATTTTATTGAGTGGATTGTAGAATTTTGGTCAATTTGACCAATCCCAGCTGAAGACAACAGATCCTAATAGGTTCAATTGTACTAAAGAAGATCTGCTTTATATAAATAATGGAGAATTTACAATTTATTTTGAAAATGAACAATTGCAATTCGTAAACAGTGTGTTTTGTAAGATAAATCCACGTAATTTTTCAAGAACAACTTCGTTAGAGGCAATGGAGAGTAGAATGTACATTTCAGACAACACAATTATAGTTTTAAAATTATTACAACTCACAAATTAATTTGGATTATAACATTAAAAAAATGCAAATATTTAATAATGGAGCAAAACACCAAGATGACATCATGCATTGAAGGGCTATTTGGATGGAAAAACTTAAAAGTTCAAAATAAATTAAAAATATAAATTATTTCATATATAATTGATTGACAAAAAATTGGCAAATATTCTTCCACTCACGAATACCATATTAATTACAGACAAATATGACTCAATTATCAATACTATAATAATCAAATTAGAAATTTTTAAGAAAAGCTAAGGGGTACATGTTAGTTTGTTTTTCTATATAAGTAAGACATTTTGAATGCTTAAAATTCATGTTAAGAAAACTATGAAGATGATGTAATGATTAGATTAGACAAAGTGATGAAGCAAAATGAAACCTGCTTAAAGCAAAAAGCCATTTAACCGCATTGATGAATTGCAACCAACTATCATTTCCAAACTGATTAAATATGATTAAAACACTTATTCATTGGTTAAAGACATGAAAATAGAAACAACGCAGAAATAGGTCACAAGCAGAATTATATATATTTATCCTTCGTTTGCTTTCAAAAAAATTAAACTCACAAATAACTTTTCTTCTTCGTCACCTATACGCTGCTTACCAAATATACGCTGAAGCTGTATAAAAATGTTAACAAAAATTCAGATGAAATTTCTATAAATTAAAATAACATATTAAACAAGAAAATTAAAAAAAAAATAAAGCAATTTCTGCAAAATGTCAACATAACTGTCAATTTTGTTTCATAGCTAACTAACATAAGTAAAAATTAAAAAAAAATAAATAAATATATATATATATATATATATAAGTTAAGGGTTAGGCCCTGGTAATAGTGGAGCTTAATCCTACTAAGAGTGTAAACAACTCCCAGATAGTATATAAGAAGGATTACTTGATAAATAAAGAGTGTTTTACCAGCTTGCTAGTGTGTAGTTTCTTTCCCAATTTACTCTTTTTTTTTATGTTTCGCGAGCCAAAGTACTTAAGTGGTGCCGAAACCCGGGAAAATTATTGGAAGTCACAAGAATAATTTTTTTTTTTGTTTGTTTCGTGAAGTACTTTAATTTTTTTTTGTTTTGTTATTTCTGTTGTTTTGTCACTTTCTTCTCAAGAAACCGGGAAAACAGGTTCAATATGAATGAACAACAAGGACAAAACATTCTCAGGCCGGCAACGTTAACTTTAGAGCCACCGCAGCCAGAACAGGTGAATCCAGAGTTTCCTCCATATCCATCTACCACACTAGCAATGGCGAGAGCAGACTTAGCAGCTCAAGAAGCGAACAGGATCGCACAGGAGACAAATGAGCTAGAGAGGATGAAAATAAAAAAGGCCAATGCACAAGATATCAGGAGAGAGATATCGGACCTGGAAAGGTTCAACGGTGATGTGGGTGAACTTAACCACTTTATTAAGGGCGGAGATGGTATCATGGCCAGTATTCAGTCACAGGTGGCAGCTGATCTGTTGGAAGGAGCAGACGCGCAGAGATTACGAGTCGCCCTGGCACGTCGAGTAAGGAGGAGCGTTCTGAACCTGATTCAAGCCGACGAGGATACTACTTGGCCAGTTATCAAGGAAAGGCTGAAAAAGGCTTATGGAGGGGGGCGATGGGCCCCGGAAGAAGACATGCTCCAGCTGTTTCGGGAGACCAAGAGGGCCAATCAGTCGAATGGTCAGTACGCTGCAGGACTCCTCGCAAGGTTGAATAAGATCAATGAGAAGCTGCGAGAGGTAATGGACACGAGCTCTGTTGAAGCCTGGATGCTCTTTATGACCACGGTGCTCAAGGTACAGCTGGCCAGGGATACTGGCAAGAAGGATGGGCTTCCTAGGGATAAGGCGTTCGTGGAGTGGGCCCAGGAAATGGTAGATGCAAGTGCTCGTGATGAGGAGGAACGGGAGGTTTTTGAACCAGGGTGGAGTAGAGTATCCTACCGCAGAAATGAAGTAAGGAAGTATAGGGGAAGACAAGACCCAGGGAAGAAGAGAGATGGAGAAGGGGGTAGAAGAGAAACGCTACCCAGAGACAGAAGGCCGTTCATAGATAAGAAGAACGTTAGAAAGGAGGAAAGGAAGTGCCATGAATGTGGCAAGGCGGGACATCTGGTAGCACAATGCCCTCGCACCAGATGTTACGAGTGTGGAATGGAAGGGCACCTAGCCAGGCAATGCCCATACATGTTCCGCAGGAAAGATGCATACCACGGAGAGCCGATGGAAATAAATGCGCAGGAGATGCGAAAAAGAAGATACTCGGCCAGGCGAGGTGAGGCTTCCAGGGACTCGACCAGTGGATCTGGATCGTCAGAGACGGAGGAGGAGCTGGGGAGCAGTGGCGGCGAGGGTAGCTGGAGTAGCGGCCGGAACCGGCAGAGGAAAGCAGCTCAGGATCAAGGACGGCGCCAGGTGCTGACGGTGAGACGAAAGCAGACGTCAGTATGAGGAGGGTGCGTCGAGAGTGGCGACCGAGCTTTCACCATCAACAATGTAGAAGGTAAGCTTAAGAATTGGTTGCCTATTATCAAAACTAAGTGTGGAGTGAAGTGCCTTGTGGACACAGGGAGCTCGAGCACCCTGTTGTCGAAAATAGCGATAGAGAGTCTATGTGTTAGGGGGAAGGCACTTCAGATTCAGGAATGCGATTGCAATTTAATTACTTTGGGGGGGCCGTGTAAAGTAATGGGCGAGACAACCATTGGGTTGGACGAGTGGGGTAAAACAGGGGCGCAGTTGCGGGTGCATGTGGTAGAGAGTATGCCCAGGGAATACCAGGTCATAGTTGGGTGTGATCTTTTACAAAAAGTGGGCGTGGAGGTAAAAAATATGCAGGGCAAGTGGTTCGTGAGATTAGCCGGTAGGTCATTCGCATGTCATCGGGTAGTTAGGGGCGCGCGAGTAGGGGCCGTAAGTAGGGGGGTAGAGTGGAGAGCGAATTTATTGCATGAGTTCCGCGACATTTTTTTTCAGGAAGGGGAAGTATTAGGAGTTACGGGTAAAACTGTACATGAAATCCCGTTAAAACAGGAAAAAGTTACCTACGTGAAAGAGAGGCGCTATCCTCAAGCGTTACGACAACATATTCGGGAGGAGTTGGAGGAATTACGTAGGCAGGGAATCATCATCAATAGTTCATCCCCGTACAATAGCCCCCTGTGGGCGGTCAAAAAGAAGGCTCCGACGGGGCAGGAGAAATACAGGGTGGTTGTTGACTTTCGTCAATTGAATGATAATACCAAAGATGAAGCGTACCCGATTCCGCGTTTTGACGACATCATGGACAGACTCAGCGGAGCCACAGTTTTCAGTACTCTGGATTTGAAGGCTGGATATCACCAAATCCGCCTTCATCCTCGTGATCAGGAGAAAACGGCCTTCACATTCGAACGGGGACACTATGAGTTCACCAGGATGCCGTTTGGGTTGAAGAATGCCCCCCTTACGTTCCAACGCTTAATGGACGAATTCCTCAGGGGTATCGATGAAGGGATCTGCCAGGTTTACATGGATGATCTCCTGGTGTTCAGTAGATCAGAGGAGGAGCATGAACGACACCTGAGGCAGGTATTTGAGAGGGTTCGGGAGTTCGGGTTAAAATTGTCTCCGGAGAAGTCCACTTTGGGTAGGGCGGAAATAAATTTTTTGGGTCACACCGTGTCGAGGGACGGGGTGAAACCGGATAAGTCCAAAGTGGAGGCAATTACCAAGATGGCAATCCCCCGCGATGTAAAGGGTATCAGGAGACTGCTGGGAGCGCTGAACTATTACCGGAGGTTTGTACCAGACATGGCCCGATGTTTGGTTCCCATTAACAACCTACTGAAGAAGGGAGCAAGGATGATTGTCACACCCAGTATGGAGGACAATATACGGCGTTGTATGGAACACCTCAAGGGAGAACCCGTGTTGGCATTTCCCGACTTCACCAAACAGTTCACGGTAACCACAGATGCCAGTGAATATGCCTTGGGTGCGGTGTTGTCCCAAGACAGTACATGCGGGGAGCGGCCCATTGCATATGCTAGTAGGCGGTTATCGGATGCGGAGGCAAGATATAGCGCATTGGAGCGGGAACTGCTAGGCATCGTCTGGGCGGTTGATCATTTCCGACCATACCTGTTCGGTAGGAGATTTCGGGTACAAACTGATCACAGACCGCTGCAATGGGTGGGACAATTGAAAGAAGCGTCGGCGCGAGTGTCACGCTGGAAAGAGAGGCTCAACCAGTATTCGATGGACGTCGTCTACAAGCCCGGCAAAGAGAATGTCGTCGCTGACTGGTTATCCCGGGCACTGATGGTAAATGCCCTAGAGGAGGACACTGCGGGGCCATCGCAAAACATCCGCCAATTTCTTCAGGACTGGTCACCAGGAGGCGAAGGAGAACAGAATACCGCAGCGGCGGAAAGGGAAGAGGTGTCCTCAGCCAGTGACGGGTCTACAGACGAGAGACCAGAAGATTTGGAAGAAATTGACGAGATTGTCAATGATAAACCGCGCCAGATCATCTGGAGGACGAAGACTTCGGGCATGCTGTCCATAGAATACTCCCGTTACGGAAGATCGCGGGTCAACGTCGTTTCGTCACAACCAGGGATCAGGTTGGATCTAGTCTGTAAGGCCCTGAAGGACGCGTCGAAACCAGGTCGCACACACCACCTATATGTGGGGAACGCCGCAATTTGGGAAAAGATCAAGCAAGTGTGGAGGACGGACCAGATTCCGGACCGCGTCTTCATTCGGTGCAAGGTCATGGTGGAAACCATTAGGGATGTTGAGCGCCAGAAAGAGCTAACAGGGGCGTATCACCAAGGCAAGACCAATCACCGCGGAGTCAATGAGACGTTACAGGCGCTCAGGAGAAGGTATTATTGGTCAGGGATGCGGAAAACGATCCAAGAAGTCATAGGGGCATGCGAAGTCTGCATGACTACGAAATACGACCGTCACCCACCGCGAGCCATACAAGAGGCAACACCAACGGGCGATCGGCCGCTCCGGGACCTGCAAGTTGACACGTTCACCTGGCGGGGGTTTACGTGGTTAACGGTCATCGATGTGTTCAGTAAAATCGCCACGGCTCACCTGATCACGTCTAAAGTAGCAGAGTCCGTGTTGGCAGCTCTCCGGACATGGTTCATGTTTTACGGGGTACCGGATAGCATAACGTCGGATAAGGGGAGGGAATTCGACAATGCGGTGGTGAGTGAAGAAATGCGTAAGTTAGAGGTCACGTGGCACTTCAACACTCCGGGACACCCGAAGGGTAGGGGAGGAGTGGAACGTTTGCATGGTACACTCAGCGATCATCTCAGAGTTTATCACGTCGACCAAGGGCTGACTCCAGATGTAGCGATGCGGAAAGCGGTTGCGGCATATAACCACTCGATTCATTCCGTAACAGGGTTTTCTCCGTTTGAGGTGCTGTTCGGAGTTCGGGGGCCTAGTAGGGATTTTGGCGAGACAATCGGGGACGATACGGTTGCTCGCGATATTGTGGCGAACCACGTGCAAATTCGCGGGGCTTGGGAGAAGGTGCGGAGAAAAATCTGGAAGGAAAAACGGACCAGGGTGACGAGGGAGAACGCGAGGTTACGAGACTGCACGGGGGCGTTGA
The DNA here is from genome assembly GCA_037127475.1 of Arma custos. Lineage (NCBI taxonomy): Eukaryota > Metazoa > Arthropoda > Insecta > Hemiptera > Pentatomidae > Arma > Arma custos. Next base: position 90,213,613 of record CM073759.1, read on the forward strand.
AACTTGGCATGATTGTATACCGGCGAATTGGGTCCAATAGGAGTAAAGAACCGCGGAGATACGAGGGGCCATTCCGTGTCGTTGTCTTGAGAGAACACAACGTAGTCACCATCGAGAGCGTTGGAGACCCAAGAAGACGACGAACCGTTCATATTGAGCAGTTAAAGTTTCCTTTGGGATCTGGGGTGCCTTCGCCTGTGCAAACGGGAAACTTGTAACAAACCAAGAGGTGTCTAAACAATTTTTTTTTTATCTTTTCTCTATATAAGTCCGTCATGTCAGATTAAGATGTCACCATGTTAATTGTATATATTCAGTTTTGTGTGTCAACCGCAGTATTTTTTGTGTGTAAAGACAATGATTGTTTTTTTAAATAGTCTTATTGTATGTGGTTATTTTTCTTCATTGCAGGATGCTACAGTTTTTTTTTTTGCTTTGTTATTTCCTTATTGACTGTAATTATTTGTGTCTGGGAGCTGTAAGTTGTACAGGAGCGAGCTCTACTAATTGTCCAGCCTAGTCACTTCTTTTAGTTTCCAAAAGGTGTCTGGAAACTGGAGGGGGGGAGTTAAGGGTTAGGCCCTGGTAATAGTGAAGCTTAATCCTACTAAGAGTGTAAACAACTCCCAGATAGTATATAAGAAGGATTACTTGATAAATAAAGAGTGTTTTACCAGCTTGCTAGTGTGTAGTTTCTTTCCCAATTTACTCTTTTTTTTTATGTTTCGCGAGCCAAAGTACTTAAGTTATATATATATATATATATATATATATATATATATATATATATATATATAAAAGGTAGTTCCCACAATTATAAACCTGTATTGATACTAGAAACAAATATTTTAAAAAGTCTTCTTTTAAAAATTCGATTTTAATCTTCTTAATGTACTTCTAATTTTATAATTTAGACAATTATATTAAACAGTTAATATAATAGTATAGAATATAATAAATGAACATAATAGTATAGAAAAAACACAGAATGAAATCTTGAAATAGTCTTTTACTATTTCTCCAATAGAAGAAAACCCAAAAATAATTCAATAGTTGAGGTTGGAAAATACGATATGGTTCTATTTTAAATAAACATATCAAAGAAGAAAAATCAAGTTAGTTAAAAAGAGGTGGTTTATTTAAATGAACTTTTTTTTATTAAAATCTTTATCTATATTTATTTTTCTTTAATAGGATCAAATATAATAATCACCATACAACTCATCAATTTTAGGAATCACTGCATATTTTTTTAAAAATCTTACTAATATTATAAATGTGAAAGTTTGTATGTTTGTCTCTCTTTCACGCAAAAACTACTGAACGGATTTGGATGAAACTTTACAGTAATATAGGTTATACATCAAAATAACACATAGGCTACAGCAAGCGCGGATTTAGGGGGGGCGCATGGGGGCACGTGCCCCCTCCCTTCCCCCGACTGTATTTTAGGTATTGTGGAGAATCCGTAATAGGACATAATTAAAGGTAAATCACATGATAATAGTAGTTAAAATAACCGAAAGAACATGAGTGAAACAATTTTTTCGATATCCTACTAATCTTACTAATATTATAAATGTGAAAATTTGTATGTTTGTCTCTCTTTCACGCAAAAACTAATAGACGGATATGGATGAAAATTATTGAGTAAAATAGGTTATACATCATAGGCTACAGCAAGGGCAGATTTCAGATCAGGGAGTACGGGGGCATGTACCCCCCTCTTATAGTACATAATTAAAGGCAAATCAGGAACTTAGTATTTGCAGATAGGTTCTTTGTATAGTTTAAGAAAGAAATTTGGATAATTCCACCCCAAGGGTTTCTTCTTTAATATAATAGGGGTTCAAAGGTTGTATAGAATCCGTCAGTTTTGATGTTAGGCATCTGAAATGTACGAGTAACTTATATTTTAAAAAAATAATTAAATTATTTATTTCAAATGATCTTTCACGAAACTTTATGTGGCAGACCGAATTCCACGCGAGCGAAGCCGTGGGCATAAGCTAGTTATAAATAAATGACTTTAACTTCATGCGAACACTATATGAAATAATATTCATTGTGGAATAATAAGTAATTGAAATGGAAAATGAAGTAAAAACGCACTTTTGTACAGAATTCAAATTTAATTACTACAAACAAAACAAATCAATGATCTGAGAAAGTGGAGAAAATGCCCAGCCAGCATTATTAAAAATATACTATCAACAGAACTTACCACAAGAAATTCATTCTTATCAACTCTTTCATTGCCATCTGTATCAAACATGTTAAAGGCAATTCTGAATCCAGAAAGAGGCTCTGAAACAAAGCAAATCAAATCATACATATACCAAAAAGATAAATGTTTTTCTAATTGATAAGAAAACTCAATTAGAAATAAAATTATAATGAAAGTTTAGAACCAGTGATTTATTTACTATTTAATAGAAATATTTATAATATAATTTAGAGAAATTTAATCCAACATTTGACAAAAATACAGCTTAAGAAAACTAAATAAATAACTCTAGAGTTTATCATCAGTTTTAGAAATAAAGAAATAGAAATAAAATAATTACTTACTAGTTAAAATTGATATAAGAAACAAATACTCCGTATACGAAATGATTCCTATAACAAAATAATACACAAATTTATCTTAGACATGTCTACTGGAATAAACAAGTTAAATTATAATTTTACTAAAAAAGGTAAAATTAAAAAAGTTAAAATGGCTAAGATTTTAATAAACTGTAAAAAGTCATATATTGTACAAAATTAAGAATAAAATATGGTAGAACCTATAATAATCTAATGAAAAGGAGATAGTTGGGGGGTGCAGTCAAAAAGAACACTGAATAAGTAATAAACATAAAAAAAATAAGCAGTGCTAGTCAGCCGTTACATCAAACGACTTCTCTCTCCAAATTGCCCTGAAGATGACCTACACTGTAGGTCGAAACGTCGGCACATAATTATAAGTTTATTACTTATTCAGTGTTCTTTTTGACTGCACCCCCCCAACTATCTCCTTTACATTAGATCATCCAGTCAACTATTTTCATCTCGTACTATAATAATCTAACCATACTTTTCTCTTTCTGTTATATTATTTAATATAACATATATATGGGTTTCAGGTATCCAATGAAAGCTGTAATTTCAGAATTTCAAAAATAAAAAATAAATTCCAAATAGGTTACTGTAGTTGATGGTGGAAGCGAGTTATTGTTTATATACTGAGTCACTTAGTGTAAATGTGTGGATGGGGGGAAATAGACGGGTAAGTGTGCCTTTCAGTCATTTTTTTCCATCCCCAGACAACTACCTTTAAATTGATGGAAGTGGTAACCTGAGTGGGAAGATTAATTTTCAGGTATCATAACAAAATAAATATTAGCAATCCAGGTGGGAATCAAATTCACAATGTTCTAGGTTGGACAAACTGGAACCTCTCTCCAACATGCTCAATCATAATTTTTTCCCATATGATACAATGCAATAGGTTGTGACATGTCATTGAACTTTACTAATATTAATGTTAGAATAGATAACTGTTACAGTGAATTCTATGATTTGCGTTGTGGTGTTCCGCAGGGATCAGTGCTAGGCCCTATTTGTTTTTGTTGTATGTAAATGACCTCTGTTCGGCACCGTTAAGAGGTAGTCTCACCGCCTTTGCTGATGATTTGGCGCTCTCCTACTCTCATAAAGGGTGGGTCACTGTCCAGTTGCATATGCAACAAGATATGGTTTTCCTGAGTCATTGGTTTGCCTATAATCGTTTAATATTGAGTGAAAAAACTAAATTTCTTTGTTTTGATCTTAGAAATAATTTTAGATCAGATTTTCAGTTAATCTTTCATGATCAAGCTTGTTCAGGCAGAGTTAATTGTATCAATAATAAATGTATCCCTATTGAAAGAGTATTTTAATTTAGATATTTAGGAATAGTCATTGACTCTAGGCTGTCTTGGAGAGCACATATTTCTTACATTTCAAAAAAAGTAAAATTAGGGCTACGAAAACTCTATTTCATTCGCAATAAGTGTGACCACTCCTTTGTGTTGAAATTTTACTATGCTCTAATACATTCTGTTTTAGAATATGGGATTGTTTGTTAGGGTGGTGCCTATGCCAGTATAATTAAGCCGTTACTGATTCTTCAAAAAAAAGTTGTCAGATCAATATTGAGGAAAGCCAGTAGGGAACCTTCTCGGCCACTTTTCATTTCACTGCGGGTATTGCCCGTTAATTATTTGTTTTTGTACAAAACCTTAAGAGTATTTTTTATCAGAAGTGGTAATATTGATCGTCATCCGGCTGTATATGGAACCAGACGTAGAAATCATTATAGTGTGCCTACACCTAGTTATACTTTTTTTAAGTTGTCTTTTGTTTACATGGCGCCACGAAATTTTAATAACCTTCCCAACAGAATAAAAAATGCTTCAACCACAAAAATCTTTTGCACTACTCTGAAAGAATATATTTTTTCAGAAAAGATATAGATCATTTACTGCACAGCACTTCTGAATTCATAGTCTACTTTACTTCTTTACAGCGTAACTTTTCTTTTTTATATGCTCTCAGGCCAAGACTTCATCTTAATTAATAGAATTGTGAGGGTAACCGTATCACAGGTTATGACCTTAAAGGGTACCTATACCCATTTCCTTAATTTATTTATGTATTGTTTACTTATAAGCTTATTTACTGTATTATAAAATATGTACTTATGTTAATTTTTAATGTGGAGATGGAATAATAAATAAAATAAAAAAAATAAATTTTGAATTTCATTTCCTAGACCAGTTTTGTATTTTTTATTGTATTATCAGAGAGCTTGTATAAGGTCTGTATTTCCCATAGTAGCAGAGTAGTCACAGTTTGTATATTATTGCCCATAAGTAATTTGGAAGTAACAAGGAAAGGAGTAGGGCAAGAAAGAACTCGGTGAGATTTCTGCAGTTATAGCTTTTATTATGAAAATACTGACTTTGTTGGACAAAGAAAAAGAGATCATAGAGAAATGTTTGGTGTGGTTTGGTATGTGTGTAACTAAGAAATAAGTAGCTGAAAAATGGTTAGTGTAAGAAGAACACTCTGGGTATTAGTCCTACTACTAACTTGGTACCTAGTAGTAGGAATAGTGCCTTGATATCTTGTACTCTAGATTGAGTATCTTGTATGTTTAAATACTATCTTGGGTCATAATCAACTATGGAGTCATTGCATAAAGCAAATCTCTTCAGTTCTTGCACATTAGCTTACAATAATGTTATAAATTAAACAAATTTACATATTTTTTGTTCATAAGCAGTTCTATTCATTTGAATCTGTTGTGTTTCTTAATCCATTATTGATTAAAAACATCTGATTATTATTTTGTTCTGTTTTGAGCAAGCCAGCGAGCTAATTGGCAACTGAGTTCATTCATGTTGGCCAGCGACTTAGCCTTGAGTCTTGGTATGTAACCTGAGGTCAAGGGTATAACTCATATAATCTCATTACAATTACAGGAAAAGTTTTGGACCACTAACTTGAGACTCTTGATTGATTGATGATCCTATTTATTAGTAACGGAAATTACTCAACACATAGACAATTATCAATAAACTTGATTTTTAAACATGGGAATGAAAAAATTAAATTGTGAATAATATTTAAAATGGATCATTATTGTCAAAAAGCATTTTGTAATTATAAGAGTCATAATGCAACTATTAAAAAAGTCTGAGGACATTAATACGACTTGACTAATTTGTTCAAAAGCTGGAGGGTTGTCACACAAGTGGGACTTTTGTTCCCTCCCTGTTTTAAAATATAAAAGGCAATTTTAAATTCAGAACTATGAGGTTACTTGAAGAACTGGTAATCTGGATCCACATGGGTTAGGATAAAAATAAAAAAGTAAAATTATTTACATTACAATAAAAAGGAGCTCTACTAAAACCAATGAAGGTTACAAAAGAAGTAAAATAGTAGGTAAAATATTTATAAATCGAACAATAAACAAATGAATATTAATAATTAATGAAATATATACCATTTTCCTGCAGATTTCTGAAGAGTCGTGAAGAGCCAGATGCGAGGGCTGGAGTAGATTTGCGCATTCCATCCAGCTCCTTATCAGGCAACTCCCGCCTGTCCCGAACAGCTGGCATATAAATATAATTAGTCACCAAATAATGGAATTGGAATATTTATTTTTTTTAAGACATTAAGCCTGTAGCTTCTGATCGACCACATAGTTTCTTTGATTGTAATGAATTTTTAAAGTATACAAAACATTTGTTATAAAACTTAAATTTTAAATGTACAACTATAGTATTAGGCCTTCTGGTTGGGATCAATTACCGAAAATCAATGACATAAATGTCTTTTGTTAGCACAACCTTAAGGGACAAAAAACCCGTGAACTATTAAAATATGTAACAAAGCATGATTGATGATATTGGGAGGGAGATTTGTTAGTTATCACTAGGGCCTGGATTTATATGCAATAAAAATCCTAAAATATGTACATATAATATGCATTTATTTTTGGGAAATATGCAGGCAAAAGAAAATAAAAATGCAAAATAAAAAATGTATTACGCATTTTTTAATTTCTAATATTACACCCTTATAATATAAAAAATAGTTACAAAACGTTATTTATCTTAAAAATTAATATTTGAAATTGTGTACATCCTTAGATTATGTGCTCTGACGATCAGGTCGCAATATTTTTTTGTACCTACTAAATGATCTTTCCACGTTGACTGATGTAACGTGAGCTCTTTTAAAACATGATGCTTCACTAGGGCTGAATGGCATATCTTTTTCTCCAAAGTTTCCTTCTAGAATATCGCAAATGGATCGGAACTGTTTTAGGCCACAGCCGTTTTCGAAAACGTGTTGAACTTATTGTGTGATTTTTGTTGCAAATGTTCCACGGACGCTTTTTAGTTTTTGAATGGAATCATCCACTATTTGAATAAAAACACTTTTTCGTGTAGAGTTAGTTTCATTTGGCCAGAGAAAAGTCATGGAATCATTAAAAAATTTAGCTATGGTTTCGTGATTACATTTGTCCAACAACTGCATGTTTAGAATAAATGGTTTTGATAGGTCTTCTAACAGCTTTCCGACAATAATATTGGGCACATACCTTCCCAGAGAATCAGTCGTATCATCTATGGACATGGTACATCTTTTATTGGTTGCGTATTTTATTCATGGTCTCCTGGTAAATATCAGGGAGATAATTTTTTCGAATAGTGTTTTCGTCTGGCATTTCGAGTCCGGTATACCTTTCAAAAAACTCTTTAAATTCAGAATTATTGATCTTATAAATTGGAATATCTGCGCTGATAAATGCACGAGTCAACTCATTGAAAAATTGTGACTTACTGGAAGACGAAGTTGATGTAAATGATGTAGAAATAAATGTCCGGATGAATTGTTTTATTCTTTGTAGGTTTTCTTTATGTTCCGTTGTTTCGATATGCTGCGTTACTAACGATCTTCGGGATGTCGAAACCATTCTATCACAACTGTTACAAAATAAAACGCCCGAATCACTACGAAAAGTTTCGTCAGGGAATTCGCGTAAATATTTGGTCACAAGTTCACTAGCTTTAGCCTTAACTTTCGGCATGTTAAGGGTGCAATATTTCGAGCCTAACTAAAACAATTTTTAGTTATAGAGGAGCAGCAGAATCAAGAGTGGAAATGGATTCTAAGAATTTTAACATAGAAAGGGGAAGGGCCAATCTTCCTAGAAAAAGAAATATTATAATTAATTGTTTCCTGTTATTGAATTAAATGTTTTTATTGATTCATCGTTTTTTTAAAATTACCTAAACACTTCTAACAACACATATACCTATGATAGAAAAAAATGCATTAAAAATGCAAAAAACGATTAAATATGCAAAAATATGCATTTTCCTTCAAATATGCACAGATATGCAAAATAAAAGTTACCCTAATCGAATACTTTTGGCACAAAACACGTTTTAAAAACTTCAAATATTATGTACAAAGCATAGAAAAAAATATGCAAATGTATAAAAATCCGGGCCTTAGTTATCACTTAGGGTGACAATTATATTATTAAAATCAGTAAATAGTTAATCAACTAGTAACTAAATTAAATAATTTACTTATTAAAAATTAATGAATTTTATTGACCAAGGTTTAAAGAAAATGTTTTTCTAAAGATTCATCAAAATTTGTATAGCAGTAAGGGTTGAAATTATCATGAAATTTTGATGAATCTTTAGAAAAACATTTTCTTTAAACCTTGGTCAATAAAATTCATTATTTTTTAATAAGTAAATAAATTCATTACTATTTGATTAACTATTTACTGATTATAATATAATTGTCACCCTAAGTGATAACTAACAAATCTCCCTCCCAATATCACCGGCCATGCTTTGTTACATTTCAAAACACTAATTTACAAGAATAATGTCAACCAATCATAATATAACCAGCCCTACGAGGAGTCAAGAAAACAAAGTATCGGAGCCGTCCTCGAGTTACATACTAGAGGCTGTCAATAAAATGTATGCCGGTTTGAATGGTGAGATTAAATCTTTAAAAACGTCTCTGGAAAAATATGGGGAGCTCACCTTCGAGCTTAATTATCGGCTGACCAAAATAGAGAACCACCTTGAAGGACAGACCAAGTTCATTGATGAACTTAGTTCTGAAAATCAAAAGTGGGTGCCTTAATAAGGCAGAACAAGGCCTACTACACAGGTCTCTCGAGATCAGAGGCATTCCTGTTAGACCTGGCGAAACCCCCGCCGGACTACTGGTGAGTGTACGGGCAAGACTTGAGGTTAAGATTGGTATAGAAGACCTCGACCTAGTAGAGCGCCGCAGACCGAGGAAGGACGACCCACGACCACCCCCAGTCATAGCTAGGTTCGTCAGGCAGTCATTGCGAGATGACCTTATACAGAGAAGGAAAGTGAAACGGGATTTTTCAACTCGCGATTTAGGCTGGCAAGAAAATGATTTTCACATAGTGTACCTCGGCGAAGAGATCACTCCCGCCTACAGACGCCTATACTGGTTGGCCCAACAGATGAGAGCTGCAGGGAAGCTGAAGTACGTCTGGTTCGCCGGCGGCAGAGTGCGGTGCCGGAAGGATGACGGTAATCCTGTCATTTATATCGACCATCCATCCGACTTAGATGTGTACTGCTGATTCTGCGGCACCCGTCCGCTGTTTATTGGCTTCTCGTTGGATCTTTCACTGGTTCTCAATAACAAATTTACTTTTTTTGTTTGTCTAACTACTAATATTTACTTTTTTTTAGGTTATACTATATTTTTCCTTTTAATACTTTAAATTTTACAACACAATCGGCGAACCTTGGACTTATTGTAATTCTAAATACCCAAACTGTAATTTTTAATTTTTACATCAGTTCATCCATTAAACTACTCTTTACTTCAGCATCATTCCATCTCATTCTGATAATTCATCGATTACTAAATCCATATGTCTAATCTCCTGATCTCTTGTCAAGTTAATTCCCAATCCCTGCCTGCCCATTTTGATGAATTTCAAGAATATTTCACCCACAATTTTTATCATATTATCGCAGTATGTGAAACGTGGCTTAAACCACATATTCCTTCCTCCTCCATCGCCCTACCTGACTATACGTTTCTCCGCCATGACCGAGATAACCGGACTGGAGGAGGAGTAGGTCTTTGTCCATAGGTCTATATCCATCAAACCCTAAAAGCCCGAATCCTTGAATCCTCTCTTCCATCCGAAGTCCCTCATATTGAATTCCTTCTCACCGAAATTTCCTGTAATGGATACCCGCTCCTTTACGTATTTGTATACCGGCCTCCTTTAGTATCTTATATCCAAACTCCGAACAAACTATCTAAAACCTTTACCTTCCGCAACATTGATGCTATCAGTCGTGAAGCATCTTGCCTTCCCTTGAATCCCTGAATTGGGGTAATATCTATTCCTGTCTTACCATTGATGCAATGGTTGACACATTCACTTCCTATCTTATTAGTATTCTGGACACCCATGCTCCTCTCAAAACTACAACCCTCCGTCGATTGCCAGCTCCTTGGATGGATCAAAATATAAAAGAACTGCAGAGGAAGCACGACGCAGCTCGCAGACGGTACAGACTGACATGACGGACCGACGATTTACAAGCGTTTAGGACTCTTCTGTTACATTAATGACCTTCTCAAATCAATCCTTCACTGTTCCCACCATTTGTACGCCGACGATTCCCAGATCAATTTGTCCTTTCCTAATAGTAGCATTTGCCAACATTCAAGGGGACCTAGATAGGATAAGTGCCTGGGCAAACTTGAATAAACTGTCGTTGAATGCTGCGAAAACACAGGCCATTCTAATTGGTTCCAACATCCTTCTTAAATCTATCAACTCACTTCCCCGATTAGCCTTAAATGATCACCCTATTGCCTTCAGTTCCTCTGTTAGAAACCTCGGAGTCATTTTTAACCAATCCCTCTCATGGAAACCCCACGTTGCCCAAATTTCTCGTCGAGCAATAAGCTCTCTAAAGTTATTCCACCGTTCCAAACATCTTCTAACACTACCTATCTGTAAACTCCTCATCACATCTTTTATCTTTCCACACTTTGACTATGGCTGTGTGGCATATGGTGGACTCTCGAACAAGGCTGGAGGAGAGGTTGAGGCGGATTATGAACTGTTCGCTTCGATTTGTCTTTGACGCACCGAGAAGGTCTCATGTGTCCCGCCGTTACGTTGAGTTAAAGTGGCTTTTCCCTCATATCCGTAGGCTCTATTTCCTTGGTTCTTACTTATATCAAACTATCAACTCACAACATCCATCTTACATCTATAGTCTCCTACAATTCGAATCCTCTATCCAATCCCAAGGCACAAGATCACACAATTCCGATCTTTATATCCGTTCCCATAGAACCAAAACGTTTGAGCGTTCCTTTCTCGCCCGTTCTATCTCTCTTTGGAACTCACTCCCACCCGATATCCGTCATGCGTCTTCTTTACCCTCATTTAAATCTAAACTTTTCCAACATCTTCTAAATTCCCAATCAGATGCTTTATAATCAATAAATAATTCATAGATATTTTCAACTTTATTGATTGATGAACTACTGTAAATATTCCTCACTCATAATGAAATCATTTTATTTTTGTCACTAGATAGATGCTATCATGTATTTACTGTTGTTTTTTTTTCATAAGCCTAGTTCTTTTTATTGTAAATTTGTCTGTTCTTTTTATTTTTATTTTGCATCACATTTTCTGATTATCCACCAAAACATACCTGTTTAGTTATTTACTTTCAACATATTTTTAAATATTGTTTTACTCAGATGTAGGCCTTTGGCCAGATAAATATTTTCTTAATTATGCTCATCCTTGTTATTCTAAAGGGACCTGGTCCCAGAATAAAGTTATTTTTCTATCTATTAAAGAGCTAACATTTCTTAAAATGAAAACCCTAATAAGCAAACAATTTCAAAATTAACTTACGAATAGGTTCCTCATGGATAAAGGATTCCAAGAAGTCCTTAGGGGTCATATAAATTTGACCATCATACTTCACTGAGGCAAATTTAAGAAATCTTCGCTCCCGGGATGTTAACTTGACCACTTTAGAGACGACATCTTCTTCTTTCTGCAAAATAACAACTAGTTTATCACTTCTATCAACCTATTATATATTTATTGGTTATACAAAAAAAGTAAGGAACTCTTTATGACCCATACTCTTTATGGCATATTCAAGTTACTCGTTCATGGTAGAATTTAAGTTAAATGTATCAAAACATACAAAAAACAAATACACAATCCAAAGAAAACTAATAGCGATAATCATAATTACAAATCCCAATTACAAATAAAATAGATTAACAGTGATACCCAAGCATTTTAAAGTAACAAACAATAAATGAATAAAAATGGTGAAGTGTGGCACAAATGTGGTGGAAAAACCCATAAGAATAAACAAAAATATCAATCATCTGATGTATGAAGTGCAGGAATAAAATATTTAAAAATACAGATACATTGAAGGTATGATAAATTTTAAAAATATCATATAATGAATAATGTACCAATAGCCAGGGGTGCAGATCAATAAAAGTATACACACTGATTAGTATAACATAATATAATAAGTATAACTTATTCTTTAGCGAGTACCCAACGTTCAACCTTTCTATTAGGCCAACAACATCGTAATTAATAGTTAATGGATCTTAAAAACTGAATACTGTCATTGAAAAGTAAGAAAAGAGAAAAGAGAGAAAGTAAGATAAAGTTGAAGGAAATCTCAGAAGACCAGAAATTTTCGCAACAGAAGATGATAATTGGTGTGGAAAGAGATAAAAGTTTTCAAACAAATAATATTCAACATAAAAAGGCTAAATGTGAATTTAACTGAAGAGTACGTCGGGCTACCCTTAACTTTCGACCAATCAAGGACCAGGAACAAAAAACTTTATGACGTCACTTCGAAAAGTCTTACTCTATAAACAAGAGGTGACCAACTCAAATGATCTCTTACGGGCAATGCATTTAACTCTGCAGGCGTGAGTAAAATTATATATTACCATACTAGAATTAGACCCACGGTATACATTTTTTGGATTGAAAATTGAAACACGAGTTCTTATCATTGTGTTTAATAATGGATTTATGAGTGAACATAGGCAATTTAATAACAATGATATTAAACGGACATTTTAATTATTATAACGATTTTGTGATATTTTATCTCATAATTTCGACAGTTAAGGTTTAAAAATATCGATGAACAAATAATGTATTTTTTTAATAAAGTGGTTTCCAATACTTTGGTCATTATAAAATATATATATTTTGTAAAACTGTGAATTTCGCGAGCTGGAAAAATGTTCAAGACGCAGGTTGGCAATCCCTGCAATAAACTTTGCCTTCACCACGGCAAGTTGCAACTTACATGGCTTTACTTTTATTTAATGAGAAAAAAGATCTACTATGAAAGTTCTCGAATTGACAGAAACATCCAAGTTGACTCTTCCCAGCATCATTAGAGTGCTCCCATTACTGTACATCCTTCTTATAAGTTGCCTTTTAACTTATCGTTTAATAATGCACCTTCTTCTCTTGATTTTAATGCCTTCCATGATTTCAGATTAGTAGCATAACATTATGTGAGTGTTCAATTCTCATTGGAATCATAACACCTCAAACCAAACATTTGATCATGGTATGTACAATATTTATTTTGTTTACTCGAACAACTCTAAAAACAGAAAAATCGGTAAAGCATTCGATATTTTTCTTTTCATCAAGTATTCTCAAAATTTTGCGATAGTTTAGAGTCCATTTCCTGCTTCCTGGTCAAGACAAACTTATTAAAGTATTGTATAGTTGTCGGTCCTTGAGAAGTGAGCAAAGTTTTTTAAGTAACTGAAAACTTATTAAGTTAAGAATTTAATTCAAAGTTTTGAAATGGTAGAAATTTGAGTTCAAAGATTCCGTTATACATGTACCCATATACAGGACAAGTTAACAAAAGCGTGTTAAGAAGTGTAATTAACAAATCAATAAGCATCGGCTTATTAATCTAAAATATTCAAGCTGGAATAGTTGTTAACTACAAACATATACTCGTCCCTAGCTCTTGGAGAAACGCGAGAATCCTTCCGGATAAAAATATACAGAAGGAATGTCAAACAAACAGACACACAAGGCGTGAAGATAAAGACGCAGAAGGAAAAAAAAGAAAGAAAAGGTAGAGATGTCGTCCCCGACAAAGGCCAGGAGAGACAAATCCTGTCATCCGTTTGACTGCTACTTGGTGGGCGGTATGTTAATATCAACAGTGGTTCAATGGACACTGGTCGTCCAAGAGATTTATGGGGTCCGCTCTCTTTGTACGTGTCTGGATCAACAGGAGTATTGTCCGGAGAAGGGTTCTCTATGTAGACAGTAACAGAGGGTGTAGCTGTCCAATGGAGCAACACAATGGTCACTTGTACGGGTCATCCACGCTCCGAGACTGCATTAAGTTCCGATAAAGCGAATGCTGACATGGTTATAAAAAATAACAAAAAACAGTTCATATAATAACTAATATACTTAAAACATTTCGATGACTCGAAAAAGTATGTCGAGTATATTTAAGAATATTAAAAAAAATCATATGAGCAAAACGGGCGCTAATTGGACGCAGGAGAGAAAGCAAAAACACGGGGAGAGGATGAAAGAGATATGGAGGAAAATAAAAGTACATTAGAAACAGATGTAGCCCATTTTTACAGCAATTAAATAATTTCGTATATAAATTGCCACTGTATAGTTACAGATCTTTCAAAGAACCTTCGAAGTGAACAGGATTTTTAGCTGTATAAAAAACGTTATGTTCGCTACGAAGGTTCATTATTTTTAAATGCTAATTGTAAAATTTTCAAATGAATTATCCTTTGTAGATATTCTATAAGTAGATTTCATGGATTAGTCGATTTAAGGACATTTTTTTTGTAAGTGAACATTTTTGAATAGTTGGCAAAAATATTCAGCATATGTATCGTTGGTTACAATTTCAAGGACACTTTCCGAAAATCCTCTAGGTTTTTCGGAAAGTGTCTATAATAAATTATTATAAAATCCTCTATAACGTTCTTAACCGGAAATTTTGGATCCACCAGCTCTCGAGGAATCTCTATCTATAATTAGGCATGTTGAAAAGCTTTAATTGCATCACTCTCGGATGGCGCTTGGCTCTTTTTCAACAGCAGTGTGCATGATCGGACGATATGTAACTGGATGTCTAAATGAATAATTTTTAAATAAAGGTAAGGTAAAAAATAAGTACAATCCGGTCAAGTTAAACAACCTAGTCCAAAGACAATGAGAAAAAGTATTGATGAAACGTCTATGTATAGATCAACACGCGGAGTGGAGCCAGTAGAAAAAGTCATTGAGGAAAACAGTCTAAGATGGTTTGGATATGTTCTAAGAATGGAAAAAACAACAGGTTGGCCAAGGTAATATACTAGGCCAAGGTTGATGGAAGAAGGCCCAGAGGAAGACTCCGGCATAACTGGGAAGAAGGTGTCACTGAAAGCTTCGCGAAGAGAAACCTGCAATGGAATAGAAGAAGAAAAATGGTGGAGGATCGTACGGTGTGGTCCGGGCTGGAAGGAAAACACTGCAACAGCGGTAGAGAGGATGGTCCATGATGATGATTAATTGATATGATGTGGTAGTGGTAAATGGGCGAAGAGACGGATTTTACAACAGAGACAAAATACGACATGTGAGTCGTGAACATAACGACATGGTTACAGAAACTTCACTGAAATAAAATTGTATGCAATTTAACTTAATACAATTAAATCTTTTGGGTTATTTTGGAGAAACGTAAAACCATTTATTTTCTTAGCAGTACTTTAAAAATAGCATAGATAAAAATAAGAATTTTTAATAATTATTACAACCTATTTTAAATGTTAGAACTTCTCAACGAAAACCAAGTTTATATTGGGCTAAAATTTCAATTTTGAGAGGATTACTAGAATAATTTTAAAGACTGTTCGATGTCGAATAGACACAGAATTTCGCGCTCTACAAATTTTATCAATAGAGTTTATTTCTCAAAGTACACATTCCCAAGTTGTACACTCGTATATAATACTCTGACCCCTTTTGAGCTAAGCTTGTATAGGCTAGTTAAGCAAACAATAATATTTTGGTACTGATTAGATAACGAGTGAGCGGAGTAGATTAGAGTGGTAGAGCGCTGATTTGCCGTACCGAAGGTTCCAGGTTCAAATCCGGCTGTGGCAGAGAAATAGATTTAATCTTTCAACAGCCTGGGATAGATCCTACGGAATCTGGAAACCCTCCTGGGGCTCACTCCGCCTCTGTGGGTACTCTAAATTTAGGGAAAACTTGACGGCTGTGCGTGATCAAGGAAAAATCACCTCCCCGCATAACTGTTGTCCAATAAACATTATGGTCTCTACCATGAACTGAACCCAAGATCCTTCATGTGTTCTAAAGGTTACAGAATAAAAAAAAAAAAGCATTAGATGAAGAATAAGATGTTCTTCAATTTAATATGCTATAACGTTAATTTAATGCACTATATATTTTCCCATGAAATTTTTTGTCACACTTGATTATTTCATGATTTGTGTTATTATGTAGCCTTCTGGCCAGATGAATTTTATGTTTTTTTTATTTGTTCATTATTGTTATTCTAAAGGGACTTGGTCCCAGAATAAAGTTTATTTTCTATTCTAAAAAAATTTCATGACTCACTTCCTGGACATACAAACTTAGTGGTACAATTATTACTGACAGACACATTACCACATAATCCGACAAAGAGACTGAAACGTCTCTGGAGCAGGGATCTGCTACAGTGAGATGAACCATGCTAGGAGTGGCTTCAATGGGAGGTTTCTCCATACACGCTTTCAAGAGAATCCCTTAGGGGAGGTTTTTCCGAAGAACACCAAAAATACATTACGTGCCAAATGGCATTTGTATGATTTCCCAAATAAATATTATTATTATTATACATATATTTTTCGATAGAATTCATCGTTTAGGAAGCACAGGTGAAAAACATTAAATAATCCTAAAATGTCGATTTTACCCCAGCCATTTTTTATTCCAGTGGCTCTAAGGTGATAGACGTTTATCTTCCATTCCAGGATTTTGACATGTTCATTTTATATACCAAATGTTTTTTATAACTTTTTTTTTGCTAGGGCTTCCCTAACACAGATTGCAGTTTCACATCCTCTCCTTCCCCAGCAACAAACCTTTCCCTATCAGAGAGATCCCGAACTGCTTCATTAGGGTATTGTATGCCACTATTCTAATTTCCTCAGGTCACTGGCCTAGATAGACATTGGCTACCTTCCAAGGCTGCATTTAGTTAGGCATCTCTGCGTATAACGACTGTAATGGAAGATTCTTTGATAATTATAGCACCAACTCTCATCACTTCCAGATGTCGCTAATATCCAATCAATGGATATTTTCATGTCAGTTATATAGAATACAATACACTTTAACAAATAATTAATGATAAGATATTTAATAAAATACTAACAGATCTGACTTACCTTGCCCTATTCAAACACGTTTTAATCCGAAAGTTAAATTAATAAAAAATGTTAAATAGATTGTAAGTACGTGCGAGTAAATCTGTATACAATAAGTCTAGATGTGTTCAATACAAACTTACAACTGTTTTAATTAATAGCAAGAAAAAAAACAACAATTTTTATGACAGCCACTAATAAAGAAAAATAAATAAACCAATTAAAAAAACATTATCGATCGGATCGAATTGTGAATCTGAACCGTTCTAGAATCCACTTGAACATGCACAAAAATTTCATCAAAATCGGTCCAACTGTTTAGCAGGAATTCAGTGACATACACACAAACAGAAGAATTTTAGACATAAAGATACATACATGATTTTTTTTAAATCTGTATTTTAAATTATTCTCAGCCACTCAGAATTATTACTACGATACAGGCAGATGTGTAAAGAGCTCAACCCAGGGTTTGGTTATGTGATATTTTTGTAGGATGGCAATGAAAATGTTAAACTCTCATGAATTAAAAAAAGAAAAATTAAAATATGTGTCGAGACAACAACCATCCTCACCATTCAATTTCCAATAAATTTTAAGGTGTAACAGTATTGTAGATTTCAGGGAATCAACTAAATAAAAGTTTGATAACGTTTAATCTCCTAACAATTCTTTGAGTAATTAATTTTAAACCTTATTACGCATTACACTTTTTGGATAACCAGTTGCCTAAAGGGAATAATAAATTGGAATACAGGAGTTAATACATTTCGTTCATTGCCAGGCCCAGCCACTTTGCAAGGCCATCTTAATCTTCGTGGCACTATCACTTTATTTATACTTATTGAAATATTTATTTAATATTGTATAATGTACAGGTAATACAGGTAGTAATTGTATTGTATAATATTACTTTATTTAATATTGAAATATATATCAGAAATATTGTTAATGTTTGCATGTAAACCTATCACTAACGATTTCTATACATCAGGGATGTTTAGATTTTTTTTCTACACTAAATGATTTAATTGAACGATTAAAAATAGGTGTTTGATTTTCTTTTTAGCATAAGTACCTACATTTAATGTATAAGCAATACATATATCCATATATTGGTAGTTGGTAGTAAAAAATCCGAAAAATAATAGGACCGATTCATCGGCTGACGATGGAGCACTGAGAGGAGTGATGAGACCTATAAAGCCCTACACAGATTAAGCAATACAAGGGCCACAACAGTGCAGCTTATTGTCGTGATGCAGCCCTCAACTTTGTAACCTTCAAGGGCCCTCAGCTGTCGCGAAGAAGCGTTGTGGCGACTTCTTAGGTGGTCTGGTATCGCCACGCAGGTTTTGACCTCCGAACTGTAAGTCCTAAGTACGGATAACTCAAAGAACCGAAAAGAAATTTACAACCTTATTAGAAGGAAACTTCCAGTCATATATCCGTGACATTTCAACCCTTAGTTTGCAAGTTGGCAACTCAGTATGCGGGCGGGTTTCAAAATTTGCAGCCAAAAAACTTGAAAATTTATGACTTAGTGTTTTTTCACCTATTGAGAAAATCATGATATATTACATCAAAGGAAATCTACATTTAATTGGCATCACAAAATAATAGTTACCGAGGTAGAAAACCATAATCAATAAAACAATTAATTAGGCAGTCACGCTGCCTATAGAAGTGAAAACTCAAAACTTTGGTACAACTTTTCTTTTTTGAATTTCTAATTTCATAATAGTTTGAATTATTATTAGATTTCATCCTATACAAATAGAAGCTATTAATATGATTTTGGTTTACACATCTATTGGCCCTCCGAGCAATAGTGATATACATTTCAAGTTGTTTCTTCATTAATCAAAATATATAATGGGCTGCACAAGCTCAATACAAAATATCAATAAACTAAATGAAATAATGAGAGGAAAATAGTTGACTGGATAATACAATGGAGACAGTTGGGGGGTGCAGTCAAAAAAACAACACCAAATAATTACAAGACTTATATTTAATGTGTGCCGACGTTTAGACTTACCTTGTAGGCCATCTTCAGGGCTATGAGAGAGAAACAAACAGAACAAAAAACATATAAAAAACGTTACAGTAACAAGAATATCGTGACGTGTAATATAGAAAATTAAAATAGTGACAGATATTATAATTAAAGATAGCGAATATTAAAATAGTGACAGATATAATAAAATTAAAATAGTGGCAGATATAATAAAATTAAAGATAAAGAACAGAAATTAAAATAGTATAAATACAGAAAATAAATGTACAGAAAGGATAATAACGTAAACATAATATAAAGGGAAAGAAAAATGAGGAGGTAAACAGAAAGATACAAAATGAAAAGTTGTTTTTTTGACTGTACCCCCAAATATCTCCATTAAATAACATAATAATAATTATACAGTATACAGTATTATTAATACCTTGAGTTTGTATTTACATAGATGTTAATGAATTTTCACTTTTAGCAATATTATCATAGTTAAGATCACAACGGCAATCATTTGTTCTTTCAATGATTTCATCGAACAAATATATAAATTACTCTGATAAAAAAAAAAATTAAGAGGAACGAATAGTTTGATTATTTATTGATGTTTTCATTTATTATTAGTATGATTATGCAACTATTTTACGATATTTCAGTTAAATATAATTAGGCGTCATCAGTCTCGCACAAAATGTCACGCTCATGCTTGCAAGTTTTTCGCCTAAAATAATCGCTAACCACAGCTAAAGAAGTTTTCACTTCAAAAACGATTTTGTCAAAAAGAGACAGCTTGATGTGAGCAGCTTGAAAATGAAAATAATTCTTCTGCTCGTGTATATATCACTGGACTCCTCCTAAAAGATTAAACCTATTTTGATGAAATTATTTGGGTGTTCAATTGGATTCGAGGATGGTTTAGATTCACAATTTGACCCGATTAAATAGTGTTTTTTTTTAAAATTAATGTACTACTCTCCTAAACGTGTGGACAGGGCAACGTCTGTCGGGTCCGCTATTTCTATACTTATATATAGTATTTGTTCTTCCGTTAGATCAGAAAATAAATAAAAAATACCTGTCATAAAAATTATTTGTTTGTTTTTTTTCTTTCTAGCTGTTAATTACAACATCTTGAAGAATATAGTATAGACATTTAAGAGGAAGAAAATGGCCCGGATAGAGGTCGAGAAAATTCTCTTATATAGGGAGAAATTTTTATTGCTAAGCCAACGTTTCTTGACCTCCACCCAGACCATTTTCTTGCTCATATATACATAAGGTCAAGTAATATTATTCAACAAATAGACATTCAAGCTTATAGAATAAAGATATTGTTCAACGTAATTGATAGGGTAAAAAGTTTTTAACTAGCAATAATCACAACTTAGTAGACTTTCATTAGCCACGATATTGCTTCAGCGCAAGAAATTAGCGCAGTGGCTCAGTGCTAGAGCGCCGAGTTGCTGTGCCGAAGATCCTGGGTTCAAAATCCGCATTTATGTTTAGTCTGTTAGCGACCGGAGATGGATTCTGTAAGATCTAGCATCCTCCTGGGGCTCAACAAACCTCTATAAAGTGGTTACCCAAAATAAGGGGGAATATCTTATGGTTGAGCGTGATCTAAGACAAATCACCTCCCTGCAAAACCGTTGTCCTGGAAACAGTGCATTCTCTACAACGTACTGAACTCAAGACCCTCCATGGATTGAAGTGGTAAAAGAAGAAAAAATTGAAAGGTAAAGTTGTAATAACGGTGCACATGATTAATTACAATCTATTGAAATATTTTTATAATTTCCGGATTTAAAGCTTTTGAATAGGACAACGTCTGTAGGGTCCATTAGTGTATGTATGTTTGAGTTTGTATATTATATAAATATAAATATTTATATAACTATATACATATATTATATATAGGGGCGACCAGTGGTCTAGTGGTTAGCGTAACTAACAACTAAGCCCAAGATTGCGGGTTCGTAGCCCGGCAGGTGGCCCTCAGAATTTTTTAAAGAAAGTTAAAATCCTTCGGACGGGACGTTAAACGGGGGTCCCAAGCCTGCCAGGTACTCGCTAAAAATCCCTATCTTAATTTAACCTGGATAGGCAAAATTTAGAGGTACCACTGTAGCATCGTCCGATTAGCCATAGCAGCAAAAAGTGACGTCAAATGAACAAACAAACAATATATATTATATATATATATATATATATATATATATATATATATATATATATATATATTTATATTATTTTAAAAAAAAGGAATAAGTTTAGAAGTGTTGTAGTAGTTCTTCATGCCCAGAAGTAAGAGAATATTTATAATAGCTAAAAATTTTGAACTGACGAGTGGACATAGCAGCATAAAGCGAACACATCTCGAGGATTAGTTTTTTGTGGCTGGCAGTTAATCACGAGAACATACGTCTCTCCGTTTCGTATTCACCTCCACCCCTTACCAAAATAATAAAGTATTCCTACGAATAAACTAAGGGTGAAGGAAAGGATTAGAACTAACATAGGTGCCGGGGCAGCTAACCCCTTGTACGCTCTGCTTTATGAAGCAATTATTTTACGACAAGTTCTGACTTGTTTTAAAAATAAACCAAACAAATACTTTTTATGGTGACTATGAAAATGGAATGAGTAAACAGTGAGGATGCAGCTGTCCCAACTGTATTGAACGAAATCCATTTACTTTTATTTTGAAGAGAAAAGATATGCCCAGGGATTCGAAATCCATTTACATATGAAACACTTTCACTGCCTGGGTACGATCCTGAGGACACTAGTAGGGTTCTGTCTTGGGCGATAGTGTAAAGGATAGAAACTTCGTATAAGAAAAAATATATCAAATTGGATGTTGTTTCATTTTAATATTTCGTTTCATAATAATTGGTAGCGATAGGAGAATAAAAATTGGGATGTTGGTGTATAAACAAAAATTGTCACTTTCACTGACCTTCACCTAGTACATACCTCCATTTATGCATTAATAAATAATTCTTATTTACAAACAACTAATCTTGCCGAATTAACTACATATCTGTGGTATAAATATTATGTGCTCAGATTACTCAAAGCTGATAGACGAGAAAAGGTGGTGATCATTGTGTCCCGCTAGTTACTGTCCCCCAGCTACTTTTTTGGCAATCAGTGGTTTACCACCATTCTTCAATGATCTCATCCTTTTATGGACGAAATATTTTACGAAACTCTTAATTTTCGAATACCTTAGACTTAATTTTAGAATACTTAAGATGTCGTTCATCTTTCAGCGTTAGCGGTCAAGTTCACATCCATAGAGATGTGGTATTTTCAATAAAAGTTAAAAAAAAATGAACACAAACACCACAGTAAGTTAGTCCAAACAGGGGTGATCCTAACAAAACATAACCTATTAGCTGAGACCAATGATGAGGTAAAGATTTATGGACTATAAAATTCATTCGTTTGAGACCCTTTTTTTTAGTGGTTAGCGCTAATTAAAGGGAATGGTTTGAAAAAGGGAGATGCGTTGTCGGCACCTATCAACAATACGGCCAACCAACAATAACCCACTACAATAAAACAAAAATAATAAAATCAATAAACATTAAAAATCGAATGTGAATTTCCGAAGTAAAACAACTAATGAAAAGAGAATGGACTTCATGATTTTTTCCTTAACGCTTTGATTTATTTTTTGAAATAAATATTTATTAGTACAATGTTTAATGAACATTATCCCCGTGTGTACATGGCAAATTGTGAGAGGACGGGGATGTAGGATCTGTGAAAAGAAGGGATATGTCTGACCGAGAAGCGAACCAGGATGGCTGAGGTGGCTAGGTGCCACGACGGATACGTGGGAGACCTCGGTTCGAGTCCCAGTCATATCTTTTCTTTTCAAATGAAATATTTAGAAGTATTTTGGGATTATTAATTAGTATTGAAAATAAGCTAATATTTAATAAGAGCCATAAAAAGCTTGTATAATGGGGCCAAAGCTAGGATAAAACTGAGGAATGGACAGACCCCATCCCCATAACTAAAGATCTCAAACAAGGATGTCCTCTATCCGCTCTGTTATTCAACCTATTTGTTGAAGAGGTCCTAAAAACTTGGAAGAGGAAGTGTAGAGGAATGGGTGTATAAATTAGTAACAACTTCTACAACTTACAATTTGCTGATGACCAGGTGATAGTCGTAAGTGATGATGAAGATGCCAGCTACATGCTAAGAAAACTTCAGGAGGAATATGCTTCTTGGGGATTGGAAATGAACACAAAGAAAACAGGGTACATGGCAATGCATGCGAATACAACCTTATCCTTCAAAAATTGAGAAATTGGAAAAACCCATGAATGCAAATATCTAGGCAGATGACTAACAGACGATGGAAGCTCCAATAAAGACATAATAGATACAATTGTAAAAGGCAGACAAATTATTGGGTGTCTTAGCTCTGTCATGTGGAGCAGAAAGTTTAGCCTCAAAACGAAAAAAAAAATTATGTTCCACTCGCTGGTTGAAAGTGTTATCCTTTATGGATCACGTGGAAGATTACGAAAAAGGAAGAAACGAAGATATTGGCCATGGAGATGGACTTCTGGAGACGCTGTTTCTATTTCCAGAATTCAGCACGTCCCTAATAGAACAATTAGGCAACTGGTCGACAAGGAAACAACGATCCTCTTCGCATTAGAAACAAGAAGATTGAAATGGTATGGCCACTTAAAAAGAATGGCAGAGGAACGATGGCCAAAAATAATCTTCGAATATTGCCCAGTGGAAAGGAGGAAAAGAGGACGACCCAAAAAAAAATATGGTTACAGGATGTGGAGGAGAGTGTGGCAGCGAGGAGTAAACAAAAAATCAGGATTTATGCACTCTCTTTAATCTCCTTTACTGTACCAGGTGCAGTTTGCTTAAATTGATGAGTATGTTGGATGAGGATTTGCTGGATTTTTCATGAATGATAGGTGTAAGACTCTAATGATGGGGCTCACTATTTTTAAACATTATATATTATTTTAACCATTTCCATTAATGGGGAGGTAAAATGGTTAAAAAAATATATTATTGCGATTGATTGATGCTTCCTTCTAGAAAGTGATTCGAGTAATAATTATTGTAATAATAATAGTAGGAAGTATCAATGAAGGATATCAACAGATGAGAGTACCCACTTTTTGCCCTTACGAATGTCAGTAAAAGATGTCAGCCGAGGTGATGTGTCGTTTTTTAAGATAGCATAGAATCAGGTTTCAAACCCGCGGCACATGTGTCTTACCGACCTCGCTTCAATCATCTGTCCTGACAAGTTTTTTGTTTTATTCTAAACGGAAATAATATCCTTTCATTACCATATCTTAATGATCCAATCCCTCTTGTATCTTTCATTATCGCGTAGAGGAATATACCAAGAATGTCTGTAAAAAGTAAAATAAATACAATAGCTGAAAATTCGCCATTCCCAATCCGTGAGAAAAACACTCGTCTCAGATATATCACAGAAATATAGGTTAGGTTAAGTTTTATTGTTTACAGACGCACAAAATCTATGGTCATCAGCGGTCTTCCCTCTTTTGGATTAATATTTATTTTTATTTTACATATAATTATTATATCTTATTAAACTTATTATGTATAAGAAATGTTAATATTTTATTCATGTTTGTGGTGGTATCACCCAGGAGAGTCGGGGTTTTTCTATCAATTCACAATTCATGAAAATATGTTTTATACAGGGGCAGTCCTCAAAGATGTGGGTGATAGTTAATTGCACTCTGCAACTTCCGCACTTTTGTAGTGCATCTCTCTCAATCAGACATCCGTGTGTAAGACTTTAATAGTTTCAATAATAACTCCATCCTCTTTTAACGGGATTCCTCCTCATTTTACAAACCGTGTATTTAAGATAATTTTTCGAAAATAATTTATTGGTATAACAACACATGACGACCAGAGAATAATACGAGATAGGTAATACAAACCCCTCGATGATGTAATGTCTAAATCCCGGGAGTCTTTTGTACCCTGTGTCGTCTGGCAGCGATATCAATAATTAGTGTACATTGGAAGACATTTATACAGTACGTTAAACTTGGAATCATACTAGAAACTGCTCGCCATTTCAGCATTTACTAGACAAACGCTCTAGGCTCACAATTAATTACATGACACTTAACAAATATACATGACAATTATAAGACCCATCTGGACCTACGGAGTAGAGCTTTGAAGCTCCACTAAGACATCCAATTCATTTCGTATTCAATCCTTACAATATACAGTTTCTCTAATTGACTTTATCTCATGACACTAGTTATCTTTCATTACTCGATATGGTATTATTAACCATTAATAATATAATGACCTATTCCAGTTTTTGTTTTGATTGTATACGATGGACGCTTTGGTGTTGGCCAGTATTTTAAGTAGAAATACTTAGTCATAAAAAAAAACCTGTACCACTACAACCATGAACGCAACTAGAGTTGACTCATGGGGGGGGGAGGTTAACCCCCAACAGTCGAACACTCCTACATATAACTCCCTTAAAAAAAATGCCTCGTAATATAGGTATAATTTATATTATACTATAATCATGTAGCTTCAAATTAAATAAATAGATTATAATTTTTCATAAATAAATACAAGTAACCTTATTTACTGGTTACAATAACTTACTATAGTTAATTGCAGAGGGAACTTTCTAGACCCATCCAGACTTTACTTCTAGATTCTAAGAAATGTCTAAACTGTCTTCTCACATTTGCAATCTTATTGTTGCCGCTAGATGCCACTACTGCCGTTATAATAATATCTTCTTCTTCGGCTCTACAGTCCAAGATGAACTTTGGCCTCTCCAACAATGATTCGCCATTCCTCTCTGTCCATGGCCCGTCTCGTCCAGTCGGTCACTCCAATTTTACGCAGGTCCTCCTCCACGTCCTTAATCCAGCATTTACGTGGTCGTCCCCTCTTTCTTTTTCCTGGAAACGCTTCACGCAGAACTTTTTTGGGCATTCTTTCATCCGGCATTCGCTCAATATGACCCAGCCAACTAATTCTTCTGGATTTAATAGACCCATCCAGACTTTACTTCTAGATTCTAAGAGATGTCTAAAATGTCTTCTCACATTTGCAATGTTATTGTTGCCGCTAGATGCCACTACTGCCATTATAATAATTGTATTATTATTAATTGTAAATAAACAGTATTACGTTTCTTTGTTGTGTTTTTGACATTATTTACCCTTACTTCTGTAATCCCACAATAATAACTTTGAAAAAGTAAAATCCTTCAAATTTTTATTTCTTTTAAATTATTACTTACAATTTTTTTTTTAATTTCTTCTAAGCAATAGGGGGGTATATCCCCAATAACCCCCCCCCCTCTTACGCCTATGACTACAACCTGTGAACGGTTCTGGGGTTCAGTACCCAGTAGTGGGGTCAATGTTCCAATGGGTATAATATGGGTCTTATGATTGTCAAATATATGTGTCTTTTGTAATTAATTGGGAGCTTAGAGCGTTTGTCTAGTAAATGTTGACATATGCTGAAATGGCGAGCAGTTTCTAGTATTATTCCAAGTTAAACGTTTGTCAAAATGTAGTTCTAGGGACCAGACCTGTTCTACAGTGACCAGTGGGATGTTATTAAACGATACAGGAGGACGGGAAATCATTGGGTTACGACGGAGGGTAAAGGTGATTTGACGATATTGGGGGGGGGGGTTATTTTAATCCTCCAGTTTTGACACCATTTTTCAAGGTCAGTGCTATGAGATTGTAGCCCTAATATAACTTTAAAAATTCAAAGAGCTGGCTTTCATTCATAAGTGCCACGCAACAATCATGCTAATGGAATATATGAAAAGTATTAAATGTTATTTAATGCGGCATCCGATTGTTCTATTTTTCTGTCTATTGAAAGTTTTAAAAGAAATTAACAGTAAAAATGTGTTGTAATTGAATTAATTGGAAGGGAAATAAAATGCACCACCATAATATTTTCGGTCAGGATCATAATTGGGAGGACAGGATAATTGGGAGATATGTAAAGGAATTAGCGTATGCATTTACTGATTACTGACAAAGAGGTTTAAATTTTAATAATAAAAATTGCTGTGAAAAATGGAGTCGATCATAACGCTTTGTGGAAGCTGATAAGCCATACCAAAGGCATAACTGTGGCAGCTGCCACCCTCAATCGTCAATTTCTTCCCTCCCTCAGACGAAGTTATCACTACTGAGTGATTGCCGTGTCACCGCTATCACTAGCAGTAATATATCACAGTTCTCCTCAGCGGCATCATAATGAACCCTCCACCGAGCCGTACAAATTTGCCTACATCAGTTTCTATTGATGCTATCAGTCGCTAACTAACTTCGGAAACAGCGCCGGATTATTTTTGACAAATTTATTTATACATCTGGTAGATAATTCCTATACGTCCATTTCTCAGGATTTGTGACGTTTACAAATATATTATCGGTCGAAGTCAACAAAAAATAGCTCCATGCAATCTGTCAACTTAGTAAGAATCTAAAAGCCAATGGGAACGGGGCTTCAATTACTGTTGAGGATAATTTAAAAAAAAATAGGTTGTCTAAAACATTTTTAAACATTCTTTTATTAAAACATTAAATTAAATTATTATTTAACGACGGGCAAGAGCGAAGTGGCACCGCACCCGATATCCATCGGACAGAAATCATTATACCAAACTTACAAACAAATTAAAATTAGAGATCAGAACATTCAAAATTTGTGTTACCGTACAGAAAATCTCAGTACTACTGACAAATCCTTAATACCAATAAAAAACTCCTAAAATATAAAAATTTCAAACATCCACTTTTAACCGAATCCCAACCTGGTCAAGAAAAATCACAAATTTTCGGCCTGCGCCTATTCAACACATTTAACCCTCATCCAGATATCCTTAATCCAACCCACTCTGAATGCATTGAAGCAGAGTTAAGTATTCCTCTTCAGTTGTACCCTCTTCCTTGACAAGAAACTGCATTCCATCCTTCCGAAATAGCAAACATTATTCACAGATTACCCGCCAACAAAGCCCCTGGGCACAACCTAATCACATCCTACATTTTAAAACGCCTTCCTCGTAAAGCGATCCTACTCCTTATATATATATATATATATATATATATATATATATACACAATGCCGTACTCCGCACCACATACTTTCCTGATTCCTGGAAATTATCCATAGTTAAGATAATACCTAAAAAATCACCAGAACTCCCATCTTCTTACCGTCCTATATCTCTCCTGCCCATAATGGGTAAAATACTTGAAAAACTCATTCTGAAACGTCTTCTTCCTATAATAGAATCTAACCAAACAATCCCAGATCACCTATTTGGTTTCAGAACATCGCACTCCATAATCCAGCAATGTCATCGTGTGGTGGACATTGTCTCATCCACATTAGAGCGCGGAATGTCCTGCGCTGGAGCTTTTCTCGATGCAGAGCAGGCTTTTGATCGAGTCTGGCATCCGGGTCTGCTGTACAAACTCCCTAAATTCTTACCTTCTACTTACTTCTTATTATCAGTTCCTACCTCAGTAATAGAACCTTTAAAGTAAACCATAATTTTTCCTACTCTTGCCTCTTTACCCAGTCTGCTGGTGTTCCTCAAGGTAGTATCCTGGATCCCATCCTATACACGATATATAGCTGACATCCCAACCCATCCAAGCACTGTCCTCACCACGTACGCTGATGACACATGTGTGTTATCAGTAAATAAGGATCCATTTGTTACATCCCAATCTCTTCAGTCCCATATCTCAGACCTTCAAGAATGGTGTCAAAATTGGAGAATTAAAATAAATCCTAACAAATTCCACCAAATTACCTGCCCTACTGTATCTTTTAATAACATTCTACTGATCCCTGTCGAACAGATACCTTACCTAGGACTCAATCTGGATAAACGTCTCACTTGGAATCCTCATACAAGACTGAAAAGACTAGAAACTTCTCGACGTTTTCGCCTACATCGACATTTACTGGACAAACATTCAAAGCTCCCAATTAATTACAAAAGACTCATTTACATGACAGTTATCGGACCTGTTTGGACATACGGAGTTGAACTTTGGGGCTCTACTAAACCATCCAATTCATCTCGTATCCAAAATCCTTTGTAAAATCCTCAATGCTCCTTATCATGATCTTAATATCCCATATTGTTGCTGATTTGGCCCAAACTAGATACCTATCCTTCCATGAAAAGCTCCATACACACTTGAATCCGCTTGTCTCTAAGCTTGCTTTCTATAATATTCCTGATAACCCTCCGAGGTGTCTGAAAAGAAGATGGCCTCGAGACCTTCTACTATAGAACTTTATTGGAGTGTTATCAATGAATAGTTTCTCCACAAATGTTTTTTTTTCCATG
The DNA here is from genome assembly GCA_037127475.1 of Arma custos. Classification (NCBI taxonomy): domain Eukaryota; kingdom Metazoa; phylum Arthropoda; class Insecta; order Hemiptera; family Pentatomidae; genus Arma; species Arma custos. The sequence continues at coordinate 90,243,147 of CM073759.1, forward strand.
TCCTTTGTTCATACAGCAGATTTACTTGATGTAATATAATTACAGTTGTAAATATAAATTAAAAAAAATTATTATTTAACACTTAATACTAAAATTATTAAATTAAGACTTTTTTAAAATTTAAGTTTTGAGAAATATGTTTTTTTAAAGTAGAATCTTTAAACTTTGCTTATTTCAACTTTTTATAGGCAAATATCTGATATATTGGCATGCCTGCCAATATATCAGATATTTGCCTAAATGTATGGTTTTATTTTATACTTGGCTGATTAAATGAAACTGGTACATACTTACAATGAAAAATTAAACTGATTTCAACATTATTAAAACCTGGGTTGCTAAATAAAATTAAACTTAAGTAAAAAAAACTAACAAATTCACAATAATAATTGAAGATTGTAGAAATACCAATTTGCAGGCTTATATTATTTATATAAATAATTAATTTAATATTTATTCATTAATATTTTATTTATTTATCAAAGAACTACTGTTTGTTACAAAGAAAGTTCTCCACAACACCCAACTGGAAAGAAAATTAAGAAAAAACAAGTTTGACTTTTTCAACAAAGAATTATTACAAACTAATTTTTTTTTCACTAAAATAGAGCCAAAAACTCAAAAAGAAACACTATTATTTATTATAATGCAATTGGGAAAAACCACAATGCAAAGCCTTATGTTTCAAAAAATACACCTACTTACCAGTCGACGTTTCGCCTATCCAGGCATTATCAATATATCAATATATTTGAGTTGTATGTTGAACGTCTTGGTGGTGGGGTGCTGTCTCATGTTTGGAGCCTGTTTGGGCTGTTGATCGTTGGGATGTATTGCACCTTTATCTTCGAGATGCGATTCACATAACCCCTTTTTGATTTTGGTGTCTTGATAATGCCTGAATAGGCGAAACGTCGACTGGTAAGTAGGTGTATTTTTTGAAACATAAGGCTTTGCATTGTGGTTTTTCCCAATTGCATTATAATAACTAATTTTTTTTTTTATTTATCTTTGTCAAATATCATTTTATGTATAGAAAGTGACAAAATATAGGATGCTGGAGTTTTCTTTTGAAAAATGAGATAAAATTCAAAGTGTTTGTTGTGTCAAGAAAAATATTCTTAAGTACAAAGAAAAAAACAAATAATATATATGACAGTTATTTTTGGGTAAACTATTCAACAGAATATAGAATTATAATTCTAGGAATATCAAAAATTATTTCATCAGCTGTGATTATCTTACTTAATTTCTGTTTTTATTTTCCGTCCACAACTCTCTACAGTCTCCCACTAATCAACTTTGCCTTAACTATTTCTATTAAAATAATATTTGGTAGATTAAATAACCAAAAATTTTCAAATATTACACTACGTAATTGTAAAGTTTATCAGAACTGAGATGACATGATTTGAGGGCTAACAGCAGGAGCTCGGGTATCCCTGGTGTACTGTACTCAATAAATGTACTGCCTAGATACATTATTCAGTCTAGTATCTAATTATCCCAAAATCCCTATAGAATGTTTCATTCAGAACAGATCAAATTAATGCATGATGAAAAACATGAATGGTAATGAAGATAATACATGAGCCCTAAACTACTGAACTACAGCCTTCATAACATTTAGTAAAATATATTATAGAAAAGGTTAGATGGAATTATAAAATAGTTTTACAATATTAACTCGAATAGGGCTGAAATGTAAGGTGTGAGTATCTAGTAAAGTGTGAGCTAGAAAGTAAAGATTTGTGAGATCTGAGCCGAAATAGAAAATCCATGAGGTTTAAATACTTGATAAGGATGTAAGAAAAAACTTGATTTTTCAAGAATACTAGGAAGGTGCACCCCTCCATCTAGCAGACCAACCCCTATTATTCCAATTGTATAATTATTCAAATCATGGAGTTATATACAAATATATTTATTTATTTTTTTATTTTAATTTCTATACTTTGCATTTTTATTTACTTGGGCACTTTTTTTTTTTTATAGTATGCGTTTTGGTTATTTCATGGCCAATAATTTGATCTATACTTCTAATCTTATCTGAGTAATCATTTATTTGTAATACACTACCCACACAACACCTGAGTTTTAAAATTTGTGAAATATTTTTATTTATAATTTATAAAAACAACACTGCATTCTTAAAGTCTGTGATTATATTTTATACAATCGAGAAAAGATGGTACTGACATGATGCAACATGTGAAATCAGGGTCATCCTCTGGACTAGAATGCCCAACAACTTTGTGGATACGACTTTAGGCCAAACCTGAGTGGTCAAAAGTGGGTTTGCTTATCACACTTGTTTAAAGTATTTAATTATTTTTGTTGATTTGCTAAGCAAAATTTATTGATTGAAATAATTGTTACAATTCCTGAATCAACCAATGTTTAAAGAAGCATTGACCACTGTGGGGTTCAAGTAAAATCCTTGATCATATTGCCACATCATAGTGCCAATGCTTCATCCATATATTGACATTCCTATCAGGAGAACTGACATTCCTACAGGTAGACCAAGATAGAATTAAAAACTCGTTATGTATGATTTTTCAAATTCTAATGTGGTCAGACAATAGCGGACTTTAAGAGCATTGTTATTTTTGGATGATGATCATAAAATATAAATCAGTAAAGCTATCTTGACTTCATGGATACATTACTTGAATAAAAACATGTATGTTCGACAAATAAAATTTTTTAGAGAAACTTTATTTTAATTTTTATATAAGAACTGAAGCCTACAGAACAAAGCCAAGAAACAAAACAGGTGCAAATTTCCCTAAATCTTCTGAACTTAATCCATATTTCATGAACAGCTCTCAGTAATAAATGTGTATTTTTTTTTTTATGCAGCAATGAACTGAGATAATAATAGATTTTTGTAAACAGTTGCTCTTAGACTCTACATCTCTTTCCTCCTGATTATTGCTTAAAAATTAATCCTCGACCCTCAAGGCAAAAAGATAAATTGCACAAATTTGAGTAAAATTTATTGACTGCACCTTCATTCCCTGAACATTTTCAATATTCTTCAAGATACATCCTGTAAACCATTTCTTCATCGATATAATATTAAACTTTACAAGAAATTCAAAATTACTAAAAACATTGAATCAACAAATAGTTAACCTTAAACTTGGCAGGAAAATTTGTCTTAATATTTTTTAATTAAAAAAAAATGTAACATTTTCGGCACTCATATTTGGTCCATCTTATGATTTCGTCCCTTGTGACACATTGCCATTGAACATTGAGTTCAGGATTAAGGTGCAGTTCATAAATAAAGACCAATGGCCATGGAATCCTTGTCATATTATAATTAAAACTTAAAAGATCATCACGGTCAAAGCAATGTAAATCATACTCACTGAAATATTAATCTATTCTACCAAAGGTAACTTGAATTACTATCTTCCTTTATATAAGTGTGTGTCCTTGACAAGTTAGTAAAACCAGAAATAATAGACAATAAAGAGTACTACAAATCAGTAATCCTAAACTTGGCCTATATAACAAAAACAAATTTAACCATCGGGTACTTCTGGATTGTTGCCATTTAAGATCCATAATAGAATATGAGCGTAGAAGCAAATAATAATATTAAGTTATCATTAATGAATCTGGTTTATCTTCATATAAAAATAAGTATGTTAAAAATGAGTGGTAATATTCTGACATTTTTAATGTAATGATATTGTCGAGTGTACTAAAGTAGTATAATTAGTGTCAACAACTCACCTTGATTGCTTTCTTGAAGGCATGGACTGTGTAGTCAAAATGGTTCACCTTAAGGAAAGAGTATAACGCAATTCCACCAACTGCCAAAAATGCTGTTGCCTTCTTGGCCCTATTGGCTCGCAAGTAAGTCGGCGCATTGTGGTGATTCCTTAGAAATACTCGAAACAAACCAGTTTCTGAAACCTGTAAAGGTAACAACCTCCTGACAGTTCCCATCACAACACGAGAGGTTACGGCATCAGGTTACCGATGGCTTCAGCTGATAAGTGCTGCCTCTCGTGGCGGTTATTAGAAACTCATTTTAAGAGCTGTTCAATCAGCTGTTCAAAGCACCCCCCCCAAAATAGTTCTTGGAATTACCTTTATTTTAGTAGAGCTTAATGTACCTCAGTATATTTGTTATAATAACAGCCAAATTTCTATGAATCTAATTGGACGTTGAAGACGTAATATTCTTTCTTTTCTTTAATTACCTTTATCATTTTCTTCGTACTCTAATAAAATAATAAAGAAAATCCATTGTCGATTGCCTACAAAACTTTTTTAAATAAATTAATTATCAGATCAATATAATGCAAAATAATGTACTTTTTTTTTTTTGTGCAAAGTTAATTCATGGTTAAAATGACCTAGGAGTAAAATCTATTTTAAGATAATTAATGACGCGGTTACACCAAAAGTTTTGAAAATATGCTGTCACTGACATTTGTTGGGGGGAGAGGAATATGAAAACTACGTTTAAACAGAGGTTAGCGTCTATTTCCTTTAAATTTTGAAAAAAAATAATCAAAGTCGATATCAGGTACTTGAAAAGTTCTTTACCGTAATGTAGGTAACCTGGGTAGGCAAAATTTAGGAGTCCCATTGCCGCATCATCCGATTAGCCATCGTAGCATAAATTGACTTTAAATGATTAAATAACAATGATACCAGTGATGAAGCATATCGTGCCAAGGAGATAAGTAAGGGTTTTAAGACCGTTATGGGCTGCGAAATTCTGGTCGGGAAGATGTAAAACATTGTTGAGCAGTCAACTCAATCGGTTATATCGGATTAGCTCAGACATGGGCACAAACCAGTATATTTGGCAGAGAAGGTTATCCTAACAGATATAACAAATATACACTTACATTTGAATTTAATTTTGTGCAACCAATTGATAGTTTACTCAGCTTACTAGGATACCATGTGAAATAACTTTTATTCTTATCACGAATAAAACAACCAACAACCCTGTTAATCAAATACTAAAATACTCAACAAGTATCAGAGGAGGTATCCCTTAACTTAAAAACATTTACTGTAAGTAAAACCACAAGAAGGAAACTCGCTTGTATATTTCGATAATATTGTAAATTGTTATTGCATCCCTTTCAAACGGTTTGGTAGTGCGAGTAATCCATTTACGCGTTGTTACTGATAAATTTCTTGTAGAAGTAAAAAAGGCACAGGGTATGATACATGGAGTGATGAAGCATATCGTGCCAAGGAGTTAAGCAAGAGTCATAAGACCGTTATGGGCAGCGAAATCCTTGCCGGGAAGATGAAAAATATTGTTGAGCACAATCAACTCAATCGGCTATATCGAATTAGCTTAGACATCGTCACAAACCAGTATATTTGGCAGAGAGGGTCAGAGGGTTATCCTAACAGATATAACAATAATAATATACATAATAACTTAACTTAATAAGTTCTAATATATACAACAATTACCCGTTATATTTGTTTTGACAGGAATAGGACGTTAAATTAAAAAAAAAAATAACGATGTTAGAAATAAAATTAAAAAGTAGTTCAAACAAAGTACTTATGAAGTATTTTATGAATTATATTATCTTTGAAAAGGGAGCCAGGTATGTTTCGGATTATCAAATAATTAAACAAAGTTTATCAAATAACAAGTAATTATTGAAAATAAATCTTCCAACTTTAGCGCAAAAATCAACAGTTTATGGGCGGGTAGAAGTAAGTACTAAGAAAAAATTAAGTTTCATAATGAATTTAATATTAAATAAATCACTGGATTCTCCTTTGGAGCGGGAACTTGGTCCCAGGATGATTGTCTTAAATGAGACTGTCAGTAAAATGTATGTTAAGTTGTAAAGGGCGTTTTATAAGTGCAAAGTTGTGCAGATTTTTCTTGCAGGGAGAAATTGTTGAGAAAAGAATAACGGGAAAATGAAAAAGAAAGTGAAAGATGAAGACGAATCCAAGGAGGTATGATGAGATAAGGAACCTTATAATCCGCAATTGATAACTCCAGGATATGGAAAGTTATTCCATAGAAAGTTCAATGGACTATATATATTCTGATGTTTGTCTTATTTCGTTAATTCATTTATTTTTGTTTGTTCAGATTATAATATCCGAAAATTGGCTCCAAAGATACAGAAAAAATCAAATTCAATATTTATAAGTGTAATTAGAATTTTTAATTATTTTGTAGTTGATAAAAAAGTTTCATAATTTAAAAAAATTATAAACCAAAAATAAATATTTTGTTGTTCGGAATTTGAGAAAGCGTTATGACGTATTTTGCGATTGTAGATCTTTGAGATAAGAGATGATAACGGCTATCCTTGATAACTGCAACTCCTTCCTTCCCAATGACAAAAAATACTTTTTATTAAGCTAAGATTCATGATTAAATTAAATAATGCAGGGAAGTGACAATCAGGGATGGAGGGAAATTGATCCGAAATAATATTCCTCAAATAATGATTGCGAAACGTATTAATCAGATTTAATCATCGTTCGTAGGATTCGCTCACGAGGATACACTCAGGTTGAAATATAATTTATGAGCTCTATTCTTGAACGAACAGCAGCCGCAGTGCTAACCTCCTCCGATCACAAGGGAGATAGTGGCGATGGGTTGCGAATTGTTGGCGAATGTGAAGTCACAAGATGCCTACGTGCCACCGCTCTCGTCCGCGCGGTCCGTGACCTTAGAAAGGAGATCGTTACGTCTGCGAGCAGTCTGACGTATCTGGGTCGTACCCGCGCCCGTCTATTTGTTATTTAATATCCTGTTTATAATTCAATTCATCAAATATTTACAACAGAGGGGACGAGAGGAAGTAGAAAGAAAAAAATCTTCAAATGGTATTTCTTAACACCACTTTAAAAAAGGAAGGTATCAGTTCCGTGGGTGAGTCGCTTCGAGTTAAGTTACGAGTTTTAACTTTTCATTCGTTTCCTTTTTAATATTCTCGAAAGTAAAAAATAATCATGAGTTTTATTATGGAAGAAGAGTGTATTAATGGGAAATGTGTATATTTCGTCAAGAATTAAAAGAAGTTACATTTCGAAGTATAGATGATATATGTAAGTTGGAAAGTTCATATCTAGATGAAATAATTACCGAAACCTACTAATTATCCATATTTACATTCTCTTTTCCATAATAAAGCTCAGGATAACTAATATTTTTGGAAAATATTAAAAATTAAACAAATAAACAATTAAAACTTGTTGTAAACGAAGCGATAACCGACAAGCGACAACGAAGGGACACCTATGGTTCAGAGATCAGAGTAGTATGAAAAATCGTAGAAAAATTTACATCCAAAATATGGTTTGTTTACGTCACAATCCTCTCGCTTATATGCAATAGTTTCCTTTACGTGGATATAATAGTCGGATTCTGAACCAGTTTCATAAAGCGTTGCTTGGCAAAACTAGCGAGGAAGTCAATTTCTGAAATCTTTGAGTAATCCGCTTTTGATCCTGAATGCCTCAATTAAAAAATGTTAACTTTTTGAATTATTAGCAAAGAGAGCATACTTTATTAATTTATTTTTAGAGGTCGTTGTCATGTTAAGGATATTTTAAGGCCTTTAATTGGAATATTTTCATTGGAATCTTTATAGTCTTTCAGCGATACGCTACAAGGGGTTTTTCGATTCTGCACAGATTTTACGACTTCTTAGCCGTCTGAGTACCATAGTATTAAAATTTGATAAAGACTGATTCTGTAGTTTTTGCGGTTAATCGCTACAAAAAATAAAGTCGTATCCTAACAGTATTATAACTAGGGCTGTGAATTATATGCAATAAAAATAGTCAAATATGCACATATACAGGGTGTCCTGAATTTAAATGGCAAAACTGCAGGAACTTAAAGGGGTCCATAAAACTAAGACAAAAAGTCCTTTAGAGATTTGCTCGTTTTTGCTTAGTTTTAGAGAAAATCGCAAAAAAAAGAAACAAAACAAAAATGTTACAGGTAGCGATTATCACCTTTCAAAGTTCGTCAGGCTAGACAGTGAGATATTTAAACACTTATGTTATCCTTTACATTCTTTTATTTGTTTACATTTTGGCTTCCTTCTAGGATTATAATTCCTAAATCAGTCTTCAGTCAGTTACTCAGATATTTTTGTGTGAATAGCATCAGCCACAATGCCACATACATATTCTAGTGTTGAATACGCTGATATGATTTTTGTGTATGGTTTCTGTAACGGTAATGCTTTAGAAGCGGTGCGGGAGTATGCGCGCCGATTTCCAAATAGAAGAGTGTCTAATCGACGAGTCTTTTCGTTAACTTTTAATAGACTACGAGAGACTGGGTCATTCTTAATACGTAATGAAGGCGACCAATTCCAGGCAGCAGTAAGAGCAGATTATCGGAGACGAAATTGTGTCCAACGCCACTTCGATAACAATCCTGAGACTAGCATCGGAAGAGCATCTGCTGCATTAGCAATATCGCGGCAAGCTTTATGGCGAACTTTGAAAGGTGATAATCCCTACCCATACCATCTTCAAAAAGTTCAGAATTTATTACCTCAAGATTATGTCAAGAGATTGAATTTTAGTAACTGGTTTATTCTTTAATTAGGAGACTTCAACTGGTTTCTTGAAAAAATTCGCGATGATACTTTATTTCCATTAAAAATTATATGGACCGATGAAGCTACTTTTACAAGATGAGGAATTGTTAATCAAAGAAATTATCATGTATGGCCTCTTGAAAATCCCAGAGCTATTAGAGAGAATAGGTTTCAGCATGAATTTGCTGCTAACGTTTGGCATGAATTTGGAACGGATTACTGGTGGGACCATATTTTTTACCTGGAAGATTGAAGTGGTATCACATTTACACATTTTTTGGAGAACGACCTTTCTAATTATTTAGATGACATTCCCTTACAACAGCGATGTGGTTCCAACTCGATGGATGTCCAGCTCATTATAGCAGAGTTGCTCGAGCTTGGTTGGATATAAATTATCCACAACAATGGATTGGACGTGGAGGAGTAGTACCTTGGCCATTCAGATCACCTGATATGACACCCATGGATTTCTTCGTATGGGGAACCTTGAAGCAGAAAGTTTATTCGGTGTCAATCAACTCAAGAGAGCAATTAAGAGACCAAATCATAGATGCAGTGCACCAAATATCATCAGAACAATGTTTAGCTGCAATTTATCAAGTGAGTGCTAGATGTAATGCTTGCATTGGTGCAAGAGGACAACATTTTGAGCAACATTTACATTAAAAAGAACATAAAATAAATAGAAATGTAAATAAATAAGTATAAAAATGAAAACTTGTTTTGTTTCTTTTTATTGCGATTTTCTCTAAAACTAAGCAAAAACGAGCAAATCTCTAAAGGACGTTTTGTCTTAGTTTTTCGGTCCCCTCTAAGTTCCTGAAGTTTTGCCATTTAAATTCAGGACCCCCTGTATATGTAAATATATTTGGTAAAATAAGCAATTAAAAACAACAAATATGCGAAAACATTATAAGAAAACCGTAATATATACAAGTATAAACAAAAATTAAAGCACATGATTATATAGTAATTAGAAGCACAAGAGGAACATACTACGTCCCCCACCTAGTGATGATTGGTTGAGGAGGCAGTGGGAGATGAGGGTAGCTTGTTTTGAAAATCTCACACGACTTGGAGCCTTTAAAAATACTTTTTTGACAGTTGCTATCTATTGATCAATATCTGGGAACATATATCTAACAGTTTCTGCAGCACGGTTGATAGCGTGACCAAGACATGTCAGATGGATTAGTTTAGGATAAAAAAACTTTTATTGCAAATCCTGCTTTTATCATATAAGGAGCATCATCTGACAGAAACAGTAAAACATTTTCATGTTGAACTCCATTCGGCCAAAGAAGAGACATGCATTCATTAAAATACCTGGCAATGTTAGCTTGATTACATTTTTCAAGTACCTCACAGTTCAGCAAAAAAGGTTGTGATGGTGAATCCACAGAGAGTTTTACGACGATTAAGTTGACAACATATCTGCCTTTAACATCCGTTGTCTCGTCCATTGAGACCCAGATCGGACCATTTTTTATCAAGTCTCTGATTTTATGGAATGTTTCATTGTATATAAGATCCAGATGAGATTTCCTGAGGGTACTTTCGTGAGGTATGGTTTTCCCTATACTCATCCAAAAAACACCTTTAATTCAGGGTGGCTTATTTTATTGAATGGTATACCAGCTCTAAGTGAATCTCGACATAAAGCGGTATCGAAATCGGATTTTCCAGACCCATTTGTAGAAGCTTGCGTAAAAAAAAGTTTGTTGAAATTTTGATTTCTTACCTTTGTAATCCTGATGTTTTGCCGTCTTTATGTGTTGTGTTGTGTTACCAAAAAACGTGAAGCAGTTGAGACAGGTTTATCACAACACAGTATAGAACGTCTCCATCCCCCTTAAAAGTCTCACTTGAATATTCACGAATATACTTCTGCACAAGAACTTTTGTCTTTTCCGTGACTTTCGGCATTAGAGATGTAATCAGTTAATAAGACACAAATAATGTTTCACTGTGAAAAACCCGTGAGAGACTGTCATAAATGATCAGATGTCAAAAGAAGGAGTGTCTGGGAAATATGTTAGAGAGGAGAAAAGAAGATTTATATCCTAATATCTAAATTAACTATTCGACGAAAACATTGATAGTGGCACTAACACAATATTCCTTTCTACTTCAAAGAGAAGCAAAGCCGATTGAACTTTCTTGGAAAACGACGAAGCAGCTATTGTTTCCGTCAATCTAATTAAACTATTATTGAACAAACCAAAGGCGATATGAAGATAGATAATAAAGATACAATATAAAGATGAAGAAAGTCGTGGTGAAAAGCACAGAATTTTAATTTAAATTTTAATTTAAAAATTTTTTTTTTGTGCTAAATGCCGAATATGTTTAAAAATATGTAACTTAAAACCAAATATGTACGGTCACCTGTGGTCTAGTGGTTAGGGTAACAAACTACTAAACCCAAGATCACGGGTTCGTAGCCCGGCAGGTGGCCCTATGATTTTTTTAAGGGAGTAAAAAATTCTTAGTTACGCTGTCCTTCGGAAGGGACGTTAAACGGGGGTCCCGAGCCTGTACGATGTCAGGTACTCCTTAAAAATCCCTTAAACTTGGATAGGGAAAATTTAGAGCTCCCACTGTAGCATCGCCCGATTAGCCCTAGCAGCATAAAGTGACATTAAATGAACAAACAAACCAAATATGCATTTATGAAAAATATGTAGAAATATGCAAAATAAATATAGCTTAAATTGATTCCAAATACTTTAAAAGATATGCAGTTTGTTAAAACAGGATTTTTCAGTTAACCAAGAAAAATATGCAAATGCATATAATTCACAGCCCTAATTATAACGCAATTGAAAAACATTAGTTATTTTGATATTGCAGGTTTTTCCTCTCATCATTTTCGCAACTAGTTTATACCTCGATGGGTTTGAAATAATATCACAAAGCAATCGAATATACTTACTGTTTAGGGTAGTCGTTCTTTAAAAATAAATAAATGTTATCAACTAATGGAACCAATGATGACAAAATGGGACTTATTTAATCCAAATTTAATTTAGTTTCTTTTTATAAATAACTAGTAATAATAATAACAATAATAAATTCTATATTGAATAATAAATCAAACGGCAATTTTCCTATGATGTGATACTAAGGAAGGGAGGGATATAGGGTACACTCAAAATTATAGACTTTAATAGACGTCATATTTGGAGTGAAATTATGCTTTAGGTTAAGCAGTAAATATTTGTTTATGATTTTTTATTAACCTAAATGTGCTGTTATTGGCGGAACTATCGAATCAAGAAAAAGCGAAAATTTAAACGTACCCTTAACCCCAGGTTCAATCCATCCTTTGTAGTTGGTGAAAAATATCTTAATCCATATAGTTTTCCTTTAAAAATTTTTATCCGGCGTAGAGAAGTAGTGACGCCATCGCCCGGCCCTAGGGTCGCAATCAGCTACTGGTCCTCCAGGTTGGGGGTTGAGTGGAGCGGCCAGCTACCCCACCCCCAGAAAACATGTATTGGTGTTAAACATTGGATCCAGAGCTTGGAAGACTTTGGCACAGGACAGAGAAGAGTGGAGGCGACGCCTTGATGCGGCTGGTTGTAGAGCCAGTGTTTATTAATTAATAAATTTTGTAATTATTTCCTTAAATACATTGTAGATTTCACATAATCCTACTCTTTTAAAAAGTACAAAAAATTAATTATAAAAGTCCTACATACGTAAATAGAACTTAATTAGAAGGAATAAGTAGTTGGTGTGGATTCTTGTTGATTTTCATTTATCATGGGCATTAGCAACGCATACCGTAGATCACCAACTTAACTTAGCTCAGTGTTCTGCCATCCAGACACTTGAAAGAAATGGAAATGCCCAGACGACTTTTTAATTAACCTTATTTCAGAATAAAAGATTTCATTACTAATTCATTAGCCTGGTTTTTCATTCGAAAATAATGGTAGAACCTTGTAAGAGCACTCACTGGATATCTGCAACTTCCTGAGTACCTTTCACCAGTGAGATAGCGAGCGTTCGAGAATGAGCGTTCAATACATTAGCTGGATATAATGTCGTCATTGTTATAGAATACTAGTTTCACAGAATATTTACAAAATCTTAGTCTTGATTGTTTTAATTTTCGTTTTTTTGGTTTCAGCTAGTTCAGTTTTAATGGAGCTAAGAAAACAACAGTAGATACCTAATTATTTAACATAATTACCTTTCTGGATAGTGCCAATGAAACCCAGCGACATTTCAATCTGTTGTAATCATTCACGTGATTCTGTATTATATTGAAATTACCCAAAATTTAAAAATTGTTGATAAATATCTGAAAGATTTGGGAGGAAGCTCTATTGTTAAATCTCCTGTCATGACCACAAATTATCGCCCAGTGCAACTTATTCTTTCATCATTGCTGTACCTCTTGTTAAACTTGGTTCTAACTACATTTCAACATTATACACTCTTAAAACGGGGGCAACCTGTAGTCTAATGGTTAGCATAACAAAATACTGTGGCCCTAAGATTTTTTAAAGGGAATAAAAAATCCATGGTTATGTCGTCCTTCTGAAGGGACGTTAAACGGGGGTACCAAGTGACGTTAAATGAACAATCTTTCGTGGGCATAGAAAATGCATTACCTATGATTGTTGCCTTTTTGATCCTAAATGTGTAAACAAATAATAGGATTGTATTTGTTTACCTACTAGTATTAGAGTGAGATGGAATCAGTGACTCATAGTTTAGGTGTGCCAGAGTATCCAATATTAAGCACGTATTTGTTATTATTATTTCTAATAGACTAGATCTAACTATGTCAGAGCCTAAAACCAATTAACAAAGTAGAAAGGAGACGGTATGAATTCTGCAAGGAATAAGTTTCTATTTGAGCCGAAGAATAAATTCGAATTATTGGACTTAGCGAGCAACACAGTTGAATGGACGTCGGAGACATTGGATATAATGTTTAAAGCAGCAGCTAAAAGAGTAACAGGTATTCAAGAGTGCCAAGGTGTGATTTACAGAACCATACGACAAGGCAGCAGAGGATAATGACACTGACTCACAAAATGTTAAAAAATCGGACAGCCTAGATATGGATAAAGCTATCGATAGGTAAACTGGACTGACACTATTACATGATATGAAGGCAAGGAGGTGTTAACGGCAGGGGATGGAGATCGAAGCAAATCCTTCAGACGACTCTTGGCAACCGTGAATACCACGATAATTGCCGAGAGACCACGTAGGAGACCAAAGACCTAGTGCATAGACTGACTGAATAACAGTAGCTACTTGCAGCAAAGTGGAAATTGGTGGCAAAATATAAACAAAGGTAGAGAAATCTGATAATCAACCGTCCGAAAAAAATGTATGACTCCTTGTGATGATGATGATACTATGCATTGTGAGTGACTCCTTAGACCTGGATCCTTTAGCTTTTACTTTTGAGCAAACAGTAATTGTGTTGTGGTCAACTGTGAACGTAGGATAGAAGTAAAGCGTAAATAGTAAAATCCCATATTATTTTATTATATTATTATTTTACTATTTATGGCCTTAATTTGAGAACCAGAACCAGTTAGTTGTATTTTTCCAACTTTCTTATAAATTTATTTTTGCCTTCGGATAAAAAACTGCTTCTTTTGGCACATGAAAAGTATCTTTCTCATGTATGGCAAGTGAGGTGATACATGCTACTTCATCAGCCAGTAGAAGCTCTTTTTATGTTTGAACTTACCTTGCTTTTGACACTAATGCTGATGAATGCGTAGCACCTTCCTCAATTAAACGTTTAAGCTGAAAAGGTTTGCTGATTTATCGATGAATTACCTGGTGTCGTAAATAATTCAATTTGCCTCTAACGAAACGAAAGTTTCTGAGCTGTTCCATCTTCTTGGATTGAGGTCATTGTTCCTCTGTTCTCGAGGTCTTCTTAAAGAAAATTGATGGGATCTTAATATCAAAACGTAATAGTTGAAATATTCACATTATTCAGATTAACATTTGAGAGTTGGATGCCCAGTTCAGGTTCTATTCTACAGCCATGATTCCTTTAAGTTACACGGTGGGCACCTTTGGGTAACTTTTGTGTAATAAATAGATGATTTGATTTCTAAATATAATTTTCTTTTTTTTTAATAGTACCATCTCCAATAAAATTCATTAGAAGAAAGAAGATATTTTTTATTTTATTTTTAGGAAATAAATTTTTTTAAATAATTTGTATTTATTATTTGATTTTCCAATCAATATTTGCTATACGATTTTCTTCTAATTCTTAAGATTACAGAGATTAAATTAAATTTGTGTTGTCGAAATACTGTTTTTTATTAGTTCTATCATTTTATTTTTTATAATAATTAATGACATGTATGATTGTAGTAATTATATATTTTTTTATTAGTTGTATAATGATATGGCCTCAAAACAAAAATCTCATTTTTATGTATAAGTTAAATGATAGGAGGATGGAAGTGAGGATAAAAAAAAAATGTTTACAAAGAGAATCATTTTATTCCATACGAAAATTCGTTTACTGAAAGTTATTTCCAGTTTGTACGTAACAGTGTATGTACAAATATTTAGTAATGCGTATTTGCTTAAAAAATATGTAATTACAAATTGTAAATTTTATACACTTTTGATAAAGTTGAAAATTAGGGCCTTATGAAATATGGCGTGGTAACTGTCCCTGACTAACTGGTTGTCATTTCAGTAGCCTGTGCCTACGTGGCTAGCAGCCTTGCCTCCAGTAAAAATACATAATGCATTTAGAATACAACATATTTCTCAAGGAAGAAGTTATTTACAAAAGGATCCTAGTAACTTGTTTTTTTTTTAAGTTTAACTGTATTGTTATATTACAATGAACAAGTATCAACTGCAGAATGACGTTATTCAATCAGATTACATTCATCATCTCAGTTATTTTTCTTTTTTTTTTGTACAGGTTTAGTTTAAATGTGGACTTAGAAATAAATGAACAGTGCAAATATTAACAACTAAGTTAATACATGGTCTATAGAAATAATATAAAATATTTGATTAATTTTACTTCTGCATCTTATTTATAGGTGAATAAAACAATCATTCCAATTAGAGTTGCTTGGTAAAACTAATACAATAAATAAAAAAATGACTTAATTAAAAAAACTCAATTCACTATACCATCTAACAAAAATGTAATAAACATTTAGTTTTGATTATATATCACGCCAATCTAGACTTCTAAGAAGCATTGATTACCACACGTGATTAGACACGATTACCAATCGTGATTAGGAAATACTTCAGAGGCTAAGTACATTTTTGATAATTTAATCTAATGAAAAATAATTTAACAATATTCGATTTCAAAAAATCCATATTTACTGAATCAGAAACCTCTTTACTAAATATACATATGCCAAATATAATTATTTTTAGATACGAAACTGTACAAGATATTGAAGTAAAAATAAAATAAAATAAAAAAACTTAAAATATTAGGTGAAAATACTTAAATTTAATTTTCCAAATTATACATTGACAAATACATGCGTACGTTTTCAACTTGACGTATGCCTAACATTTCGAAGAGATACATAGGAGACACTCGGTTCATGTCAATCACCTCTTTATTTACAATCAATAATATAAATCATAAAGGTAATATAATACTCTGTTAATAATTTAATATTGTTCATCAGAGATAAAAAGCATTTTGATTCGGTGGAAGTAGATCAAAAAACCATTTGACAAATGATGAGACTGATTAATACAAGGTTGAAAATATTACAAAATACTAAACTACAACTCAACACATAAATATTTACATATAATTTATCGTCGGCCAGGTAGAACGCCGGGCCTCTATGGCAGAATAATACAGATCTAACTCATCGAAAGTAATTTCATGAAATCGATACTCGAAAATTCAGAATCGATTAAGAAACAGTCATGAAGACTACCCCCCCGGTGCCTTCGGACAGTGCCGGCCTCCCCAGTAAAATAAATACAATAGCCCCGTCGAGGAGAGCTTAGACAAGACAATAATACAACAATGGCAGATCTCCTTACGGCAGGATCTGGGACTAGAGGAATCAACACTGGATCAAGTTCCATTGCAGCATCACTAAACCTATCGCCAGCCTAGCCACTAACCTACATCTTACGTCGCAACTATTTACAACTATTCGCTCGAGTCGGCCAGCGTGTGGTCCTCCTCGTCTTCCGTTGTCATGGTAACGTCCTCCTCCTCTTCCTCCTTCTCCAAAAACTCATCTTCGTTTTCAGGAGCGCCGCGATGTTTGCGATGCCTAATCCTGAGTCGCGACTTTCTCTTCCGGCAGATCTCTTCTTCCCTGCACCGTTTGCGCTTCCGACGCCGAGGTCTTCTCATCCGCAACTTGCACCGCGGTGGACCGGTGTGGACTACCTTGGTCGCTGGAGCACAGGTGTTGTTCTTGGCTTGCCACTGGACAGGCTGGGTGAGGACTCGCGCGTAGGCCGACTGCTTGCCGAGGGCGCCGCCGCGGGTGATGACCATTCTCCCCTGGCCCCGCTTGTTGAGCCCCAGGTAGAGCGTCCTCCTCGCGTTGGAGTATTTGGCAGAGCTGTAGCTGTTGTAGTGGTTCTCTTCGATCATCTCGTTGAACACGCACTCCTCTGAGTATTCCTTCTGTAACAGAGAAACATTGTATTACAATTTCATCTAAACGTGTCTCATAATTTATTAATGAAAAAAAGATTTGATTTGAGTATATTTAACAGAAATTAAAAATAATTCTTTATTAATAAGATGGTGTTGGGTAAGTGAATTTAGGGATGCAAGAGTAATCATTAAGTTACATCTAAATTCTGAATGTGTAAGAATCAGCCAATGGATTTCACTAAATACTGCAAATTATGCAGATATCAATTCAAAGATTGATAGATGGATAAAAATGACATCTTCCAAATATCTTGTGATATACATTTCCTTCTCCTAGAGTATTTCGTCCCAGCCATCGCAAAGTATCCAATGTGAAAAAAACACAGTTTTCGTTTTCGACTTATAGCAGTTGCTGTAGGATTGATAATTGATATAAAATTCATATAGAGGCCTCTATCAGTCACAAAAACAATGTAAAACGAATGTCATTGGTTTGACTATAGGCACTAATTTTATTGAACCTTTTTTTTAATTCTCCTCAAAAGTGATGTTTTTCACATTCGATAGTTGGAAATAGCAGGGATGATTTCTATCTTTAATATTTTTCAAACAGAAAACGGATAGAGAGTAGGGTAAATGAGGATCTCTCTTTTGGGACTACCGTGTGTTGTTACATTGTAGCAGGTATATACATTAATTCAATTATCTTTCTTAACAATCGCGATGTATATAACAATAAACCACTTGACTATATGGCTAAGGCTGATACAACTGTAACTAGAATAATAAAGGAAGAAAGATGAGAGATATATCCTTCCCCTTCTCCGAAGATTCCTCTAATTGGTAGCACACTAACACACATATGCAAAGAACAATAAATATATACTCAGAGAAATTGTACGAAAGCTATTAGGAACATATTGTATTTATGATCTTTTGTAAACCACCTATAATGGATTCGCGTGGAAGCTTGGATTGAGAAATCTCCCTTACGTGGTCCATCTCTGTACTCTTTATTAGATCTCTGCTCCAAAGCTGTTTCAGCCTCCTTGTCGGATTCTGTGGTACTGTATCTGTCAGTAATTAACAATGTCATGTTACAGGAGAAATAACAAGAAATTTTGACTGAAAGATTCTAAATGGTCTGTAAGTGAGATTTATTGGATGAGGCCCACACCTGTGTGGCATACGTCCATTTCGGTTAAAGTAGCATGTTGAATATTATAATTTTGTTAGTTAGCGATAGTTTATTTTTGTTGTAAAGTAGTCATCTTAGGGGTGAGAGTGATTCAACCTTTTATTCAATTTAAATGACGCATTTTCCGTGTCAATCCCCTGCCCATTGGATGGCGTAAATAATAAAATGAAAATTTAAAAAAAACATTTAGAAAAATACACTTTTTCCTTTATTGTTGGTCAAGTTTTAGTTGCAGCTCATTAGTATAACGGTTGATATACTGTTCGTTTTAATGAATGTGAACTAAAAAAAACTTTATGTGTGATATACTATTTGTGTTAATTCACTTTCAGTTCTCGCCTTGTTGGAAAACCGCTATGATTTTCAAGAATAGTAGAATCATAGAGATGGGACTGCTCTCTGCTTGCATTCTTTCAGTCACTTCTTCTGCATGCAGCTCGAGAAGATCGCCCCGCACAGGCTGACTGATGATCCCGAACACCCTCCTCAGTCCCACGACTGATTTACTGCGGCCAATCTATCTCGTTCCAAGCAACTAGTCCCAAAAAAGAACAAGGGCTGAAAACGGAGAGCTGTAGGGAATGATGATATCAGAGCCCTCCTAGGTCCTAGGTCAGTGGCTGGCATGATTTAGTGGCTCTAAGTGCCCTCGTAGTAGATGTAAATCCTCGCCGAGGTAATTACCATAAGTGGCCTTTGTAGTACCCGCTTCTTCCCGCTTCTTAATCGCTTCACACCCTGTCGATTAATTGACTTATCTGGACCGATCGGATCAACAGTTAGATCCATTTTCTTCGAATCCTCGCTTGCTCATCTCCTGATGGCTATTAAATTGTTTCCTATCAGTTTACTCCAGTGTGGAGAGCGGGATAGTTCAGTGCTAGAGCGCTGAATTGCTATACCGAAGGTTCAAATCCGGTTGTGGCAGATAAATTATTAATTTATTATCTGTTAACTGCTCTGGTTGGACCCTGTGGAATCTGAGGGCCCTTATGGGGCTCACACAGCTTCTATAATGTGGGGCCCCTGTCTTTACAGTGTACTGACCAAAGACCATTCATGGATTGCAGTGATACATGAATAAATAAATAAATACCTGATGTGCCTGTATACGGTCATTTATATTTGATTCTGGTTCACTTTTTGGACCACCGTAGCTTAACCGGCGTACGGGGAAATCGAGGGAACATTATATTAAAACTTTTTTATTACAAAGCCTTGATGTTGCTATGCTTATGCATAAACATTGAGAGATACAATAGGGATTAGGTGAAGAAAAGAAAGCCTATCCGATGATGCACAAAAGTTTATCTTGATCGGGGGTGTTTTATTTTTATTTGTTAACTCAGAGACATTATTCTTTTACTGTTTTTTTCAATGTTTATTTTTTACTTCAATATTCTCCGTGTTGTTTTATACGACAGGTGGTAGTAGAAAGACGTCCAGGGGAGATACATAATGTAGGAGGGAGGTGACGATGGGCGATGCGGGGTTGGAGACGGGCGATGGAGGCGATAGCAAGGAGCTGCCTGTTTTTGTGGTGGATTGTTTACATAGCGCCTCAGCCAGATAGTTATCGCATAGTTTATTGTATCTCTTTGTCACTCCGCCCATTTCACATCTCTTACGACTATTCACTCACTACATCACTCCGTGATCATTATCTATCTTATATGCCTTAATTATTTCGTCTATACCATTTGTATCCACCTCCTCTTCTAGCCTATAATTGTGAATTATACAATCTCTCAAATAAGGTAATAAGGGGCACTAGATTTTACAAAGATAGAACTTTCTCAAAGATAACCATTTTTTATGTTGAAGAAATTGGTCCGGCTAGAGGTCACTGAACATAAATAAAGGTCTTCAACATAAATTATCATAGGTCAACAATTATTATCAATATAAACATTTTTTATTTTTCAATCTAGAATTTTTCGCTCAGGAACATACTGAATACCAGGAAGATCCATTATTCAAGCAGTACGTTGGTCATTGTGTGGCCAGTGGAAAATAGTCTCCAGGTAGTTTTTGTATAAGAGATTTTTAATCGCATATTATTTTTATTTAAGAATGAAAGATAACATTTAGTTCATTATTTTATGAACGAACTAATTTTCTATAACTCAGTAGTAATAAAATATAAAGAAAGTACAGAGGTTCTACTGTGAGTTACAAAGAGCGCTGCCGACGGCCCCAGCGCCTGTCAAGATTATTATTAGGAAGTTGCAATTAGTAGGGCGCGGGTTGATGCACTTTGCTTCCGTGCATCAACACACACACGTATATATATATGTATATATCATTATACGTATATACGTTGTAAGATTGTTTTGACCTGATTTTATTTTATTAAGACACATGTGTTCTAAAGTTGATTAGCTAAATTCATATTGTTACGGGCTACTGGGTATTAAAATGAATTAAACAATTCCTTAATTAAAGATACTAATATTTATTAACAAAATGATAAAAAGGATACAATTAAACTATTAACAATTAAATTATTGAACTAATATAAATTTATAATAACAATATTCTAAATATTTATTATCTAGGCCTAATTCCTATTTAATTATTACAATAATATTAGATATTACTAATTATAGATAGCTTAACTAGTTACAATAGTTTCTATGAATATATTACACTACAATTTATAACTAATAATTAAAACTTACAGTTCACTAGTCCACCGACCGTAAGATTCTTCAAGTATCACAAACTGACACACAGTAACAAACAGAAACAGTTTATTACACTCGCGAGACTGTTACAGTTCACTGATACACTTATTACACTGGCCGGTTCAACACTGACTAGTTTATCACACTGACACTCACTTATTACACTTATCACTGATCTTCACTGGTCTACTCTCAGGCTAAGACTGACTGCCTCGAGTTGAGGGAAGTATTTAAAGAGGCAAGGCCGAACATTCTAGAACTCGAAGGGGCCAGATAATTCTGGAATATTCTTAATCCTTTGCCGACAAAAGAAGACGATCTAGAACCGTCCTAATCCTATTTAAACGTCTCCCGCTGACGGAGTTAAGCCGCTAATCCCCCGCTTCCGCCTTCCTGCTGGCGCCCGTAACACTGCCCCCTCCTTAAAAGTGCTCTGCCCCAGAGCAAGTCCGGAGAAATCGGGCATTTATGAGCTTCTACTGATGGAGACGCACCTTCTTTCCAGGGGTTGAACGTGCACACCAATATGGCAATTCCAGAGTTGGCGAATGTCTGTTCGATCATGTCCCTGACAATCTTCCACTCCAAGCCGTCGTATCCACAGCCCAACTTCGGAATAGCGAGCTTAGTGACACGCAGTCTCAGAAGCTTACTCCGAAGGTCATCGAGGCTTCGCCGCAGTGCGTCATATGTCGGCTTCTGATCAGAGGCACGCTTGGTAACCAAGTAAAACAGGTGTCGTCCTTCGTGCGGCTGGTGGAGTGCCTTCCCGACACTTGGTCCTTGGCGTTCCAGCTCCTCAGTTCCGCCGAACTTCTTCCTGAAGACCGTTGCAATCCCTCGAGAAGTCCTCAGATCTTCGGCAACGCAATGTGCCAGAGAATACTCCACTGGTAACGAGAAGATATCTCTGTAGATTACCTGAGTTACTCCACGGGTCCCTGGTACTTTAGTATGAGCAACTGAGTTATTTGTCTTGACGTTGTTTAGGTACCTGACCTGCTGGTCTTCTTTCGGGCCGTGGTCTCCTTTGTACGGGGCCAGTCTATTGAAATGGACTACCTTGGGTTTTCCTTTCGGCTGCTTCCTGATCCTATATATGACGTCATTGATCCTCTTGACGATCTCATACGGGCCGTCCCAGGAGTTCTGAAGTTTAGGTGAGTAGCCTCGCCTTCTTCGAGGATCATGTAGCCAAACCAAGTCTCCAGGTTGGTAGCCACCCTTCTCAGCCCTGATGTCGTAACGCTCCTTCATTCTGTCACTGGCTCCCTGGATGTTTGTGCGAACCTTCTCGTGGATATTATCCATTCGCTTCCGTAGATCCGTGACGTACTCCTCTCCGGCAATTTCCTCGTCAGGCTTGAAACCGAATTTCAGATCACAAGGCAACCGAAGTTCTCTGCCGAATACCAAATTTGCGGGAGTCTGCCCCGTTGCCTCACTGACTGAACTGCGGTAGGCCAGCAGGAACAGGTGAAGATACTGGTCCCAGTCTCGCTGATGGTCGGAGACTACTTTGGACAAATATCGACCCATAGTCCTGTTCATGCAATCCACCATGCCATCGGATTGAGGGTGAAGAGGTGTCGTCCTGGTCTTCCGTATTCCCAGTGCTTCGCACATCCCGGAGAAGACTGCAGATTCGAAGTTTCGTCCCTGGTCAGAGTGAAGTTCCATGGGTACTCCAAACCTACTGACGAGCTGCTTCACCAGTACGTCCGCAACCGTGACTGCCTCCTGATTCGGAAGGGCGTAAGCTTCCACCCACTTGGAAAAGTAGTCCATGGCCACGAGAATATACCGGTTACCTTCATCCGTCACAGGGAAAGGGCCAGCGATGTCAATTGCTATCCTCTCAAACGGTGCTCCCA
Source organism: Arma custos (assembly GCA_037127475.1). Classification (NCBI taxonomy): domain Eukaryota; kingdom Metazoa; phylum Arthropoda; class Insecta; order Hemiptera; family Pentatomidae; genus Arma; species Arma custos. The sequence goes on from CM073759.1 coordinate 90,266,120, forward strand.
CGTTGTACTTCCTCATTGGGGCCTTCTTTCTTCTTATGGGTCCGTTAGAAACCGCACAGGTCGCACAACGCCTGCACCAGTCCAACACATCGTCCTTAAGGTTTGCCCGGTAAAAGCGTTCACGTACCTTTTCCAATGTACGGTGAACTCCAAGGTGGCCGCCAGATACTCCGTCATGAAGTTCCCTGAGTACTTCGGGCACTTTACTCTTTGGAACGATGAGCTGAAGTCTGCGCTGATCTCCTTCCGTGTTCTCCAATGCCCGTTTCAGCAGCCCGTTGTCCACTAGAATGGAGTCCCATTGGGCCCAGTAAGTCTTTACATTCTTCGACATTGGGGCAACATCCTGCCAGGTTGGTCTTCCTTGCCCTGATAGTTTCCACTGCTTCATTTGTTTCAAGTCCGGGTCCCTGTCCTGCTCCTTTGACACCTCTGCATCCTGCCAACTGTCCATGACCACCGTTGTCCTCAACACTGCTGCCTGCTTCTCATCTTGTCGAGAACAATGCCCGCAGTCTTCGCCACAAGGCCTCCTTGAGAGCGCATCCGCATTTCTGTGACTCGTTCCAGCACGATGAGCAGATTCAAAGTCATATTCTTGAAGGCGCTCCATCCACCTCGCCACTTGTCCTTCTGGTGACTTGAATCGTAGCAGCCACATTAGAGCCGCGTGGTCCGTTCTCAGGAGAAATCTTCTGCCATATAGATATTTGTGAAAATGTTCTATAGATTTCACCACTGCCAGAAGCTCCTTCCTTGTGACACAGTAGTTGCGTTCCGGAGCTGAGAGCGCTTTACTGAAATATCCAATAACCCTTTCTTCTCCATCTTGGAGCTGAGAGAGGACGCTTCCAATAGCGGTGTTGCTAGCGTCTGTGTCAAGTATGAACTTGCCCTCGGGACGTGGATAGCTCAGAATAGGAGCACTACTCAATTTCTTCTTCAACTCTTCAAAGGATGCCTGACATTCGTGATCCCAAAGAAAAGTCCGTTTTTCCTCGGTGAGCCTGGTAAGAGGTTTTGCAATGTTTGCAAATCCTTTCACGTACCGCCTGTAGTAGGTGCAGAGGCCGAGAAAACTTCTTACTTGGTGCTTATCTCGAGGTACTGGCCAGTCGGTGATCGCTGCAATCTTCTCTGGGTCAACGGCAACTCCATTGTCCGACACAACATGCCCCAGATAGTTGACTTGCCTTTGGAAGAGATGACACTTCTTCGGGTTCAATTTAAGGTTCGCTGCACGCAGTCGTTCGAAGACCTTCTCCAGATTCTTCAGATGGTGAGCGAAGGACTTTCCCAGCACAATGATGTCATCTAAGTATACCAGGCAAATTTCCCAAGAGAGACCTCTTAACACGCTTTCCATCAGCCTCTCAAATGTTGCAGGAGCATTGCAAAGCCCGAATGGCATTACCGTAAATTGCCAGAGTCCAGTCCCAATCGAGAACGCTGTCTTTTCTTTATCTTCAGGTTTCAATCCAACCTGCCAATATCCACTGCGGAGATCCAAGGTAGAGAAAAGTTCACACCCCTCTAGGGTGTCCAGCGTATCATCAATCCTGGGGAGCGGATAACTGTCTTTCTTGGTGACGTTGTTCAGAAGGCGGTAGTCCACGCAGAATCTCGTTGTGCCGTCCTTCTTTTTCACCAGTACAACAGGAGACATCCAGGGGCTACTCGAAGGCTCAATGACACCATCAGTCGCCATCTCCTTGATGATCTTCTCGGCGTCCTCCCGTTTGGCTAAAGGCAGCCTCCGCGGGACCTGTCGGATGGGCTTAGCATCCCCGGTGTCAATCCTGTGCTGGACGATATCCGTTCTACCCCGTGGCCCTGGGCTGATCTCGAAAACGTCCTGCCATCGGGTAATCATCTTCTTCACCTCCTCACTCTCTTCAGGCGAAAGGTCGCAACATGATTCGTCCACAAATCCCTTTAATTCTTCCGGCAGTCCTCGCAGCTCGGTGGGATGACGTTGCAGCTGATGAACCACTGAGGTAGCGGTTGTACATTCCCCTATCGGTGTTCCTTTGTTCAGCGTTACTGGGAAGCTGTTCAGGTTCATTAGCCGAATCGGAGTGGTACGTCCGACCTTGATGAGGGACCTTGCAACCATTACGCCGCGTCCGATCTCCTGTTCTTCTTGCCTTCCCGGTTCAAGTAGCACACATTGACCCTCAGGTAGAGGCCCTTCGATCGTCCCATGCGCTATGATTTGGCTCCGTGCAGGTAAAGTGGTGTCTTCCAGTAAGCGCACTCGTGCGTAGATGTCCTTTCCCTGCCGCAGGATGACTTCTTCGTCTCCCAGCGTCATCACCCCTCTTGCCATATCCAGCTTGATCCCGCATGTGATCATCAAGTCCATGCCTAGTATGACATCTTCATCAATATCTGCCACGAGAGCGCGGTGCTTCAGATGTTGACCCCCGATGATGAAGTAGGCAACTGTCTCCCCGTAGACCTTCGCTGGCTCTCCTGTGTCAGTCCGTAATGTCCAAATCGATGGCAACATCTTCTCAGCAGGAACTGTCTTTGAGCTCAAGATTGTCTTGGTTGCGCCGGTATCCAGTAGCAGACTTCGCAGCTGCCCGTTCACCTTCCCATCAACGTAGAAGCTGTTCGTTCTGCTCCCTAATGACGCAACTCTACTGGTCTTCCTCGGGCCTCTGACGTAGCGGGCTGATAGTTGTTCCTCCCCATCAGCCCTACTTCGTTCCTGTGGCTTTTCTCGCTTCTTGGATGGACACTTGCTTCTAGGGTGTCCAAGTTGGCCGCAGCTCCAACAACGTACCTCCTTCTTACGGGTCCTGAGAGCCTCCAAAACCTTTCTCACTATGTCTTCGACGCTAGGGACCACATTAGGCTCCGCTTCTGCTGCTCGAACACGTGCGTGGCCCCGTACTGACTGCCTGACAGCCTCGAACTCCATGGCCTGAGATAATGCGTCTCCCAATGTTTTTGGCCGGGCGAGCTTCACTGCTTGTTGCGTCTCGGGGTCCCGAAGTCCATCCAGGAATTTGTCGACAGCCAGGCTCTCGTAGACATCATCGGTGACCGATGGGTAGGCATTCCTCACCAGCCGGGCGATATCCGCTTCAAATTCCTGCAGCGTCTCGTTGGTCTTCTGGATCCTGCTTCTCAGCTGTGAGCGATATAGCTGGTCCATGTGGCGATGGCCGAAACGCATCTCCAGTCTTCTAATCAGCTCCCCGTAGTTAGACCGCTCTGACAGTGGCATCCCCTGCAGTACTCCCAAGGCGTCTCCACGCAAGGCCAGGCATAAAGCTGAAGCTTGGGTCTCTTTTGACCACCCGTGGATCGAAGCCGCAGTCTCGAAGAGAGTCATGTAGTCCTCCCACGGCGTCTTTCCGTCGAACACTGGAATAGTGTTGTGATTTGGTGGCGTCCCAGCATTGGCGGGCATAATGGTCCTATGAAGGCTGCCCTCGGAGGAACGGTCGGTGTCGTTCGTCGGTGGGTTGCTCATACGTCCCTCGAGAGCTTCTACTCTTAGCCTAAGTTCGTTTTCAATAGAATTCAATTTTTCTCCTAACCTAGATTCTACATTAGCTACCTTATCATTTACATCGGCTAACTTATTATCTACATTAGCTAACTTATTCTCAACATTTTCCATTAGCTTAGTCTCTAATGTGCCTAACTTAGACTCTAATGTATCTAATAAATCACTTTTAACAGTACCTAATTCATTTTTTACACTGCTTAATTCATTACCTAGCTTATTTTCTACATTGCTTAACTCATTTTTAACAGTACCTAATTCATTTTTAAAAGTTGCAGACAACCTGCTTAAATCAGTTTCAAACAGAACGTCATCTGGATTTTCCCCTAAATCTACAAAAAATTTACGCAAGCGCTCTTGCAGTACACTTTTAGTTCCGGAACAATCAAGATCACGTTCCTCCAATTCACGTTTCAAATCCGCAACTTTTAAATCAATTAACTTAACACTTTTAGAAGCCATTCTTCATACAGTAGCCCAATAATTACAAAATGCAAAATAATAGCAATTACACAATAATCCCACTTCTGACACCAATTTGTTACGGGCTACTGGGTATTAAAATGAATTAAACAATTCCTTAATTAAAGATACTAATATTTATTAACAAAATGATAAAAAGGATACAATTAAACTATTAACAATTAAATTATTGAACTAATATAAATTTATAATAACAATATTCTAAATATTTATTATCTAGGCCTAATTCCTATTTAATTATTACAATAATATTAGATATTACTAATTATAGATAGCTTAACTAGTTACAATAGTTTCTATGAATATATTACACTACAATTTATAACTAATAATTAAAACTTACAGTTCACTAGTCCACCGACCGTAAGATTCTTCAAGTATCACAAACTGACACACAGTAACAAACAGAAACAGTTTATTACACTCGCGAGACTGTTACAGTTCACTGATACACTTATTACACTGGCCGGTTCAACACTGACTAGTTTATCACACTGACACTCACTTATTACACTTATCACTGATCTTCACTGGTCTACTCTCAGGCTAAGACTGACTGCCTCGAGTTGAGGGAAGTATTTAAAGAGGCAAGGCCGAACATTCTAGAACTCGAAGGGGCCAGATAATTCTGGAATATTCTTAATCCTTTGCCGACAAAAGAAGATGATCTAGAACCGTCCTAATCCTATTTAAACGTCTCCCGCTGACGGAGTTAAGCCGCTAATCCCCCGCTTCCGCCTTCCTGCTGGCGCCCGTAACAATATTATTGTGTTCAAATACTAGTTTGAAAGGTCGTGTAATTAAATTTGTAAGATTGTTTTGACGTGACTTTATTCCTTAATAAATAAAGAATAAAATAACGTCAAAACAATCTTACATATACTACATCAAATTTATTTATGTTTTATTTTAACTTCTTGAAATTCAGTCAGTTCGTTAAACTACCTTTTTGCGATGCTTCAAGACTACATTTTTCTCGAAATCATGCCCTAACAGTGATAAAGTAGGTGTTCAGTGAATTATATTAAATGACACATTAGTATAAATATAAAATTGACTATTAAAGATAATAAATGGTGTTAACTAATTGACGACGAAGTTTTACTACCATGTAGTATCAACCTGGAAAACTACCGGTATACCGTCTAATATTTAAATATTGATAGATGGATAGAACAAATCTAATATTACTAATCTTGAAAAATATTTACAAAATTCATATTAATAAATAGAACGGCTATTTTGGTTGATTGATGTGGTAGTAAAATTTCGTCATTAATATCTAAGTACTAGAAATAGAAATAGAAATAGAAAAGTAACTTTATTCTGGGACAAAGTCCCTTTAGAATAACAGATATGAACAGGAATAAAAACATAATATTTATCTGGCCAGAAGGCTAAATGTTACAAATCATAAAGCGTGAAAACATGACAGAAAGCAATTTAAAAAGAAATATATAAACAAAAATAATAGTAAGTAAATAAATAGTACAGATCTTGACAGGATATTAAGCAATTACAGAGAATAGATAAATCCAAAGCTTTTGAAATTGAATGCATGAGCTAGCATTCAATAATTTGTTTACATGATGTACAGCTTTTCAAAGAGCAGAATTAAAAGAACTAGATAACACATTTTGTTATTATATACATTGTATTCTAAGCAAATGACTAACCTACCTAGAGACTATCCTTCTGGGAAGCTAATAGATGTTGAAACAGCCAGGATTTGAATAATGATAGAGAGGGAGTATGACGGATATTAGGAGGGATTGAGTTCCACAATGTGGTGGAGCGGGCGAGAAAGGAACGTTCGAATGCTTTAGTTCTGTGTGAACGTATATAGAGATCAGAAAGGCGGGATCTTGTTTTATGGTGTTGCACTGATGATTTGAATTGGAGGAGACTGTAGATATATGAAGGGTGTTGAGAGTGAATGGATTGGTATAAGAATGAACAGAGGAAATATTGTCTTCGGAAGGGAGGGAAGAGCCACTTTAACCCATCATAGAGGTGGGAGACGCGCGATCGCTTCGGAGTACCAAGCACAAATCTTAGAGAGCAATTCATTATTCTCTTTAATCTGTCTTCAAGCATTTTAGAGAGGCCTCCATATACCACGCTACAATAGTCAAAGTGGGGGAAGATGAGAGAAGATACGAGAAGCTTACGGGAAGATTGTGTAAGGAGATGACGAGAACGATGGAACAACTTCAGGGAACTAATTGTCCGTCGGGATATTTGGGCGATGTGGGATTTCCAGGAAAGGTTTTGGTCGATGGTGATGCCTAGGTTTTTCACCGAGGAGGTAAACGTGATAGGATTATCGTTTAGGAGTAATGTTGGGAGGGTGTGGATGGATGTAAGGAGGGAATTGGAACCTACAACAATGGCCTGAGTTTTCAATGCGTTCAATTCCAGTTTGTTCAGCTTTGCCCAGGCACAGATCCTATCCAGGTCTTCCTGAATACTAGCGAACGCAAAAAATAGCTCGGAAGGGGGAAAGGACAGATATATTTGGAAATCGTCAGCATATAGATGATGGGAACAGTGGTGAACAGATTTAGGGAGATCATTGATATAGCAGTTGAAAAGAAGAGGAGAGATACTTGAGCCCTGTGCCACGCCTGAGGAAAGAGTGAGGAAAGAGGAAAGGGGATGATTAGGTATAGAAACTGCTTGAGATCTATCAGAGAGGAAGGATTGGAACCATCGGATGGAACTGTTAGAAAAGGACATTGATTTGAGTTTGCTAAAAAGGATAGAATGGTCCAAGGAATCAAAAGCTTTAGTAAAATCAAGAAGGATAAGCACAGTTAGTTTTTTGTCGTCCATAGCGGTATGTATGTCATTGGTGATTTTGGTAAGTGCCGATTGTGTGGAGAAACCGGGACGGAAACCAGATTGAAGTGGGTCAAGGAGGTTGGACTGTTCGAGGAAATTTGACATTTGTGACTGGACTATTCTTTCTAGAGGCTTGGAAAGGTTTGAGAGGATAGAGATTGGGCGGTAGTCTTTGAGTGAGACAGGGTTAGAGGATTTATTAATAGGATGGACTATGGCTTTTTTCCAGGAGGCTGGGAATACTCCGTTTTGCAGTGAAAAATTGTATATAAAGAGTAGGACAGGTATAATATCGATAAGGCAGGATTTTAGCAGTTTGACAGGAATCCCATCGAAGCCTGTGGAGATGGAGTGGGATTTCAGAACAGAGGAAATAATGTCGTTGGGTGAAATGTCAGCGAAGTAAAAGTTGTCAGGGTTGAAAGATGGTGGTAGGGAAAATACGGGAGAGGATGATTTAGGAGTATTAACTGAGGTGGACAAAAAATATGAGTTTATTTCATTGGGAGAGGCTGGAAAGGGCCTAGAACAAGATGAATTAAGAAGAGAAAGCTTTCGGAGGAGATGCCATTTGGATTTAGAATCGGGAGCAGATGAAAGGGCTTCGTGGAAGTATTTGGTTTTTGCCTGCCTGATTGCCGACTGTGTCAGATTGCGGAGGGCCCTAAACGCTTGATAGTCGTCAGTTAACCTTGTCCGTCTAAAGCGTCTTCGGGCCGCATCACGCTTCCTTTGAAGATCTTTAATTTTTTGACACAACCAGGGAGCAGGCTGGTGACGGAAGGTTGAGGTTTTCAGTGGGGCATGGGTGTCAAGGATATATTTGAGATTGGAAGTAAGTATGTCAACCATCGAATCAATAGAGGCACAAGAATAAATCTCTCTCCAATCCAAGGCTTCAAGAGAGGGTGAGATGTTCTCTGGGGTGAGAGCATCTAAGTTGCGAAAGGTTGCGGTTTTAGGTAGTATAACAGGAGTTTGGATATTGTATGAAATATGGATGAGATCATGAGAGGACAGAAATGGAACGGGTAATTGAGAGGAAGAAAGGAGGTTCTGCCGTGAATCAATGACAAACAGGTCTAACCATGTGTCGGATTGAAAGGTGTGATGGGTGGGAGAAAATGGGACAATGGAAAGGTGTAGAGAGTAAAAGAGATTTTCCAGGTATAGTTGATCGTAGGATTGGACAAGGAGATTGGCATTAAAATCACCGGAGATAATGATATGGTTATAGAGAGGAATGTAGTCGTAAAGGGTAGATTCAAAAATTGAATCAAGAGGGGCCAAAGGAGGGCGATATACTACGACATAAAGGAGAGGGTTTGGGTTAAAAGAGATTTCAACCAGAAGGAATTCTGTGTGAGGATAACCAGTTGCGGGTGAGGAATCAAGGATACGTGATTTTAGGGAGTTGTGTACGTAAAGACCTACTCCTCCACCAGTCCGGTCTACCCGGTCGTGGCGAAGGAATGAATAGTCTGGTAAGGATATTGCAGAGGAGGGGATGTGGGGTTTTAACCATGTTTCGGAAATTCCAATGGTATGATAAAAGTTCTGGGTAAAATATTGAAGGAATTCGTCATAATGGGCAGATAAGGATTGGGTGTTGACGTGACAGGATGTCAGGATACTGGACATGATGGTGAGGTAGGAGAGAAGATCCCCGTATAAGAGGAGAAGATGCTGTGTGCAAATAATTTTAGCAGGTAGATTAGGTAAAAAGCTATGAAATGTTCCAGATAGTTGAAGACATGCAAGATAAAACAAAAAAGATATAAGAATATTAATAGTATAGAAATGATAATACTGTTAAAATATGTAAAAAGAGAAAATAATGAATTAATAATGAGAGAAGCAAAGTAATAGAATATATATAGCTGCTTGAACATGAACAAACTTAAAAATATAGAACAAAAGATCCTAAGAACTAAAAATATGGACCAATAAAAAGAAATTAACTGTATAGAGAGGGCGTGGGCAAAATCCAAAATTCCGTGGTGAGCGCCATAGGTTGTCATAGAGCTAGCGGGGAAACGAAACTTTAGTAGTCACCCGAAGACGTCTAGATCTTGGGCCTGATCTATGAAGACCACCTGGTGACCATCTTCTTTTCTACAGCGCACTCTGCCCCCAGAGAACCACACATACTTTATCTTTCCCGCTGCCTTCTTCTGACGGGCTAACCAGTAGAGGTGCTTGTTACCTTTTGTCATCTCCTCGCTCAGATAGATACGGTGGCAGTCATTTTCCTGCCAACCTAAATCTCGCGTAGAGAAATCTCTTTTGACTTTTCTTTTATGTAACAAGTCATCCCTCACTGATTTCCTCACGAAGCGTGCTATGATAGGTGGGGGTCGCGGGTCATCATTTCTTGCTCTCCGTCGTTGCACTGTGTCCAGATCCTCTAGATTTAACTTTATGCCTAGGCCCGCACCGATACTAGTTAATAGGCCGGAAGGGGTCTCACCGGCTCGGACTGGGATCCCCCGGATCTCCAGGGAGTTAGATAACATGCCCTGCTCACTTTTGTTTACCCGCACTTCGAGATCTCCTACCCGGGCCTTTAAAGCTTTATTTTCCGCCAATATCTCTTCTATGAATCTTGATTGGCCCTCTAGATGTTTTTCTATTGTGGTTAATTTATCACTAAACTCAAAGGTGAGGTCCCCTTGTTTATCAATGGCTGTTTTGATATTTTTAATCTCGTCTTTAATACTGGTGTCAATTTGTTTCACTGCCGTTAGAACATCTGATAAAGAGAGTTCAGCTTTAAGTTTTTCTCCCGTCGCCGTATTCTTTTTCGCCTGGTCACACTGAGAGCATAACCACAAATTTTTTTTGACAGATTTAAGGGCCTCTAAATCTTTATCAGTGAGGTTAATGCATCGCCCGTGAAATATGAGATTGCATTTAGAGCAACTTATGTTGATTTTGTCATCTCGGGTAATAACGCCGTTGCAAATAGTGCAGTGAACCATAATGAATAAGAAGAGAAAAAATAATTACGTAAGTAAATAAATAACTCACAATTGTTTATAAGTTCGGGATAATGCCTAATGCTGTTGGTATTAGGACCGAAAGCTTCACCGTCTTCAAGGTCGTCGAACTTAGCTTAATTTATCGAATGAAAATCTTCTCTCTGCTTTTTTTGAATCAGATTATAGTATATTAAATAATAAATAATAACCAATAAATATATAGAGAGAAGAAAAGAGACAAAACTAAGCACAATACTACAAAAACACGGAACAAAGAGCAGAAGAAATTAGGAGATAATACGATGTGTACAGGACGGTGTCTCTGGCCAGACTGAGGAGAAGTACTAAGTATCAATATCGTACCAGCATCAATTTTATATTTAGACTAGTATGTTATATAATATAATTCATTAAAAGCCATTTTCACTGTTAGGGGAAGATTATGTTTTTTTGTTTATTTGAGCTTTAAGGCGTATAATCCCAGGGTCATCAATGCCTGAAATGCATTTGATGTTTTTATCAGGATTTGTGAAACAAATTAAAATATAGAGATATTAAACAAAAAAAATATCTCCAATTAAAATATTGAGAAACTTATAAATGAAAATGAGGGAAGATTATGAGAACAACATTCCCTAGAAACGTTACCAATAAGAAGTTTAACGAATAGACTGAAAACCAAGAATGAAAGTAAAACTAATTTATTAACAGACAAGGAAAGGAGATAGCAATATATAAACCCGTTTATTATACATATAATAGAGGCTCACCCAGTCTCTAATAAATGTTATAAAAATAGGGTACCCAAAAGAAGGGGGGGGGGTCTGACGGGTGAGCGTGATCTAGTAAAAACCACCTTCCTGCAGACCCGTTGTCCATGAAACAGTACAGTCTCTGTACTGAATCCCAGACCCTTTAACGGGTTGTAGTGGTACAGGTAGCTATATATATATATAGTACATTTAGACTGAGTCATTAGAGATGTTGCTAACATATAATGTCCTTCAAAAATTATAATACATGACATTATTAGGATAGACTAACTATTAAAATTTTAAAAAATAGTGGAATGATCGAGTTATAATTTTCCACTATCTTTACGGATTTATAAACATATCTAATAAAAAAAAAAGCCGCGAAATTGATAAGAAAATAGATTTTAAAATTAATATACAGGGTGATGCCGCACATATTCATCATTAAAGATCATCTTATAGAAATGCATGCAAAGCTCCATTTTGCTTAACCATAAAAAAAGATTCGGCTTGAAAATGAGCTCTGATATAGAAGAGAGACTACACAAAGAAAGTATTGCCCCAGACAAAACTATTTCCAGATTCTGACTGTTTTTGTTCTTGTTAAATGTTACTTGGTTATTATTTGGCACATATCCTTACTTATTTTTAAACGCTCAGTCTATTTTGAATAGTTCAGAAATTTATCTTTGGAAAGTTTATCTTATTCTTGTATGAAAAAGTTTGTGTTAGTTGTGTGTTGTTTAATCATTTACCGTCACTTTATGCTAATGGGAGCTCTAAATTTTGCCCATCCAGATTTAATTAGACTAGGGATTTTTAACAAGTACCTGACATCGTATAGGTTCGGATCCCCCGTTTAACGTCCCTTCTGAAAGACGGCATAAACAAGGATTTTTTACTCCCTTTAAAAAATTCTAGGGCCGCCTGACGGGCTATGAACAAGTTGGTGTATTAGACGATTCCCTTTCATCATCGTACTAATATTATAAATGTGAAAGTTTGTATGTTTGTCTCTCTTTCACGTAAGAACTACAGGACGGATTTGGGTGAAACTTGACAGTTTCTGTATGACTTTACAGTAATATAGGTTATACATCAGAATAACACATAGGCTATAGCAAGCGCGGATTTAGGGGGAGGTGCACGGGGAGAACATCCCCCCCAACTGTTTTTTAGGTACCGTGGAGAATCCATTATAGGATATAAATAAAGGCAAATCACATGATAATAGTTGTTAAAATAACAGAAAGAACTTGAGTGAAACTATTTGTTTTGATATCCTACTAATCTTACTAATATTATAAATGTGAAAGTTTGTATATTTGTCTCTCTTTCACGCAAAAACTACTGGACAGATTTGGATGAAAATTATTGAGTAAAATAGGTTATAAATCATAGGCTACAGCAAGGGCAGATTTATGTGGGGGCACGGGGGCATGTGCCCTCCCATTGTATTACATAATTAAAGGCAAATCACTTAGCATCTTGAAATTTGTTGGTTCTTTGTATAGTTTAAGAAAGAAAATTGGATAATTCCACCCAAGGGTTTCCCCTTTAATATTATAGGGGTTCAAAGGTTGTATAGAATCCGTCAGTTTTGAAGTTAGACATATGAAATTATGGATATTCGAGTAACTTATATTTTAAAAAAAGAATTAAATTATTTATTTTAAATGATCTTTCACGAAACTTTATGTGGCAGACCAAATTCCACGCGAGCGAAGCCGCGGGCATAAGCTAGTTATTTATATTTATATATATATATATATATTATATTATATTATATTATATTATGTTATATTATATTATATTATATATTATATAGTTATATGAGTCAGTTTTATTTTACCCGTACTTCAAGACAGATATCTTTAAACGTTCCTCGTGATTTTTCCTAGTTAAAATAATGGAAGAAGTATTAAATTTTGTGAAAAAAAATTAAGTGCTCTGATGTCGCCAAAATGTTAACAGTGGTATTCGGCGTATCTCTTCGAAGTGAATGATTCTCTTTCATTTCCTAAACTTAAAAGCATCCTCAAAGGGCAGAGGTTTTCCACAATTGAGCAGATATCGCAGGAAATATTGAAGGCTATACCGAAAACCGACTATGAAAAATATCTATGAAAAAAGTATTGGCACGAGTTTATAATATCTGGTGAAGATTACTTTGAAGAGGACAAAATTAATATTGACCTATAAATCAATATTTTGTTAAATATATCATAATAATCATAAAATTGGTTTCATTTATTGAACACAACTCGTATAAAGCGTTCTTACATCACACATATAATATGGGTTTACTGAAACATAAAATTATAAGAGAGCGAATTTAATTCTTAAGAAAAAAAAATCTTATTTCGAAAACATGATCAAAATTTTCACAATCTGAATTCACAAATAAATACAACGATTTAATGATATAAAAAAGGGATCAAGCATTAAATCTCCAGAAGGTGATCAATGGTTATTAATATTAAAAAATTGGTCTGTATTGATTTATGGTATAAATTCTAGTACCTGAATATAACAAATACATTTCGTGTCATCTGATTTCTCTTGACGCTATAGTTTATGTTAAGTCATTATAACTGATAATTGTTTCATCACTATAAAAAAAGGGATCAATCATTAAATCTCCAGAAGGTGATAAATGGTTATTAATATTAAAAAATTGGTCTATATTGATTTATGGTATAAATTCTAGCACGTGAATATAACAAACACATTCCGTGTGATTTCTCTTGACGCTATAGTTTATGTTAAGTCATTATAACTGATAATTGTTTCGTCAGGCAGGTGAGTAAATCTGATGAGGACTGCTTCTTCAGCCACTGGTCCTCACAATCCCCACGCCAGGAGCCAGATGTCGAATCGTAAACAATTTATGGCCTTCGTGTGCTCCAAACGGCTAATAGATATGAAACGATTTAGAATACACGACCTTTATGAATAGCGTTGCCTAATTAAAAAAAAAATGCCGCCTGTTATGATAATGTATTCCAAATTAATTATCCTGGGTTGTAATAATTTATTATTGTGACAAAAACATTATCTCTGAAATCAGAGATATCTCCATGTACCATGAATTCATTTATTCAAATCTAAGAACAAACACTTTTTTCTGGTGTTTACTATACTTGAATAATAATAATAATAATTAATAAATATTATTATATGTTACACTATTTAGAATGCTAGGAATGTGAAAATTAATTGGTTATGGGTCACCCAACAGGCAGCCTAAGTGTCCCTTACGATCTGTACTTGTAGATATGGCAGAACTGTAGACGCTCAATCTGTAAGTATTGATATATAGTGAAAGGGTTCCCTTTTTTGTAAGTATATCATAACATAATAAAAGCAATGTTAGCCTATCTCGTGCAAAAAGATATTTATTTACTAAACAACTCCCAGTCAGTGAACCACTGACTGGCTCCACGTGAGGAGAAGAGAGGGATATGTATTTTATTACTGTACCTCCGTTGTGAAAATCTCAGAGTGGCGTCCCGCCTTATTATGTAAATATCAATGAGATCAAAGGGTCTTAACTTTCCTTGAGATTATTACTTGGGCAGTGAAGGAACCATTGCAATATATACATCGTAAACTTCTTGCTAGTTGTTAATAAGTAATCCCCACTTTATAAACCTTTGCTAAAAGACAAATTCAAATATTCTATTTGCTATAAAAAAAAAACATATATCGAAAGTTTATAGATCGATTTGACACAAGAGGTAAATTGTTTTTAAAATTAATTTTCACTGCTTAAAATCGAAAATGATGAGGTAGATCCTGAAAACACCATTTATACTCGTAGATTTTTGCCAAGTTGAATAAATTAGTATTATTTTCCATATTTGCCAAGTTGAATGAAGATAGTGGCGAAATTATAAATTATTTTTCTTATTTGTTTTGTTTTAATGTTAACACAATCAACAATTATTTTATAGTTATTTAATAACTTTTTATTTTTTAAATTCATTAAGAATGAAAATAAACATTCTATATTCAAAAACGTCTTATATTGGCTTTTACAAATGTTTACTTAGCCACTAGCACAAATAGGTAATCAAAACAGTAAAGGAGCATAAATATATCTTCTGACGCAGCTGTATTTTATTATTCCTGTTTAGAAATAAAATGGATAATTTTCTCGTTCTTTTCCTTTTTTAAACTTTCCATTGGCTTACCAAACTACTGTAATTTCTACAAATTGTCGTAGTTTTTGACTGATTTTTATTGGAAATGCAAAATTGTGGGTTGTTGACAAACCTTATCGTTTATGTAAAGATCTCTGACGGAAAAAGTTGAGGTTATTGTAGATATCATCAGTATCAATTATTAAATAATTAACAGGTAAATCACCCCGTCCTTCCTTCAAAGTCCGCAAGAAAAATCCATTACCGCAAGATCTTAGGGATCTTATCCTTACCAAACGCCGTTACCGATCCCTTTGGCAAAGAACCAGGCATCCTCACGATCGGAGACTGTATAACCACTTCACCAAATTAGTCAAAAACAAACTGACAACCTATAGATCCGAATCCTACAAATCCTACCTTTCCACACTATCTGCTTCAGGTAATTCCCTTTGGAATGCCACCAAAAAAATACTCAAATACCACTCTATTTCCCATCCTCTCCGACGTGAAGACGGTTCTTGGGCTGCATCAGATAAGGACAAAGCAGAGGAATTTGCCAAACACCTTTCAAATACATTTATTTTATATATATATATACATTATATTTTATATTATTATTATTTTACAAACACATCCTGAAATCCACCCTAACCACGTTTCCAATATTAATGAATTCCTTTCTTCACCCATTCCTCTATCCTTACCTCCTAAAGCTGTAAATCCCTCTGAGGTCAAATTTCTCTCACAAAAGTTAAAAGTCCGCAAATCTCCTGGACACCTAGATCCTTCAACGTCTTCCTCAAAAAGCGATTATTTTCCTTACCTATCTATACAACTGTATCCTTCGTACAACTCACTTCCCTTTGCTGTGGAAACACTCCGTCATCATCCTATTCCCTAAACCTAGCAAACCACCCAATGTCACTTCATCATACCGACCCATCAGCCTGCTTCCTATTCTTTCCAAAATTTTTGAAAAAATCCTCCTGAAACGAATCCTACCCATTATCGAATCCAATAATATTCCCTCACATCAGTTTGGATTCCGTCCCAGGCATTCGACGGTCCAGCAGGGACTCCGAGTTATCGATCACATATCCTCTGCTCTTGAAAGCAAACAATACTGCACAGGCACATTTCTGGACGTAGCACAAGCTTTCGACCGGGTATGGCATGCCGGTTTGCTGTTCAAGCTCAAAACCCAGTTACCTCAATTCTTATTCCTAGTTCTTCGATTCTACCTCTCTGATCGCTACTTCCAAGTACGCTGTGGTAATGAATACTCCAATCTTTACCCAATTCAAGCTGGAGTTCCCCAAGGCAGCGTCTTGGGTCCTATCCTATACATATTGTACACCGCTGATATCCCAACTACTCCTGAAACCTTCCTTGCAACATTCGCAGACGACACAGCTATCATATCATCTCATCCAGATCCCGAAATGGCTTCCTCGAACCTACAAAGCCACCTTTCACTCATTGAAATTTGGTGTAACCAATGGCGGATCAAAGTCAATGAGGAAAAATGCAAACACGTGACTTTTACCCTTCGCCGGAGAACATGTCCTTCTGTCCAATTCAATGAAACCATCCTATCTATTTCCGACACAGTGCGATACCTTGGCTTCCTCCTAGACAAAAGACTTACATGGAATCCTCATACCAGACTCAAAAGACAAGAACTTAACAGACGATTTAGCCAACTATACAGATTACTATGTAGGACCTCCGATCTTTCAATAGACAATAAATTACTAATATACAAGATCATCATCAAACCTATTTGGACCAATGGACTGGAACTGTGGGGGACCGCAAAACAATCGAATATCAGACGCATTCAATCCTTTCAATCCAAAATCCTAAGAACTATTGTCAATGCTCCTTATTATGTTTCCAACAAAACCCTCCATAATGATCTCAACATTCCTTTCGTCCTCGACCTCATCCCTACTAAATTTTCAAACTTTCACCAAAACCCTGCCTGTCATCCCAACCCCCTGGCTCAGTCATTATCCAGTTCCACACATCCATATAACCCACCCCGCCGTCTAAACCGGCAATGGCCCCGAGACCTGTTGAATAATGTTATTTGGAGTACTGGCACTGGCCAGATTCTCCACTCACGACCTGTGTGTGTGAAGCACCCTTAATCAGCTTCCATTGGCGTTTAATGCCAGTGACGCGGCTGGAAAGGGGGGCTGAGGCTTCCCGGACTCCTGCTTTGCCCTCATTCCTGGGGAAGAAGCTCAGTTCGGGGACCCCAGGAAATTTGTAAATACGGTATGAATGTGTACATTTTATTTTTTTTATCATTAGTATTATTATTATTTATTTATTTATTTTTTTTACTTTATTTTATTATCATTTCCGCATTAATTTCTTTCTGTTACCGCATGTGTATATTTTTCCGCATGTATATATTTATTTATTTTATTTTGTTTATATTATTGTTTTGTTATGGAATGACTGTAAGCTACACAACACTATTACTTATTGCCCACAAGTGGCAGATTGTAATATTTCAATAAAGTGTTAATATCTAAAAAAAAAACACGTAAAACCGACGTAACACGTAAGTCTGATATTTTAAGGTTCGAAAAGTGATATTAAGGTTTAACGTACAAAAGTTACATAATGGAATAAGACAAGCAAGTCCTATTTTCGTGAAAATGCACATTTATCTGTAAGAATTTATCCTAATGCAGTGACCATTCATATTTTTTAAGTTTGAAATATATGAAATGTTCATTTGATCTATTCCAACTCTTCCAATTTTAAATTCTTATAAATACATATAATACTCCTTGCATATTGTAAATTGCATTAGTGATTGCATATTAATTGAAATATTTCACAATAATATGAAATTAAATGCCCATAGCGTTTACAAATCACTAATATCGAATTATAATAAATTTGGGCTGGCTCCTACGCAAGGTTCCCATGTCACTTAAGAGACAGTTAGTGAGATTTATCGATTTATCCCACGCCAAGGTTGTAGCCAGTCCCTTTCTTGGTTTATCAGGTCGCTCACGAAATAAATGAATGGTCTCTAACCATCAATCTAGTATTCTTGGGGTAAATTTGAAAAAAATAATAAAACTATTTGTGTATATATGACAATAAAATATCAGTTAATTATATATTCACTAGAAAAAAATTCCTGAGCACAGAACTCCGGGGGGTTTCCATGGAGTAAAAAATAAACACTTACTTATGAATGAAAATATAAAACCATAGCCACATTCATTGTCCATTTTCGTTTCCGTTTTTTTTATCCAATAGAAAGAATTCGATATAAACCGTTCACATGTTCACAAAAAGAAAGGGAGAAGTTACATGGCCTCGACGAATACTGTAATGGGTGCCATGAGAAAGAAGATAAAGATGACGACCGATAAGAAAAAAGGATGAGAAAGATGAAGCCATGGAACCAAGAGAATTGGAAATTGGGAGTGGAAATAATGAAGCAGCTTTGCTTCCCAAAATAATTTATGCAGTTCATGTATGGCATACAGGCATAGATCGTAAAATAAATGTGACCAAACTCCAAAGGCTTCAGAGATTGATCGCAATTAAAATTTGCAAAGGGTATAGAACACTTTCGTTTGAAGCAGCAACTATTCTTGCTGGTATAGTTCCACTCACGTTGAAAATAGAAGAAGCTGTTTCATTATTTAATTTTAAAAAATGTCGGAAAAATATTTTAAATCTGATCTACAATGAAGCAGAAAATAAAACCGACTGTTGTAGTTGGTTACATCCAGCTCACGATTCACTCATAAACTCACAGACCAATGCTTCAATTACTGCAGTCACATATACACGGACGGAAGCAAAGATGACGACAATATGGGATGTGCATGGTTTGGAGAAAATAAATCTGGTTTCGTTATCGAAAAACTGTATAAAATTAGCTCCTGGTAATCAAACAACCAAGCCGAGAAATACGCTGTTTTAAAGGCTACAGAATTTCTATATGAACATCCGTCAGAGACTTACACGCACATTAACATACACACTGACAACAAGAACATCATTCATCCCATTAACAACGCTAACACACACGACCCTTTAACAGAAAACATTAGATTAACTTTAATAAAATTGGCGGCGATAGGAAAGAGGGTAATGATAGAATGGGTTAAAGCACATGCAGGAGATGAGGGCAACGAAAGAGCAGACCGTTTAGCCAAAGAGGCAGCCAACAGCGAGCTCTTGCTCTCTTACAGTAAGTTCCCAACATCTTATCTCAAGAAACAGTTAACAGAAGAAACAATTAAAAAATGGAACACTACATGGACTTCATAGACAAAATCACCCAGCCTATACAGATACATTCTTCGCATAACACTCGAAAATTACCAACAATTACACAGTTCAGACTTCAAATTGACACAATTTTTAACAGAACACAGAAACACAAAACAGTATCTGAACAGATTTAACATTATAAGAACAGACGCATGTGAAGAAGATGGACAGACCCACACTTTCAGACACATACTGTATAACTGTTCACGATACGACCGACAAAGAATTAAATTGATAAAAAACATAATACTCAAACGACGGACTTGCCCTGAGACAGAACATTTAATTTTTTCTAAATTTAAAACTGACTTATTATCATTTATAAAAGACATAAATTTTGATCAGCTCTAGGACATAAGAAGGGTAATTCACCAGATACCTGGTTTTTCATTTTTAATTGTAACTGTTATGTGTATAAATATATGTGTATACGTTTTTATTAAGTACTGTCGCTAATCGTAATGTATAACTTATGAATTGATATTTTTTAGTAACATGATTTATACTATAAAACCTTTCATTTTTGTTTATTTCTATATCTGTTAAATTTATTTTTTTATTTATTTTTTTCATTACAATATTTAGGATTACAAATTTAATTTAAATTTTATTCTCACGTGTAAATTATCAATTTAGTCAAACTATAAATTTTTAATTTCTTGTATTGTTAAATTATACTAAAATGTATTCTATAATTATTATACCAAACTGATCTGTAATTATTAAAATTCCATATAATGATATGTAATATGCTTACTTAAGTATGGAGCATGTCCCTCCATTAATAAACAGTCCCTCCATGGGGTTACTATGGGGGGAACAAATTAAAAAAAACAAAAAAAATTAACAGTAATATATTTTTAGATTTGGCAATTTATTGTCCATTATTTTAATTGGAGTCAGTTTATTATTGTTATCTTCTACAACTATTCCATTTATCTAAACTTTCTTGTTATTCTAAAAGTAATGGTCTGCCTTTTTGTTCTATAAAACAAAAGGTATTAACGAGCCTCTTCAACACTTTAAGTCGAATAATAATTCAGAATGGGCCATTGTTTACTTGATTTGGTTTTTGCCTTATATTTGTTAACTTGTATTAATTAATTAGTTAAAGGAATGGAATAAGATGGGTGGAACTTTTAGCATACTCGCTGTCGAAATAATTTTGTGGATAACGAATGTATTTATATATACCCAAGGTTTATATACATATATACAATAAGTATATAAGCCTAAGCATCAAGTAAATAAAGATAAATTATTCATGAAATAAACTGAGAGACCTCCGAGAAACTAATTAATGCACGAGTTAACAAACAAACAAAAACATATCGAAAACCTTTGGGTATCATTTCATTTCATTTATTTATTTGTATTTTATTTTATTCTTTTTTTCCTACGACATTCTACCTCTCAATCCTTTCACTTTTCAATTTCGTTTCTTTTCTGAACAGTTAATTAATTATTATCCCTTTCAAGGTGGCTACTAATTCATTAGTGTCTCTCACTCGCTTCTAGATGTTCGTTTAGACTTGCACATGATTATCCCTCGAGATAGAAAACTTCGATTTCGATATATCGAAGAATCAGGTTATTTGATGATAATTGAAATTATTATTGGTTGTTTTCTTAAAAGAAATATGCGTATGTTTTATATAAGTTTTCTTATTCAAAATACTTGTTTATTTATTCCCTCTCATTTATGAATATAGGTGATTACCGTATGAAAGGTTTCAATGCTTGAATGAAATTTGTTGCACCGTAAATCTAACTATAAGAATTCAACGAAAACTATACAAAACTAAAATAATAATAACTAAATATCCATGTCCTAATTATAAGCATTAAACATATTAAAACCATTAGAATCAGCGCTTTTGTAGATAATCATATTAAATATCATATCTTATTAAATAAAAATCATAAGAAATAATTTAATCTATACTTGATCTTCATTTAATAGAGCATTTAAGTATTTAGCAAGAATAATAAGCATATAATGTCGGATCTTTATTTTTTACAGAATCAGAAATGGAATTTAATTTTTATGGTTTTTGATGTTTGCGTTGATTGTAGGGAAGATAATTCGTCCGTGCCATCTTTCCCATAATTCATTAAATCTGTGTGTGATTTTCCACAGTTGAAAAAAGTAACATTTTTGTTAGAAAACATTAACTATGTTATCTATTTAAGTCCCGTCCTGTGATCCAGAGCGTCGTTGGTTGCAAAGCGGGTTTAAATGTTTTAAAAAGAATACTAATGGATATTCATTCAGGTAATCTGCCTAAACTACTATTATCTAATATTATGTTAAGTTAATGGAATGTGGCTATGTATTAGATATCATTATGGATGCAGATAGAAATAAAATTATTAACATTGGAAAATTGACTAACGATCAGTGAATGTGATTGTGTTTGAGAGTGTAATAAAAATCTATAACATCAATGTTTCGGTATGAATCCTTTAAAAAAATAAAATAATAATAACTAAAAAAAAAACAAAATATAATTCACTTGACCCCTTTGTGAATTTAATTACACTAACCTGAAATCCACATTCTTCCTTCAGTTTTAGACGTTCGGCTTTGAAAATCGTATTTTAAAATCTCGCCATATTTATTCGTTTGTTATGGTAGTTTTATTATGAACTTATATTTCAGAATCTTGTACTAAAATGTGGTTGGACAAAGCACAGTGTTTTTCAAAAAACACCCAATAATAAAAAAAAATATTCCTGAGTTCTGATATCTTGACAGATGCAGTGATAGGCGCCTCAAGTAGACTTGACCCGCACGACATAACTATTTTTGCTAAGGCGAGATACTTAACAAAACTAAATATACTCACTTCTTCTAAACAAGTTTATATATTTATATATATATATATATATATATATATATATATATATATATATATATATATAATAGAAAATTATGTTAACTAAATTAAAATGTTGTTTTTGTTTTTTTTTAAATAAATCGCATCTCAAACACTCAACAGTAATGATTTAATTAAATTAAAATTTTAGATTTTTTAAGAATTTTTTTAATAAATTGGTTTATTTAATTTAATTTCAAATTAAAATTTGATAACAATATAATTAAACTCAATCGACAAATATCACACCAAAATATCGCCATGCCTAGTTGAGGTTCAATGGTTTAAAAAGCATACTCTTCATGGACTTACGAATCGTAAATCAATTAGTTTGTTATATAATATATTATAATACATTATAACATCAAAATATGGGGTGAGGAAAAGAGAATACTAATACTTGATGGCTTTATAGTTTATTGGTAGCACATTTCTATGTAACTTTTAATCTAGCGTATATTTCGTAACGTAACTTAATAAGACATATTTTCAAATGTTAAGAATGGGACTTTTGATTTTAAGAAAACTGAAAATGTTAAATTTTTTATAATGTTTGGTCATCTGTTTTGATTTTTAAATATATTTATGTTAAAGAGAAGATATATACCCCCAGCCGGGATATGAGACTCCGGTGGGTCAAATAGTTAGAGCGCTGTCACGGAGAGACAGGGGATCCGGATTCGAATCCCGGCGGGGGCATATGTTTTCTCTTTAAAATAAAAATATTTGAAAATGTTAAAGTTTCAAAACCATAGATAGCTAGATATGGATTAACTTTTTTACAGAAGTATAGATCCAGACAGTCTATTTATAATTTTGAGCTCACAAATCACTGGATTGTATTAGTATTTCTATGTGTTGTATTTAATATTCAACAAATAAAGTACAAGAATCGTTTAGTGGAATAAATTGGTAGTTATTTTATGTTGTACGTCATCTTAGTGTTACCAATGTTTCTATTTACAGTGAAGGTAGATGTATAAATAATATAAATTATGTGCCACATATAATGTAATCATAATTATATTAAAAGCCCCAAAACCTGACTCTTATTTTTTTAAGTATTACGAAAAATATTTAATGAAATTTACAACTGCATTATAACAATACAACAAGTAAATATAATTAATGATATATAATGGTGTGGATAAAGACAAGTAGAGGAACTACCCAGTGTTAGAACTAAAAAATTATGAAGTATTTAAAAAATAAAAAAACAATTGTAACTATTATTGTTCATGAAATCATATAATGCACACCTAAGATGCCTATTGTATTAGTAGAAAGATTTCATTCAAATCTGTTAGATAAGCTTTGGAAACTTTGACTTATCGGAATGCTAACAAGAATGCTAGGAAATATAAATACGGGAGATTACATTGTGATGTAAACGGAAAGGGTATGCAAAGAAACTATTTCAATCTTGTAGAATATTGCATTGAAGTGTTCATCATGTAGTGTTTATAATATTTGTAAAAGAGATAAAGCAGGCAAAATGTAACAGAGTATTGTAACAGATGGTTTACGTGTGTCCTTGCACGAGTTAGACGACGTCATGATTGGCGTGGATGAAAACGTACTGCCCGCTAGTTACTTAATTATATGCAATAGAGTTATCAAGAAGGATGATTTTATTAGTACTATACTTTTAAATAATAAAATTCTATTATGTATGTTTACGGAACTTCATGAATGTGTTTCAAATAGAAAAGTAAATACAAAATAAAACCAAACACCGATTGTTAAATGAAAGCCAGGTTTCAGGGCACTGGGGAATAGATAATAATTTCAGAATGCTTGACAACTAACATTAAAAAAAGCCAAAATTACGCATAAAATGTGAAAGGTATTCCTAAGAAAATTTAAGTCAACTATAAATACATTTCTATACAGTTTGAATTATAATTTTAGAGCCTCAGAGCCATTTTATATTTTAATTTAATTATTTTCCTGATGATAAAGATTTTGTTTTATAATGCAGGGTCTTGTGTTCAGTACGTGGTAGAGGCTATACTGTTTCTTGGATATCGGCTGTGCGGGGAGGTGATTCGTCTCAGATCACTCTCAACGGCCAGATTTTCCTCCCTTTTGGGTACCCACTTTAAAGAGCCTGGATAAGCACCCGGATCTCATAGGAACCATCTCCGGTTGCTAACAGATTAATTTGAAGTATTCCAACGAGCGGGATTTGAACCCAGGTACTTGGGCACGGCAACTCAGCGCTCTACCACTGAGCCACTCCGCTCCCTTTCTTTTATAATAATGTGCTTGAAAACCGTTCCAGCGATTCACTAATGAATAGAATCATAAGGTGTTAAGGAAGGCTATGATTGCAGGTATTGGCATTGGCGACAACTGAGGTTGTACAATCCTTGTACCGTTAGCAAGCTCAATAAATGCTTCCTCAGTCTTTGTTTTGTTTGTCAGTGTTTTGTTTAGAACAGAGTTCTCTTGAATTGAGAGTACAAGTTCAGCAGTATAGACTCTGTTATAGCATAGGGTATAGTTCTATATACACTACCACAATTATATCTAGTTCATATTATTTACGTAGATATTGGAATTGGAGGCCATTGTCTTTTTTGATCTCCTTATCGAATCATCTTACAACTCAATTTAAACGCAGAGTTCTTTATTGAAGAACTCTTTTTCCATGTCTCATCAAGACTGACATGGAAAGATTTTACATTACTAATTTAGTGCATATCCGAGGTAGAGTTATATAACGCATTATAGGTTTTAACCTCATTATTGCCCCTTTTAAACCATAAATCAACACTTCACAACACACTAATGCCTAGACAAAAACAGACAAAATACTTGGTCCATTCAATGAACAGAAGACTGACATGGAAATCACACGTGACTAATTTCAAGAAAAGGTTGAATCACCAATTCTAACTCAAAGACCACTACTTTATCATAAAAATAAACTATCAATATAATTAACAAATTAGTACAATACGCTACTTAAACCGAATGGACTTATGCCACGCAGTTGTGGGACTCATGCAAAAACTCTCCCTTACAGGTCATTCAATGTTCTTTCTTCATAACAACTCCATCATTAATCAGAGTTCTGAAAATACAACTCGAGACAGACACAATCAAGAAAAACTACAACAAAGTTCATGACACCTGCTGGACACCCAAACTTGTAAAACCATTACTGACAGACACATTGCCACAGAATCCGAAAAGATACTGAAACATCTCTGGAACAGGGATCTACTACAGAGAGATGAAGCACGCTAGGAGTGGCTTCAATAGGAGGTTTCTCTCAATACACGCTTCCACGTGAATCCTTTAGGGGAGCTATACATAAGTCGATCACAAATGCAATTTGTACCAAATACAATAAGGCATTTGTATAATTTCTCTCAATAAATATTTATTATTATTAAATAAGTTATGTTAAATACTTATTCACCCATCCTAAAAGCAATTAATATAACTGACGAATTGATGATTCGTTGGAATTAAGTACATAAAAAAAAGAAAAAGAGAGAGATGTTTTACTATTTTAACAAAAAACAAAGAATTTTATTTTTAGAATGATAAATAAGATTATCTAGATTTTTTAGAACACGGACAAATATTCAACGGAGAAATGCTATAATTTAATTCAGTTCCATTTAAATATAAAGACGAACAAACAATAAACATCCAAATTTATTTGGAAGAAGATGGAAGTTGAACAAGGATCGGCCTATAATACTAAGCTATATTCGAGATCTGGAGTCCGGAGCGGTGACTATAAAACCCTGACAAATACCTTTCTGGGGCTATTACAATAGGGTCCCTTTACGATTAGAGATAGCGGCCCTAGTATCTCGTTAGGAACCAATTTGTCGGCAGATATCTCCACCAATAACTGACAAGTCCAATAACGTTCCCAGATAGAGACGTCCCCCTCTCGACAAATTAGGAACAATCTCTCGTGGTTTTTTCCTCCCTTCCTATTGGTGGGACGGGACCACGCCTACCCCTTTATCGGTTGCTATGGGTGGTCGTGTGCCGCCTCTAGGAGTTTATTGATATTGGTCAACGCTGTAGCCGAGGGCGGAGCTTTGGGCCCTCCGCCGATAGGGCCCTATAATCGATAAGATAGCGAAGAGAGAGAGTGTCTCGGTCGGACCTAACTATTTTGGAGCAGTCCACAGGAAGATAAGGAAATCCTTATTGGAGAAGACAGGGCGCTGTGATAGATATTCCCGAAATTAATATTCTTTCCGGGTTTTATTACAAAATAAAAATCATTGCTTTTAAAACTAAAATAAAATCAATCTAAAACCACCACGAGTAATTTGTTGACCCAGGATGCTGAAGGGAAACAGATTTCCATTAGAGGAATCAAAGTTTAGTTCAACTTTTTAAGAACCAAATCATGTATTATATTTCATGATTTAAAGAAAGCCCTCTCATCCGATGATCAGCTTTGACTGGAGTATTAAGGATATAACTTTCAAAATCAAAATTATGGTCCTAATAGCTGATTTTTAGAAATGGAAATACAATAAAATACAAGTTCACCACAGAAATAATCTCGAACAGAATGATGAAAATAGCGGTTAATTTCCATGGACTTCTATCCTGCGAATGAATGAGAGTAGGCTATTGAAAAGAATATTTGAATTCCTTAGAAATAAAAAACCTAAACTGAATTGGTTTAAGGAAGCAGAGATGGGGCATGAGAGAGCTCGGGGTTACGGAGAATATGGTAAGGGATGGAACTGCCAAGAGGATTAACCCAATACAAGAAGATTAGATTTGATGCGAGATGATGATTAGAATCTCGGGGGAGCATGGAAATAAGGGCGGAGAGAAAGGCATATGCGCAGAAAGTTCACTTATGATTGATCAGAAGTAACCAAAAGTTCAGTACGTCCTGTCATTGTTTTATTTTGAAAATGAGCGAATAGAGTTTTATATCCGCAGCTGGTATAAATGTGTTTTGGGGTCAATTAATTAGGACTAAAGTAGGTCATCTCACCCTATCCGTTACAAACTAGGCTAAAAAAATATAAAAGAATCCCTAGGGAACTAGCAACTAAGATAACAACTTAATTTCCTAAAATATTGTAGTCATGATTAGGTAGGTGCTCCTGCCAATGTGTTCCATTAAGTTCAGTTCAAGGATGTTTTTTTCTGAAACTACATTGTTTATTTCTGTATATTTAATAATTAATAGTTTATTAAAACTTGAATAAATATATGTAAAGGAGATAGTTGGGGGGTGCAGTCAATAAGAACACCGAATAAGTGAAGTACTTATATTCGGTGTTCTTATTGACTGCACCCCCCCCCAACTATCTCCTTTACATAAGATCATCCAGTCAACCATTTTCATCTCATACTTGAATAAATATAGTTTGTCTTCTTACATTCCATCTGGAGAAAAATCTCACCTAGTAGACTAAACTTTTCATTATTCCCAGCAATATTTTTATTCATTATTATTAAAAATAATTGTTCGCTTTCGCGAGGGTACAAATCTGCTGAGGGAATAATGATATTATTTAGTCCATACGTGCTTAAACAACTGTTAGATCTATGACCATTTACAAGAGTAATTTAATTTTTTTTAACGTGTTTGATACGTTTAAAAAGTAGCAATCATTGGAAATCAATGGTAGCTTAATGATTGTATAACATAAAATTATTAGTTTTATTTTATTAAACACATAATCTTACTAAAATGTTTAGTATATAATAATAAAAATACTAACTCACCGAAGCGTAAGGAAAGCCGCATATGTCCATGCAGAGGTACATGCAGGTTGCAACCCCCTGGATTTTCACCTTCCCAACGGTGACAGAGCTCCTCTGCAGTACCGCTGAAACAAAATGCCTACATTTCGTTTGTCGATACAGCCGCTCACATTTTAAAATTATTGTTATCTTATTTACATGCTGAATAATTAATCTAAATCATTATTGTAATTAGTAATAAAAAAAATACATTATAGGCTAAAACAAATTAATATGTATATTATCATTAACTAATATACAATAGTACAACAGGTAATATAATATATTTTAGAACCCTTTTAAACTTCATTCTTTTAATAAAAATTTTTTTCATCAGATAATAATTCGGGCACAACATAAATAATTAAACGGAGCATTCATCAACATAACTGGTCTAAAAAAAGATTCAGAATGAAGATTTATTCTATTTTGAGACGAATTTGGATTGCAACCACTACTGAAAGAAAAGATGAAAGGCTTAAAAATGGGAATTAAGGGACTGAATTGTTCTTGAACTAATTGAACAAAGAAAATGAAATGAATTGAGTTTAAAAGGGTCATTATCCTGATGAACTAATGAAATCTGTAAATAAAATTTGGCATTGGTTTTACTGTTACCAAACAATCTAAAAATTATCTGAAGCCTGCATAACCGGTGTGCAATGATCTTATTTATGTGAATTCACTTACGAATTGGGTGATTTCCATAGTAAACATGCTTTTTTTATTAAAAATTAACAACATAAAGAAAAACAAATTTTCGTTCCTGGGGCCATGTTCGAAAAAAATCGTCGTCTCGAATGGGTTAAACCAAGAAATAAAATCCGTTCTTGGAATAAGCAATTTAAAGTTTGGGAGAAGAAAACGGGTTAAAATATAAATAAAAGAAAATCATACTTCATAATAAGTGGTAGAGCGCTGATTTGCTGTGCCAAAGGTTTTGGGATCGAATCCAGCTGTGTTAGATAATTTATTTAATCTGTTAACAGCCGGAGATGGGAGCGGAGGGATCAGGGAACCCTTCTGATGCTCACCTAGCCTCTATTATGACCTTTTTGCACAGCTATAGTCCTTGAAACATTACAGTCTCGACCGCGTACTGAATCCAAGACCCTTCATGGGTAGTGCTTGTACAAGTTTTTTTTTCAAGGCTATTTTATGAAGGATAAAAATAATAAAATAAGGTTATAATTCTCCTAAACTAACCATGAACGAGAGGTATGGATGTAATTAATAACAATTATATTTCAGTCACTATCCGAGTTACATATCGTTTCTGTATTATTTTTTCAAAACGTGAAAGCAAGAAGGGAAGGTATGTGTGTTCTGAGAGGAGGGAGGATGGAACATCCTACTTCAGCTTAGCTCCTAAGGACAAGAAGCGAAGACAGCTCCAGCGTGTTGGTTCAGTTTTCGGAACACATTCTTCTGTAATTGTTGGTGGGGAAGGGGGAGAGTGATGAAAAAACGGCGGACCCCCTGCAGTAATTCGGAAAGAGCTTCGGTCATAAAAAGAAGAGAGAGACAGGACAAAGCTTTTAAGGAAGTACATCTCTTGTACCGTTGGGACCTCTTGTCGGGGGTCATCCCTCAGGTGGCTGCTACTTCGATAAGCCACTGTAGGATCAAGTCTCGGGAAATACTTCAGATACTGTTCAGCACTACTTACAGTTCAGGATCATGCGTTACATGCCAATTATAATCCTTAGAATATTAGCGAATGGATAAAGTCATATAAACAATGAAGAAATAAAGAAATCATAAAAGGTAAAACGTGTTAAGTACCTATTTCAAACTTCAAAGAATTTGAAATAAGAACGTAGTAACTAAATAAGCTAATGTGGTTTATATAGTAAAGCTAAAAGACGAGTTATGCTAGTTCAGTGTATTTAGAAGTTTTTTTTGTACAAGGTTTTAAATGACGGATAACATCAAGTTTATTATTTCTGTAATTTATAACATAAAAAATGCAGTGCTGTAGAAATTACAAAAGGTTAATTTAAACAGAAATGATGAGAAAAAAATACAAAGGGCAAAGGATAAACTGTGAAATAATTGATAAGAAATAACAAAAATAGAAAGAACTCTAACAGACATTAAAACACAGACAGTTAAACATATTAAAACTACATGAGAAATGATGTTATTACAAAATATAATGAATACCATGTTATTGGTGAAAGACAAAAAGAGTCTGAAATAGGTACTTCGTAAATCTTACTAAGAAATTAGCACGTTTTACATGTTATAATTTCTCTAGTACTGTATTGTATATATAGCTTTTCTGTCTATGCTTTATTCTCAGCCCTGATACAATGTTGAGCTTAAAAATTGGACCGAAACATTGGCACAATTAAAATAAGTTAAACTTATTTTGTGTATATTTATTGATTGCAACCCTCAACCATATAATATTCCTTTACGATATATTCAGTCAAACATTCCCAAATCAATCTCATTTTATTATCATAAACAAAAAACCTTTTTTATCACTAAAAATACTAAAAAAGCATTATGTAATGACCATTCTTTTCAATTTCTCACCAATACAACACCTATAGATTTCATTCACTAACCCTTCCTCGGCGTCCCTCAATTCCTTGAGGTGACCCGAACCTTACAAGGGACCCGAACTTAACGACAGGTGCCGACACTACCGCTGGCATTCTTAGGATGCCTGCCGGCGGAGGATACCCTACACCGTCCGGTGTTTTACGACTTTTCGACCAAAGGTTCGATCACTGATTATCTCGGATCATCGATGTAAGACGATACACCAACATTTCAGCTGCGATTGATGGATTCCTGTCGGGGGACCTCTTTTATCGCGCCTGCCCTTTCTTACATCCATGCTCTGGATAGATTGCTTTGTCTAGGAGTGACAGACCTCTCATTTAGGTTTGTTCGAACTATGGCATCTTGGGTGGGAACCGGAATATTAGATCACTCAAAACAAACTCTGTTTTTATTCAAGGATGAGAGTAGGATTAAAGAAGTGGAGAGCAAGAGAGAGAAAGAAAGAGGGAATAGGAGAGAGGTATGTATATATACATAAATACTCCTCCACTCCCTTCTTCATAATCTGCTTCTTCTTTATTTTATTATTTTACATAATGACTCTTGCTTTTGTACCATTTCATTATTTATATTCCCATTTATTGTAATTTCTATAATTTTATATTAATAATAAAACTATAACATGATCAATTGATAACATTAGATATTTCCACCAAGATTACAAACTAAATTCAGTCTGGCCAGAGACACCGTCCTGTACACATCGTATTATCTCCTAATTTCTTCTGCTCTTTGTTCCGTGTTTTTGTAGTGTTGTGTTTAGTTTTGTCTCTTTTCTTCTCTCTATATATTTATCGGTTATTATTTATTATTTATTATACTATAAACTTATTCAAAAAAAAGCAGAGAGAAGATTTTCATTCGATAAATTAAGCTAAGTTCGACGACCTTGAAGACGGTGAAGCTTTCGGTCCTAATACCAACAGCATTAGGCATTATCCCGAACTTACAAACAATTGTGAGTTATTTATTTACTCACGTAATTATTTTTTCTCTTCTTATTCATTATGGTTCACTGCACTATTTGCAACGGCGTTATTACCCGAGATGACAAAATCAACATTAGTTGCTCTAAATGCAATCTCATATTTCACGGGCGATGCATTAACCTCACTGATAAAGATTTAGAGGCCCTTAAATCTGTCAAAAAAAATCTGTGGTTATGCTCTCAGTGTGACCAGGCGAAAAAGAATACGGCGACGGGAGAAAAACTTAAAGCTGAACTCTCTTTATCAGATGTTCTAACGGCAGTGAAACAAATTGACACCAGTATTAAAGATGAGATTAAAAATATCAAAACAGCCATTGATAAACAAGGGGACCTCACCTTTGAGTTTAGTGATAAACTAACCACAATAGAAAAACATCTAGAGGGCCAATCAAGATTCATAGAAGAGATATTGGCGGAAAATAAAGCTTTAAAGGCCCGGGTAGGAGATCTCGAAGTGCGGGTAAACAAAAGTGAGCAGGGCATGTTATCTAACTCCCTGGAGATCCGGGGGATCCCAGTCCGAGCCGGTGAGACCCCTTCCGGCCTATTAACTAGTATCGGTGCGGGCCTAGGCATAAAGTTAAATCTAGAGGATCTGGACACAGTGCAACGACGGAGAGCAAGAAATGATGACCCGCGACCCCCACCTATCATAGCACGCTTCGTGAGGAAATCAGTGAGGGATGACTTGTTACATAAAAGAAAAGTCAAAAGAGATTTTCTACGCGAGATTTAGGTTGGCAGGAAAATGACTGCCACCGTATCTATCTGAGCGAGGAGATGACAAAAGGTAACAAGCACCTCTACTGGTTAGCCCGTCAGAAGAAGGCAGCGGGAAAGATAAAGTATGTGTGGTTCTCTGGGGGCAGAGTGCGCTGTAGAAAAGAAGATGGTCACCAGGTGGTCTTCATAGATCAGGCCCAAGATCTAGACGTCTTCGGGTGACTACTAAAGTTTTGTTTCCCCGCTAGCTCTATGACAACCTATGGCGCTCACCACGGAATTTTGGATTTTGCCCACGCCCTCTCTATACAGTTAATTTCTTTTTATTGGTCCATATTTTTAGTTCTTAGGATCTTTTGTTCTATATTTTTAAGTTTGTTCATGTTCAAGCAGCTATATATATTCTATTACTTTGCTTCTCTCATTATTAATTCATTATTTTCTCTTTTTACATATTTTAACAGTATTATCATTTCTATACTATCAATATTCTTATATGTTTTTTGTTTTATCTTGCATGTCTTCAACTATCTGGAACATTTCATAGCTTTTTACCTAATCTACCTGCTAAAATTATTTGCACACAGCATCTTCTCCTCTTATACGGGGATCTTCTCTCCTACCTCACCATCATGTCCAGTATCCTGACATCCTGTCACGTCAACACCCAATCCTTATCTGCCCATTATGACGAATTCCTTCAATATTTTACCCAAAACTTTTATCATACCATTGGAATTTCCGAAACATGGCTAAAACCCCACATCCCCTCCTCTGCAATATCCTTACCAGACTATTCATTCCTTCGCCACGACCGGGTAGACCGGACTGGTGGAGGAGTAGGTCTTTACGTACACAACTCCCTAAAATCACGTATCCTTGATTCCTCACCCGCAACTGGTTATCCTCACACAGAATTCCTTCTGGTTGAAATCTCTTTTAACCCAAACCCTCTCCTTTATGTCGTAGTATATCGCCCTCCTTTGGCCCCTCTTGATTCAATTTTTGAATCTACCCTTTACGACTACATTCCTCTCTATAACCATATCATTATCTCCGGTGATTTTAATGCCAATCTCCTTGTCCAATCCTACGATCAACTATACCTGGAAAATCTCTTTTACTCTCTACACCTTTCCATTGTCCCATTTTCTCCCACCCATCACACCTTTCAATCCGACACATGGTTAGACCTGTTTGTCATTGATTCACGGCAGAACCTCCTTTCTTCCTCTCAATTACCCGTTCCATTTCTGTCCTCTCATGATCTCATCCATATTTCATACAATATCCAAACTCCTGTTATACTACCTAAAACCGTAACCTTTCGCAACTTAGATGCTCTCACCCCAGAGAACATCTCACCCACTCTTGAGGCCTTGGATTGGAGAGAGATTTATTCTTGTGCCTCTATTGATTCGATGGTTGACATACTTACTTCCAATCTCAAATATATCCTTGACACCCATGCCCCACTGAAAACCTCAACCTTCCGTCACCAGCCTGCTCCCTGGTTGTGTCAAAAAATTAAAGATCTTCAAAGGAAGCGTGATGCGGCCCGAAGACGCTTTAGACGGACAAGGTTAACTGACGACTATCAAGCGTTTAGGGCCCTCCGCAATCTGACACAGTCGGCAATCAGGCAGGCAAAAACCAAATACTTCCACGAAGCCCTTTCATCTGCTCCCGATTCTAAATCCAAATGGCATCTCCTTCGAAAGCTTTCTCTTCTTAATTCATCTTGTTCTAGGCCCTTTCCAGCCTCTCCCAATGAAATAAACTCATATTTTTTGTCCACCTCAGTTAATACTTCTAAATCATCCTCTCCCGTATTTTCCCTACCACCATCTTTCAACCCTGACAACTTTTACTTCGCTGACATTTCACCCAACGACATTATTTCCTCTGTTCTGAAATCCCACTCCATCTCCACAGGCTTCGATGGGATTCCTGTCAAACTGCTAAAATCCTGCCTTATCGATATCATACCTGTCCTACTCTTTATATACAATTTTTCACTGCAAAACGGAGTATTCCCAGCCTCCTGGAAAAAAGCCATAGTCCATCCTATTAATAAATCCTCTAACCCTGTCTCACTCAAAGACTACCGCCCAATCTCAATCCTCTCAAACCTTTCCAAGCCTCTAGAAAGAATAGTCCAGTCACAAATGTCAAATTTCCTCGAACAGTCCAACCTCCTTGACCCACTTCAATCTGGTTTCCGTCCCGGTTTCTCCACACAATCGGCACTTACCAAAATCACCAATGACATACATACCGCTATGGACGACAAAAAACTAACTGTGCTTATCCTTCTTGATTTTACTAAAGCTTTTGATTCCTTGGACCATTCTATCCTTTTTAGCAAACTCAAATCAATGTCCTTTTCTAACAGTTCCATCCGATGGTTCCAATCCTTCCTCTCTGATAGATCTCAAGCAGTTTCTATACCTAATCATCCCCTTTCCTCTTTCCTCACTCTTTCCTCAGGCGTGGCACAGGGCTCAAGTATCTCTCCTCTTCTTTTCAACTGCTATATCAATGATCTCCCTAAATCTGTTCACCACTGTTCCCATCATCTATATGCTGACGATTTCCAAATATATCTGTCCTTTCCCCCTTCCGAGCTATTTTTTGCGTTCGCTAGTATTCAGGAAGACCTGGATAGGATCTGTGCCTGGGCAAAGCTGAACAAACTGGAATTGAACGCATTGAAAACTCAGGCCATTGTTTTAGGTTCCAATTCCCTCCTTACATCCATCCACACCCTCCCAACATTACTCCTAAACGATAATCCTATCACGTTTACCTCCTCGGTGAAAAACCTAGGCATCACCATCGACCAAAACCTTTCCTGGAAATCCCACATCGCCCAAATATCCCGACGGACAATTAGTTCCCTGAAGTTGTTCCATCGTTCTCGTCATCTCCTTACACAATCTTCCCGTAAGCTTCTCGTATCTTCTCTCATCTTCCCCCACTTTGACTATTGTAGCGTGGTATATGGAGGCCTCTCTAAAATGCTTGAAGACAGATTAAAGAGAATAATGAATTGCTCTCTAAGATTTGTGCTTGGTACTCCGAAGCGATCGCGCGTCTCCCACCTCTATGATGGGTTAAAGTGGCTCTTCCCTCCCTTCCGAAGACAATATTTCCTCTGTTCATTCTTATACCAATCCATTCACTCTCAACACCCTTCATATATCTACAGTCTCCTCCAATTCAAATCATCAGTGCAACACCATAAAACAAGATCCCGCCTTTCTGATCTCTATATACGT
Organism: Arma custos; assembly: GCA_037127475.1. NCBI lineage: Eukaryota > Metazoa > Arthropoda > Insecta > Hemiptera > Pentatomidae > Arma > Arma custos. Next base: position 90,301,373 of record CM073759.1, read on the forward strand.
TCACACAGAACTAAAGCATTCGAACGTTCCTTTCTCGCCCGCTCCACCACAATGTGGAACTCAATCCCTCCTAATATCCGTCATACTCCCTCTCTATCATTATTCAAATCCTGGCTGTTTCAACATCTATTAGCTTCCCAGAAGGATAGTCTCTAGGTAGGTTAGTCATTTGCTTAGAATACAATGTATATAATAACAAACTGTGTTATCTAATTCTTTTAATTCTGCTCTTTGAAAAGCTGTACATCATGTAAACAAATTATTGAATGTTAGCTCATGCATTCAATTTCAAAAGCTTTGGATTTATCTATTCTCTGTAATTGCTTAATATCCTGTCAAGATCTGTACTATTTATTTACTTACTATTATTTTTGTTTATATATTTCTTTTTAAATTGTTTTCTGTCATGTTTTCACGCTTTATGATTTGTAACATTTAGCCTTCTGGCCAGATAAATATTATGTTTTTATTCCTGTTCATATCTGTTATTCTAAAGGGACTTTGTCCCAGAATAAAGTTACTTTTCTATTTCTATTTCTATTTCTAAATCAATTAAAAAAACCTAAGTATATCTTAATATCCAAGCTATAATGAAACATAACAATCTCCTCTTCTCCAAACAGAAAAGCTGGAAGAATTTAGGACTTGCAGTTGCAGGATCTTTTGGAAATGTACAGAATGTAGCGTAATTTCAGAGGATAAAGGCAGAATCCGTTCTTAGTGTACGTGGCGCTCGGTTAATCATCATAGATCATTGTGATTTAGCATGTTGTAAATAACGGAGATTACACTATCTATAAATAAGTCAGGGATTGTATTAAACAAACAAGGAGGATATTTCAATAAGAGTCCTAGAATAGTGTTGTCATGAGAGTCATTCACCTTTCGAGAGCCCTTATCTTTCTGCGAATCCATTCCTCACGTAACGAACTATGTCTGATCGCTCCAAGGACTAGCAGCGATCGGGAGCAGTTCCTCGAAGTAGTAAAGTTTGATATAGCTATTTCTCGGGATAACTTCATCTTGCGATGCACAACACATGAAACCAACTCGTTCTCATAAGGGGTCTTCAACAATGAATTTGTAGTCAGTAGACAGATAAATGCCATATTGACCATCAAAAGCAGTACAGGTATCCCATCTGGTTTGTTTATTCCTTTACTCTTAGCTGATGATATAGCTAATCGATGCGACGCTGGGAGTCCTACATTTTGTCTATGCAAGTATAATTAGAATATAGAGGTTTAATGTGTACTTGACATAATGCAGACTCTGAACCCCGTTTTACATCCCTTCCGAAGGATTGCATAACCGAAGTTTTTATCTCCCTTTTAAAAAATCCTAAGCCTCCCTTCTGGGCTGCGAAACCGCGTTCTTGGGCATAGTAAGTAGATTGCTATCCAAACCACTCTACTACACCAAACGTATCCTGGAATCTCTCCCAAACTTAATCCATTGATTTTTTTTTTACTTGAAATTAAAATTTATAAAATTGAAGACTGCAATATCTTGAAACGTTAGCTGCCAATAGAAGTTATGAAGGATTTAAGGAACATCCTAATTTCTGAACTAAAATGAAACACAGTCTAACGTAGAAACATTGACTCTTTATTAGTATTTATTTTATAGACGTTTCAAAAGCCTTATTGTTAATCTTGATGACTACAAGGCTATCTTTTTAACAGATGACAATAAAAGGTGTTGGGTCATTAAATATTTCTGAACCTAAATAATCAAATTAAAGTGTTCGGAAGTTTAATATTATTTTTACTAAGAAACAAAAGAAGGTACAGTTGCAACGTCTGTGAAAGGAGGCGAATGGAAGTAGAATCGTTCGATTCAAATTTTGAAAATCTGATTACCTGAAGAGTAACAGGTATAAAATTTAAATAGCCCAATATGGGTTGATCACTTAGCTCGAACATACAACAGGAACGAATATCTCAATAGCGATAACAACCGGAAAGGAAATCAGAGGATGTAAGGTCGCGACTTGTGTTGCACAGAGTGTCTTTGTTAACTTCTTGTTTTCTGGAGACACTTTGCAGAAAATAAGGCTATGTGTGATAAAACGCTCCAAATGGGAACATTATTCACGATCCCTTAATGAAAAGTCTTGTCGCACCTTCGTCCTTTTTAGCGGAGATCCTTTTGTACCTTCAAGAGGAATTAATGGCTCGTCAACAGGAAATGTTACATCACCTCGTTATCTCGGGGTGGCGACGCAAAGAAAAGATGTAAGACACCTCAATATTGGTCCGAGGATGTCAAAACCTACAAAGAGGTGCAAGTTTAATATTCCTTTCAAGTACGATGTCCATGAAAAGGATGCATTTAGATATGCAACAGACCAGATAAGGGCTGGCTGAGAACATGCAATAGCTTCATTACAGAGCAACACCTGCGATTCGTCGATACTTGACAGAGTTTTACATACCCGGCAGAGGTATTCATGGAAAACCGCTCTGCTTTGAAACTGATCAGATAAGTCAACTCAACAAAATGTAACAACATATATAATCATTCGCGAAACAATTTTAAGAACCTGACAGCAAATTTTATCGAACAGATTATATCAGCAAACTATCGCACAGTGTATTGTTAAGTGGGATCCAATAAATACATGATTTTACTTTTTTAGTTCATAAATTTGAAAATTCGAAATTTATTGTCCACGTCAAAACCGGTGTTAAGATGATAAACATGTCCAAAGATAGCGCATATCGTCGATACAATTAAAAAGCATCTATTTTGAAAAACCGACCGAGGTACGAACCAGGATAGCTCAGTTGGTAGAGTACCACAATGGAAATGTTTGACAAATGAAATGGCCTGGACATATCTTTTCTCCTCAAAAATAAAAATATTTAAAATTATATCAATTAATAAAAAAATAAAATAAAATAAATTACAATAATATAAAATGACGTAAGTCAACAAGATCCTAATTAAAGTAAAGTTCAATGAACATTCTTCCATATATCGCAAATTGCGAGAACACGGGGATAGGAGATCAGTGAAGAGAATGGATATGTCTGACTGACGTACGAACCAGGATAGCTTAATTGGTAGAGCACTGCAACGGAAATATGGGAGATCCGGGTTCGAATCCCGGGCCTGGGCATATCTTTGCTCTTCAAAAATAAAAATATTTAAAATTATAATAATTAATAAAAAAAATAAAATAAAATATTCTGAAAAACATTTTTCATGTGATTGAAACACTGTCTCAAGGGTCAAGCTGAAATCTACTTTACATATGACATTAAGGAATGGTTTTATGCCTTATAGATGGCTCAATATGTTTACTATAGCATTAATCAATCCTTATGCAATTACTATAGATAGAAAACGAAAAATGAGTTTTTTCACATTCAATACTTTGCAGTAGTATCGACAATATGAGATATGACAACTATCAATAGAACATTTTGACAAATTATATAATAGAAAACTGGTGTTCAAAACACACTAGATCAAATTTGAACTATACGACTAAAACCTTCTATAGAAGGAATTGCATCTATTTTCAATCTCCTAACTGATAATAGAAACTATTATATATTTAAAAAATCCTAAAGAAGCCTGCAATATACTGAAATAAAAATGATTTCTGATATATGTAGGTATATTAAACGTAAAAATATAAGTTATTCGCTAATCATAATTTCTTTATTTTTCCACTAGAAACTAAATGTTGTTAACACTACGAAATTTCTCAGCCTGAGAATACCAAAATCTAAAATAACATAGACTCGCGGATTCTATGCTCGCCTTGGTTATGCCGTCCTTCGGAAAGGACGTAAAACATCGAGGCTGTGCGGTGTCAGGTACTCGTTAAAAATCCCTATCCTAATAATACTTGTATAAGTAAAATTTAGGACTTCCACTGTAGCATGGTGGAGGATATGCTATGTCGAATATGATTATATGCTTGGTCATATCAGCCATAGCATAATGTGACTTAGATGAATGGATAAACAAAGCAGAATAGTTATAATTATTCCATTTATGAATATATAGTGGTAGAAAAATAGGTAGGTAATGATATGAGGAGTGTTTTTAACGTTCCTAGAGTTAATAAGGCAATAGTTATGTTAGATAACTGGACCCTAACCATATCCACATCCGCAAGATGAAGGATGTACGAAGGCAGGACAATGCGGGATTACCTTCTTCTGAAAAAGGAAGGCTATCCAATATCTTAAGAGCTAAAAGTCACGGCTCATGTCCTCAACTTAAAAAGGAAACTTTCTCCTTTTTGTTGCAACCTCAAGCAGATTTAAGAACTTAAATACAATTCCTTGCTTTTCTTGGCCTTTTTGTGTTACTTCAGACTCAAATATATTCAAATTATACCCTGTATCTTCCATGAAAATTCCATGTGAGCTAAACAAATAATAATTTGAGTATCGGCAAATAAAAACTCGATCTCTCTCTCTCTCTCTCTCCCTCTCTCTTTCTCTCTCTCTCTCACCTACATTTCTTATGAGAAGATTGAAAATACAAAGGCCTAGAGACCTGCTCAGAAACCATTAACCAGTTCGAAAATTTTTTATTCCAGAAAATAAGGAGAAAAAAAACATGGAGAACTGGAAATGCCACATGACAAATTAATAATAATAAAAATATTACTGAAATTTCCACAAACAAAAGATTTAAACAGGACTACATAACCCTTCAATTTACTGTCTTCTTCTACATCAGTTTATCTGATCTTGTGTAAGTGATATGTATTCTTAATAGGAGCAAACTAATTACTTAAGAAAATTTATTAGGCTTTAAAGCTAAAAAGAAAAAACATTAAAATGTAATTTTCTTATCTTTTAAATACCAATAGACCATACCAACTGGTACCGTTGCACCTGGACGGCAATTCATAAATATCCTTTATTGCTATAAATTTTATTTTAGTGGTCCTGGCTATCACATCAATTACACTTGTTTGGATATAACTTTTTGAGATACCATACGACGGTCAAAATAAGAAGTATATCATGACCAGATAGACCGATAAATCCATGCTTGTACATATTTCTTTTTGTTATTATGTGTACACATACCTCGGGAACAGCTACAGTTCACTTCTTAAATCTGGTGAGTTAGATCTCAATATAGTTGGATAAATGGATAAATGAATGCTCAGGGAACAATAGGTTATGTATGATAGCTCAGAGCTATGGGCCAACGGCAGTAGATCAGGATATTCATTCCTCAGCCAAGCAAGGGCTGGTTCTAGTGGTTAGGGCCATGGTTCAGTCCCTAAAAGTTTTAAGCTATTCTGATAATATTTAATATAAAAAGATTATTTTTATGTGTTATAGAGTTAAACATTTAAGAACACATCACATGAATTTAAAGTCTACTTAAATTTCTTTTAACTTATCGAGTCCCTGAAGGTAAAACAGTTTAAAAAGAAGTATCAACTCAAGTAGAGCATGTACAAGAATGTGTAATAATATCTGTACCCCGGAGGTAAAAGACACCAGGCCGCATATTTGTATTTGTTCAGGAGAGGCAATTTTACATAACTTCGAATTATTAAAATTTGGTTTTAATTAAATATTTTTTAAATTTTAAATACTTATTGGAACAGCTTCAAATCCCGGATTCAAATTCCGCACGCTGGCAGACTTTTATTTAATTTGTAATGATTTAATGTTGTAAGCTGCCGGAGATGGATCCTATAAGATCAAAGATCCTCCTGGGGCTCAATGAACCTCTATAGATTAACAGCTTAAAGAAAACTGTTAATATTTTTGATGGCATTGATAAGTAATTGGAAGTATTGATTATAGCATTTTATAATAATTTACCTAACATTTTATCTATTTTGTAGACAAGGTATCTTCTACCTCAGTGAGCAGAGATATTATTTAATAGGTTATTTTTTTTTTTAAGATAATATTCTTTTATACGTACATACATCATCCGATTTATTGCATTTTTTTTTGTAAAATTTCTTTACCTTCAATGACTCCATAATTTAAATATATTCCCTAAACTCTTAGCTTTCTAAAAGTTTATTTTATATGATGGTCTTTTTAGAGAAGGAAGAAACTGTGGAGGTCTAAGGTTCCATTGATGAAGATTATTTTTGGTTTGAAGTTTCGATAATGTCGATTTACAATACAAATGTTGTACGAGCTCGAATATTTATAATCAATTATGATTTTAAATCGGATAAAGTCCTCATAAAAGACTGAAAAGACAAGAAACTGCTCGACGTTTTGGCCTACTTCAAAATTTACTGGACAAACGCTTTGAGCTCCCAATTAATTACAAAAGACTCATTTACATGACAGTTATCAGACCTATTTGGATGTACGGAGTTGAGCTTTGGGGCTCTACTAAACCATCCAATTCATCTCGTTTTCAATCCTTAGTATCCAAAATCCTTCGTAAAATCCTCAGTATTCCTTATTATGTCACAAACAAACTAGATACCTATTCCTCCATGACAAGCTCCATACAAACTTGAATCCGCTAGTCTCTCAACCAGCTTCCCATACTATTCTTGATAACCCTCTGAGGCGTCTGAAAGGAAGATGGCCTCGAGACCTTCTACTATAGAACTTTATTGGAATGCTACCGATGAATAGTTTCTCCACAAGTGTTTTTTTTTCCATGTCATTTGTTTATATTAGCAGATTTACTTGTTGAAATATATTACAGTTGTAAATATCAATAAATTAATCTAAAATCGGATAATTGATTACGAGTGCACTTTTTAATATTGTTGGTTTCTAAGGTGTAGGTATAGTAAATTATGTTTAGGTCTTAAATAGATAACTCGGATCCTATTTTATCACTCTTAAAATACTTTGCTGCACGGAGCATTTACAAAATTAAAAGGATAAATGAACGATCAGGATCAAAGCATGCATCTGCAAAATGTCTGTTAACTAAAAGAGCTAAAACTTCTTCATTAATATACGCTCTTGGAAAAGAGGAAGATTGGAAGGAAACCCATCCATACAGTTATGGATCAGATTGGAAAAGGGGCCCTACGACTAGGTGCAACGAGCTGCTGGATGATGGCACTATTCTTAATGAAATAGATACAACGTTAAGATTAAAGATCACTCCCACTAAATCTATATATGAGTAAGAGTAAAAATTTGGGAAGTCGATTAAAAAATACAGAATAAAAAACATGGTAGAGCCTGTGCAAGGATGTGTGCACGCCCCGTAAGGTTTTCCCTCCAATTAAATATACCCACTTTATAGAGGCTGAATGAATCCGAATGATAGATACCACAGGGTCTATCTACGTCTGTTAACAGATTAAATAATTTATCAGCCACATCCAGATCTGAACTCGGGACTTTATAGCCGTTCTGTACGATTAACACTCACTTTCAGCACAGCAACCCTGCCTCTCTTCTTTATTTTCTTAGTATCTGCATATTGCTGCAGCAACGTCTATATTTCTTAGTCAGAATCTAATAATTAAATATTCTAGTGAGAATTATCTTATTTTAATCATTAGAATACGTAAAATCTTCATTCCTTCCTCAACGCAGGCCAATACTGAAAATCCAACATGCTGACAAGTACACAGACCATCTTTATGTATGTTTGAGAACGATAAACAAACCTCCCACATAGAAATATAAAATAAGAGGGACAAGAAGACAAACAATAAAGAAACATGAACAACAGGGCGTAGTGATTGCCTTCGGCCAGGGCCCACTGACATAGGTTCTTGTGGGAACAACACGGCTAATCCCATAATAAACCCAGTCTAATGACAGGATGCTCTCCCTGTATGTTTCTATTGTCGGGGAGAAAGCGCGCGTGGTGTCGCTGTAGGGGACGTACCTCTCGTTAGTTTACGATCGGCCATCCTTAAAAATAATTTAATAACTGTTTGCCTAAGCAAGTGACAAGTTAGTTAGTGAGTCGTAAATACATTCAAAGTTATTAGTTTATATCTTTTATTTTTTCTATTTAAAACGGAAAGAGGTTGTACCCTTAATAGGCGTTCTATACGGTTAGCATATAGTGCACTAAATACCCTAATGTATGATAACATCCAACCAATAAAGTAAACAATTTTTCTGGGATAATTATTCCGCAGGTAGTCGCTTCGAGGTGAGCCGCAAGTTTTAACTTATCATTCATTTCCCTTTTAATGTTTTAAGAAAATAAAAGTTATCAAGAGATTTAGTATGGAAAAGAGAATGCAATCATAGGAAATGTGTATACTTTGTTAATTATTTTATCTAGAAATGAACAAACTTATATCATGTATACTTCGAAATGATCACAACTTTTATTTCTTGATGAAATGATTACCGAAATATACTCATTACTCACGATTACCTTCTCTTTTCCTTACTAAACTTCACGATAACTTGAATTTTTGAAAAAACATTAAAAATGAAGCGAATGAACAAAACTTGTAAATATAATAGAAGCGACAACCTACAGAACAGACAACTTTTCTAGTACTTACAGCCGATACCCAGCTTATTCATATTAATGGAAATTGGAAAATACAAAATGTAATAATAAAATGCTAATTCTAGATCCATCTATCCACGTTCTTCTTATTGTATAGATTGTGTTGGTGTTTTAAGGCGAAAAGCCATAAGTTCATCAAGGCCTATGGATCGCTTTATAAAATGTTTATATATATTATTGGTCAGTAATACACATGCTGAAAATCACTCACAAACACACTCAAACTGGACGATAGAAACAAGTTAGATACTATTTAAGACTATAGCTGATGTGCTTTCAAGAAATGAAAGACCAAAGCGATGGTAGCTTTGTTGTCATCAGGTTCCTTCGATAAATCTGGGGGCAGTTCTATTTTATTTATTGTTAATCCTACTAATATTATAAATGCGAAAGTTTGTATGTTTGTGTTACGTACTTTCACGCAAAAACTACTGAACGAATTTGGATGAAACTTTACAGTAATATAAGTTATACATCAGAATAACAGGCTTACAGCAAGGGCGGATTTAGGGAGGGGGCACGGGGGCTCGTGACCCCCCAGACAGTTTTTTACGTACTTAGGAGAACCCTTTATAGTACATAATTAAAGGTAAATCACATGATAATAGTTGTTAAAATAATATAAAAAACATGAGTGAAACTATAATTTTGATATCCTACTAATGTTATAAATGCGAAAGTTTGTAGGTTTGTCTCTCTTTCACGCAAAAACTACTGAACTGATTTGGATGATTACAGTAATTTACAGTAATGTTGATTATACACCAAAATAACACAAAGGTTACAGCAAGGGTAGATTTAGTGTGGAGGGAACGGAGGCACGTGCCTCTCAGACAGTTTTTAGGTACTGTGAATAATCCATTATAGTACATAATTAAAGGCAAATCAGGAACTTAGCATCTTGAAATTTGCAGATAGGTTCTTTGTATAATTTAAGAAAGAAATTTGGATAATTCCACCTCCAAGGGTTTCCCCCTTAATATATTCGGGTTCAAAGATTGTATGGAATCCGTCAGTTTTGAAGTTAGACATCTGAAGTTTTGGATGTACGAGTAACTTGTAGTTTAAAAAAATTTAAATTATTTATTTAAAATGATCTGTCACGAAACTTTATATGGCAGACCAAATTCCACGCGAGCGAAGCCTCGGGCAAAAGCTAGTAGGTTATAATTACATTATTGAAAAATGTGGTTAGTTGTTAGAATGACGTTACAAGGCATGAACGAGGTGGCCGTTTCAAATAATATCTGAATATTATTTATTCTTATATAGTTCTTAATTAGTATGAATAAATGTTATAATTATACTTAATATATAAATATATTTCGAATCCCGCTCACTTTTAATTAACCTGTTAGCGGCTGGAGATGGATCTAATATAGACCGTCCTCACACAGTTTCACTGGGTATCGAATGTATGGAGGAAAAATCTGGAAGTTGAGTGTAATCCAGAACAAATTACCTCCCTGCACAACCGTTGTCCAAGAATGAGTACAATCTCTACTATATACTGAACCCCAGACTCTTCCCGGGTTGTATTGGTACAGGTATTTTGCAATATTATTATTATACAGGTATATATAAATATTTTATTCATATTTAATATTTAAACATGTAAATGCCTTCTCTACTCATTCGACGAATTCATCTCCATTTCTGTCCTGGTCAGAATCCATATGATGATCTTTTTCACCTAATTTCGACTTCCGATTTATTCCGAACTTATGGAAGTATTTCACAGCTTCTTTTAAAGGCGACGATTCCCAAATCGTTATTCTGTACGTTTTAAATAGACAATAATAATAAGGAGGTAACCGTGGTCTGGCGGTTAGCATAACAGCATAACCATAGGAATTTTTAAAAGAAATAAAAATCCTTAGTTATGCCGTTCTTCGAAAGAGACGTAAAACGGAGGTCCCGAGCCTGTTCGATGTCAGGTACTCGTTAAAAATCCCGATCCTAATTAAAACTGGACAGGCGAAATTTAAGGCTCCCACTGTAGCATCGTCCGATTATTCGCAGTATAAAGTGCAATGTAGCACCATAAAGTGGCGTTATACAAACAAAAAGAATAAAGCAAACACACGAAATTAAACTTAATAAACAATATAGAGAGCAATTAAATAACGCACAGACAAATAACTCAAAGTGAGATGAGTGATAAGAAGAGGTTACACGGGATAATGAGATAAGTTTCATGGGTATCCGCTAATGCACAACTACCCAATTTCTAATCAATAGCCACAGGGGTCCTATTTATACTAAGAACTAAGTTTAAAAATATGAATCAGCAGGGGCTGATTATAAACGCAGGTGGTGTGATGAAGAGAGCAGCGCTGAAGCCGATATACCCATCAGGTTAATAGGACTCGAACGTAGTCTGTTATTTACCGAACATTCAGTTTCAGATTTGGGTTTTCCATTAGCTGGCCAATATAGCCTCATGAATAAGCCATGAGACGATAGGGAGAGTCATGTTTTATCACCTTCGTCGATTGATTATTTACATTAAATAATCATGCTCGAGATCTTAACCTAAATATATAACATGTAATGATTTTTTAAGTATAGTTGTGATGTCTGGAGCGGAGTGGCTCAGCGGTAGAGCGGTAGTTATTCTGTTATGTGTTACTTGGGCTCTACTGGGGTTCTCCCAGCCTCCATAAAGTGGTTACCAAAAATAAGGCGGAAAATATGGCGGTTGAGCGTGATCTAGTTCACGCTATCATTCTCCAGGGAGGTGATCATCCTAGGATAAATCATCTTTCTGTACAACCGATGCCCAAGAAACTTTCCAGTCTCTACCTTATACAGAACCCGCGGTTTTTTTTATCGTCAGATGTCAGTAAAGTTAATAGTTAACTTAGGAAAAGTTAAATTATACCCGATAATAAGGTGATGAGGAGATATCTCGAGTATCGGGTCGCACAAGAAAGATGAATCAATGCATTAGTTGAAAATAAATTTTAAAAACATTAACTTATTTAGAACAACAAAAATGGTTATAAAAAACAACTAGAGTATCATGAAAGTACAATTTCTAATATCGTTCTTTCTTTTTTCCGCCTTCCATTACCATACGGAAAATATCATATGAAATGTCCGTTATTATTATTCCTAAAATTCAAAGTTGAATCAGGGGATTTATGTTCTTTACTATGTTTCTGTTTAGAGATTGGAATGATCTGTTATTAATGATATTTGCTTATTGATGATATTTGCGATGGGAACATGCGATTTTCATAATTTTTTTTATTTTGTTTAAACTTGTACACTCCACAGCCCAAGCTGCCGTAATGCCGTATGCGTTCAGTGAAGGGTGTTTCAACCGTCGTTGGCTTGAAAAAATTTCAACTGGTGACATGTTAATTCATAAATAAATAAGTCATAAATTATTCATTTCTCCTTTCTACACAGAGGTGAAACCATTACATCCATTATAAAGCAGGGATATTGACTTTAGGCAGCTAAAACTTATCAAAAAGCAACCTGCATTGGGTGATCGGATGGTAACTATACTATTACACAACCCCATGTTTCACGTCATATAGTGAGGACGACACGCAGTCCACAACCACCTTATTCGCCAAATTTATCTCCAACAGATTTCAATCTGTTCAGAAATTTGGACAACGACCTTAGAAGGTAAAATTTTTGAAAACTATCTCAAGTCAAAAACGCGTTGTCCTACTTTACTTCATCACAAACCCGTGATTTTTAGTTCTGGGATTGACAATTTGATAACAAAAAATAAAAGAAGTGGAAAAAATAATAGAAAACGGGTAAATATTTTGAATAAAAATGTTTTGATCTCATAATATTGTTTTACTAAATAACATTTTCTTTGAAAACTGACATTTCATTTGTATTTCGGTATTTGTCACAGATCAACGCTTATTTCAACAGACCTACACCAATCATTCATTTTTTTAACAGCGTATGTTGCTGTCAGGATCTTGGGACCAAGCGGTTTTGGAAAGTTTTAATTGTTACTGGTAAACCATTTAAGATTATATTTGGAGGAGCAAACTTGTAATACAACACCCCCCCCCTTTTTTTAATATTTCGGAATGATTAAACTAATTTGACTCGTAGGAATTTTCATATAAAAAAAATTCAGACGTGAGACATATTTAAATAATCATTAATTAAAGAGAAGGCCACATTGATATATTCTTTATTGGTTCAACTATTAATGTCACGGGTGAAAGTAGCCAAATTGACCTCTACCAATATTTTAATTATTATAATCAACAATGCGTAAAAATATAAAAACTCCAAAACCAAATTGTTTTCAATCTAATTAAGGCATTATGTTTTTCGCAAATTCGGTGCTTTTTAAATGCAAATTACACAGTTCCACTGGCTGGCTCTAATTGGATAACAGGATCAAGAAGTAAAAATCGGGAGGTTACTGCCATCATAAAACTGAATAATTACCTGAATTGATGACTACCTCTAAAATTTATGAGTAGATGTCAATGGAGTGCATTTTTTTAATTGGCATCCAGAAATTAGAAGTCATCCGTTGCAGCTGAAGAAGAAAATAATGTTCTTATGCGTTTGAATTTTCACAGCATTTAATGACAAGTGATGGGTAGAGTATTCCTCTAAATGGAGTAATGAAGAGAGAGATAGTGCTTTAAAAATTTTATGAAACATTTAACTTCAACAGATAAGAAAGAGGAATCAATGCATTAGTTCAAATTAATTTTAAAAACATTAACTTATTACACATTTAGAACAACGGTTATAAAAATGGTAATATATAATATAAAATATATAATATAAAATGGTTATAAAAATCATCCTATGATAAATCATCTCCCTGTACAACCAATGCCCAAGAAACTTTCGAGTCTCTACCTTGTACAGAACCCGCAGTTTTTTTATCATCAGATGTCAGTAAAGTTAATTGTTAACTTAGGAAATTATACTAAATTTAGGATTAAATTATACCCGATAATAAGGTGATGAGGAGGTATCTCGAGTATCGGGTCGCACAAGAAAGATGAATCAATGCATTAGTTGAAAATAAATTTTAAAAACATTAACTTATTTAGAACAACAAAAATGGTTATAAAAAACAACTAGAGTATCATGAAAGTAATATTTCTAACATCGTTCTTTCTTTTTTCCGCCTTCCATTACCATACGGACTTAACTAAATACAAAATTAGTGTGGTTTGTAATTCAAGTGTTAATTTACTTCTTTTTCTCATGAAAATCGAATAGATTGAAACATTATTACTAGCATTCGAGTACCACCACTGGGTAGTTACTCTACTTGCATTCATCCAAGACATTATGTATCATTCCTGTCCATTATCATTACTTGTTTTATTGTTATAATGCAGTTGTAAATTTCACTAAAAAATTATTTAAAAAAAATAACAGCATGATTGAATAATTTAATTTTTCGGCATTATTTTAGAATTCGCCTTCGACTGACACTTTTACTCAGAAACACGATATTTATAGCTGACATAGTGATTTCGCCATGTTTGTATGACCTAAATGTTTAAGAAAATAGATAAAATTGCTTAAAAATTTGAAAAATAGAACAGAATAGATTGTTCACAGCTGCTAGTGTTGCATAAGCTCCGAGATTGAAGTGACTACTAACGATAAACACTACTTATTGCTAAAAAAATATGTCTCTAGTTATTAATAATATTTATAAAAACATTTTCAACGATGGTAAAAGTTATTTAATTTTTTTTAAATAGTTAGTTGAGACTATAAACTACTTATTTATTTAATCAATGACGATTTTTGTTTCCACTTTGCAAAACTCCTTGAGAATTTCGATGAGTAGATATGACAATGGAAATCTTGCAAACTGTAATAAAAAATAGATAAGGTATTTCAAAACTAATATCGTATCTATAATCTATATTTATACTTAGATATAGATTATATCTATATAATCTATATCCGAAAAACAGAGTGTTTCGGAATTGCACGTCACTATTTCAGGTATGTGTTCTCTAACACAAAATAATCAAAAAAGTTCATATTAACATATATCTCAAACTCATTTATTAAACAGATATCAAAGGTTAAAGATTTATTATTTATTTACTATATTAAGACTGACTGTACAAAGTTTAGAGTGTTTAATACTATTACAAGTTTTACAGGGTTTAATCACCTGATAAACAAATGAACGATAAGCCTAGTGCCTACCTATACCTACTAATAGTACCAGAAGATTGTCACGTCGTTTCGATGTTTCCTCTACCAGCGTATGGCGAACTTTACACGAACAACAATTGTATCCATTTCACGTATTGAGTAGCCAAGATTTATTACCACAAGATTATAACAAGTACAGAATTTTCTCCTAGTGGTTAATTTGACAATGCACACGAGATCCTAACTTCCTGAACTGCATTTTGGTTACTGATGAATCTTGCTTTACAAGAAACGGGATTCTTAATTTTCGAAATACCCATACTAGGGCTGAAGAAAACCCTCAAACAACTGCTGTCGGACATTACTACCATACCTTTTCTTTAAATGCGTGATGTGGTCTTCGAGGCGACAACATCATGGGCCCCTTCTTTTTGCCACCTAGGCTGTCAGGTATATCTTACTTGCATTTTTTGCAAAATAATCTTCATGAACTCCTAGAAGATATTCCGCTAGGCATTATATTATTCGCTAGACATTATGGGTGACGCTCTCTAGCGCACTTTTTTCACAGTGTCAATGATTATTTAAATGCAAATTACGGAGACCGATGGGTTGGTCGAAACGGACCTGTTAAATGACCACTACGATCTAACGGATTGAACACCATTAGATTATTTTGTGTGGGGCTGGATGAAGTCTATGGTTTTTTCTGCGGCTGTTGGCACGCAAGAAGAGCTAAGAAATCGGGTTGTGGAAGCCACAGTGACTTTCAAACAGCATCCTGATGCTATAGTAAGAGCCAGAGAAGCATGGATTCGTCGTGCTGAATGTTGCATTTAACAATACGGAGGCAACTTTGAACCGTTATTCTAAATGTTGTAATAATAATACATAAATAGTAAATCTTTAACCTTTGATATCTGGTTAATAAATGAGTTAGAGATACATGTTAATATGAACTTTTTTGTATATTTTGTGTTAGAGAACACATACCTAAAATAGTGCCATGCAATTCCGAAACACCCTGTAATCTATATCTATATCTATCTATCTATCTACCTATATCTATCTATCTATCTATCTACCTATATCTATCTATCTATCTATATATATATATATATATATATATATTCGAAGTATTTACTTAAAAAAATATTCAATATAATCAATGATTAATAATTATCATAAACTTTAAAACATATTAACTGTACTTATTTCATACCATTGGTAGTGCTAAAGATATTTAAATTATAAGCTGCGTTGAAATGATTAAGGATACCATTTTAATATAATTTTTATTATAAAAAACATTAATATGCATTAGATATTGTACTACATTACATATTAATGTAGTTATTAAATATATAATAATCTAAATGCTAGGTAAAGTATATACTACAAAATTAGCAATATCCCTAATCTTTTTTACGCTAAGTATATTTCTCAGCATTTTTTTTTTAAATTAAAATTTTTTGTTTAAAATTTTTCTTTATTAGCTTGATCCAATATTGAGCTAAAATCGGATAGATATCCATTCATAAATAGTCACTATTCATTTTATAATTTATTATAAATAAAGTAAGGAGTTGTATGTTGAACGTCTTGGTGGTAGGGTGCTGTCTCATGTTTGGAGCCTGTTTGGGCTGTTGATCGTTGGGATGTATTGCACTTTTTTCTTCGAGATGCGATTCACATAACCCTTTTTGTTTTTGGTGTCTTGATAATGCCTGAATAGGCGAAACGACGACTGGTAAGTAGGTGTATTTTTTGAAACATAAGGCTTTGCATTGTGGTTTTTCCCAATTGCATTATAATTAAGGTAGTATTGTTTCTAGTATTATCATAAAGGAGTCACGTCTAAAGTGTATAAATATATTTAACCAAAAAAAACCTTGAAAAGCTGGATAGGTGACCTTGCTGGGAAAGATATAAGGCAGATAAAAGATAATACAATATAGGACACAGATGAATAAACTCGCAATGTATCAAAGTCTTATGCAACGCTCATAATTTATAGTCGAATTATTGAAATCTAAAAATTGAAACTTTTTTTCGAGTCATCCAAACATCAATATATACTGGAAGTGCAGAAAAATACATTGAGAGACGATACATCACGACGGAATGACAGTTTTACTTATTGAGGATGACATGTGAAGTTCAGTCATTCATTTTCCCGCTACTGTTTCACACGTGGCAGATGGCCAGACCTGGAAATACAGAACCATTCAACAAAAACCTATCAATCTCTCTCATGCCTCTAGCAGGGGTCTGTTGTCTGAGGATTGCTATTATTTGTCAGGAATTGGACTGAATGATTAGGCATGATGTAGTATTTTGTACCATGAGGGGTTGAGTAACGGTTTCTTCTGTAATCTGGTCAAACATCCGAATTCCTACAAATAAACAACTCTTGGGAAATGCGAAAGGAAGGATCCATTTCCATGACATCGAAAATGAATAACAGATATGCTATTAGAAAAAAGTCGCCGGGATTCATACGCAATGAAAGAGGACTTTATCGTTTATGATAGTTAACAAAAAATATTGCAATATTGAAAGAAACTATATCTTAACTTATCAGGGTAATGGTTCGTCAAAAAAACAAAAAAACATTCATCTACACGTACTATAAGGGTAACGAATAAAAGCTTTAAGAAAGTTTCTTCAAAATATTTTTATTTTTTTTAAAGAGAAAAGATAGGCCCTCGACCGGGATTTGAACCCGGAACCTTTGTCTCACCGTGACATCGCTCTGCCAATTCTTCAAAATAGTTTGAGCTGCTTTGGTGAGCATTTCTTAAAGTGCCCGATAAGTTACAAAATCATTCTAGGCTGAAACCCTACAAAAATAATAAAGGTTCAAGGGATAAACCACAGAAGATAGACATGCCACACAGAACAAAGAATACCGACTTTCCTAAGACTATAAATGTTATGTTTTTTTACTTACTTAGGTAAGTAAAGCTAAGAACTATTTTTTTTTTTTTGCTTCATAGCTAAGAGATGCGTGGATAATTTGAATATCATTTTGACCCGATAACAATACCTCCTTCAGATAGGTAAGGGAGG
This sequence comes from Arma custos, assembly GCA_037127475.1. Lineage (NCBI taxonomy): Eukaryota > Metazoa > Arthropoda > Insecta > Hemiptera > Pentatomidae > Arma > Arma custos. The sequence continues at coordinate 90,319,052 of CM073759.1, forward strand.
TTAAGTAATCTGTTTCATAAATTCTAGTGTAATTCAATTCGAAAATAAGATAAACAAGGGTCCAACATTCCTCAGAAAATGAGACAAAGGGACCCAATGCAGATGCAGATGCATCGGACGCTCCAGATCTAGCCAGGAGGATTTGGCGGATAGGAGAAGAAGGCGGACGAGATCTCGAGGAAGATACGTTTAAAAGGAATCCTTAACAGGGTCGATAGGAGCCTAAGAGGAAGGCCCTGTATGTCGACACGGAGAAAATTTACATGTATCTGTTGCTAGGATATCGGCGGGGAATGTCCCAACTCAACGCGAAGGCCAACATGATGCCTCACTGAACTGCTTGACTGAAAAAATGAAAATCTTTCAAAACAAAATATGATCATTTAGTCATTAAGAATAAGAAATGATTTTTAATATTGCTCAAAATAAAACCTAGGGCCTATCGTTGTTGTATAAAACAACCTACGCGCCCAAGATCGCGGGTTTGCAGTCCTGCATATTGTCATAGGATTTTTAAAGGGAATAAGAAATCCTTGGTTATACTGTCCATTAAAAGGGACGTAAAATGGGGGTCATGCAGTTTTAGGTTTTCATTAAACATCTCTATCCTAATTGTACCTGGATAGGCGAAATTTAGGAGTCCTAATGTACCATCGTTTGATTAGCCAAAGCAGAAAAAAGTTACGTTAAATGAATAAAGAAAAAAATCAATCTATATAACCTAAAATAACTCTATTACACACTAGCTACAAATTTACAAGTTTAAGTTTTGCATAAGTAAACATATCTATTCCAACTGTTCTCACATTTGATATTCCATAAACAAAAACGATATGTTAAAAAAATATTTTATCGCAGAACGTAATTTTTATTGCGGTTTTCCAGATATTACTAGATTATCAAAGGTAATAAATAATATTTTAAAGAAAATTCAGATATTAACGAAAAATAAATTGAGAAACGAAATTTATAAAATCTGCCACATTTATGATGCCTACATAAATTTTTAAATACATATGAACTAATACCAGTTATTTCTACAGTCGCTATTTAGAATTTAAAAAAAAAAACCTATACCATTACAACCCGTAAAAGAGCCTGGGGTTCAGTACATAGTAGAGACGGTAATGTTTCATGGACAACGGTTCTGCAAGGAGGTGACTTATCCTAGGCCACGCTCAACCGCTGGATTTTATCCCCTATTTGTATAATATTTTATAGAGGCTGGATGACCCCAGGAGGGTCCTAGATTCCATATGATCCATCTCCCGCTGCAAAGAGACTAAATAAAAGTACTGCCTGCAGCGGGATTTGAAGCAGGATTTTCGGCATGGCAACTCAGTGCTCTACCTCTGAGCCGCTGCGCTCCCATAATTTAGAATAACCAAGTGATAATTCGTTATAAACTATCCTATGTAAATCACCTAATAGTTATTTTCACCTAATAGTTATCATATTAAAATATTTCTGAGACAGTGACAAACACATAAAAGTGTCTTCTCATAAAAGTGTCATGCACACGCAAAGTCTTAAAGATAGCTTTGCCTTGAGCATTTAATGCAGGCTAATCAAGAAAGAGAATGCTTATTGCAACAGTGAGAAGATGAGTCAGGTGAGTATTAAAGGATCAGATGAAGTGGCCAAGACTGCTCTTAGTGACATACAAATACTAAGCTCTTGCCAAAACTCTGTCCATGTCAAATATCTCCAGTTCCGCCTAGCAGCTAGCTACCTTTCCAGAGTACCTTACGAAGCAAAAAAAAAAAAAAAAGGCGTACCAATCCTAAAATCTAATTATAAATGAATGAGCAATAAAAAAAAAATTATTTAGGAAAATGTGGTTTCATACCCTATGATACGAACACGTACACATAAACGTGTGTTGATACATACATAACATATGTATGGTTGATTCTGTTCTATTACATTATGATTATTTCGTAACAACTTCAAAATATCGAGAATGATAATCAAATTTCAAATTTTCCTTGCCTCGGATTGCATATAAACAAATTGTTAATAGATGCCCAGTGAGAGCAAGCAGTCTAGGACGTTAACACTGTTACAAAGCAATTGCATACAAACATACACATGCAGGCACACACACGTATTTATTTCTTAATTGCGAAAATGGAGGTCCATTTTGTCTAAGTATTATTTGTCTCTTCTTTTTCTATTTTGTTCTAGTTTTCTTTAATGCTTGTTTCTGTGATATTTCTATCCACTTTTCTACTTCTATCATGTGCTTACAATTATGCGATTCAAGTGCAATGGTAATTATAGTGAACCATTATTTGTCCAGGCAAACAAGAAAAATGGCCAATGGAGGATGCTGTTAAAAACCTTTAAATAAATACTTATTGCAGCATTTGAAGTTATTAACTCCCACCTTCGTTATTGTATGAAATTTAAAAAGAAACCAATTTAATAAAGGAATCATATAAATTTGAATTTTAATAGCATTAGTTGACCTATGTATACGGGGAACAAAATGGTCCCGGTGGAGGCCAGAGGAATATTTTTTTTAATAGAGTTGAACTATTAATTTATAAACCAACTTTTCCACCCACATTGCAGGTCTGTTTACAATTTTTGTAAAAATACATTGTATTCTTTACAATTTCTATATACCATTTTCATCTGAAGAAGCCCTGAAGAAGATCGGCAGTGTGGTTCAAAACGTTGGTTTTCAAATATTTAAAACCCATTTGAGAAATTATTTCTCTGAACTCCACCCGGACCATTTATTTACTTTAGCATTTAAATACATAGTTAGTAAAGGATAAGAGTTTACTGTTAATATACCTAACAGAAAAATGAAACAAATTAATTAATATACAGGGATTATACATACAAATATTCGTAATGGTATCATAAAGGAGTAATTGATACATTAAGCTTTTATAGCCTATTAATTCGATCAGGGCTAGTATATTGCGCTCTTAACGATATAAAAGGGAGGAATAATAGTTTAAAGACAAGGTGTATGAAGAGATATAAAGGGCCTGGCAACAAGAAGAAGGTGCAATAAAATCGGAGGAAAAAAGGAAGAAAAAAAATTCCAAGTTAGCAGAGGAGCAGGTAGAGGGAGCAATTAGGAGTGCGCCTCACACCTCTCTATGTACTCCTCTACCGCTTCTTCACTTCAATTGCATTCCTCACCTCTCTTCTGCGGTAGGGAGCAACTGGTCAGGAAGGAAACCCAGGTAGGAAAACCTGGTATCTGTAGTCCAATGTAATAAATGTATGGGTTTACGTGAGCTATCAAAGGAAGAGGCGATGAAGGCTTAAACATTACAGGAACTAGTAATGTTCGGGGTACTCTTTAATATCAGCCCAACTACTAAGGTAAGAGTGGTCTAAAAAAAAATTCCTAGGCCACGGATGGTTGCTAATTGTTTTATATGTAGTTGAAAGGCTTTTTAAATAAACAATAGTTTGAAAAACTACAAAAACGCTCTTTAATATAAAATAAAATAAAGATTAGAAAATAAATTTTAATACGTTTAAAATAAGAATAAAGTTATGAACGAAATATGGTGATTTTTAAAATGACTCTACTTTTATCAATATGAGTCAATATTATATTTACAACTATTTACATCATTCATCACACACCATTTGCGATCAAATGAATTTTTTATCCACCAATCTATTATTATTTTAAACAAAAAAGTAATCATAGTTTGAAAAACTAAAAAACGATCTTTTGTAGCAAACCAAGCTAAAAAGTAGAAAATTAATATTATTTTTAAAAAACTATAGAATATGCCTTTATAGCCAAACCAACTAAAAAGTAAAAAATGAATAATAATTAAAAATAGAAAACAAAACAAAGAAGTAAAAAATAATTTTCAATAATTTTAAAATGAGAACAGGGTTACAAAAAAAAATTCATTTCATCATAAAAAACGATTAATAAAAATTTAAATTAATTGTTGAAGTTTAATTCAATGATATTGTTCAATTATATTATGAAAATATCTTACAAATAACATCACGATTTTTTACCATAAAATAAACTGTTCACGCCATTTGGCGTTCTTTTTGTAAATAAATTAATTCCATGCAAGAAAAATAGGTAAAATCTTAAAATAGCACATTACACCTGATCTAGTGGTTGTCAGGGGCAACCAACGTTCCACTATTTCAGATGTGGCACTTGTTTTTAGTCTAGTCTTGAGCGAGCAGTCACACAGATCAGTCACATGTTTTTTTTTACCCCAGCTATCCAGCTCAATTTTAGCGAATCTAGTTCTTGACCAGTTCTCTACTTTCCGTGATTCCGTTATATTCATGTTTTTATAAGTAACGCCCGTTTCACCTGCAATTAAGTGTGAATTCCCCTGGAGGATTTCTAAATCATAGGAATCCACCTGGAAGAAAGTTACCAGCTTCTTTTGGTCTTTGAGCGCGCTCATGGAGCCAAGATTTTAACGACGAAGCTGCCCGGCCCGCGTCTTGGGTAAGTAATTTTTATTTCTATGTTTTGGATTTCTTCATATTATTTCTCTATTGTTACGAACGCTTTTTAAATTACAACATACAGTCCACACCCAGAGCGAGATTTGATTCAACGAAACCTGCACTTCCTTTTAAGAAATTTATATCGAGCTGGTCTCAACATTTTGGTCCTAGCGTGCCGGATAAATTTCTTAAAATTTGTTCAAGCGTTTATTTCGTTTCCTATTTTCCTAAGTAATCGTAAATTATTGGCCTTACAAACCGAAATTTACGATTTCTTAACCTTAAAAAGTGTTCGCAATATAGAGAGATTGAATATCATTCTTTTTTGCAAGTGAAACCCATATATTTAACTGCTAACAGAACTTTTATTAATTTTGAAGTTAAAATTTCCAAAAGTTTTGAAGGTTTTCCAGCCTTTTTGTCGAGTTTTTCATTCCCAATAATTTACGTATTAACAACCCACGCTAAAGGCAGCCATTTGTTTACATGTTTCAATACATTCGTTGTTCCTAGGCACCCTTGTTACTAGGCACACGGCACAAAGTATTACTAATAACCTTAATCCTAAATTCTTTCGTACTCTTATCTCACTGCTATTTATTCACTGCTTATTTAAAATTTACTATTTCATTGATAAATCATACGTTCTATTTCAAATAGGTTTTCGATTAGTTTCATTTTTATTTCTGTTCAACATTTATTTGCTTTACCGTATTTCTAACGATTTAATTAAACATTTTTCATCATGCCTGCGTACGATAAATATCTGGTAATTCAAGCTCAGCAGCTGTCAATAATGGAAAATTTTTTTAAAAATATTACATCTCGTTGGGATCAGATAAAAATTTCCGATGTTTCGGATATTTCAACTGTACAGGCACATTGTGAGGACATAACCCCCCTTCAAGCCGAATTTGAAGCGGCAAATGACAAAATTGACGATCTTAACGCACTCTAACCTAAACAAAATTTCGTCAATACTATGGACCCCCTAATTGCCTTTAATTACATTTTTCTCAAAATTAAGGCAAAATACATACAGTTGAGGAGGGAACAACCCATTTCAACCTCTACGCCGGTTATTAATCCCACTCAGTCTTCTCATGATAATTTTTCTCCTCCTAATACTCTCATTGGGAATTTTAAAGTAAATTCTCTCATTGCTAATAGTAGTCCTGTTTTTTTTAGAAAATTCAAATAAAACTCCTGCTGTACAATCAAATTCTTCTAATTTCAGATGCATATTTTGTAAAAAGTATGAAAGCAATCATGGATCATGGAATCATGGTCCGATCATGGAAACAATTGAAAAGAAGCAGCTTACGTGGTTCGGGCAAGTCTGTTGAATGTAAAGGCAAAGGGACCCTCTCAAGAAGATGGATTACTGTCTATCTGGGAGGAGACCAAGAGGACTCAGAATGATGTTTCTTTGTCAGATAGAACGAATAGAGAAATCAAGGGGCAAAACGTTGGATGGATTGAAAAAGCTCGCCGTTGATCGGGAGGACTTGCAAGCATGGCTAGACGCGCCCACACGCTGAAAGGCAATAAGGGGTGAAGAAAAGGAAGCAGAAGAAAAAGAAAATTAATTTCTACATCTTCTTTCCCCTTGTGCCTTTCAGTGTGGGGTTTTTAAAATTAAAAATCTGTTTTTATTAAACCGTATTTTAAAAATAATCTATATAAAACGCAATGGTACTTTAACTTTTTCAATCATTTTAAAAATAAAACATATTTAGTTTCAAATTTAACCTTCTACATTCCCATCATTAGTTTGCTTCAAATTGATTATAAATAACTTTATATAATATTATATGTATTACATACAGAACTAGTGAGCCCCATCACTAGATCCCCCACTCCTTCCATCTAATTAATGTTCAGAAAATTCAATGTCCTGAACAACTCTCTCATAAAATGCACCTGGTGCAGTAAAAGAGATGCCATGTATCATTATTAATATGTTATTTTTCAAATATAAATAAAAGCCAAAGGGGTTAAGAAAGAAAAAAAAATTGTATTACATTGTAAATAAAACCTTGGAGGATGCGAAAAAAAAAGATAAATTAAATTAATATTCCGAAATATTTAGTTGATGTATTTACAAATTGACTAGCTTCATGGAAATTCAAAAAGTAATTTAGTGCCATAGACATGAGTATGAAATAGTGAGACTGCTTTTGTGGTATTTGTTGAAGTAGTACCGTCCAACAGTTTAGAGAACTAGATGAATTAAAGTTACAAAGTTCTATCATGACCTTAAGAAAATTTTAGATAAAACAAAATAAAATAATTGAATTCGTAGTGCTAATAAAAATACTAAACCTGATTTATTAAAGGATACAAATAATAACAATCGTGTTACTAATAATAATCTATGATCATTTACATAGATTTAAAAGCAGACAATGATAATCACTTTAAGCATATAATAAGTAATTGCCTAGCTATTAGCATATAAAGATAAGGGTTCATATTAATTGTATTGTTGCTTTTTTTCAAGTTTTCTAATAATCAATGCATCGCCCAAAAGAAGAAGGTAAATCTAAAACAATTGATGAAAGTTTATAAAAAGCTTAATTATTTATTTACATAAAAATATATGTACATAGAGTAAAATGAACGAATAAAAAATGCAATACAACGCAAAGAACGAAAATATGTAGGTACATATGTATATGTATTCACATGTATGTATGTAAAACAAAATCAAATATATGCAAAGATTTATCAAAATTGATTCTGAATGTTGACTTCCTCTTAATGCCAGCATGATCTCTAACTCTTTTTAGTACATAGCAATAAATTAAAATTACATTTGAAAAAAAACAAAAACTGTTCCGTTAATTGAGCGTTCGGATAACTGGCGTTCGGATAATCTCCGCTCCACTGTAGAGGTGATTTATAACTAAATAGAATGAAAAAAGTAGGAACATTTTTTCCTCTCCTATATTATCAAATAAATTTATAATCTTAATCTGATTTTCAGACCTATCCCTTGTTACTAGGATAAGAAGCGGCGGTAAAAGGCGAAGATGTGAGGGACAATAAGAGCTGAAGATATCCGACGTGTATCACTAATAGAAGGGATATAAAGCGGCGGTCACAAAAAGATGTGGGGCCAAGGCAAGATCTAATTGAAATGTAAAACAGACAAATCAATTAGTACACCACCCGTGCTCTGCCTCTATGGAAACTAACCCTATATACATATATATATCTATATATATTCACATGTAATATGCTTACTTAAGTATGGAACATGTCCTAATATTAATAAACGGCCCCTCCATGGGATTACCAATAAATCGAATAAAAATAATATATATATATATATATATATATATATATATATATATATATATATATATATATATATCGGTATCTACCTTTCTTGACTGTTGACTGTAAATATATTATTTTTAGTTTTTGTTTTTCAGATTCAAGGGTTGAAAATCTGACGGTCGAATGTGATCTAGGACATATCACCTCTCTGCACAACCTTTTCCAAAGAAACATACTGAACCCCAGACCGTTCATGGATTCATGGACATCACGAAGTTTAAAGACGTTTGCTGACATTTGGAGACTATATTAGTCCCATAACTATGCCATAACAGTGAAAAAATAGGCGTTTAGAAACTTTTATTAAATAAAACACTAGTCTAAATACAAAGTAGTACAATTGTACGATATTAATACATAAATGGTACTAACAAATTGATGACTAACTGATATTACCAATCAATCAACTAAAAGACCCGTTCAATATGTACGATATAAATAACGATACTTAATTTTATCGTTTAATTATTATTATTATCATTTTTGTAATTAAGAGTTTATTTAATCTGCATAACAATAATTAATACCTTGTGCAACTGAGTTTTGGTTTAGAGCGCGTTATTCCAGTAGTAATAATTTATTTTATGTTTCGTTTAAAACTATTTCTTTCTTGGTGTATAATTTTAGATGTGCCAAATTTTAAAATAGACCTATACCACTAGAATCCATAAAGAGTCTTCAGTACGTGGTAGAGACTGTACTGATTCTTGGATGACGTTTGTGCAGGGAGGTTATTTGTACTGGTAGATCACGCACAACCGCCAGATTCCCGCCTATTTAGAGTACTCACTTCATAGCGGCTGGGTGAGCCCCAAGAGGGCCCTAGATCCCACAGCAGCAAACAGATTAAATACAAATTGAATGATAATAGTTGACCTTGATAATATATGTGGAAGAAAATGGTCCTGGTAGAGGTCAATAGAATTCTACAATTCTAAGAGAAATTCATTGTCCTCTACCCGGAATATTTTCTTCCACATTGATTAAATAAAAGTGTGAAAACAGAAAGTATTTAAACAGAAAGCAGGACCTTCGGTACTGCAACTCATCGCACTAGCCACTCCCTATCAAATTCAAGTACATATTTTTTTTTTTCTGAAATGTGCAATGAGAGGTGTTTGATCCGGTTTATTTGTGTTTTCTGTAATCTAATTTCAACTATATTTGTGTTGGTACACTCTACAATGGTTCCGATATTTACCGAATTTATCATCACATTGGATTTCTTATACATTTGATTTTAGCTCTAAATCATCCGAATCTTTGGTTTTGGAAAACAATCTTGGAACTTGGTAGTGCTTTCGAAAGCAATTAAACGCCGTCAAAAGGAACTTTAAAAAGAATAGCCTGAATCTCGAGAACGTAAATTAAACATGTATTTACATATTTACACATAATATATTATATATTTATATATATATATATATATATATATATATATATATATTTGTGTGTGTGTGTAATGTGTGTATAATATATATAAAGCTTAATCCATGTCACATCATTCAAGAGCAATAAAATAACGATATATTGTTACTCTATTTTTGCAATGTGCATTATCGGGACATTGGAACATACCTGGATTTGAAATATTGTAGGGAATATAAGAGTTTTGAAATAGAGTACTGAAGAGGGAGCCGTGAAGAACATATAGGTCATACTTATAGAGAGGGTGAACCGACCGGTTTCGAGCTTAGCTTCATCTTAGTTAAGCCCCGCTGCTTAGAGTAGAAGAAGAAAAAAATATATATAAACTTCCAGATAAAAAGATCAAGTTCATTTGAATTAATATCGAATATGTCAAAAGGATCGTGAACAAATACTCATATTAAAAAAATAACAGTTCTATAAAAGCAAGCAAATAAGACGCGATCAATAAATGTCTAAACAAATAATGAAAATAATATAATAAACAAGTCAGAATTGATTTATATTAATCCGACAATTATTCAAATATATTCTATAGTAATGCTGGCAAGCTAAATAAAATATCGTCACTATATTACTCAATTGTTCTAGTTAAGACATTAGTTATGACGATGGTCTACAGAACCAATAAATAGATGAAATAATTTATCATCCACATCATAGTCGAAGCCATCAAAATAGAATAATAGAGAATATAAGCTCAGAAGAGACATCAAATAATTTTTAAGACATTTGAGGGTAAACTCCAACCAAGAAGCCTAAAGTTTCTAATCTAAAAACTAGGAAAAACACCTGTCAATAATAATCTTTAGTCGGAGTTGCATTTGGGCCTTGGAGGTGGTGTGGGACCTCTGGTTAGTGTCTTGCTGCATTTTGAGGTTAGGATGTGCTTTATTCCTTTTTTACTAAATAAATGCCGTCTCCATACATATCGTTCCAATAAAATAGCAACGTCATAACTAAAAAAGCATAATTTTCCAATAAAAGCAGTTGAAAGTTACCTGTAAGTTAAGAAAAAATATTAAAAGTTGGGTAATTGTAAAGCAAAGCATTCCTGACCTAGTGATGGTATTGAAATTCTTAAAAAATTGAAACTTATGTCATTACTCCCATAAAACTTCAATTTCAAACATGACATGACTCAAAATAGGACTTTATGAAAGAAAATGTTGGAAATGTTATATTAGATATGTCGTTCCTGAATTAAAAACCTTCAAAAATAAATAATGCTAAAATTTGAGTTGTCATTTTCTTTTGAAGGAGCGATATGTGTTTATATAAAAATAAATGTACATTTATTTTTTACAGGTATTCGGAAAATTGACCACTGAGGAGGAGAAAAATGATATTTAAATAAGGTGAGGCGAATGGATAAGGGATAGAAGGATTAGATAAAAATATCGAGACAAAAAGAATAAGATAAGAAAAATGAGACTGGTAATAAGGAAAGATCACTGAGGCGCAGAATTTCCTATTTGTTAGAGAAATAGATATGACAAGACGGTTTATTCGAGATTTAGACAGCCAGGGAGCGGAAAGGAAAATAGACGAATCAGATCAGGGCATTGTTGGATTGTCTGGGGAAGGAATTCTTGTGTAATTTAGGGAAGAGTCAAAGGCTCTGATCGACTGAGACAAAGGCTTTTCGAAATCGCACATGACAAAGATTGCAATTTCCTGAATTACTAGAGCGAAAAAGACTTAGGAGAGCATTTTACTCAAGGAATGGGGTGAGTTAGGAGTGAACTTATCTCTCCAGAGGGTTTCGTAAATTCGAAAGGACGGAGATGGAATCCAATATCAGATCTATGGTTTGAAAATAGGCTAATAAGAACATTTTTTACCTTGCGATTGGAGAAAAAAAAGCTTTAAACAGCAAAGTTATAGCATTTTATTCAAATTAAAAAACAACCAACAAAAAGAGGAGTAAAAGGCTTTATAATGAGAATAGTAGGAAAAATCCACTTTTAAAAATGTATAATATATAAATTAAAAAAATAATAAAAATAACTATACCACTACAACCCATGAAGGGTCTAGGATTGAGTACGTCGAAGAGACTGTACTGGAAAAACTGAGATGTTTTTGTATTAAGAAGTTATCCGAATCTAAAAATATAACTTGCCCATAAATTTCTTCGTATGGTAAAGAACTGCCTAATCTGACTTCGTAAATCCGTAGTGTACATAATCTAGGATTCATCTTTGAGTATATTATGATACATACTTTAAATAATTTAAGACTCAAGATATTTCTCACTAATATGCTTAAACAAGACGCGAAATAATGAAAAAGACAAAAAACTCCATTGAATTGACTAACTCAAGAGTGATTTAAATGATTAATTGAGCTATTTTTTGTACAATTAGAACAATGAGGATTAGTCTACAGCAAAGTAAAAAATAAAATAAAATAATAATCATTAAGATCAAATAACTATATCATACACCACTATAGAGATAACTGGTGGATTTATGTACTATACATACATAAATTCTACTTATGGTCCTTTCTTTTCAAATTCTTACATAATGAAAAATCCGATTTTATACTTTCTACACCGGAAGACACATAAAAACTCAACGAACAACTGACAATCATGCGTTAAATAAATGCCGTTTATTAAATTTGAGGTATATGTAATCTGATTAGGATTAAAGTATTCAAATGATATTAATTATACTTTTCAACTGTATAAAAATCTATATAAATAGCAGATATGATGCGGAGTTATCAAGGCATCATTTAGATAAGATTGGACAGGAGATGAATGGAGTGCACTCTGCATCGCTGTCAATGACCTTCTGCAATCAATTCACTAGCCCAATCTAGAAGTTTGTTTTTCTACTATAGCAGAGGGCGACTGAGTACAAATATTATTCAATAATTAATATTAATTATTAGATCATTTCATTTCGGTAAACTATTCCCCAATTTTATATCTATCATGTGAATAAAAGAAGTGCTAAAATAGCGTTAAATATACTAGCTTCATCAGATTATGCTTTTACACTCTTATAGGGATCAATCAACATTAACGACAAGATAACGAAACTTTAGCAAGGGGGTAAAAAACAAGAGATTAGAACTTGCAGCCGAAAAAGGGGAAATGGAAAATTTCTCCTACCTGAATCACCACTGGAAAAAATATAAAATAAAATACACCGTATTATGGCTAATCCGAAATTTCCAAAATTGATTTTTTCACATTTTTTGATAGTTCAGTTAAGGATATTGTCTATCATGACCCTTATCCCCCGGTTTAAATCTGGTTATGAACCTGAAGTTTTGAAAGCAGAAAGTTTTGCTTGGCCGAACTAGCGAAAACATAGGGAAAAGTCGATTTTTTTAAATTTTGGGTTATCCGTTTTTGATCCTGAACACCTAAATTTATAATTTACCAGGTAGTTCCAATAATCATGAGTAATTGGAGTAATTATTAAATGTTATATCTATAAATAGGTTATATAATTGTCAATCGTAATTATATTTTTTTATTAATTTGGTAATTTTATATCAATTTTCATTTAATATATATTAGAGATATCTCGTCAATCATTCCAGGCCTTTCATAAAATACAAATTCATATGTTTATTATATAATGTATATAATGCAATAACACTATATATCAATCTTCCGAAATTCACATGGATTGCAAATTAAGGATGCTTGGTGCCCAAAAGAAAGAATAAATACAAAATTTGTTATGTAAATAAAGGGTTGAACTGGTCATATGCAACGTTCATTTTAAAAAACATAAATGTTAATATTTTATATATGCATTTTATACACTCTACATACACACATTACGTTAACATGTACTCTACATGTAGATAGGTTAATTAATAGAGCAAGCGAAAGATATTTGTTAAAATGGCTTAGACTTCAGTATAAAAAAGGACAAACTTCTGTTTTCTGTTTTAACAGACGGTGTATTTTGACGTTGTTTTATTGCATTAATAATCAACCCAGTAATTAATAATTTTATCGCTAATAAAAGCAAATGAAAAAAATGTAATACAAGGGAATTAATATGAACAGGAAGAAGGCCAGATGGTTGGAAAAAAAATGTCGTTTACCTAAATTGTTATAATTGTATAGAATACTTGTATATTGTAAACAAAATGATTTAAATTGTATTAAACTCATAGAAGGCTGAAAATACAAGAAGCTGCTCGACGTTTTTGCCTACTTCAACATTTACTGGACAAACGCTGTAAGTTCCCAAATAATTACAAAAGACTCATTTACATGACAGTTATCAGACCTATTTGGACATACGGAGTTGAGCTTTGGGGCTCTACTAAACCATCCAATCCATCTCGTATCCATCCAATCCAAAATCTTTCCTAGGCTTCTGAAAAGAAGATTGCCTCGTGACCTTCTACTATAGAACTTTATTGGATTGCTACCAATGGGTAGTTTCTCCACAAGTGTTTTTTTTTCATGTAATTTGTTCATTTTATCAGATTTACTTGTTGTAATATTATTACAGTTGTAAATATCAATAAATTAATCTAAAAAAAAATTGTATTAAACAAAATGATTAATGTAAACAAATGAATGATTTGAAAAACAGCCCAGACCCAAACAAAACCACCTTGGCCGGCTTACAACGCTCGTAAATTCTACACCGGAACGCCTCAAAGTCAATTCGAATTTAATTTATAAAAGTTTACTTATAGTAAATAACAGACATTTATTTTTCCTTATCGATAAAAGGAAATATTCAACTGTTAATTATTTAAAGAATGTCAAGAATGCTCTTAAAGATAGGATATATCGTTCAAAATATATGTAGTGCCACCATTAGCATCTTAATAGCTGGGGCTCAATACGCGATAAATTACCTTATGTTATTAAAAAAAAAAGAAGAAGGAAGAACAAACAAGACTATATTTAGAACAGATTATCCTGTTTATTCATTCATCCTAACCCGTCAGTAGAGGCTGGAATAAGCGAATGTTCTATAACACTTGGGAACATTCCCATTCAGATTAATTGAATAAAAAAAATAAGACTAAGGATGGAGGCGATATATATATTTTCTTTTCGGACAGCAACATTATTCGCAATTGCAACTCAATGTTTTTCTATAGAAATAAAAGGAATAGGAACATGAAATTGAGTTCTCCAGCACGCAGAAGGTAAACGGCTGGAACAAAGCTACCGAGCTACCTTTTAATTAAACTATTGGGGGAAATTAATGAGCTCATTATAGCGAACAGATCTTTATCTCATGGGGTTAGCAGCCCATGATGAGGTCCGGACTGGAGAGTGATAAATTGTCATGGTGATGTCTCTAGCAATCACCCTCTTGTCGGTAACCTTATTTGGTTCACTTCTCAAATATCTGATCATGCAGGCTACCAGGAACCTTCATCACAATAATTAAAAAAGAGGGACGCTTCATCGCATTCATTTATCCCATATAAACTATAACTTGTAAATAAATTATTTCAATTTCAACTCCTGCCTGAGAATACAGAGATTGTAGATTTCCTTATTTATTTCACGAAGCAAAGAGATATTTTCAGACAATCTTCTTTTTCTATAGATTCAGGGAAACTAGATCCGGTTTATATACGTATTTATTGAGACTTATTATAAATCCAAATGGAATGCATCGAGCTCGAAAGGAATCAGTATTGAGAAAATGTATGACTCTGAGTTAAATGTAGACACAATAATCTCCTTGGGAAGAAAATCACTACTATTCGAAAAACGTTAAGGACTAAAAAAACTATAATAATGAAAAGAAGTTAGAACTAAAGAAAGAAAGTTCATTACCACAGAGAAACGATGTAGGGCCTGTCCTTGAGCAGGACTGAAAAACTGACTTCATCTCATCTCACCACAGCTTCAGTGAACCAGCTAAGGTGTTTTAACCTTTCTGGGACATTGAGACTTGTACTAATACTTCTAAAGGAATAGGATTCGACGCCAGAAACGGGCAAGGGTTAAGGGACACTAAGTGGAGTACACGGTCCTAGGGGAAGGGACTGAAGGAAATTGAGTGGTTTGTGTGTTAAACTGTTTCCGAAAGGGAAAAGATATATCTTAAGTAGATGCAGTCCGAAGTTGTAACTCAAGTACTTTAAATTATAGCCTCTTAACGTTTTAGTACCCACGATGTCTATCATCGACAGGGTGACACTATGGCACGTGTCTACCTTTTCCCAGGTAACGGCCGACTTTCTATGGCTAATGTAATTCATCATTAAATATTGAAAATCCTGGTACTCTAAGGACCCGATGGCCTTTGGATGGTCCGTGGGTGGCGCAGGCGACATCGACAGGAGGATCCCGAAGAGAGATAGAAAGCGGAGTTATAGCTACAGGGGCACTACTTAGGGGTAATTACCAATATCAGATATCGTCCAAGTTGGCCCACTAATAATCCTTCCTACTTGTCTTATCTATCTGAACTCCCATCCTCTTCTAACTCTCCGGAGGACCTTGAAGCTAATACCGATCTGTATATGTATCGAGGCGAGGAAGTAGAGAATTTAGAAATTCAATAAATGCAATATAATTAAATTGATAATTATATTCATAAAAAACAAAATTTAACAGGAATAAGAAATAAGCTGCATTATTTAAAAAGAAATCATGAGGAAAAATATATATGAGGGTGACATATGGTGCAGTGGTTAGCATATCAACCTGGCTAACCCAAGATTACGAGTTAGTAGCCTGGCAGGTTGCCTTAGAATGTTTTAAAAGGGAGTTGAAAATCCTTGGATGTGCTTTCCTTCGGAAGGGACGTATTTTGGAAGTCTGTAAGACCTCAGTTAATCGTTGAAGATATCTTCTATACCTTGGTAAGCAAAATTGATAACTACCATTGTAGCATTGCCCGATCATCCATAGCGGCATAAAGTTACAATAAATGAAAAAACAAACAAAAATATATAAGACATGATACATATAACAAAATATATAGTCCTCTTATATGATAGGACCGAAGAGGACTAAGTAATATTTATTCGTTGAACTCACAGAAGGATATAAATTAAGTACATTGTTTTGAGAGTTTGTTATCAATCACTTGACATAGTTTCACTTCTTCATTATTGCAATCACGAAAATTATTTACAAGATACGTAAAACCAAGAAATATTCATAAAAAAAAGTTCTAAAATTAGACAATGCTTGTTATGCACCTCTGAAGGATTACTTTAAAAGAAATTTATGATGACGAATATATCAGGGGGCAAAAGATTAAAAATTGACAAACAAAAAGAGAGCTCTTTATTCCAACTGATGGCAATAGGTACTTATTGTATTTAAATTGGCTATTTATTTCAATATAGAAGTGGTCGATCCCATTCCCAGAAGTCTTCTATTACTTCGACGGTGAAGAGAAATGACTCCCTCTGTATTTATCTCGTTAAACTTATTCACTTAGTAAAAAATATTTGTTTTACTCTGTCAATGTGTTTTCCTTAATTATTGAAATATTTAGCAAGGGATGATAGAACATCTGATTTTTTATTTCTAGCTTGAGGTAGAAGAGAAATCTTGATTGTTTCTAAAGACATTATTAAAAGAAAGAAATACATGCTTGTTAAAAATAACTTATTATTAGAGTAATTTATTGGCGTAATACGAGTATATAAACCCATTTTCATTTTAGTATTTAACGGTTTATACGATTTATAGCTCTTAATATATTTTTATTTAAACCGATACAATCATTATTAGGAACTGGAAATATCACTCAAGAGCGTACCAGAAGCCTATTCATCCTTTCATCATCTGCCGCCGAAAGATTCCATCCACTGGAAGGGATGGAAGACGGGAGTTGATGACTTCTCACACCCTCAGGATCCCTGGACTCTTGGTTCAAAAGATGGCTAGGCATTGCCGAAACTCAAACTGACACAGAAGAAAAAAAAAATAAAGAATAGGAAATGGCCTTTTTAATTTATTGGGGTGGTTTCAGTGTCAAATAAATTATTACCACTTTTTTTTTCATGTTTATCACCAGATGTCGGCTATAATTAATATTTAGATATGAAATCTTCGACTTTTATACTAAGGGAGAAAAAAAGTGCTCCTTTGACAACAAAGATTAATGTAAATTAAATCCACAATTACTTATCATCTTTGAATATGAGGTTTTCTGAATAGATGACAGTTTGATATAATTTTAAGCAAAATTTTAGATATTTTCGAATGATATGACTGTAGGAGCAATTTAGATAAATCAATAAATTTATTACCAACAAACCTCTTTTGTTTCCGGACTTGAAGTATGTGACCTCGTTAAAATAATATTATAGGTGTTTCTTTGTAAAAAATTTGTACACGCACAAATACAGACTGTTTCTTTCGTTATTTCTTTTGTTTGTTATTTCTGTTGCCACTTTTGTTGTTAATACCAAGATCAATAAATCGAGTTAATGCTATAAAACAACGATATTTATGAATCCTAGAACCCTAGTTCCTGGTTCCAATTTGCCCAAATTTCTTTATTGTTTATCGCCCAGAAATCCTAATTATCTGATACACATTACGTAAATTGTAACATCCACGACATCTAACCGCTCCTACTTATTCAATAGTGATTAACGAACATTAGAACAACCCTTCCAACAGATGGTGTGATTCCTTTCTCTATTTATCGGAGACATATGTTATCGCAGCCTAACACGTGTCTAGGGACGATTTGCGACGCCAACCGCTTCGCATCTAATTCTGTCCAGGACCTAACACCTTAGTATCTCCGGATGTACGGATAGCACGATCTGACGCTTTGGAGAGGAATGAACGTGGTTGGAAAAACAGTGATTTTTTTATTTTGCTGTTCTACTTGGCTACATTTCATCATTTCGGCTTTAATAGTTACATTATGAGATAGAAAATAAAGTTAATCCATAATGCCAAGATCACAGCTGCAGCGCTGTGAATAAGAGATAACGTTGAATTTTATCCAAATTGAGTTTCGAAGGAAGATGAGTCGTATCTTCTCGCAGTGAACAAGTAGCTAAGTCAAACCTTGTCATGAATTTATTTATATTTTTGTATTTATTTCTCATCCTCCATCTATATTTACATAATTCACAATATATAAGAGCCAAAGCTATTTCATATAACTTAAAGGCTAGAACCTTCCATTACCATTAAGTCTTTTAAGGCATGGCATATATATATATACAGGTCCGCTGAAGGCGGTTTTTACAATTGAATGGGGAGAGCGGGAACTGAAGGATTGAAGGATCTCAGTATTAAGTACTGCTTGTCATGAAATGGGTTTACTTATCAAATTCAATTCCAAGATAAAGAATACGATAATTAAACGATGCCACTTTCTTCAGTACAATTAAAACATTTTGGACAATATTCTACTTAGCCAATTATTCTCGGGGCTAAAGATACAATTGTAATATAATTATTTCACCAATTGAGTAGATTAACTAATAAAGCATTTTTATTGACATATGTTGCAGTAAATACTTCTCGAAATCGGGGTAGCCTGTCAAAGATGATGGGTCGTCCCTATGTGATTAAATAAATAATAATAATTAACTAGACAGAGGTTCCTTCAACACGGATTCAATAAGAAATAAAATAAACAAGGCGATTGAAAGGGAACGGAGAGTAATAGGTGGCTAATAGGCATGAAACCACGGGCTGGAGGGATGTTGGCAAAACGACGAAAGGCGGTAAAAAGAAGAGCGATAACTGAGTGGGGGGCCAAACTCGTAAATACCTTGCCTCAAAGAAAAGCGCCGGGGTATTATGTCAGTCTGTCATGAGGCGGTGTGGTCCGGGCGGGTTCTGTAGAGGTAGAGGAATTGAATACTGGCGGATTCATAGCGTGGTCGTAACGGATCTGGAGTTGAAGTCACCTGTCAGCAGTGAATTACCAATCGGTAGGAAAGAACGGGTGAGCTTCGAGCATCTTATAGCATCTTAAGATCAGGAGGACAGACTCATTCAAGTCTGGCAATAATGAAACAAGATTTTAACAAAAAAAAATTTCATCTTGAAAAATATTAGTTGATCTTATAAATTCTCTTTAGTAAGAAGAACTAAAAGCCAACGTTTCGACCTACATTGCAGGTCTTCTTCAGGGCTAAATACAATTTAAAGTAATATATAGCAAAACCTGTATGTAAGGGTCTAGGGTTCAGTACATGGAAGAGACTGTACTGTTTTTTTGGACAACGGTTGTGCAGGGAGGTGATTTGTCCTAGATCACGATCAGCCACCTGGTTTTTCCTCCTTATTTTGGTACCCACTTTATAGAGACTGGCAGAGCCCTAGGAGGGTCCTAGATCCCTTTGGGTCCATTCCCGGCTGCTAACAGAATGAACATTTTTCGTTAGTTTAGTAAAGCAATGCTTCATGCTCCCAAAACTTCAGGTTCAGAACCGGACTAAAAACATGAGAAATTAGGCGGAAAAGTGTAAAATTTCACATTTTTCGCTAGTTTAGTCAAGCAATTTCTTCCAACACTAAAATGTAATGATTTATAATACATAATTTTATATAATTTGGCCTAACTATCTACTACGAAAATATAATCATTTATTCAATCATTCATCATTCAATCATTCATAATCATTCATCGCAAAAATGGCGGGAGCACACTGGGGCTTTAGGATCTAAAACAGAAAAGGTTTGTCCTCGACCGGCATGGGCCTTGGATAGCTCAATTGGCAGAGCGAATAAGAAACTCTTAATTACTTTTAATTTTAATGTTTATTGATCGATAATTTATTTTCTCTTCTTGATAACTTATAAAGGGGAAATTCAACATTTAATGATTACGTTGTTGGCGTAGATACTTAAGCCACCCACATTCCGTGTTAGACAACATTGCTGGATTATAGTATTAAAAAATGTGAAATGTAACACTTTGTAGGCAATGTTCGCATGGTTTTAGTCCGGTTCAGAAACTGAAGATTGGGTAGCATTAAGCGTTGATTAACAAGCGAAAATATGAAAAAGACAATTTTTGAAATTTGTAGTCATCCGGTTTTGATATGAAAAATAGGTTATAAAAATTTTTTGGCTGAATTATATTTACTATCCCTTTCACTTCGAAAAAAGCTCCAATATGATCGATAATGATCAGGGATATAATTATATGTAATTAGAGTTCTTCGATGAACATTGAAGATTCGAGATGCATTCAGTGTTTTTTTATATTTATTTATCGGTCGATAATTTATTTTCTCTTCCCTATATTTTATAAAGGATAACGATCAATTTTTCGTAGTCAAGACACGTATAAAATTATGTTCAACAGAAGCCCCAGCAGGTGGTTAATAATCTATAAAAGTTCGCATTCCTCTCAAAGAACATACTTAAAGCAACGTCGATAAAACGCTCTTGTATGAGGTTCACGAAAATGCCGATAAAAGAAACAGGAAGGCTCGTGGTGTACAACCTCAACCTCCTCCGAGCAGAGTTGACCATTCTTTCGAGCTGTAGTGTGGTTTATGTACCCGGCGACCTTTTAGGGTGTAACAATGTCGGTGAAATAAGACTACCTGCTGAGTAAAAGCGATATAAATTATTCCCTGTCCAAAATAACAGCAATTTCATCAAGAATACAAGCTATTTCGCAAGAGGTGTCTGCATAAAAGATCAAGAGTTCTGGCATAACCAATTTATATCCGACGATTTTATGGTCGCATCTTTGAGAAATAAAAGGTTCGGCCACTGTCACTACATAAATCGATGCCCTGGTCAATATAGATAATGTGAAATGTCACTTTTAGGGAATAAATATCCCAATTTACTACCAAATCTAGGATTACCAATTAATGAAATACTTCTTGATAAGCACAAAATTGAAAAGAAAAGAAACAAATATGGAACAAAATAATCCCATCTTGTGATTACTTTGTTACATATTTGTAAATATGTAACAGATGTTGGAAGCATGTTTTATTACTTTTATATCAAATTTGATTAGTTATAAGAGAGGCTTTAGAGATTTTAGACAGACAATGTTTTGACTCTTCTTTTTAACGTAAGAAATAAAATTAATCAAATTCTTGTATGAGAAGGAAATAGTTGAATGGATGATACAATGGAGGATGGAGATAGTTAGGGGATGCAGTCAAAAAAACACCAAATAAGTAGAAGACTTATATTTAATGTATGCCGACGTTTCGACCTACCTTGTAGGCCATCTTCAGGGCTATGAGAGAGAAAACAAACAGAACAAAAATATATAAAAAACGTCACAGTAACAAGAATATAGTAACATGTAATGCAGAAAAGTAAACTAGTGACAGATATATAATTTAAAGATAACGAATATAAAATACAGAATAAACGTACAGAAAGGATAATAATGTAAACATAATTGAAAGGGAAAGAAAAATGAGAAGGTAAACGGAATGATACAAAATGAAAAGATAAAATATATATTCTTTGGCATCATATTTTGTTTTATTTTTCATACATTTTACTTGTGTAACCTCTAGGAGTCTATTATCATACATTTTATATCTGTTATTAAATTAGTTTTTTTCTAAATTCTTTATATCTCACCTTTTTATATTTTAATCTTTTAATCTTTCCTTTTGGCTTCTCATTATTCTGTCCCTTTCTATTATGTTAACATTATTATCTTTTCAGTACATTTATTCTGTATTTTATATTCGTTATCTTTAAATAATAAATATGTCACTATTTTACTTTTCTACATTACATGTTACTATATTCTTGTTACTGTAACGTTTTTTATATATTTTTGTTCTGTTTGTATTCTGTCTCATAGCCCTGAAGATGGCCTGCAAGGTAAGTCTAAACGTCGGCACACATTAAATAAAATTCTTTTACTTATTTGGTGTTTTTTTTTTTTTTTTACTTCATCACCCAACTATCTCCATTCTCTATTAAATCAAATTCTATCATAGCATTAGAAATTCCTTTTTACTCGATTGTCTTAACTTTGTCTTTGTATTGGTTTAACGTTTTGTGTGCCTTTCCTTTGCCGTTTAAACCGCGGTACATCAATAACAGTAACTACTTCTTTTTTTAACGACATTCAATTTCAACAAAGAATCAGTTTCATTCTATCCCATAGGAGTTCAAGATATTCAAAACTTAGAGATGCACTTCCACAGTTTTTCTTAGCACTTAACATGCCAGCAAATATTCGAGGATATAAAGACCATTATCTAACGTTACAAGAAAACTGAGAGAGTGAAACGTTAGATTAGTAAGAAGGAGCCTTCTTACCGCAGAACAGCCTTAACTGGAATTAAGACATGCAACAGAACACCTTCATTGGGAACACTGAAGAACGTAATAACATTCTGCGCCATGGCTTAGAGAAAGACACACTGTAGAAACTGAGCCAATATGAGAATCTCTACCATGTTATAGGATATATCTTAAGGCAAGTATGGGGAGTTATTCCCAAATCAAAGAGGGACCTAAAATGTTGAGATGATTTTAGGAGATCACGCACGCCTATGATTTGTGTTAAATCAATGCAGATTGTCTCTAAAAAAAATGCCAGGCCACACAAGACCTGATTACCTGAACACATCCGTTGCACGAAGTCCGGGCCTTAATCCAATCAAGCATGCAAAGGATAAAATAAAAAGAAAGTGCTCTGGCAGCTTTTACCTCCAACTAAGAATGAAGTGCTGAAGATTGGATGTATAATATGTCGGATGATATCCTACAAGATTCAACTAGCAAACATTTTACGATTTTTGCTTTTTAACTCTTTACGAAAATAGAGCCACTCAATAAAAGAAGTTATTAAAGCTACAAGATGCAATGCCCCTCGTTAAAATTATTACATTTTAATATATTTAAATTTTATTCAAACCGATTTTTTTTTAAAAGAAACTTATAATTCTAATTAAATACGTTCAATTTTGAAACTTCTCTTGATAAAATCGTTTAGTTAAAATTTAACAAACTTTTGTAAACGAACGAGTATTTCAAGTTTTTTCGGTTATTTTGAAGGAGAGTTCATCAGTGAAAAGCATCTCACTCACTAGTCCACTCGCTCTATACTATAAAATAAAAAAAAGGTTTAATTACCGATAATCGCTACGTTTAATAATTAGCAGCATTCTATAACTTCGAAAGAATTAGTATTTAATTTTGGTCCTATCTCATTATTTTTTAAATAAAATTAAAAGCGAAAGAAAATGAAATTTATCTCTGGAATATGAAATGAATTCTATAAATAAAATGTGGGTTTATGGCGTCATTCTAATAATTTAAAATAGATGAATACACATACTGAGATGCTTTTTATATTATACTATATTATATGTATGCTATTTTTATAACTTAAAGTAGTAAGTATCAATAATATTATACTTTACATTCACTTCACTACTTCTTTCCTAAGCAGCATCAACCTCTTACTTTTAGGTGCCGTAAATGATCACTTACCTGAAACAAAGTAAAATTCAAGGTTAGATACTGATAGAAACTCTTATATCATTAAAGCTTAAATGTACAAAGCTGTAGTTCCATAGGAGTATAATTGTATATATATCCAATACATCACACTTTCACATTTTTTCTTCACTTATAATCAATATTAGATAAGTTTGAGTAAAAATTGGTTTTATATCTCAAAGCCGAATTTTAACGGTTATAAACTCAACATTTTTCTTACATTTACTCCTAAAATATAATGCCAGATATAATGCGTTTGCTTGAAAGTAGACTAATTTTTTAGAACCGTATAAGTCAATAATTTTTATTTATGGTGAACAAGAAATTCTAGCTAAAACAACGAGGAGGATTTCGTGATATGGAGCAATGTGCAAGAGACTTATCGTATCACGGAGACTATCACAAGAATGTTATTATTATTAAGAACTGCCTAATGTAAAAATAAAACGGGGACAAAATTTTCCCTTCATAATTTATGCAACGATACATTGAATAGCAATAGGTCTTGAACAGAAATGGAGGGGAGAATAAGTGGGCATGCTCACCTGTTCAAAGTTAGGCTTTCTATTTATTCTTTTCTTCAATGCTACCTATCTTGGCATTTCTTTAAACAACTCCTTTCAGCTCATTGGGAAAGCGCAGAAATAAAAATATAAATATTTTTTTAAGTACTAAAATAAAGCAGCAAATTATACCTAAGCAGCAATTTATTGGAAAAAAGTTCTGTCAGGCTGATTCTAGAAAATATCCAATATCACAGAAATTACACATTAAGGATACATTTAGGAAGAGAGGAAGCTAATAAACTTAATTATTAATGGTTAATGATTAATTATTAGTTAGGTAATTATTAGTTAATTACTAGAAAATTGTATTTTTTATTTTTGTTTTCAAATTTTCAAAATAAACGAAACTCCTCAGTTTATCCTGTAAGTCATATACTTGTCTCAAAGCCATGTATGCCTTGGCAGTTGCCACAGGTCTATTCTGTGTTTGGGTATGAAAAATCGCTAATCCAGAAGATCCTGTACAGGATAATGAGATAAATAAAATTATGTTTGTTTCTTATCAAAGCGTTATTTAAACTATTATTCATTTTTAAGATATGATTACACAGGTCAGGAAATGAAAACCTTCTTTTATAGTCATAAACGTAAAGAATTTTAACCGTAGAGGTATAATTTAATATTATGTGAATACATAACTAGCGATTGGAGTGGCTCAATGGTTAGTGCTGAGTTGCTGTGCCGATGGTCCCGGTTTCATATCCGGCTAGAACAGATTTTATTTAATCGGTTAACAGCTAGAGTTGGATCCTTTTGGATCTTGGACACTTCTGCGATTCGTCCAGCTTCTATGTAGTGGGTACCCAAAAAAGAAGGAAAAACCTGGATGAGCTTGATCTAAGTCATATAATATCCCAGTACAACCATTTTATAGAAACAGTAGTCTCTAACATGTACTGAACCCAAGACTTATCATGAATTGTAGTCGTACATTTTTTTTAAATTTTTTTTTTGGCGAATAAAAACTATATCAAGAAGTTGGAATTTGGAAAAAAAGAATATTAACGCATCCCAAGTTCTAGTAAATAAAGCTAAGAAGGAAATCAAACAGAATATTGTTGATAATGCTAATATTGGTACAAGATCCAGGCTGAGGAGGATCTACTCAAGTTGAACAAGCACACGACCACTGCTATGTTTACACTGTTCAGCGGGATCTAGAAAGGGCCTATTGAGACAGGCACTTTTAATTTACGACAGGGCGGCCTGGAACGAGCCAGTTTCCTAAAAGGATAACATTTCTCCCCCCAATAAAGGTTCCTGCTCTAGATAAAAAAGTTAATTGAAGGGAAGAGGGCTATATGAAGCCGTAAAGGTGTCAACATCAGTCCTCATTTGCATAAGCTGCCTCCCTCTTCGTGGATCCGCCGGGTCCTCAACGGCACCATTCTGGGGTTTATTGATGGAACGAGGGGGACAACGGGAGTAGGGGACTCCGAGTAATTAAGATTAGTCAAGGGGGCAAGTTGGAAATGACCTGAAGAAGATGTGCTGTTCTGGATAAAAGCATAATAAAAACAACAAAACATAAACTTAGGTGAAATAAAAAAGGCGGCGAAACATCTAAAAGGTCTGGAAAACAAACTGAAAAAGTTATTTTAAATTAAATGGCTATCTTAGAAGAGGCATCGTCGAGTAAAAGTAAAGTAAAACAAGTGTGTAATATAATCACATCCATACAAAAATAAACATTCTTATTAAAATAAACATTCTTAATAAACATTCAATTGTCATTAATTAATGATTTACTGATATATTTTATCAAACACTCCTGACTTAAAGCAAGGAAAATACACATGAGGCGTTCAGGAACAAAAGCGGATAACTCCAAAAGTTTAATAATTGACTCTTTTGCTAGCTTAGTCAAGCAATTTTGTTTAACACGACGCTTTGCCGCCTTTCCCTCATGTCTTTAGTTCGATTCTGAAATTGGGATGGGTAAGTTTCTATTTATTGGATAATTTGTAGCTGATACTGAAAAGTATTGGGTACAAGGACCGGATACGATCGAAATGTACCCGATACGAGTATCTGTTGGATACTTGACTACGCGAGTCAAGCAATGGGGTGAGAGATTCTACCAATGTCACCCTACCTCTTTCTAGATACTTGTATTCACTGACTATTCAGTATCAACTACTAGTCAGTATCTACTACAATCTCTACCGCACCTGCTCCCTGCTAGACCAGATAGATGCGGCTTACAATGTTAAAAAAATAGAATGAATAAACAAATCGTTTATTATTTTTCATTTAGTTTTTAAAAATTCTAATTATAAGTCTACATGTTGGCCGTGAATTTTTCCTTAATTTAATAATTTGAAATGAGAATTCCTTTTTCTACAATATCATACTATAATGTAAAGGCAATCGACATAGATGATTGAAATCGGGTGCCAAAAAAAATTGTTCGAAGAAATTGATAAATTTTTCTCGCCAATTTTTTACTTTCAACAGTAAAAGAATTTACATCGTTTCAAAGAAAAATATTAGTTTCACAAAATTAAAAAACAGCACCGGAATATTACACGTGTAATAATAATATACACGTGTCTTGGAACGTGAATAGAAAGAGTTTGAGGTAGGGTTAACAAATATTATTTTTTTGGTCAATTCCATAGCTTTAAAAAAATAATTAACCAATAAAAAACATGATTATAATCATTTGATGCCTCGTGTAGGTTAGGAGGAGAATTACTCTTTTTCCGTTAAAAATGATAACAAAAACTGATGCCCCAAGAAAGGCTTCTGTGTAGCGTATTAGAAGAGTATGAGTCGGGATAACTGTATTCAACTACAAAAATATCAAGTAAAAGTATCAGATACAGAAAAGTATCCGTATCACTTGTATACAGATACAGGAAAATCCAGTATCTACCTATGACTATTCTGAACCTAAGGTTTAGGCAGCAGGTAAATATATAAACACATGATATAAGTAAAGGTAACCACTAATGAAACAATACCCAATGCATACAAGAGTATATATGAAGTATAATATAGGAGTATATATGGATATAATATAATAACTGTATATATATTATATCTAAAGGCACGGTGATTAATTAGTCGAATTTTTCCCAAAGTGATTTTCATGTATTCAGGGCAGCGAAATTATTATTGTTGTTATTTTTGTAGTGAAAAAGGGGCTAAGTCAGGTATTGTCGTGAATAAGAGTTAACAACTTATAGTACAACTCCATTTTATTATATTACAGCGATTTCGCTTCCCTCAATACATTTATCTCTCTGAGGAAATTTGGCTTAACCATTTATTCTTCGGTGCGGCTTATATATTAACTAGCTTATGACCGCGGCTTCGCTCGCGTGGAATTTGGTCTGCCACATAAAGTTTCTTGAAAGATCATTTTAAATAAATAATATAATTACTTTTTTTAAATATAAGTTACTCGTACATCCAAAATTTCAGATGTCTAACATCAAAACTGACAGATTCTATACATCCTTTGAATCCCTATTACATTAAAAGGAAAACCCTTGGAGTGGAATTATCCCAATTTTTTTCTCAAACTATACAAAGAACCTATCTACAATTTTCAAGATGCTAAGTTCCTGATTTGCCTTTAATACTGTACTATACGGGGAGGGCACATGCCCCCGTAACCCCACATAAATCTTCCCTTGCTGTGTATATGATGTATAACCTATTTTACTCAATGAGTTTCATCCAAATCCGTTCAGTAGTTTTTGCGGATTGAGTAACAAACATAAATACAAACATTCGCATATATCATATTATTATGATATCATAACAATAGTTTCACTCATGTTCATTCTGTTATTTCAACAACTATGATCATGTGATTTTCCTTTAATTATGTACAATAATGAATTCTCCACAGTACCTAAAAACTGTCGGGAGGGGGGGGCACGTGCCCCCGTACGCCCCCCCCCTAAATCCGCGCTTGCTATAGCCTATGTGTTATTCTGATGTATAACCTATATTGCTGTAAAGTTTCATCCAAATTTGTTCAGTAGTTTTTGCGTGAAAGAAAGACAAACATACAAAATTTCACATTTATAATATTAGTAAGATATTACGAAGAAAAATTACAATGCTAGAAGCTCTATTACTTTTCAAGTTACCCTGATAATTTCACCGCCTAAAAACCACTGAATTTACCTCTATAATAAACGCATTTAATAAATATTTTAAAATGGAGACAAAATGCATATTCGATACTTGATATTAGAATCAACTATGAAAGAAATCATTATGTTTGAATTGTTGTCAGACAAATTTATGATAATTAGTATAGGTACAGTACAGATAAAGGCCACGGTACAAGCTGCGTGGCATTATTGAGTTTTTTAAACAATACGAAAGAATTTTAATGTGTGAAGAAGAAATTTGTTTTAAAATTTATTTATTGATATCTACAATTGTATTACAATAATGCAACAAGTAAATAGGCTAAGTGATATATAATGACGTGATAATGACAAGTAGAGAAACTACCCA
This sequence comes from Arma custos, assembly GCA_037127475.1. Lineage (NCBI taxonomy): Eukaryota > Metazoa > Arthropoda > Insecta > Hemiptera > Pentatomidae > Arma > Arma custos. The sequence continues at coordinate 90,347,741 of CM073759.1, forward strand.
CTGGTAGTACTCAAATCAAAGTTCAAGTAAGGAGGTCACGTGGCCATCTTCTTTTCAGACGCCTCGGAGGATTATCGGGAATTGAAGAGGAAGCTAGGTTTGAAACTAGAGGGTTTGAGTGGTAATGAAGTTTGTTATGAAAGGATAGATACCGGGTTCATGCCAAATCAGCTACAAAAGGGACATTAAGGTCGTTATGGATAAGTTTATTGTTAACAAAATAAGGAGCATTGAGGATTTTACGAAGGATTTTGGATTGTAAGGATTGGATACGAGAGGAATTCGATGGCTTAGTGGAGCCCCAAAGCTCTACTCCGTAAGTCCAAATAGGTCGTATGATGGTCATTTGTAGTTAATTGGGAGCTTAGAGCGTTTGTCTAGTAAGTGTTGAAGTAGCCTGAAACGTCGTGCGGTTTCTTGTCTTTTCAATCTTGTATGAGGATTCCAGGTTAATCGTTTGTCAAGGTGCTACCCTAAGTATCGGATCTGTTCTACAGGCACCAGAGGAATATTATTAAAGGATACTGTAGGGCAGGATGAAGAAGAAATAAAGAATTAAATACAATAAAACTAATATTATATATTCCACTTTTTAATTGATAAATTTTCATTAGACTCTTAAGGCTTAAACACTGATTTTAGTGAAAGTTTTTATCCAAGTAAAATTCGGGATTTTTTTCTATACAACATATTTGGCCTTTTCGGGCGGAATATATTGAACGTTCGATTTATAAAGGTGAAAGTTCGATGTTTTTGTGTTTTTTTACCAACAAAAACAAGGTTGGCAAGTCAGCTCAGAATCGATACATCGCTTACAGAATAAATGATTAACTGTCTATAAGTGTAAATTTTAAAAGGATATAATAATCATTTATAAAATAATGACATACGTGATTAAAATGAGTAAATATGTTAGTTTTTTAATTGCTCATTTTAAACAGATATACGCGTTATCATGTAATGAATACCGAAACCTTAGTTGCAAACTCTTTTTTCTTTTAAATTAAATAAATTAATTATTTTAATCTAAATTTATTTATAGTGATGAGAACATGGAACAGATAAGGACATATTTAGTTTATTAATAATAAAATACACCGCGAGCTGGGTAGCGCAGAGAGTAGAGTGCTGACTTTCTGTTTTGAGGATTCCGTGCTTGAACCGTCTGTGTCTAAGTTAAATAATAAATTATTTAACTATCCATAGATGAATCCTGTTCTTGGGCGAGATTCTCCTGGGACTCACCCAGCCTCTATTAAATTGGCATCCTTAATAAGGGAAGAAAACCAGGCGGTTGACCGTGATCTCGGACAAACCACCTCTCAGCAAAACTGTTTAGAAGAAACAGTGCAGTCTCTACCACCTACTGAATCTAAGCCTCTTCGAGGGTTATGGTACAGTTGTTTTTAATTTTATTTACTTTTTATTATTACCAATTTTAGTATATAATTATTCAGTTATAGGAAGAATAATGAATCACAATAGAATTTTATATAAAACATATTTACAGATTTTCGGAAAATTATTATGCTGAACTCACTGTAGATAAAGACATTTTTAATTGAAATTTTTTACTTCAAAAATCTTTTTGACAGGGAGAAATTTAAGGCGTGAAACAAATTGAATATTTTTTAAATGTATTATTAAAATTATAAAAAAACAATAACTTTATTTTTGAAGCGAATGAATAACTCCGTAATTGATTATTGATAATTTATTTTTACTATTTTAACGATGTCCTATCAGGCCCACTTATATACCAATTTTATTAAACAGGTTGTCTATCCATTATGATAAGCTTGACACTTCCAGTATTAAATACAATGTTTAAAATAAGAGAGAAGAAAGAAATAAGAATAATAAAACACGATTGGAGCCTGAGTTATCAAAGATCAATACCGACATAATGATAGGATGGGGGTAATCTGATTGTCCTTAAAACCAAATTTGAATGGAATCGTAGGCAGGGAGCAGCGCTTGCAGTTCACCAATTAACTATACTTTAAGTAATTGTTATTTTATGTTTTAATGATGTAATCAGCAAATATATTATTGTTATTTTTCTTTGTTATTATTATAAATGTCGCATTAAATTATCTAAACATTGCTTTCAAAAACATGTTGGAAAGGCGTTGATAAAAACATCAAAAAGAGAGTATGCCACGTTAATATTGTATATTATTTACATAATTCATTCCTTTTAAAACGATTCGTTATTATCAAATATAAGTAATAATTTATAAAAAAATACCAAAATTGAAAAAAACCAAGTGGGAATCCAATTCCTTTTCAAAAATCCCTTTCCAAATCCTGAAAAGACTAACATGACAACAACAAAAATTAACAGCTAAATGAATTTTCACTTTTAAGCATCCTAATCCTCGGTGAACGAATCCATTGTATGGATTACGAATAACTTCTATAGAAAAAACAGATATTGATTGGCCAAGAGATTAATTTATAGGCTGAATTCACATTTGAGAAATCACAAAAAACACAATAGACAAATAACTTTATTTTGCGACCATGTACCTATAGAATGACTTAAATGTGAAGATTAAACAGAAAATTAACTGGCCAAAAAGCTAATGAATAAAACACATTAACATATCAATTAAAATAAATAAAATTGTCATAAACCATTTTATGACAAGAAGATTTTATCGGACAACAACAACCTAAGATTAGCAATAAGTGACCTAAACAATATCGAATAAAATAAATTTTAAAAAAGGGCATAACACAAGTAATGCAGAGCCAATAAATAGAAGACTATAAGAGACGCGAGCTTACACAGAGGAGAGGAAAGACAAGGAACATATTTACCAGGCTTGTTCAAATGTTGACTCGCAACTGATGAAGCAGACAATGTGGGAAAAAGAAGGCTTCAACAAATAAACACTAAGGGAACTAAAACAAACCAAAAAAAAAAATCAAAATACCAAATTACTGTGTGTGTGTGTGTGTGCTAACTCTAATAATAATAAAAATATAATAATGATCTTCTTTAGGAAAATATTCGGAAAAAGATAAATACGAAAGATTAAATTACAAATTATTTCATTTTTAGCTGAGATTGAAACACTATTTTTTTAACAACTCTTTGGACAAAAATCAACTGTAACTGCTTAATAATACGTTTTATCAGTAAGCCGTTAGTCATAAAACTGTTTAATAACTCTTAAATACAAGTTCTATTATAAAAATTTTTTTTTTTAATCCATAAAATTACCATAAAAAAGTTTTTGTTAAACATTTAATTATATATTCTTTACACAAAAAAGTTTTAAAAAACATATTAAATTATGATGGAATGTCATAACTATTAAATCTAATAAATTTCAGTGTTCTAATAAAATATTTCAATATTACCTTTAAAGGGGAGATTATTGTAAAAAAATAAATATCCAGGAATCGTGTATTCTTAGTAATTATACATATCATTATACATAATAATACATAGTGATAATCATACATGGTTTCCCAGTAACTCAAGTTATAATCTTTAAAATATATTTTGATAACCTTGGCAGTGAAACTGTTGAACATATTTTGCTAATTAAATTATCTCAAGTAAGCATAATTAATTCTTCATTTAAACATTTTACAGTAAATAGGATTATAATAACAGTTTAAAAAAAATATGATGTTAGTTGAAAAATAAAATTTTGGAAATAACTTCTATCGATAAAAGTAAAAGTTAAATACATAAAATCATTGATAAATCTATCATATAAATATAAAACTTATAAAATGTGAAATTTTAATTTTTAATAATAAAAGTTGACTGATTATTTCGGTCCCAGATCTTTATCATTGGAAGGACAAATGGCCATATTATTTTCTGAGGTGTTGAAGTAAATAATCGGATTTAATTAGTGAATTAAATAGAGTTGAATTTATGTAAAAGTTTTTTTGGCGCAGAATTTGGAGAATGCTGGGCCAAAATACGCCGGGTATCCAAGCAAGTATTACAGAGTTCAAAGGAGTTGATGGATCTATTAATCATACGAATCGGATGTCTAGATAGCGGATCTATTCGATAGGTTGAGGGAAAATTATTACAAATAAGAGACGACTCAAAACCGAGGGTCTGAGGAGAAGAAAGAAATACATAAAAAATATATTGTTGTCATGTGTTTTTTATGCAAAGCAATGATACATCAATGTCACATGTGACAAGAGATAAAGCGAAACTGACAACTAACTTTCAATCAAATAATAATGAGTCAGCCAAAGATGTGTAGCATTGTAAAACGTATGTTAGTGCAAAGAATACCTGCTGTAATTTCTGTAGTTCTACACTGCTTCTTTTTTTCTCCAAAGTTATTAATTTCGAAACGAAGATTCTGCCAAAACAAAACGGATAAGAGATGGATGCGCACAACAGGACGCGGATATATCCATCAGGAGTCAGTACCTCAAAGGTCCTAATTGACATTAATTCACAGTTCCACTAATTAGTCTAATATTATTTACGTCTACTATTACAATTAATTTACAACTAATTACTCTACTATTACAATTGGTTTGATTTTTAATTATTTTTATTTTAAAGAAAAGAAGAGATATAAAAATATTTAAAAATCAAAACAATTGACCAAAAATTATAAATAGTAGTTTGACGTAAGTCAACAAGATCCTAAAATTAAAGTCATGTTCAAAGAACAGTCGTTCTCGTGTATAAATCGCAAAAAATGCGAGAACACGGGGACATGGGATCGGATAAGAGAATGGATTTGTCCCCTTCCGCCAGGCAACTCTGGTTCTCAAATCGTTAGAGCGGTGTCACGGAGACAGAGAATCCGGGTTCGAATCCCGGCCGGGGGTATATCTTTTCTCTTTAAAATGAAAAGAGAGAGAGAAGAAAACACTTTATTGAAGCATTACAATCTGCCTGTTGTGGACAATAAGCAATGGTGCTATGTAGCTTACAATCATTCCATAAAAAATCAATGATATAATCGAAATAAATGCATAAATAAATATATACAAGCGAAAACATATATACAAAAATAAAGTAAAATATATATATAAAATAAAAAAATATATAATAATAATAAATAAAACATAAAAGAAATATACTGCACTCATTCATACTCTATTTACAATTTGCCTGGGGTCCCCGAACTGAGCTTCTTCCTCATGAATGAGGGCAAAGCAGGAGTCCGGGAGGTCCCAGCCCCCTTTCTCAGCCGCGTCACTGGCATTAAACGCCAATGGAACCTGGTTAAGGGCGCTTCACACACACACAAGTCGTGAGTGGAAAATCTGGCCAGTGCCAGTACTTCAAATAACATTATTATATCAGGTCTCGAGGCCATTGCAGGTTTAGGCGGCGGGGTGGGTTATATGGATGTGTGGAACTGGATAATGACTGAGCCAGGGGGTTGGGATGACAGTTTAAAATAAAAAGAGAAATAATGTTTAAAGATTTACAAATCAACCTAAGTATTATTTATTATAATATATTAAAATTAATAGACAGTGAGAAATTTAGTAAAATTCATAAATATTTGAAATCTATAAACTAAAAATAAAATATAACAGATACAGTCAATAAAATACGAATAGCAACAAAGGGATCTGTTCCACTGAACAAGAAAACATTCATAAAATATAAACAATTTAAATATGGCTATGTGGTGCCAAAACAATGCCGCCCACAAAGTGTAAAAAGCAGGGGTTGAGGAACTCATTAATTTATGAATATATATATATATATATATATATATATATATATATATATATATATATATATAATTGAATGTAATCACGAAACAATATAAAGCCAATAATGAAGCTTATCTTATCTAAGCTTAAATCTTATTAGATTTAAAACCTAATATGAATGTAACCACTTTAATTTAATATGTGAAAACATACAATACTCAATAATACAATTAACACTGAGAGTGTACTTACAAGTTAAAGCGATAACTGACTGGAGACAAGACTAGACAGACTAACTAATCGCCTCATGTTAAGGAGCAGATAGACCCAGCTACTGGCTCAGATACTGTCAGTTTAACTAATGATACTCCGAGTAATATATCTTGTCTCGGTTATTTCGTAAGAGAGGAGTTGAGGAGTGGGACCTATCAGATCCTACGTGGTGGTCGTCTCTTATGGTGGCGAGCAAGGTAGGGATATCGTCCTCAAGGGCTGGATCTCTAAGGAGTATCCCTTTTATGACAACTGAGTTAGCAATTTATTTTTGGTATCTGCTCCGCAGGTTGTCTCTTCTAGTTGAGTTACAATATGTTTTAACAGTTTATTCCTTTCATTTTTAATATTTTTCCAAAATACAAGTTATTATAAGCTTTAGTATGTTAAAGAGATTGTAATTTAAAAGTAGATTTCGGTAATCATTTCATCATGACATTAAAGTTTCAACTAACATCTCGAAGTATAGATGATATAATCGTATTTTCGTTTATACGCCCATTTCTAGATGAAATGATTACCGTAGTGCACAAATTTCCCATAATTGCATTATATTTCCGTGCTAAATCTCATGATTACTTGTTTTTTTGGAAAATATTAACAGGAAAATGAAAGAAAAGTTAAAACTTGTAGGGACTTGTATTTTGGGGCCGGCAAAATTCATCTCACTGTTACAAAATACCTAAGTTGATTTAAAAAGGCAAAAACTGTAAAACTTATATATAATAAAAAAATACATTATTTCTGTATATTCAAAATTAACTTTGGAGATTATAGGGCAAAAAATTATGTCATTGTTATGATTTCAATGCGGGTTTAGTATCATTATTTTTATAGTATCTTTGTTCGCATGGAAGAATAACTGTATTAATATTTTGTCATAAAAACACAATAATAATAGCTCATTATGTTTCGAATTTTCATTCCAAAATATAGTGAGTCTAAATAAAAAATGGGATTATATAATTTTATCTACGGCCCGCGGAGTTAAGATGTGTTTCTAAAGTAGCTCGCAAGATCAAGTAGGTTGTCCACCCCAACATTAGATTGTGCTCGACGTATTCATTTTATAACAGTCACCGTGGAATCTAACCAAACCAACAAAATAAAAGTCCTATTATTTGATTTTCTAATTGTTTTACCAGGAAATATCTTCTGCTGTCTTGCACTCTTAATGAATTTTATTTTGTATTAAAATTACAATACATCTTTTGGCAAGATATGGTTTTTGCCTGTTCGAAAATTGTCGAAATACCTGACAATTCGAGGAATTACATAATATATGGTTAATTTAATAAAATACCAGCAAATGATTAATATTATCGTAATGTTCTGAACCATATTCATAACTTTATTTTAATAGCCAATAAACATCTTTCCATACGGTAGTAATATGATCCTCAAGTATTTAAAGAATCAATTTTATTTAATTGCCAATTAAAGCGTCCATTCCAGTAAGCATTAAAATAGTAAAAAAAAAACAATAAAACAAATGTGAAGAACAATAAGAAGTGAGGAAATAAATAAACCAATTTAAAAGAATCTTCTCCTGATTTCTATTACTTGTAAATTATTTGAATAAACCTACATGTTCCTGATTGTACGATTGGTAGTAGTGTCGTTGATATAGGTTAGGTTACTTTACCCTGGTTTCATGTTACCGCCCTAACCACAACAAGTTAAACTAAAAAGCATAAAATTTCTTCAGATTAAAAGTCTCTAAATCTCCCGACACAGATGAACGAGCTTGTAACGAGAGGTTGGTTAATCGCAGTCTCGGCCATTAATACATACAGGATATATTACAGCGTTTATTTTGCGTTCATAAAGAGTATGGAGGATATAAAACATTAGTTTTAACATAATATGTGTAACATTATAAAATCTATTCAGTATTTTATTTTAAAATATGTCGTGTTGGATCGCATAAAGAAAAAAAAATGTACCAATGTAACCCATGAAGGTTTCTAGGACAACAGTTGTGCAGGGAGGTGATTTGTCCACACGCAACCGCCAAGTTTTTCCCAAATTAAGGGTACCCAGTTTGTAGAGTCCAAGTGAGGATCAGGAGAGTCCTCAGATCCCACAGGATCCAACCACAGCTGTTAACACATTGAATAATTTATTCGCCACAGCCGAATTTGAACCCAGGACTTTGGGAACAGTTTGAGAAGCTCTTCCACTGAGCTACCCTCATCCCAACATATGCCTACATACATATATATTAATTGAATTTTTTTTTTTTTTTAAAGGATTTTCTTTAGAAATGAAGGTTTCCTCATTCAAATTCTTCTTTCAGCCTTCTCTTCCATTCGTCCCTGTCAAGCGCATCCTCCTCCGTCATTCCATGCCCAGCCAAGCTTTCTTCCACTTTAGCTTTCCATTGGGTTCGAGGCCTTCCTCTCTTCCTCCTTCCCTCGGCCTCCCACTCTATGACCAATTTCGGGATCCGCTTACTGTCCATCCGTTTCACATGACCAAACCATTTCAATCTTATTTCTTCGATGACCTCTAGTATGTTCTTGTTAACTTCCATTCTTTCCCTGATGTCGCTATTTTTGACATGTTCCACTCTTGATATACGGGCAGATCTTCTCCAGAAGTCCATCTCTACTGATAACAACCTTCTTTCCTGAACTCTATTGAGGGCCCAGGTTTCAGAGCCGTAGATCATTATACTTTGGACCACAGCACTATATATCAGTTTCTTCGTCCTTCCCAGTATATTATTACTCCATAGGATAGAGTTTAACATGCCATCTGCTTTCCTACCATTCGTTATTCTTTTTTCTACTTCCACATTTGTGGTCCCTCCGCTTTCCAGTATGGACCCCAAATAGCAAAACTGCTCCACTCTGTCCAAGCTCCCAATAGTTGGGTCGTCTGCTTCGCTCCTATCTGTGCACATATACTTAGTTTTAGTATAGTTGACATTTAATCCCCACTGGTTGTATTGGTCTACCACTTTTCTAAACATGTAACTCGCATCTTCTTCGTCCTAGGCAATAATCACTTGGTCATCAGCAAATAGTAGATGGTATAAGTGAAAGCCGTTTATAGGTATACCCATCGGATTACATTTTTTGTTCCAACTTTCCAAGCAACCATCGATGAAAATCTTAAACAAGGTAGGGGACATGCAGCACCCTTGAAGAAGGCCCTTGCTATTGGGGAAATTCTCTGATAGGGAACTCCCAATTTTTACTTGGCACTTATTATTTTTATATATTTCGTTTATGATTTTTATAATTTCATTATTTATGCCTGCCATTTCCAGAGCTCTCCATAATAGTTTTCGAGGGATGCTGTCATACGCCTTTTCCAGATCTATGAATACCATATCTAGTCTTCTTGAATTAATTGAATTATAAATATAATTTACCTAGGAATTCGTTACACTATCTAAGATATGTGAAACATGAAACGATGGTATATTTTAACAAATAAATTAATGCTCTTATTAACAAAATATTTGTAAAACCATGTTTACCCAGAATGATTAATCACAAATATTGGACAGGCAAAGATACAAATAACCTGAAAAAAATTCGGATCCTTGAACATCAGTAACAACCGATTGCATTTTAAGATTAACTGGATTAAGTAGTTTAAGCAAGGAGATTTATTTTGCCAACCAACGTATCAATGGTCCACGGACATATGACACTATAATTTTAAAAAAACGCTATATAAAAACTCCAGTAAACGCATAATAATAGTTAGAAGAAGGGATAGGCGCAGTTTTTAGAGTAAACCACAGTGGCCAGCAAGACTAACTACCCCGCCTGCTTCACAAAAACGCATGTAAGTGTCGTGTAATATTTTTTTTCGAGAAGACACTTGTGTTTGGACAGGAATATAATGCTTGGATTTATATCGAGGGAGTCGTGTAAATCTCTCTTCACATCTATCAACGTCTCGACAAATGGTCCACAGTTGTTGTGGCCCTTGGTGAATCAGTCTGCCGATTAAGACAGCTTTATAAAAAATCAAATATTTTTTATGACACAATCTGACACGATTATTAATGATGTTCATAGTGAATGAGAAATAATAAAAAAAAAAACATATCATTTTTATTGTTTGGTCGTTTCGTATGAAATTTCCGTTTTTTATTATATCTGATTCAAAGTGGGATTAGTAGAATTCTGTTTTTACTATGTTTACGTTTCAGATTTTGATGAACTGTTTTTATTCCTCTTATTTTTGATAATTTTTACTATCACTACAGGTAAAAAAATGTAGTTTAGTATGCCATCACATATTCCCAAGGAAACACGCGATTTCTTGTAATTATTTGGCAAGCTGCAAGAAACATTACCACCGTGTTCGGGGAAGGGTGATCAATCAAACGGACCATTCGCCGTTGGCTTGAGAAAATTTTAGCTGATGACACAAATTGATCCTAATAATAATGTCTTTATTTATTCTGGGGCAAGCCCCTATAGAATAACAATACAGGTATTGAAAGCTATTATGTCTTAGAGTGTAAAATAAATACATTTAATTAATTATAAAAGTAATTTAGTAAGTGAGAAAGAATAAAAAAAAATATGAATAAATGCAAATTACCTCCAATAACAATATTTTAAAAACAGATTAGAAGAAGAGAATGAAAAAAAATTAAAATAAGTTAACAATAGGGATTATATATATAGATTATATAAGAGAAACAATTTATAGTTACATATACATCAAATTTATACCAAGCGAAAAACCAAAAATAAGAAAAATTCAAACAATACTATCAGTAATTTACACTTATTTCCTTTATTTCTATTTTTTTTTTAGTATCTACCTAGATGATATTAATACATATGTACGTAGATTATATCCCACAAACTCATATGTACATATACATACACAATCACACACACAAGTGTACATTAAAAAAACAACATCATTCATTCATCGAATGAGAGAATTTTAAATCAAAACTGATCCTACTATTTCCGTTTTGGAGAATTGTAGGGATATTAAGTGATGGAATATACGAGATTTGAAGTTTGGAAGATTATTGGAACGACGAATGCAAGAAGGTATAGAGTTCCAAAGGGAGAAGGATCGGATAAGGAAATGGTGTTTAATAGTTCGTCATATGATACAAGGGGGAAAAAGAAGCTATCCGGGTTAAAGTTTATATGATCAATGTCGGTAGCGGATGAGGATTTAGGAGATGTGTTGGGTACGAAGTGCTTATTGAGATCGTCTGGCATGATTGGAAAGGAACAGAGTTTACCGGATACTTGTTTGTGATAATTGTCGGAGTATTTTCCATTTGGATTTGGAATCGATGCATCGGAGAGGATGAAATGAATGTGATTTGATTTTTCACAACGTATTGCAGATTGGGTTTCATGAAATAATAAATAAATAAATCATATTTCATTTCGAGCCTGATCGTACCATCGCCCCATTACATCCACATCGCACTGCAGCGTTATTGACATAATGACACAAGAACATTTTTAAAAAACTACCTGCATTAATTAATCGGAAGGGACCTATACTCTTACACGACCAAGCCAGACCTCAACTTTCACGACAGAGAGTGAAGAAACAAAATGATCTGGATTACGATGTCCTAACGTCCATCCACCTTATTCAGCAGACTTAATCCAACAAATTTCTAACAGTTTTGAAATTTAGAGGAATTCCTTAAGGGTAAAATTTTTGAAAATAATTTTCAAGTCATAAACGTATTTTCAGACTTTATTTCATCCCAATGAAATAAATGTTTCAGTTCTGGGATTGAAAATTTTATAACTTCATTTTTAGAAAATGAGGGTAAGTATTTTGATTTCATTAACTTCTTCCACTTGATAATCTTTCCTCTGAAATAACGTTTCATATGAAACAACAATATTATTATTATTGTCATCTTAACTTTTAGATTAAAATAACTCTCTTTGAATATCTTGAAAACCAAAAAATAAAAAATAATTTAATTAAAATAGCTAATACGATTTGAATTGAGTTAGTTTCCTAAGATACAAAAAACGGAGTAGTTCAGTAATGAAGCACTGAGTTGTCGAGCTGAAGAATTCGGGTATAAAGTCGGCTCTGGCTGATAATTTATTTATTCCGTTTACAGCTGAAATGGATCCTGTGGGATCTAGAGGCTCTCCTCATGATCTCTAAGACTCTATGAAGTGAGAATCCTTAATTGAGGGAAAATCTGGCGGTTGGACAAATCACCTTCCTGCACAGCTTTTGTCAGATAAACAGAAGAGTCCCTACCATGTACTGAGCCCAAACCACTTTAAGGGTTAAAGTCGTCCAGGTTTTATCTTTGATCAAGATATTCTATAATCATATTCCGCTGGTAGCACTCTGGAAGTTCTGACTACCAGGAACAGTCCATAAAGACACCGGCAGCGGCTGAAGAAGACACAAGTGGCATAAAGTATGCTCCCTAATGTGCACCATTTGTCCGGGGACGGAAGAGGGTAAATGAAGCACTCCCCCTATTAGCATAACATAGGGCGCATTAGCGCGGTACCTTTGCCCTAACAAATTAATTAAGGACATTTCTCAGGCTCGAGGGCGGTGCCCTTTGGAATTATGTTAATCCTCAGCCGTCCTGTTTACAGGATCGGTTACTGCCTCTTCCTCCTTTTTTCCGCCTGTCGTCTTGTCTAAGGAGTTCTTTATTACAAGGGTCTATGGAATCCTCCGAATTCCTCCGTCAACCAGAGAAATCTATTTGTTCCGGCTATTTGACTTTCCAAAATAAATTCTTCCGCCTGGTAGTCAGTCAGTCATCCTGACTTCTCCCCGGACAAGCTGGTAACAGTATCTTTCCTGTTCCATGTATTGACTGCCGGGTTCTTACCCTCAAAGCGACATAACTTATTGAGTGTTTTTTTCACTAGAACAAAATTTCTTTTTTTCCCAGAATGTTCTCCAACATTGTCAGGGGAGAATTAGTGGTAATGTCCTTTTAGAAACCATACCTTTTTACAACAAAAACAAATAGTTTTTCCAAAAGAAAAAGTGTTGTTAGGGGTACAACTATTGTACCTTAAACCAAATATACTAATAATCCCTTTCATTTAAATAGAAACAAACAAAATGATTGTACATAATTTCAAAAAACTATTATTTAATAAGGATGTGGGTGGCTCAGTGGAAGAACACTGAGTGGCCCTACCGACTTTCTGGCTTCTCAGGCAAATTATTTAATATTGTTTCTTAGTATTGCTAAACGTGAATATCAAACACCATTTTTTTTTTTTTTGTAAAATAATAAAACAATACCGGTGATGGTATTAAAAGTGAAACAAAAACCAAATTACTCTTCCGATGAAGTAGGTAAAAAAAATTAGGTCGGGTTTAGTTTTGCCTTCCAGGTATGAAATTTCAAAAAATATAATATTACTTTTTAATTATTATTAGATGAATGTAAAAATATCATGGAGAAGAAAAGGGTCCGATTGGAGCTCAAAAATAAATACTTAAGTATTGAACAAATATTTATTAGAAACAAATATTACTGGTTATATTAAATTCAAAGTATTTCTCATGAGTTGCTCAATCTTTTTTAAGTTTTCTGCTCCACTATAAGTATGTAGAAATCAGCTATCTATAACCACATTCTACTATTTGAAAAATGATTACTTCAATGGTTCCTCATTCTCCCTACATACATTATAATTTCCAGATAAATTAGTTTTCATGATGCTCTTACATTCCAAAAAATCGTAACATTGAATAAAGAATAAGATGGCTAGAGGACACTCGAAGAAGAACTGGCTGCATAAGAACAATTTAACCGATTCCTAATTGCAGCTGGTAGTAATTACCGATGGTAAATACCGAAGCCGCATCAAAGAAACCGGTCCTTTGTAAATGCACCGCGAACTGCAGTATTTAGTGCACATCTTGTCACGAGTCCTATAAATGGATTATTTCGACCATCTAGGAGCATTAAAGCAATTGGGAAATAAAAAAATTATGCAAGAGCTCCATTTTTTTTTTAAATATTCTTAATAATAAGGAGAAAGTTTTACAAACATAAATGTAATCCTCAGATATCATATAAAAAATAAAAATGTATATTACATTCAGAGCTTCAATGCCATATTAAGAACTAATGTTTCACTTTTTTTTTATTACATTGCGTTCTAAGTTTTGATTGAAGAGTGATTCAATAGAAAAAACTGTATCAGTTTTATTTTTTAGCTGGAAATGTTTATAGCCTTATTACTTTCAGTAGATCATCACATTTGTAAAAGAGTTTCCAATGAAGAAGTTAAAGAAGCGCTGTTATTGCCAAAGTATCCCCAACAGATAATCCTCTACTGCAATTAGTACCCTTCATCATCATTTTAAATTCAATCAAAGCAAGGTGTTCAAATCATCATAGATCGTTTGACTAAAATGATCAAACTTTCTAGTGAATATTGAAGAAGGAGGGGCATAGATAGAGAGAGAGAGGAGTGTGTGTGTATGTGTGTGTGTGTGTGTGAGTGAGTGAGAGAGAGATTGCATTACACTGTGAACCAGCCTCAACACAAGCTCACCGTTTTTCAATCATATGAATTGGATGTCACCCAATATTGCCCTAAGCTTATTTTTATCTCTGTTTTCTTTGAATATATCAAATTAAGGAACAACTAAATTTATTATAACAACTATGCAGTATTTGCAATGACAGGTGTTGTAAAGAACGGCACGTAAGTTGTAGGAAATTAAATAAACAAAATTCAACTTTAGAGAATGCAATACGTGACGCGTTTACAATGCAACTGCTTGAATAAGATCCGAAATCAATGCTAATACGTTTTTTCTACGCATTCTGGAGTATCATACGGACGCATTTTCTCTGCTCTACACATACTCCACACCCGAGGGGTTGATGATAAGTAGGACATAATGCAGACATCTGAAACAGACGATACCAAACCCTCTCCAAGGTCTGTTCGCCATTGAGATAATCTTGGGGGCTAGGAATCCCCTGGAGGGAAGGTATTCCTTTTTACCTCATAACCCCAAATACAAGGTGCTAACTAATTTTATCAGGAATTATGGCTATGATGATCAATCTCTAGCCGGAAGGTGTTGTTTGCCCAAGGTGCTGCGTAAACAGGCGCCTCCTCCTGCTTCTGTTTGTTGGGTAGAAGGCGAGGCTGCCCTTTCTTGGATCGCTTCTAGGCTCCCGTTGTGTATCCAGTCAACCAACTCTCAGATTTATAATGGAACAAGAATGCAGAATGAGTGTCTAACCAATAGAGTGAAAGAACAGCTAAACATTGGAGCTATATATGAATAAGAAATGGTCCGGAAAGAAAAAATCGGACACTATGTGGCTTTGTTTACGTAAACTATATATTAAGCGGTGTCGTTATTATAAACTTTTAGTAATGGCATGACAGAATATCGATGTTTTTTTTTTCTGGAGAATTAATTGATCAACATACAGGAAAAAATTACAGGTAGATTAACATCTGCTACCTAAATCCTAAATCAGTGTTAGGAGTTGAAGCTATAAGTTGAAACTTAACTTTAATTATGGACAGAATTTTAAGATAGATGTATATCACCATTTATATATATATATATATATATATATATATATATATATATATATATATATATATATATATATATATATTAGTTCGCGTATTCCACCCTATTGAAGTTACTATATTTTTTAATGCAAGTTTTCATAGATTTTTCAAAAATACATTATAGTGCCACAAACCACACGTCTCTGTTTCAATCTCTTAAATTATGATTTTCGAAGAAAATCAGTTTTTTATTTTCTCAGAAAAATAAACAAAAGAACCAATTAAGATTTTATCACCATTTTCATAAGTAAAGATTGCATATTACTGACAAAAGTTGCTTTATTTAATCAGATTTCCAAAACTATACCTAGTTTTGTAAAATGTACAATATCGAAGAAATATGGAGATTGAGAGGTCTAAAAACGTAAGATGCTTAACCTATATCAGTTACTTTATTGTGGCTTTGCAATTATATTTTATTTATTTGTTTAGGTTTATTATAGGATTTATTAGTTCATGAGGGAGACTGGAAATCAATAGTTTCATGGGTGTATATATAAATATATATCAGTTAATCTGTTCCAGCTTCTTACATCTTCCACCGGAACCATTTTATTTGAAAAAATCTTTTAATCCTATCTAATAAAAAAACAAAGTTAAGAAATATTTACATCACTTTCATACTTTACAATATATAAATATTGCATTTATAGGAAATTACCAATGTTACACCAATAATTGCCCTTAAATATAATAATTACCCTTAATAATTACACATATATATATATATATATATATATATATATATATATATATATATATATATATATATATATATTGTATTTTAGTTCTTGAGTTTCAGTCTTTCTTGAACTTCTTAGCCTAAGAAGTTCAAGAAAGACTGAAACTCAAGAACTAAAATACAATATATTTTCCATAACAGTCAAGATAAGTAGAAACCAATATATATATATATATATATACACATATACATTCAATTAATCTTAATCTTTTCTCTCCATTTCGTCCTGTCACTTCTCTCCTCTCCTCTCAATTAATGCCCACCCATGCATGAACTCCTAACTAATTCATCCGACTGTATGATTGTTTATTGATCAATATAAACACGATATAATTTAAAAAAAAAATTATTATATCATCCTACTTAAAGTTTGAACAGGACGTAGGTCAGATCAGCTATATTTATACATCTTCTCTTTGTGTCTATACCACTGAACGTCTCAGGTACTAAACGCGTGAATGCGTCAGATATTTTTATGAGTTTTTTTTCTTATATTTTTATTAAAAAATTCTATGTAATTATAATATACCATTTAAAAAATTAACGTTCATACTTATACTTATATTAATATTGAAATAACTATTAAAAAAAAATCCTGTACACCTACAATCCGTGAACGGGTCTGGAGTTCAGTTCATGGTAGAGACTGTACTGTTTCATGGACACAAGTTGTGCAGGGAATTGATTTGTTCTAGATCACGCTCTACCGTCAAGCATTCCCCCTTATATTGGGTATCCACTTTATAAAAGCTGGGTGAGCCCCAGGAAGCTCTTAGACCCCATATGACCCATCCCAGCAGCCGGATTTGAACCAAGACAGGATTTTCGTCGTATTAATAATTAATTATATCAATAATTAATTCGTCGCATTAATAATTTTAAAACGTTCGAACTGGACAACGGCTGTCGGGTCTGCAAGCATTTTTTTTTTAATAAGAATCACGATTAAAACATAAGAAATTTTCTTAAAATGGAAGTGGCTGGATACTAGTATATTGGAAGCTTGTATATATTTCTTTCTTTTTATTAATATGGCAGAATCATTTTTTTTTTCTTTATAAAAATAAAGGTTCCGGTAAAAGATGTAAGAGTTGGACGAGAATAACTAAACCAGAGTCAGTGACCTGAAACCATGAAACGTGTTTACGCCCTGTTCCCTTGTGCATATCTTTCACCTGCACTCAGTTCAAATCGAAAAGTATTAGGAACTAAAATAATGAAGATTGAAACAGATCATCAGACCGTTTGTCTCTCGGATGATTCTCGGTCAATTAAGGGTCAAAAGAATTTTTATTCATATCCCGTTTTATTAATGCGACCGCTCCTCCATAAATATTCGCCATAACAATGTTAGAAAAAACATTGAGATAGGCCGGCCCTGGGGCAGGGTAATGAATAGACTCAGATTAATGTGAACTATTAGAGCGGAGAGCCGAGGCTAAACAATTAGGCAGGCGCACTACATCACCTTAACGTAGTACTATTGTTGTTTACTAGAGAGCTCTATAGAGGTTATAGCACTCTACTCCAAGCTAGGCTACATCTTGCACGTATCCCACTAACAATACGCTTCAAAAAATATTTTAAACATGAAACAACGTAAAATTTACATTATGATACATATAAAAATGTTAAAAGATTGTATAATAATTTGGTACTAGTGTATTAGCCGGCACCCATGAAACCTACCTCCTTATCGCTTGTAATCTCTTCTTATCACTTTCCTCAACTGAGTTATTTATGTGTGCGTTATTAAATTGATTTGTTTATTGTGCTTTTGTCTTGTTAATTTTTTTAACTGCCTGTAGAAATTTCTGTAGTGTTCATTAAATTTAATTTTGTGTTTTGTCTTATTCCTTTTGTTATTGCCTATTTAAAATTAAAAGAATAACAGCTTAACAAAGTAAATAATAGCAGCAAGTTAAGCGGAACTTGCTTGATTGGGGATGTTCGAAAGCGAAGAACAATCCATAACGCATTAGGATCCATTAGGATCCATAACGCAATAAAACCGCATTAATCTGTAATAATGTATTTACTAATTACAGATGGTAATGAAACAATATTTAAGGGATTTTTCTGTCGCTAGGGAGACAGTAGGTAGGTTGTTTTTTTTTTAAAGATTAATTTATTGATATTTACAACTATGATAATATTACAACAAGTAAATCTGCTAACATGAAAAATGGCATGAAAAAAAAACACTTGTGGAGATACTACCCATCAGTGGCACTCCAATAAAGTTCTATAGTAGAAGGTCTCGAGGCCATCTTCTTTCTAAACACTAGCGGATTTAACTGTGTATGGAGCTTGTCATGAAAGGATAAGTATGTAGTTTGGGCTAAATCAGCAACATATGGGATATTAAGATCATGATGGATGAGTTTGTGACATAATAAGGAGCATTGAGGATTTTACGAAGGATTTTGGATTGTAAGGATTGGATACGAGATGAATTGGATGGATTATTAGAGCCCCAAAGCTCAACTCTGTATATCCAAATAGGTCTGATAACTGTCATATAAAAGAGTCTTTTGTAATTAATTGGGAGCTTAGAGCGTTTGCCAGTAAATGTTGAAGTAGGCGAAAACGTCGAGCAGTTTCTTGTCTCTTCAGTCTTGAATGAGGATTCGTTTGTCCAGATGGAGTTCTAGGTAACGTATCTGTTCGACAGGGATCAGAGCAGTATTATTAAAAGATAAAGTGAGGCAGGAATTCGTAGGTTTACGAGGAAGGGTGAAGGTAATTTGATGGGATTTGTTAGGATTTATTTTCATTCTCCAATTTTTACACCATTCTTGAAGGTTTGAGATATGTGATTGAAGAGATTGGAATGCAACAATTGGATCCTTGTTTACTGATAACACTTATGTGTCATCAGCATACATAGAGTGCACAGTGCTTGGATGGGTGGGGATGTCAGCTGTATATATCGTGTATAGGATGGGACCAAGGACCTTGAGGGACACAGGCAGAAAAGAGAGAACAGTAAGAAAAATTATTCTTGTTATTTATTTAAAAATTATTATTGTTCTATTAATAAGGTAGGGCTCATAATAAGGAAGTAAGCAGAAGGTAAGAATTTACGGAGTTAGTACAGCAGACCCGGCAGCCAGACTCGATTAAAAGCCTGCTCTTCTTTTAAAAGTAAATTTATATATTATAATATGGGTTCTACTGGACTATATTTTATAATATTTAATTTATGAAGCAAAAACCATTTTCCAGTCAAGTTTTTCTTTATTATTTTCTATAAATACGTTTCGACCCCTTTGGTCATTTTCAATTTCTTAATTGTTTGTTAGGATTTACATAATATGTCTCTTATGGACGTCTATAATTTAAAATTACTAGGAGATACATTTTTCTCCATGGTCATTATTACTCATTATTGCTACAGGCAGAGTAATAATGACCATGGAGAAAAATGTATCTCCTAGTAATTATAAATTATAGACGTCCATAAGAGACATATTATGTAAATCCTAACAAACAATTAAGAAATTGAAAATGACCGAAGGGGTCGAAACGTATTTATAGAAAATAATAAAGAAAAACAACTGGAAAATTGGATTTTGCTTCATAAATTAAATATTGTAAATTTATATTTAAAAATGTTTAAAAAATTTCATAATTAAAATTACGAAATTATAGAATAATACAGTCATACGCATACAAAAAAAGAAGAGAATGCTTGTATACTGTGAACCATATTAAAACTTTTAGCTATAGTAATAGTTTAAGAAATGGCTATTAATTATCACATAAAATAAGAAGAGACCATAAAAATAAAAATAAAAGTCTATAAGTGACGACGTGTGAGACAAGAGCCACAATTAGTAAGTACACAATTACACAAGGGCAGGTGGGTAGGCATACTCATTCCATTTTGGCACCAGTTCAATATCAACGGCGGCAAATTAACACTAAAAAAATAATTGGCCAAATAAAAGTTAATCAGAAAAAATATTTATGAACTTGCAAGAAATGATTTAAGAAATGCAAAAACGTAGATTGGTGATTAGGGAAAGAGGTAGTTAAGGAAAATTAATTGATATTTCGAACAATTTATACTTTTTCAAACTTTGCATAAAACCTCCAGAACTTTCAACAGCCTTTCTTGAATTTTGTTTTACATTAATTATTTTTACAAGTATATTAAAACCACAGACAAAATTCATGAATATTCATAATGAATGAATATTTATAATTCCAGTACAATAAGCCTCTTTAATCAAGTAAAGAAAAAAACGTCGCATCCAATGCACAGAATACAACATACTTTGCACAGTGGACTGAATTAAAGAAAGCCTGACCAAATTCCTAACTCAGTACGTTTTCTTACTTCAAATGATATACTTTGATTACTTTTACATAAATTTATATAATGGTGTAATAATTGATCAATAATTTATTAGTCCATATTTCCGTTTTTATTTTTATATTATGCAATTGTAAAAATAATCAGTAAAATCTGTACTATATAACAAATGAATTTAAATTTCCATCTAATTTAAAAATTTAGAATTGATTGGGACTAGGACTAATTTATCTACAAAAGCAAGTTTTGAAGAAATAAATGAACTTTAAGTAGCACAAACACAAAATAATATACCTAAGATGTTAATAACAACTTACATAGAAGATATAATAATAGGCATAAAGATGAAAAACTATATTTGGAGCTTGGACATAACATGACAAACATGAAACAAAAATTAGTTGATTCGGGCCGGAAAAGAGTCTTCTTCCGATACAGGTAATGGAACCATAAATAATAAAATTGATACTCGGACAGACTAAGGCATAGCTTTTTTCTTTTTTTTTTACTTTTCCTCAATAGGGGTGGCATTGGTATATTCCATACAGCCATATTTGATAACTATGTCTTAGGGTATAGATGTATAAAATAGAATTTAAATAAAAACTAAAAGTTTTGAGTTAAAAAGAAAAAAATAAACAAACAGCTACATGCAACTTTAAACTGTAGGCAATAAATTAGATAATAAGTTAATTAATAAATCAACAATCAAAAGTTTTTAAGTTTTTTATTACTTTAATACTGGAAATGTCACCTACAAAATTATAATGATAAACATGTGATTGAATTAAAAAAACAAACAATGAGAACATTAATAAAATCGTGAATGCACTAGAATTGATAAAGCAACTTCAAGGTATGATGGTGCATAAAAGTGACAATATTTCTTTTATTCCCCCTAAAAAGAACAAATGGTCTTGAAAATAACTGGTTCGTTTGTTGATACCATAATATCAACGAACGCATACGCCTTCAAAAGGCTTCTATCAACATATATAAACTGTTATATCCCCAGGAGTTGCGCGCCCATGAGATGAGGCAGTACGAGTGTGATCATGTGATGTGTAACCTTATATGTAACTTAATAAACAGATATTGTGCCACATTGCGCTTCTTAATATTATAGACAACTGACCGAGGACACAACAGAATTGGCGACGAGGATAAAAAGAAGTCAAAGTGAAAAGGAAAGAGGAAAAAATTAACAACATTATTCAATAACCGAGAATACTGAGGGCAACCATTGATACCAGTTAAACGCAAGTTAACCTTTCTACTACAAATTGATTGCAATAAATATCTATACTCTATAAAAATAATATAAGACATATTAGATTAGATAAGAGATTTCTATTTTATTGTTGGAAAAATTTAATTAATTAAAAGTGATTAATTTATAGTCAAATCAGAAGGAATAATTTAATATAAAATTAAAATGGATCCAAAACAATTTCAACCATTTCTAACCGCATTTAACCAACAACAGGCTACACTAATCAAATCGGTACAATCATTGTTGACACACCAAGTGACAACAGCACCAGCGGTGACAACACAGACGACCTTGCCATCATTCGAATCATTCAATTCATCAAAGGAGACATTTAAAATATATAGGAAACGGTTTGAAAATTACCTCAAGATGAAAGGGGTAATAGATAATAAAATTCTCTGTACACAGATGTTTCTCAATTCGATAGGGACGGAATCTTACCAACTAATAACGTTACTAGTAGCTCCGAAAGGACCAGGCGAGATGGCGTACGAAGAGCTGGTCAATATATTAGAAAAACATTTGTGCCCCAAACAAAACACACTGGTTGCACGACTTCGATTCCTATCGCTATACCAAAAAGAGGGTCAAAGGATATCTGAGTTCATCACAGATTTACGTCGGGGACTCACTGAATGCGCATTTAATTGTGCGGCAGCAGATTGTGGGAAAAGTGTTGCTGACTTATTTCTGCGAGCACAATTCATCAGGGGTATACAAGATAACACGATCAGGGAAAAACTCTTAGAAACAGACGGGGAAAGGCCAAACTTTGAGGAAATAAAAGACAAAGCTCTGGCACTCGAAGCATGTAAAATTGACAGTCGTGAAATTGCAAATCGCAGCTACATAACATACTCCCTATCGTTTAAGAAACAAAGCAAATTACCTGTGTACGTCCCGATAACAAGAGAAACTGCCACTGGAGTAATATTAGCTTTCTACAATGAGTACTCGGATCCAATGATGAGAGTAACCCAAGTTGTGGATGGTGCCTCGACAACTTCCGATGATCAGATTGGGAGAATCTTAACAACTTATTATTTGAGTTGCCTTTACTACATGACTGAGATCCCATTGACCGATCTGATTCAAGATGACTCTCTCGTGGAAGCATTATTGGATGATAAAGCACTTGTAACTCCTCCCTTCCGCCAGACTTACGTGGAACTTCAAGTTAACAGACAGGTCAAGAGGGAAGTAGTAGCTTTCCAAGCTGTGTTTGGCGCGTACCTTCTATGCCGTCCAGTAATGAATAAGAAGAACTTCCAGAAATGGATCCAAAGAAGGTACGAGTCATTCATGGCTTCGATAACCCAATCTTCCCCACCAAATATTATGCTTGACTACCAGAGAGGAGGGACCAAAGTAAATGCTTCTGCTGCAGCAAGGCCAATTCTAAGGATGGCTGCATACAGGGCGGCTACTTCAAAACTGGGAGATAATTTGAAAGTGATGATCTCGGCTCACATTAAACTTCTCGTCTCTTATACCGATATGACCACCTATACCCTCATCAATACTGTTATAGTAAAGGGAGGATCAATAGTTGAAACGGGGGGCCACTCCGCCAAGCTCCTTCAGTTCTATAGGGAGAAAGAGGAATTAGAGGCAAAACTAGTCGACGAAGGGTTCCAAGTATCCGACCTTCCTTTTGCGAAACTGATATTTCCTTCTCTTCAGTTGTTCAAAACCTCTGATTTTTCAGGATTTATTACAATTGCCGGGGTTATTGAGAATATGGAGCACCCTGACAGTTCTACTCTCCAGGACTATAAGCACAGAGCTCAGGACTCTGATGTTGACCCTCACCAAGCTGAACTATTTTTGAGGGTCCAACGGGATAATAAGATGGTGACGGTAGACCACGGGTCAAGAGATACTGTCATATCTTTACTTGGAGCTGATAAAGCGTACCTATTCGATCAAGCTCAGAAAATCCTGGAGATAATCGAAAGGCAGAGGAGGATTGGGCTGTCCTAGGGTGATCACCAAACTTCATCTCCTTCCTTTCCCATAGATATAAGCTTTTAATGTTTCTGTTATAGTATAAGTTTTGTATTTTCTTATTAATGCTCTTACCCTTCTTAAATCAATATTCCATGACTAAATTGTATTACTAAAATTAAGTGACATGTGTGTGTGTGTGTAAATATATATAACTACTAACCATGACTCTAGTCATATCGAACTTCCAGTATTGACTAAAAGACTAATCTTGTGGCCATATTGTATTCACGCCATCAAAGATGACTAGTGGACTAAGACATAAATCTCTTATGTGATAATGACCTCCTTAGGCGTTGTGATAAAAGTAAACACATCAGGGTATAGATATTAAGTGTTCATTATTAACTATAAGGTTTAGAAAAAAAAATTAAAAAAAAAGTTTAATTGTTTTCATTAATTAATGCCATGACATTTTATTTCAAATGTATATTGTCAAGCATCATCTTATGCGGGGGGAGAGTGTTATATCCCCATGAGTTGCGCGCCCATGAGATGAGGCAGTACGAGTGTGATCATGTGATGTGTAACCTTATATGTAACTTAATAAACAGATATTGTGCCACATTGTGCTTGTTAATATTATAGACAACTGACCGAGGACACAACATAAACATATACACATATGTAAGTATAAGTCCGGGACAGCTCGGTATTGTAGAGCGCTGAGTTACTGTGCTATATACCCTGTGTTAGGTTTCTGGCTCCGGCAGATAGATTATTTGATCTGCTAATAGCCATAGATGCACTGTGGGGTTCTACAGACGCTCCTGGGACTAATTCAGCCTCTATAAACTAGGTAACCTTAATTGGAAAAAAAACAAAACTGGTGGTTCAATGTGATCTTTGACAAATCTCCACCCTTCACAACCGTTAAGAAAAATAACAATCTTAACCATGCACTAAACCCAAGACCCTCATGGATTGTAGAGGTACAGGTATATTTTATATATATATATATATATATATATATATATATATATGTATCATATATACATATATATATATATTTACTACTAACAGCGTTAGGTGTAGCTACAATCGATTTTCTTCCTATTCAGAATAAAGAAAAAGAAATATTTTTTTCGAAAACTCTGTAACTATATTTATAAAGTAGTTCCTGCTACCCTTTAACGATATTCAATTATACCATACAGGGAGATTGTGGGTGTAATACGATGATCTATGCACATTTGAAACCATCTCTCAGATGCTAACTAAAGGTGGATTTTTATTATTGCGGTAGACACTCCTTGCAGAACATAGATGGAAAATAATTGGGTCATTATTTCAGTAGATTCCGTCAAGAATTGAAAAACAGCTATTTTATTTGACTCGCGGCAATTCAATAAAATATATGCGGACGATTTGGCTTTGAAAAAGGAAGGAAGATGTACCGTATAAGGGACCAATTTGGTAGAGAATACACTCATTACGTTTAATATTACAATTTCCTGTGCTTTGTATATTATACTTTATAATATGTTTTCATCAGATAAGAGTTTTATAGTGACATAGAAACTGAAAAAAAACCCTACTAATTAGAAGCATAGCATAAATAATTCATTTTAATATCTAAATTAAATGAATATGCAGAATAAATCTTACATTCTAATACAATTATCTCAGAGGCAAATAGATCAATTTTTTTATGAATGGTTATTTTATTTTTCTTCTGTAAATACAAATGAAAAAAATGGTTAATTCCGTCCTTCATTTTTTCTCTCCATTTATAAAGATTGTAAATAAAGAATAAGACGAATGCAGCCAAACTATTAATTAATATGTAAAAGAAGTTTCATGTTTAAAAGATAGGCAAAATACGTGTTGTTTTTAGATCAACACAAAGTAAATAAGTTTAATATCATTGAATACGAATGAGATGCATAGAAGTTTTATGAAACTTTTTTTTTACTGATGAAGAAAGGAAACTAGAATTGCATACATTGTTTAGTTGCAATCCTTTGGTCTTGCAATCCGTATTGCTTGACAAAATTATTAAGTTAAAAAATAATTAAATAATAATAAATAAAACCATCACTTAATTCTCCGTTGTTATAAAAGCGAATAAGTCTTAGTGGTGATAAAAGTTATTTTATACGATGGAAATGAAAACGATCCAGATCAACGTAAAGGCTTAGGGAAAAACTATTATCTTAAAAAAATAGTTAAACTACTCCTGTTATTTTTCTGATATAGATAAAGACAAAATCCACTTTAAAATATAAAAAAAAAGACGCGACGTTCTTTTCACGAATTCAGGATTTGGCCTGCGGTGAGAGGATTATGTGGCTGCAGATGTGCAGAAAATGCTTGGGAACAGAAATTGGAGAGCAGTAGCACAATACAGAGAAGACTAGTGGCTCAGACTAGAAGAGGCTTTGACTCTTAACGAGTTGTAGCACCATCAAAGAAGAAGAAGAATATACGGATTTGGAAATATTAATATACATAAAAGTTAAAAAATAAAATAAAATAAACGATATTTGGTTAGTATTGGCGACTGCAGTTTGTCATGGCACAAGAATAAATAACAAGTCGTGAGATGTTGTGCTAAATCAGGACCTCATACTGTGCCAAGGGCGCTATCTCAGAAAATACTGCTATTCGCGAAATTCAGGCACTTTGTGCAACATAAATATCTAAGCTATTTTAGTGTCCCCTGTGGGTGGTTATAGGAATCAATTTGCTTTTATATATCAGCCATTATAGTCTATTATTTTGTCCTTCTTAATAAAAAAACAAAAACATTTTTGTGGAAGAAATGGTCCGGGTGAAGGTCAAAAAATTTCTCTTAAGTAGGCAGAAATGTTTAAGATCCAACGTTTCGACCCACATTGCTGGTCTTCTCAGGGGCTGTCAAGGGGGTGGCGGGGTCCTAGTGTAATTCCTTCACTAATTCTACTCACATCACTATCTATGTACTATGTTGACCTCCACTCGGACTATTTTCTTCCACTATTTTTTCCACAAGGTCAACTATTATTAATCAATAGTATAGGGAGAAGGTGGGAATGTGGAACCAAGCTTTGTTTTTAATTAATAAATCTTAGGGTATGGACTCGATTCATACCAATTTCGACATATAGCATCTGTAATCTATCTACTTTCGGTCCCTTACTTTATTCCTTGGTACACCAATTAGAAAAAATAATATTTAGGTATTTCCGAAAAAGTGCGAAAAATGTCATCTGCTCTAACGTGTGGATAATATGGAACCCCAACTTTTTTTTCAGAAAAATATAAAAAAACATTCGTAAATGTATAAAATGGTGTTTATTCGCAAAAAAACATTATGATTATAAAATATAAGTGACTTTATTTACAATAATCACACACATACGCCACATTTCTGCGCTAGCACAATCATTGTGGGCCCACATCTCGAGACATTGGACCCACAATTCGCCCTTTCTGTCACCTGTAAACTTACCATCGCAAAACAAGCAAGAAGCATCGTCTTTATCAGGCTGAGGCTCGCCGATGGGTAGTTCCAATGGACTATCAGAATGGTCTGATGGAAGGTTTACAGATTCTTCACTTCCTGAATCATCACTTCAATCCAACCTCTGAACGATGCTCCAACCAGTCTCATCTACATTGCATACTCGGTCAGGGGGGCAGTTAAATTGTTCATATTGTGCCTCTAACAAATCGTTAAATTTCCCCACATTCTCACGGTTAAAACCCCTGGATCGTGCATAAGATGTCCCAGTTGGTTTCCTAATGGAAAGCATTTCACTGTGACGACGTAAGAAATGGTCGAACCAAGCTCTACCTGCACATTCACCACTAAAAGGATTCTTAATTTTGTTTCTGAATGCTAACTGGTAACCCATTTTGCGGACATCCATGCGGGTGAACCCGAAAAACTTAGCTTCCATCAGCAGTATAGAGGGGTTCCATATTGTAAACAACCACATGCAATCAACACAATCCAGTTTCAAAAAGCATGACTATAACAACGTTTAACTACCACATTGATGTTATTAACATCCTACTTGACAAGCACATACCTTCAAAAGCTGACTGAAATATTTTTGGTTCACGGAATAAACAAAACTGTCACACCTCGAAATGTTTCACAAAATTAGGTTATACTAAAGTGCTCCTCACATGTGTTTTCTCACTGAACTGGCGACTCCAGCACTTTTCAAGCATAAATGAGCAACAGTACAACAACTTCCAACTGATACCACTAAAGTGAAGCCCCTGGTTATTTAAATAATTAGGGGTTCTATTTTACCAGCAGGGTTCCACATTACCACCTTCTCCTCTAAATATTTGGTTTAGGTTACAATTTAATTTTTGCTTAAAGCGTATGTGCAGTAATTAATCATTTTATTTACACCATTACAACGGTCCTGTGTTAACGTGATAGAGACTGTACTGTTTATTTGACAATGGTTGTGCAGGGAGGTAATTTGTCTCAGAACATGATCAACAGCCAAATCCTTCCCCACCATTTTAGATATCCACTTTATACTGGGTGAGCTACAGAAGGGTTGGTTGGTTGTTTTTATTTAGATGCGTAAAACCGCTTAAGGTCATCAACGCCTTAAGCTACAGAAGAGTCCACGAATTATTTGATTTACTCGATAACAAACTACTTTTTAATATTGCTATTTAAACTAAGAATTTGACACGGGTATTCTGTGACTTTGTTCTAAGTCTATCAGTGATTCAGAAAGTGTCCCTTAAACGAAATGAAATGAATATTAACAAGAATTATATTAGCTTTTGTTAATTAATACAACAATTTTTTAATCTATGACTTCCTTATCGTGTAGCATATAACCTGTGTGTACAGTATCAATTCCAATTCTTCGAACCATTACTAAAAAAAAAAAATACTTTAAAAAACTTATAACAGTATTGCCATTATTTAAAACAGCAATTTATTAAGACACTCGAAAGTATATAAAAAGGAAAAAACAAAAAGAAAATAATCTTTCGTGGTGGTCACATTAATATGTGATGTATACTGTCTATGCTCTAGTTTCAGTTCTTGAGATATACTCATTAAACTATCCAACTATACACGTTTAAGCAATCACTAGTCATGACAAATAATTACACAAAAATACCTGTACCACTACAACCCAGGAAATGTCTGGGGCTCAGTACATGGTAAAGTCTGTACTGTTTCTTGTACAACGGTTGTGCGGGGATGTGATTTGTCCTAGATCACGCTCAACCGCCAGATTTCCCATCCTTATATTGGGTACCCTCTTTATAGAGGCTGGGTGAGCCCCAGGAGGATCCTAGATTCCATTGCAGCATCTAACAGATTAAATAAAAGTCTGCCAGCTAGCGAGACTTGAACCAAGGACCTTTACCATTTTCAACTTTAACAGCTAATTTATTTACGCATCATATTTATTTAATAAATGTATGTTGGGACGCAAAACCTGTGGACAAATTTAAGTTTGCGTTTCTATCTGTAATTTAACCACTAAGTCACTCCGCTCCGTTGTAATTCATAATTTATTTATAATTACACTGTACACGGTCATAGTGCACTGGTGTTAAAGATTGTACGACTGAATCTCATGAGCAGAAAGTAAAACTTATTTTATTAATAGTCAAGAAAAGCTGATACCAATGTGTGTGTAAATAAAGATTTATTTATAACACCTCAAGAAGATTGGTGTTTAGCATATTAATAGAGCTCTAAAATCCCAGATGTTTTAAATTAAACTCCTACTCAAGTATTTCCTTTTCATTCCTTGATCTAACAGTTTGCGCAATAATTAAGACTTTGATAATTATATTACATGTATTTTATCTTTATCTTGATTATTTATTACATATTCATATTAGGCTACCTCTCAATATCGACATGCTTTGATTTAATAAATAGATTACATTCTTGTCTCAGATCGACATCTTTGATAAAATAAATGTACATTTGTTATTTTTTATTTTATTTTAAACAGACACATTTCTAAATTTTTCACGAAAAAAATGACATTGATTATCTGTTATAAGCTAATGAACAATTTCATTGTTTAAAAAAAATCATTGTAATGTTTTTAAATATAATTCCAATAAGTTATATATTTACAATAATTTATAACTAATCACAAGTAAAGAATAAAATATGGAATAAAATATAACAGTAAAGTGTGGCTGATTGATTTTCTTATATTTATTGATAAAATTGAGTAGAGGCTTGTCGATTTCTTGTAAAGAAAGTTTCGTTCAATAAATTTATTTGCTAAAGTTTCGAATTTCTCCAGTGTAAAATAACATTTTCAAATAATAAAAAAATGGATTATTCCATGTGTTAATTGATAATTAAGGGAGCAAGCGCGTTTTGGAGTAAGCGAATGAAATAAATAAAATAAAATAATATGATATGTTTTCTATTACATAGGTTGTCGCTTCGAGTTGAGTCACAAGTTTTAACTATTTATTCCTTTAATTTTTAACATTTTACCAAAAATACGAGTAATCGTGAGCTTTAGTATAGAAAGGGGAATGTAATTTTGGGTAATGAGTAGATTTTGGTAATCATTTCCTCAAGAAATAAAAATTTCAAGTAACGTTTCCTAGTAGATGAAATATGTTTGTTGAACCTCTGGATGAAATGACTACCGCAGTATACAGATTTTCCATAATTAAATTCCCTTTCTCATACTAAAAAAGACCTGTACCGCTACAACCCGTGAACGGATCTGGGGTTCAGTACATGGTAGAGACTGTACTGATTCAAGGACAACGGTTGTGCAGGGAGGTGATCTGTCCTAGATCACGCACAACCACCAAATTTCCCTCCGTTATTTTAGGTACCCACTTTATAGATGCTGGATGAGCCCCAGGAGGATCCTAAATCCTATATGATCCATCTCCGGCTGCTTATTATTTAGTGCATATTATTTTAACTTATACGGATCTTATATATTTACCCCTAACGAATACTTGCAATGTGGGTCGAAATGTTGGCTTTAAAATAAGTTCCTCTTACTAAAGAGATTTTTTCTGATCTCCACCCTGACCATTTTCTTCCTCTTGAATTTAATCTACAACAAACAGTCTAGCATACTTAAAAATGCCCATGTGGTTAATTTTTGTACTTTGTTTAAATATCTGAATGGGATAAAATAGACATCATTCCAGACCATCCTGTAGGCTACTGAGGATGTACGAGTATAAGCTAAACTTAGCTGGATCATCCCCTTCTATTAAACAGATGCGACATCGTATTCCAATTTTATTGTATGAAACATTGTATTACACAAACACAAGTTGTATTATTTATCCTGAAGTCAACGTCACCTCATCCTACCAAGGTTTGAAACCTAACTCCCCAGGTCCTCACAACTTGATCATCGCCTAACCGGAATGTTCAGTCGCAGGATCTCGAGTTTCCAGGTGACAGAAAAAAAAGGCAACAGATGTGAACATTGTTTCCGAAAACAGTGACATTGACGGATTATGGGATTAGGCCTAGGTGTGGACCAGTTCCCCTGGTAATGATGAATAATTCGCCAGCTGAAACCACAGTTACAATGCGTCATGGCTCTTGGGTTAGGTTTCAGTTCATTGTTATCTTGTCGACGGCCTAGCGTCTCTATTTTTTTCCTTTTCTTATGGAGAGGGAAGTTTTTAATAGCGGAAGGCCAGTGTTCCAGACAAGACGATGGAAGTATTATCTTATTGTTATTTATTCTATTAATTATTAATTTAATGGAATACGTAATAAGGGAAAACGTGTAAATTGAACATTGAACAGTATACTTATATAATATACCAATATTATATATCTATATATATATATATCAGTCTAAAAAGTTCAAGAAAGACTGAAACTCGAGAACTAAAACACAATATATATATATACATATATATATATATATATATATATATACATATATACTAAATATTAAAGTTGGTGAAAGTTGGTCTAATCTTCATGCCAAATTGATGAAGAATGTATATTAATACATTAATACTTGCATGTAATGTAAATATTGCAAGTACTTGAATGTATTGAACTGTTGACTGATTAATGTGTTAGTATTCCTTCTTTCATTCATTCATTGTTTCTGAGATTCAGTTTATACTTTAAACTTTCTTTTGGCAACGTTTAGGGACTTCATTCTTCTCACAATCATGCCAAATGATGACGAAAAGTTATTAACACATCTATCAACCAATCTGCCTGTTCAATAATTTAATGTATAAAGCAAATATTGTTCAAGAGTATACAATAAATACCGATGTATACACACATCCCTTATCACCATATCATGATCGCGTTATATAATTAAGATTCATACGTTTTATTAACCGGTTTAAAATTCATTTTCGTAGTTGGAAATAGCTTTTGGGAGAATGTTTTAAGAATTTGTAATGATTTAAACAGTGCCTATAAATATTATTTTCAGATTCGAATGCCCATTTATTCACGTGATATTAACTTCAACATCGTTTCCTACTATATAACGATAAAGATGACTCCGACAGTCCCGGTGAATAAGTGATATATATTTACTGCGAACAATAACTATAACTTCCTAAATCTAATTAATGTTATTGATATATCTGAATTGGATAATACTTTTATTATAATTAGGTAATAATTAATAAATGCCTAATATCAGATCATAACTCCAGGCATTAGCTCCAAAAGTTAAGGAGATCTCTTCCTGGAGAAAACAAGAGTACACTGGACATAAGAAAGTACACGTTACAGCGCCCTGGGGAACACTCCAAGCTAAAGTCAGTTCCGGATAATTCCTCTGCACCCCGAAATAGTATCCATTACTAAAGTAAGAATGAATGAGATACTTTATTTATTCTTAGTTCTTGGCATTTGATTGTTTTTTTAATTAGAATTTTACACATTTTAATTTATATTTATACATACCTACTAAGTATGTGATAAGATGAAAAATATATGTATACATTATTAGGGTAACACATTATGTTTTATATTTTCAAACGGATTTATTTTTATATATGGTGACCTAATACTTACTATTAAATAATATTG
This sequence comes from Arma custos, assembly GCA_037127475.1. Taxonomy (NCBI): domain Eukaryota; kingdom Metazoa; phylum Arthropoda; class Insecta; order Hemiptera; family Pentatomidae; genus Arma; species Arma custos. Next base: position 90,380,603 of record CM073759.1, read on the forward strand.
AAAGAACTTTACTTTCTTCACTTCAAATAATGGTTGACGTTTCAATAATTATTGCACTTTATTTTGGTTGTAAATTCTTATTATAATGACTCTTTATCTTTATTATTTTATGTTACAACATCTAGTATAATACTTAATTTATGAGAAATGAGATCCAATATTTTTGAAATTAGAAGATTCAAATTATAAATATACATACTTGTTTGTCTTTATGTATGTATGTTAGAGCATTGCCTTCGTAATAATTTAATACTTTAATCACCTATGTACAAATGGTACTAACTTGTTAAGATATGAGTGGAAACATTCCAAACAAAAATCCTTAAATCTATAAAATATTAAAGGTTTTTTGTTAGGATTTTTTTCCTCACGTCGTAACGCGTATTTTGTATCTCTTTTTAGCTTTTGGACTTCTATAATAACTAACTTGTCTTTGTATTCTATAAAACGTTAAAATTTTAAATTATTATTTTATTTTAAAAATCAAAACATTAAATTTTAATTTATCGACCGGTTTACTTTTACTATTTTAATTTATTCACCGGTTACTAAGTAATTAAGTCGTTCAAAAACGGGTTCAGGTATTATAGTCGGGTACTCGCCGCATCACTTATACCTAATAATCTCAAGTTATTATACGGTTTACATCTTACTCAATTTTGACATTTTGTAACGGAAATCTTTATGTAGCAGACAAACATTTTTGGGTAATATCATACTATTTTACATACTTATGTTCTGAAAAAAAAATTAATGTGATGATGAGTCTTTTTAGTGAGCTCAACTGTTAATAATTACTGATGATGGATAACCGGATGACAGCATAGGGCTGCTACTGTTCTGTTATTAGTCGGGCACTACTGAAACAATTTTAAGGTAAAAAAAATCTTTTTTTTTTTTGAGTGGTAGAGTTCTGTGATTCTCTGCCGAAGGTCCCATATTCAAATTTGGTTGCGGCAGATAATTTATTTAATCTTAGGACGGTCGGGGATGGAACCTTTGCGGTCTGGAGACCTCCTTGATGCTCATAAAGCCTCTAGAATGGAAGCACCCCCCAAAAAAGGGAAAACTTGATGAGGATGAGTGCGCTATCAGACAAATCACATCCCTGTCGTGCACAACCGTTCATATAAACCTTAGTCTCTACCACGTAATTAATCCATACTCTCCATGACTCATAGTAGTACGTTTTTTTATATAATTAAAAAATGGGCTCTTAACATCGCCGACAATATAATTATCGACAATTCTGATGCAAAATAATAGCAAATTTTATTGTGCCATTTAAGCCAAATGGACCAATTCACAAAACTCACTGGAGTGTTTGGAAGTTTTATGATTTTTTTTTGTTGTTTCATTTTTGTATTAATAATCAGACTATCAGATTTTAGTCTTTACTACTAAAAGTGCATTAGTTTATGATTTTTAACTCTATTTTTTTGCATTTTGTAGCGGACTCGGTTACTTGCAGACTATCTTTAAAATTAGTTATGGTTTAGTCTGGAACATTTTAGCCTAGCTAACTGCTCGGCGCTAAAGGGCACCACGTCAGGACCCCAGGTTTCCGCTCCGTAGGTGATTACTAGTCTAATAAAAGTAACATAAACTTAAATTTTCGTTCTTTTGACAGTAATTAAAACATGAGAAGATTAAAGTTTGCATAGTAAAGTATTTTAGTCAATTATTAAATTTTCTTAGACGCTAAATCCTCGGTAGTTGCTCAATTTCCTTTTCCTTATCCTCCTTGCATCAGTTACTGTCGGTACGTCAACTTTACATAAACTTGCACCATTCAAAGGAAAAAAAAAACATAACTCCTATCAAATCTGTTTTTTTATAAGATTCCTTATCGATTTGACATTGTTTCTTCTTATGTTAAGTTCTTATGAGGGCGGCAGATAGAAAAAGAAAAGTTATAGACGGCACACTTATCATAGATCTATGAAAACGGAATTATTTTTGGAATCTAGGTCGATAGGGAATAGATTGAATAGAGGATGACAGCAACCTTGGCCAAGATGAAGTACATATTGTCCACTCAAATACATCTCAGTCCTATAGCTATCTGATGAGGATATATTATATGAGCGATTGTTGGTAGATCCTCTTCTTTTTTGTCATAATGTAGATTTATTACATCAGTTACCCTAAAAAGTAATGGGTTCTTACATAAGGATAACTATTAATTATATAGGCCCAACCCAGCGTTTTATTCAAATATTCAAATACTCATTATGTTACTTATTCAATAATTCATGATAATGTGAGGTACATATTGACCCAGATAGCAGAGCTATAGCATTATAAATCTACCATGTAAACTAAATAAGTGTACAGGAAAATGTTCACAGGAAAATTAAACAAGCTTTCACAAGAATTAAATAAGTTTAAATGTTAAAAAAGAACTGAATCCTCGTTGATAAACAATTTGGTAAGTGTATAAATTATCATGGAATATTATATTAAAATAGTATTTATACTATTAATCCTTGTTTCCTTAATTAATAAATTGGGCCAGTAATAGAACCTTTATACGCTAAACGAAAATATACTCTACTTATTTCTTTGATGTATTGCGTAAAATCGGAGGGTTTAAATCTAAATTTAGCTTAAGAGTATTAGTTTTTCTCACTCTATGGCATTTACCTTAGCCTTCAATATTTCTTATTTTTCAAATTTTAGAAAAAATAAATAAACACTAGAATTATATCCCCAATGGAGAACCCCGGCTGTAGCCCCGATTAAACGTAAATATTAAATAAATTGCTTTAACTTAAAATAAGGGAGGGAACTACGGAACGGAAAATGTTTAAATGCAAGAATGAAGTTGACACTGTATTTAATTTAAAACCTAAAGTGTTGACAAGTAAATTACAGATAGAAACGCAAACTTAAATTTGTCCACAGGTTTTGCGTCCCAACATACATTTATTAAATACATATGATGCGTAAATAAATTAGCTGTTAAAGTTGAAAATGGTAAGGTCCTTGGTTCAAGTCTCGCTAGCTAGCAGACTTTTATTTAATCTGTTAGATGCTGCAATGGAATCTAGGATCCTCCTGGGGCTCATCCAGCCTGTATAAAGTGGGTACACAAAATAAGGGGGAAAATCTGGCGGTTGAGCGTGATCTAGGACAATTCCCTTCCCTGCACAACTGTTGTTCAAGGAACAGTACGTTCTCTACCACATACTGAACCCAAGACCCTCCATTGCCTGTAGTAATACCGGTAGCTTATTACATAATTAAATTTAAAAAGTGTACAGTGTTAAAAACGACACTTTTGGATAGTGATGAAAACATATCGTTTTCCCTATTTTCAAATTAATTCAGATGCAAACCCTTAAATATCCTCGATACATGAAAAAAGGACTTAAATCACTTTCAAAAAAATCAGCTCAAACAAAAATATTTATTCCGTATATTTCAACTATTCTTTCAAATACTAAATATTTGTGACGGATATTGGTCGCCATTAATCGTTCGGTAACTACTTAACAGGCTCCTATAAAATCTCAATATCTATAAAGAATTTAATATATCCGACGGCTTAGGTGCAATAGGTCGTATCCCCTTAACAGTAAATTTTACAGGAGAGACAAAACACATGACAGTTACAGATAAAGATAAGATATATCTTTAGGTATTGAAATAATAAAACAGAGATATTTTTTTAGGAAGATGAGGCTTACGAAGTATTGTAGGGACAAAATATTGACTGTGAGAATCAAAAGGCGCCAATAACGCAAAAACACATTTTGTATGGGATACGACCTATTGCGCCTAAGCCGTCGATATATAATCTCTTCAAGCGATCATTATACGATTTACATAATGCTTTAAATTTCTATAATATTTTAAGGGAAGAATGTTTCGCAGTTATGGCTCCATAGAAAGGTATTAACCAGAGACGAGGCGCCCAAGGAATAGAGATAAGGAAATAGTTAAATAGTTGCTAGAAACTCTGATATCTCGTGGTGTTAAAACGTAAACATGTTAAACGCGGATCAGATTAGAAAAGGATGACATTACATAATGTGTCTCGTTTCGTAATATTTTAATTATTACCAGTTTTTCGGATAATCCGGAGTAAAGCTACACGAGAGCAAAATAAATAATTATTAGACCAGGATCTGTTTACGGGATGATTCAACGAGATGATTTAAAGATAGAAATCAATTTTTGATTCTACATTGTCCTCTTTCAGCCAGTTGGTTGTAAGTCGTAGTGTATGGACGAATTTATTAAATCGAAATGGTTTATAGAATGTAAGAAATCATTAGAACAATAGCGTTTTTGCCATGAAAACAATTTATTTGATTTTTATCCTTAGAAAAAAAATTCCCAAGCTATAAACACAAGAAACTAGGAAGAGAAAACTATGTAAGATAATTAAGAAAAATAAGTAATAACAGATATTGTACATAAGGTGTACAAGATATTGTATATTAAATATTGTTCATAATATGTAATATTATACATATCATGAAGAATAAATAAAATCCGTTGTTATATAATTCATAACAAATTTTTTAACCCGTAAAATTTTAGTAAATTTTAAAATAATATTAGGTCAATATGTCAATGAAGTTATAATTTGCCTTGCAGTTAAGAATGGTGGCGTGAGATAGGCTGGAATAATGACATTATTAGCATTATACGCACTTTTGGGATTAAAAAAAATAATATATATATATATATATATATATACAGTAGAACCTCGATTATCCGTCAGAGTATGGGACCAAGATGGTGACGGATTTGGGAAATAGACGGATATGGGAGTGAGTCATATGTCTCATATATATACATATATACACACATAAATTGAACAATATATTTCAAACATTCGACATTTTATATATGTGCTCGTAACTTTTTTTACATACTAATAAGGTATACCAATGTAGTAAAAATGTTTTTAAAAAATCATAATAATTACGTACATCGATGGCTAAAAGCACAATCATTGTATGTCCAATTTTTCCCTCTTGAAAAAGTAATATAAATTTAAAGGTGGAGTTTAGCTCTTTCATCATGCACAAACGTAGTATGCCCCTTCTTAATAATCATTAAATGATTATATAGAAAGGACATAATCTAGGGGTCCCCGCACGTTTTATGTCATTAATTGTCGCCCGAGGAATTTCATAGATTTTGGCTAAGATTGAAGCATTTTCACCTTTTCGTAAACATTTTACAATTTCAAACATATTAGCGAGATCTAAACTCTTCCTTTGTCTTTTTTTCCGACATTGCTGTACTGAAGATAGTTTAACTCCGAAAGCTACATTAGGTAGTGATTAGAAGATAATTAATTTCTGAGTAATGTGTGCGAGGATGGCCAGGTTTTGAGTAAACAACAGATTCTAGAAAACGAAGTTGTCAAGACACACCGATTGATTCTTAGCTGGCGTCTATGACTTAAGCAATCAAAAAATATATGTACATCTTTTTTTTCTCAAACAGAGGTGACGTTAGCAGAGAGTGAAAATGATATAGAATACTATTCTATCTACTTGTTTACAAGAGGACTGAACGTAACACTTCAACATGAAGTAAATCTTTAAAATGAAATTTTCGAGTGGATTTTATAAACTCTTGCAATGCAAAATTAATTACTGCAACAAAAATATTTTGCAGTTATTTGTGTTGATCTTAATGAAATACTCAAATTGATATCAAAGGCCTCTATCTATTATGATGGATAAAAGAATGGAATGAAAACATTCTGAAAGGCATTTTGAAGTTAGCTCATTCAGAATTATACCATTTTATTTAAAGTTATGCCGTATCATATTTACAAATGTTTTTAATGCAGTGCTTTTAAATACATTTAAGTATTTACTGACCATTTCAGCAGCCTCAGAAAAGGTATTGCGAATTTTTGACACATAACTTACCTGAAACAGAAACAAGAAACCAATTAATTATCGTTTTATAGGGTACAAATATAAAAATATTAAAAAATAATAATTGCTCTTTTAAAATTGTGCTATCTGACTTGGCAGTGTTTCTCTATTGCCAGATACTTGAGTACATAATCGTGCGTTTTATTAACGATAACAAATTGTGCAAACGAAAAAAAAACAAATAATTTTTTTGTTAGTAATTTATACGTTCAGTTGGTATCAAAACTAAATAATTATTAAGATTTGAATTTATGTAAAACTCTTTTGAAAGTCTATCCCTAATTATTGGGATTCGCTTTGTGATTTTAAAGGAAAATATATGTATATATATATATATTTATTTATTTATTATTATTTGACGCGAAACAGCCATGAAAGACTACGCGCCTATGATGCAGGTTTTTTTTCTTTTTTGTCCACCTAGCTCCTACTAAAGGAAACACTGTGCAGCGGTATGTAGTATGTATGCAGGTAGTTACCAAATGCACCGGAAAAAAAAACATTATGTCACATTTATCAGAAAACTACCAATAATCTGATTAATAATATTATTTGAAATTTTTTAGTCCTGAGCAATCCGGAAACCATTAAGGTGATGATCTTACAATTTGATAAAGACTGATTCAGTAGTTATTACAGTTAGTGGTTTCAAACATAAGTTTTGAGCAGGATAGCTGAAGGTCTCGGATACAAATCCAACTATTGAAGATAAATTTTCTTTCTGCTAACCAGTTTTCTGAATCCAGATCTACAGACCTTCCAGCTTCAATAAACTTGGACGTTGAACCTCATCTGGTACAAAAAAAAAAATCTATCTTAATCATAGCAACTTATTAAATCGAAAAGAATATATCATCTTCTACTTTATCTTCCCGGTCCTCGCTAATTTGACAAACATGACCAAACCATTTTAGCAGTCGTTTCTCTAGGGCATTTTTAGCTCCGCTCTAATCCTTTCATTTCTTACACGGTCTCTTCTCGTTTTTCCAGTGACCCTCCGTAAGTATCTCATCTCAGCTCCAGTTTTCGGCTTATCTACTTGCCTAGCATTATCCAGCCAGCTCTCGCTTCCGTAGGAAAGATTAGGGAGGTATACTGATTTGTAAATGTAGAGTTTCGTCTCTAGCCCCACACACCGATGCCCAACAATACTGTTGCATATGTCATAATAGATCTGGTTAGCTTTAGTAATCCTATTTGCTATTTCCTCATCTATTTTCCCTGTCCGCTTATGTTGGAGCCAAGTAGAGAAAGTTCTCAACTACTTCGAGAACCTCATCATTACAAATCACCTCCACTGTCTCCTCCTCATCTCGGGACAGGACCAGTATCTTGCTCTTAGAATCAATGATGGTCATTCCTTTTCGCTGAAGTTCTTCCTGCCATTCCAGTAGTGCTGGCTGCAGGTTATCTTTTGTGTCACAAATGAGAAAGATATCATCTGCATATAAGAGTGAAAAGAATATGTAAGGGATGAAATTTATGGAGAACAAAATTGGTGATATGAACTTTATGTATGTTCTTGCTGAAAAAATATCAATCTATCTACCTGTAAGGACAAATAAATTTTACTAATTACTTTATGATAATCGAAAGAAGTTTGAAATTGTGATACTGAAGCACTGTTATTTTACTGTTTTTATCGTTTTTGTTATTTAAATCATCAATAATAATTAAAACAGTTCCAAAGCCAAAGCCTCTTGGCGCTAAACCTCGTTATGTAAACTAGACTAGAAAGTGTATTGACATCTAAAAGATTAGTAATTTAAATATTAGACCTAATCCTAGCCTAATTCCTTGTTAAAAAGATCTATTTGCATTTCCCATGTTAGTATTACTGATGTAATTATTGACATAAATGTGTAATGTTTTGTCGGAATAAAAGTATCAATATCGGAATAAAAACCGAAAACTAATAATGGTTAGTGCAGTCAAATTATCCTGAGCAATAAATGAGTAGCAAGAAAATTATAATATTCCTTTATGATTTTCATGCTACTCATTTATTGCTAAATAGTGAAAATGTATTTTTGATTAATAATAATGATCATAATTTTTGAGCTAATAAAAGTTGTTAGTAATAATCAGAAAAATCAGCAAAGTAACATAAAGCGAATACAAACAATAATGCAGTATTTAGATTAATCATTAAATGATTAGCTTTCCTGCTGTACACTTAGCAAATCGAATCTGTCCTATTTATTATATTCTGTATAATATTATGACTAATATTTTAAACTAACACAATAATTGTAAAAATATAAATAATTGTTTTTAATTATTATAATTGCGAAACACAGTGACTTACGTAGAGGGAAAATATTCCTTCCACCCTTAAAATACGAAAACATATTTTGTTCATATCCACCAACATAGGGCTAGTGTTTTGAATAATAATTTTGAAACCAAATAACAAGAAATACAGGCAGATATTAATTTGCCTTTTTATTATCAAACCCTATCACTTAAAACTTCTGAGTGCACTCTGCAATATTGGACTAACACTTAAAATAAATTAAATAACTTATACGAATGTAAATAAATCTGTTCTGAATATGTTAAATAATGTGCAGACTACATTGTATATAAATAAAAATTATTATAAATGATGAAAAAACAAACTAATTATATGGTCTAGTGTAGATGGTCCCATCTCTGTAACCACGGTCACCTGTGGCCTACTGGTTAGCGTAACAAACTACGAAGTCCAAGATCGCCGGTTCGTAACCCGGCAGGTCTAGGATTTTTTAAGGGAGTAAAAAATTCTTAGTTACGCCGTCCTTCGGTAGGGACGTTAAACGGGGGCCCCGAGCCTTTACGATGTCAGATACTCGTTTAAAATCTTTACCCTAATTAAACCAGGATAGGCAAAATTCAGAGCTTCCACTGTAGCATCGTCCGATTAGCAAGCAGCTTAATGTGACGTTAAATGAACAAACAACATCTCTGTGACCCGTGCAAAAAGTACTCGGCGTTTTTCTCAGCAAAATAATTGTACACGAAGGTGATTGCCTCTTCATTTGACAAAAATCTCTGTCCTCCGAGCGCAATTTTTAGATGAGGGAACAAAAAGAAGTCGCTTGGGGCTAGATCTGATGAGTAAGGCGGATGGTCAAGCAGTTCAAACCGTATTCGTGGATTTTCGCCATGGCAACCGCTGAGCTGTGAGACGGTGTTGTCTTGGTGAATTCAGGATTTTCTTTTTCTGCAAAGGTGGCCGTTTTCCCTCATGATCTGCCTTTAGCTTGTCAAGTAATGATACGCAGTATGCTACAGCAATGGTTTTTCCTTTTTGAAGATAATCGATTAAAATAACTCCATGACTATCCCAAACAGTCGCCATCACTTTCCCAGCCGAGAAAACAGTTTTTGCTTGTTTTGGAGCCGGTTCCCCCTTTGCAGTTCACTGTTTGAACTCTATTTTTGTTTCGGGCGTAATAGTGAATCCAAGTTTCATCTACAGTAATTAATCGGGGCCGACACTCGGATTTATTGCGCCAACAGAGCGTTAGAAATGTTCATTCAAACACATTTTTGGCCCAACATGAGCAAACACGGCACCACCCAACGTGCGGAGAGCTTTCTCATATCTAAATGTATGTAGCAAAAACGTTCTTTTGAAATGTTTATAACCTCTGCTATCTCTATCAATTTAAAGGTCGTCTAGCACCATTCGGTGAACTTTGGCGATGTTTGGCAGAAATTTTCCCGAGCAACGTCGTATATATATATATATATATATATATATATATATATATATATGTAGATTTATAAAGAGTGATGTATATATATATATATATATATATATATATATATATATATATATATATATATATATATATATATATATATCGGTTTCTACTTATCTTGACTGTTATAGAAAATATATGTAGATTTATAAAGAGTGATGTATATAGATGTGTAAATTTCTAAAATGGATAACGCAACTAGAAAATAATAAGTAACTGCTAAATTTATTATAATTTTATATATTGTTCAACGGGTTTTAAACGTGTTTTTATAATGCTACAGTCTACTTATAGCATAATAATACTTGAGGGAGAGAGGATTTCCGTATTTATATGCCACGGGTTCCAATCCAAATGTTGCAAATAAATTATTTCGTATGTTCACAGCCATGGATGGACCCTATGGGATCTGCTGACTTCTGTGGTTCACCCAGCCTTTACAACCCTTTATTTGGAGGGAGAACCTAGGGGTTGAGTGTAATCTCGGACTAACCTCTTCCTTCCACATCCGTTGGACTTAGATACAGAAAAGTCTCAACCATGTACTGGTTTCATGTAGTAAAACAAATTATAAAAATAAAAAATCATGTAGTGCAGAATGACGTGACGCCCGACCTATTTTCTCGGGCATATTTACAAGAGTTGAGAACTGACCACAGAATGTATGAAGACGAAATGAGGAATATTCATTAAAAAAATTACTCTAAACACCAAAAGAAAGTGAAGATAAAGAATAAAAATTGAACTTTTACACACGAGGGTCCCCTAAATAATCTCCTATCCCTTACACAACTTTAAACCTGATTCATTTCTCTGATTTAATAAAAGGTTAGCCTCATTAACATTCGATAATTAATTAACGATCTCTTCTTCTAATCAAGTTGGGAGTTAATAGGCACCGATTTATTAGGACACTGATGATGCAATTTGTTGAATTATTTCAAATTAAAGGTGACACATGACAATCGAAGCTTTCTAAATCTGTCTGAGATACCATGTTAGATCAAAACACCGTATAAATATCTTTAATTGTTACATTATTTCAGTCACGATAGATCATTTATCAATTTGGTAGTGTTACAAAGTACCACACAACCGAGAGAGTAAAATATGTTAATATTTATGTTTGTATGAACTGTGATATATTGATAGTTCATGTTTTTGAGTTAACCATACTAAGCTGATACTCAGTAACTCTCCTCTCTAAAACATCATTAAATTAAAAAAATTACAAGGTTTTCAAAGAGGAAAAAACAGATTACCAAATTTCCTACCATAAAAAAATGATTCAATAACACATGTTCTTCATCAATGAAATATTTAGGCTTTTAGATATCTTGACGCATTCGTCAGCACGTATACGAAAAACAGATTTTAGTTTGGTTGCGATATTGAACGGTTCTGACTTCAAAAACAGAATCCAGATGGCAAGATCAACGACTCACTTTTGTACTAAAGAATCACAGAATGTATTTTTTCTTTTAAGTCTAAACAAGATAGTTTTACAATATGGAACACAACCGGAATATTTATTTTTTTATTCTATTATATTTTTATAAAAATGCAAGCTTCAAAAATTGAAAAACACAACTTTTCAGGAATGTAAATAAAACTGTTTCAAGATTCATTCAAAATCACTGCGTATCTTGTTTATGTCGTAAAGTAAAGTGCAAGTATCTGTGGCACCTGTGCATAGTGGGCTAAGTCGAATTTTGTGAATTTCAAGCTATCTACTTAGAATCGTAATTTTTCTGAACTTATTTTAAGTTCAAGATTGGAGTATCAGCCCACGATTCACAAAGGAATATCCTTCATTGCAATGGACGGAACACTTAGCGTGTTAGACACAAGTAAAGAAAAAAAAATTACGATTCTAAGTAGATAGCTTGAAATTCACAAAATTCGACTTAGCCCACTAGGCTAGGTTATTAATGACCATAATCTCAACATTGTAACTTGTAAACATAAATATCGCACTGGGAAAGTTTTCTTTATAAAACGATAACTTGTGGCAATCTGGATTATGCTCTTGGGGTATATATCGCTAATATACAATCGCTCCTTTAATAATTGTTTGTTTCATTTAACGTCACTTTTTGCTACTATGGCTAATCGGGAGATGCTACAGCAGGAGTCCTAAATTTTGCCAATCCTAATGTTTTATTAGTATATAAATATTTAACGGACGTCTGACATAGCACAGGCTAGAACCCGCATTTAAGTCCCTTCCGAAGGATTGCATAATCAAGAAATTTTTACTCCCTAAAGGGATTTATTAAAATAAATCCTAGGGCCACCTCCACGGGTGCGAACCCTAATCCTTCAATAATTTCTGAAAATTTAAAATATAGTTTTTATTTGTTTTTCTAGTGCCCCTAAATTATATTATCTTATGAATGCCTCGTTCCTTGCAAACCAAGATTTTTTCGCAGTTATGGGTAATCTGACAATGCTTCAGTGGTAGACCTTAATCATGCCTATACAGGTATAATTAGGATAGTGATCTTTAATAAGTAAAGACTTGGGACCTCCATTTTACATCCCTTCCGAAGAATGGCATAACTAATGATTTTATATTCTCTTCAACCTGCTGGGCTTCGAACCCACAATCTTGGATATAGTATGTTGTTATTCTAATAACAGGTATAGCGATAAAAGAGCTAACAAAACAATATTTCTGACTCGGTCAAATAACAATTTCTTAATAAAATGAGCGAAAATAAATAAGAATGGGTTATATTTCGTTAAGATATTAAACATTAAGAACAAGTAAATGTTTATTGCTCGAGGAGGCACAGACTGAATGAGGGGGTAGTCTCGCCAATTATGATGATATTACAACCTTTGTCCAAACATTTTAGAGGACTGGCTAACTATCAACATAAGGTCTAATCTACTGAACATAGTTCTAATCGTAATGGCTGATGATCTGCTATGTAAGCGAAGAGTTCAATACTTATAAGGGCTAGTATACCACTTGTTCTAAATACCCGATAAAGTATAGGAGACATAACCGCATTACTTTCCTCGAGGTTCCTGGCCAACTACTGTACATATTTTCTCCACGAACCGTTATAAACCATTGTCGTATATCTTGAAAAAGCTAAGAGGCCATTTCCTGCTTGAAGGATGGTCTTGCGGGAATTGTTCCTTCGCAGCCATTTGGCGATACTCCCATGTTCCTTTGGCACCGGGATTTAGTTTTTTCTCTCAAAAACCTCATTAGCCAAGCACAAAGTCGTAGGTTGCGAATATGGCTTTTTAAAAGGCTGCTATAATTCGTATTTGTCAACAATTAAAAACCAAATGGATAAATAAAATTATGAGCATAGTATTTTTCCGACAAATTATTTGGTCAGTGGAAAAATTGGAATTTCAACAAATTCAGGACGATTTTTTTAACATATCGATTAATCAAATCGAAACAAGAATATCTTAGAAAACTTTAAATTTTTTCCTTTTTCAACCTGACGAATCGAATGCCAAGTATAACCCGCTGACGTCAGGATACAACGTAAATATTTTAAAACTGCAATTTAGTACACTTAACCCTCGTTTAAAAAAATCAATAATCCGAATTAAGGAGAGAAAGTATTTTTGTTTTGAAATCGACAGAATAATCCAAACTAACCTCCAGTTGTCGTAAGTCACAAAAGTTACGATATTATATACTTTTTAAAGATTTCTTCAAAATAATTAAATTGAGAGAACATGAATTGAGCATTTGACATAATTTTCTACTGCACAAGTTAGAAATAAGATGAAATAATAAAACTATCGAAATAACTATCGTGAATCTAAGATCTTTTAAAACCAATGGTTTTTTGTTTAACTATTTATTTTTTTTTACAAATACTTCGCAAGACATTTATTTATATTGAAGTTGTTTAAATTAATGGAAAGAAGAAAACTGCACTCTTCCTAATGAGCTCAAAGTAGTCGTTATCCGTTTCTATGAAGAAGATATTTATAGAAATACATAATTGTACCGTAAATCATAAACTTTTGGAGCTATGCACTTAAAATAGATTCATTTCTAAAAGTTTTCCTAATTTTTCTGGCAGATAAATACTTGATATTATTACTTTTTAATGGTATTTCACCATAATCGATCTTATAAAGCCAAGTGTTTTGAACATAAAACAAAAACAAACGTCATGTGGTTGCTTTATTTAGTAGGCAGCATCACCTTCTAAGATTTTACCAAATCAAATAAAAGCAAATAAAAGTATTATCGTGATACAAAAAGTCCAATGTTCAAAAATGCGTTCAAAACCGCAGATTAAACTTTTGACTAGATGTAAATAACAATATTTTTAAGACTATTTGAAGCTGGCTAACGAACTTTTTATGAGGCAAAGTATAAAAACATAATAAGTGATTCCTTTTTATTATTTTTTACGAATGGATTAATTACGAATAGTATAGAATGCCACAATGATCACTAACGATTTAGTTTAATTACAGTACCGTTAGAATAGGTTCAGAAGAAAAATCTAAAGAAAATTCCTTTTCCATTCCAATTGATAGAGAAAAGGGGTATGCTTTCCCCGTGGAAATGTTTCGTCAAAACGAACAATAATTACATACATTTTCAAATAGTTTATTTATTAAACAAAAATAAGCTCAATACAAAACATCAATTAAACTTAATTGAAATAGCATTTAGTATACAGTTATAATATTTATATCTTGTACTTGTATTTAATAAGTGTTAATAAGCTTTTTTTTAATTTTTATCATTACTATCATCGTCAAGTTCCAGTAATTAGATCATCTGCACTTTCAGTCCTAAATATAATCTAAAAAAAGACATAATATGCTTATGGTAACAGAAATAAGAAAGAAACGTGTTCAATACGAATTAGTGTAAATAATAAATAAGTATCGTGTGAAAACTGCATCGATGGTCATTTTATAATTTGCAGTAGTGAATTTTTGATCATAAGATATAAGCGAACCTAATAATTTTATTAAGAAACTCTATTAATTTAGATTTGTTCATCTGTAATGTTGATATTGATATTGAAGTCCTTATCGGTATATATTCAAATATTTTTTCGAATATTCAGAACTTTATTTTATAAACCATAGATAATTATCAACCTAAAATAATATTTTAAATATTACTTAAGACTTGTTATTTGAAATTGTTGACATTCAGTGGAAGAGAGAGAGAGAGAGAGAGAGAGAGAGAGAGAGAGAGAGAGAGAGAGAGAGAGAGAGAGAGGATGAGAGAGAGAGAGAGAGAGAGAGATAGAGAGAGAGAGAGAGAGATAGATAGAGAGGAGGGAGGAGAGAGAGAGAGAGAGAGAGAGAGAGGAGAGAGAGAGAGAGAGGAGAGAGAGAGAGAGGAGGGAGGGAGGGAGGGAGGGAGGGGAGGGAGGGAGGGAGGGAGGGAGGGAGGGAGGAGAGAGGAGAGAGAGAGAGAGAGAGAGAGAGAGAGAGAGAGAGAGAGAGAGAGAGAGAGAGAGAGAGAGAGAGAGAGAGAGAGAGAGAGAGAGAGAGAGAGAGAGAGAGAGGAGGAGAGAGAGAGAGAGAGAGAGAGAGAGAGAGGGAGAGAGAGAGAGAGAGAGAGAGAGAGAAGAGAGGAGAGAGAGAGAGAGAGAGAGAGAGAGAGAGGAGAGAGAGAGAGAGAGAGAGAGAGAGAGAGAGGGGGAGAGAAGCGAAAGTAAGGACGGAAAAGCACTTTGATTAAAATTCTAGTCCCTTCCCTTCTTCTGTTTTCATTTTCTTTATATTTTCAAAGCTTAATAACTTTCACGTTTCCAATATAAATATAAGACTGTAAGAATAGTAAAAATATTCTCAATAACTGAATATTGGTATTCAATTAGTATTAAAAGAAACTTAAAATCTGGGTATGGAAAGAAATGAAATGTACATTACAAAAATAAAATAAATAAAAGGCTTCTAAAGGAATATAAAATAATATATTCCAAAGCTAAAAAAACTCATTAAGTTGATATGAAAAAAAACAACATAAAAAACATACTGAGATATAAACCCAGTATGATAGGTGATTTATTTGACAGAACTTATCTGATCAAAGATTAGTGAACAGATTGGGTGGTTTCATATGAAATTTCCGATTTTATTATTTTTAAAATTCAAAGCGGAATTCTATTGCTTATATTTACGTATTGTAAATCAACTGAGCAAATATTATTTAGTATGACATATAACAGAGGTGTCCAAGCTCCTTGATAGTCCGAGCCATTGTTCAGAATTTGAAATTTTTCGCTAGCCGCAATTAAATGCGTATTTAAAAGGAATTAAAAGCAATATTTTTCCATAAATTATACTTATTTAATACGTTGTAGCTAGATAACCATCTAACAATGAAAAAGAAATCAATGTCATTTGGAAGTTCTCCGTCCTTTAATTCTTTGAATTGTCGAAGATTTTTTGCATTGGTGCGAACGTAATTTACAATGCATAACACTGCTTTCATAACATCAGGATATTTTAAATATTTTGTACTGAGATATTGTTGGTGATCGTTACGTACTCCGAAACAAATTTAGTTAACTTACCAAAAATTCCAGATTACAAATTATAACCGTAGCAAGAGTGATACAAATTTTTTCCTCCAGAGCACAATGTCAACCAATAAAATAAAACAATGTTGCAATAAAATTGTCTATGTCCATTCGCGCAGTTTTCGATGAGGCATGCCATTCTAAACTTGGACGGAAATGAAATTTGTTACAATGTTGCCCTTAATCTTTCATATTTGTTGTCAGTAAATTTAGAGACATTTTAGAACCTATACGGAATAAAAATATATTAGCACATAAATGAAAAGGGAACTCGGGAACATTTATCGAGAGCCACAAATAATCCTTCAAAGAGCCGCATGTGGCTCGCGAGGTATATTTCAGGTTGGCCACCCATGAAATTTAATATGAGCTTAAGCATGGATATTCGGCTGCCCAAGCAGCAAGAAACATTACCACAGCGCTCGGGAAAGTGTGTTGTAACGAAAGTTGTTATGAGAAATTTTCAGTTGGTGACATAGATTAATGCAATATATTGACATATTGCAGCAAAAACCAACCTGCATTGTTTAATCCGAAGGACCCATACATTTACATGAAAACGCCGGACCTCATGTTCCACTCACCTAATTCACCAGACTCTCCAACAGAATTTTGGGCAGCTTCCGTAAGGGTAAATTTTTTGAAAAATTTACTCGTTTTGAAAACTATCATCAACTTTCAGACTTAATTACATCGCAAAACGATGAGTTTTTCAGTTCTGGCCTTGAAAATATGATAAGTTAGGTAAAATATACTTGGAATACGGACATTTTGTAGGAAACGAACTAATGCAATAAGAAAATTAAGAAGCTATCAACTATTAATTGTTATGTTTTCGATAAATATTCTCAAACAATCGCATTGAATGAATGAGGAAATGATAAGGTGAATTCTTACACTGCTGCATTGCAACAGCTGAAAGAGCGGGAAGGATAGAAGAGAATAAGACGGAAAACTTGGTTTTTATTACAGAGATGATTTGTGTTTCTCAAGTGGAATATTTTTCAACTAATCTCTTATAACTTCTTGTTAATTTATTAATGGCTCTCCGAACCTCCGCAATACAAGCAAACTCTTTAAAAAAAATGGTGCTCCAACACCATCATAGTTATTGTTGATTAATATCAAATGTGACATAGCTCACGGAATGCCTTTAAAATTGCTTATATCAATAAATTACAGTAAAAGGCAACATAATAAGAAGAGTATGAAGTAATTCAGAACTATTGGTTTATGGGGTTTCGGGGAAAAATTATAAAGATACCTATAAATAATACACTATATATTTCCAATAAATAAAGAATTGGTCAAGAGAGAGGCTAATAGTTATAGAAGGCTCACATAAAGGCAGAGTATACAACATTTCTGTCGTCGTAAATAAAACTTACAAGATTTTATATTCGGTCCTTATCCAGATTTGGTCTTCGGACGACATATCCGTGTGTTGTGAGTGTTTTCAACACCTCAAGGGCTATTTTAATGTTGCCTTTATGACAATATAGTAACAGTGTTGTCTTTATCTTTAGGGAGACCATCAATTCCCTTCTGACGATTCTAAAGATAATAGTGGAATTTTTATTGTTTCACACTCATAAGGAAATTATTATAAACACTTTCTCAATGGTTGACATTTGATATGACGTAGATGAGACTTTTGATAGCTTATAAGAGATCTTATTCACAGCCCTCGCTCAAAAATTACTCGGAAGTCACGAATATACCAGGTCTGCAAGTTTAAAATGTCGTTTTAATTCCAATAGAATGCGCTCTTAGCCTATTGAAGGATTTGCTTATCTCTAAACGCTATTTTGTTTGTTAGTCATTTGTTTACAAAAGTCAGTTGTTTTTAAGTCGTTTACGTGGACGTATCATACCTTTCTTTGGTGTTAAAAATGTCTAATTTTAAGCCAAATAAAGAGCATTTGCGGCATGTCATGATTTTCTTATTCAATCAAAAGAAAAAGGCATCTGAATGTCATCGAATTCTTGTTGAGACTTATGGCGATCTTGCTCCAACCGTCAAGACATGTGAACGTTGGTTTCAAAGTTTCAAACGTGGTGATTTTGATGTTACTGATAAAAAACGAGAAAATCGACCAAAAAAGTTTGAGGACGTCGAATTGCAATCTTTATTAGACGAAGACAATACCCAAACCCAACAAATGATGGCAGAACAGTTGAATGTCACTAGACAAGCCATTTCCGATCGCCTGAGAGCTATGGGAAAAATTCAAAAGGTTGGAAAATGGGTTCCACATGAATTGGACGAACGACAGATGGAAAAACGAAAAATTGTGTGCGAAATGCTGCTTTTACGCCACGAAAGAAAGGGTTTTTTGCATCGAGTTGTAACTGGCGATGAAAAATGGATTTATTTTCAGAATCCCAAACGAATAAAATCATGGGTAACGCCAGGACAACCATCCATATCGAGTGCAAGACCGGATCGTTTTGGGAAGAAGACAATGTTGTGTGTGTGGTGGGATCAGAAGGGAGTAGTCTACTACGAGCTTCTCAAACCCGGCGAAACAGTCAATACCGACCGCTACCGACAACAAATGATCAATTTGAGTCACGCATTGATCGAAAAACGCCCAGAATGGGCTCACAGGCACGCTAAAGTCATTCTTCAGCATGATAACGCTCCTGCACATTCAGCCAGATTGACTAAGGAAACGATTTCTTCGCTTGGTTGGGAACTCCTATCCCACCCGCCGTATTCACCTGACCTGGCGCCTTCTGATTATCACCTATTCTCATCGATGGGACACTCATTGGCTGAGCAACACTTTAACAATTTGGAGGATGTAAGAAAATGGCTCGATGAATGGATTTCAAATAAAGATGAAGCATTCTTTTGGAATGGTATCCATAAATTGCCCGAGAGATGGACAAAATGTGTAGAAAGCGAGGGCCAGTACTTTGAATAAAATATATTATACTTTTTTTTTTAAATTAAATTATATTTTAAGAAATAAACGACATTTTAAACTTGCAGACCTGGTATCTTATCAAGTGATAAAGTCAGTCAGTTAATAACTCAATTGAAAACCAGGTTTAAACATAAGGAAGATTCTTGGATCATGTAAAGTTAGAATGTAGACTGTAAGAAATGCAAAAGTAATTACTAACTTCAAATCTACATGTCAGTTTTAAGTGAAATTTGCAACTTGATACATCCTTTTAAATGCTTCAGCTACTATATCTAATAAATATTACTAGTTATTAGCTTCACTGATAATTAATTGTGAAAGTAGAATACTTAAAGGTATAATTCATAATTTCATAATTAAAGGAAGCTGAATACATGATTATTCATTAAACTCTTAAATGTAATGACATTTTGCCTCGAAGTAATAAAATCTCTTTATTCTCTTTTCAATGGATGATTATTCTATATGCATACTTAGATTCATTCTCACTACCCTATACACTAGGGCCTAATACTAGAGTTCATATACTTAGATCAATTTAATGCAAAATATTACCGAAAGTAACTGGGACAAAGAAAGATGTGAGTCTGTGTTTGGTATTAGAAGAGAGAGGACCACCGGCTAGCTCCGCCAGATAAGAACTTACAATTTCTTTTATTTTAAATTAATTTTTAACATAGCTGTATATATATTATTATTTTTATTTTTATTTTTATTATTATAACAGATAATCTTTTCATTTGTCTTCTTCTTTAAATTTTTTTTTTTTTTTTTTTTTGTTTTATTTCTTATTTTTATTTTTCTGGTTTATACTTGGGTGTTAATTAGACTTCAATGGGAGATCCGATAGATCTCAGTAGCCCCAAAGCTAAAAGAAAACGGCTTCGTACCCGGACATGTAGGTGAATTAAAAAATGTAAAAAAGTTGAGAGATGGCTCTTTACTCATAGAAACTACTAATGGTAAGCAGTCAGAAAAATTACTAAAATGTGAAACTTTTGGTGGTCAATTCCCCATTAGAGTAACACCCCACAACACCCTGAACTACAGCAAGGGAGTTATTCGCTGTTATGATCTCCAATTTCTGGAGATCGATGAAATTAAAAAAGAACTATCAACCAAAATTAAAGATATAATGCGAATAAAAATTAAAAAAAATGGTAATGAAATTCTAACGAACACCTACGTGGTTACATTTCCGACTCCTACTAATCCGGATTATATAAACATAGGATTTCTGAAAGTTAAAGTCCAACAATACGTCCCTAATCCCATGCGCTGCTTTAACTGTCTCGGATTTTCTCATCCTACTAACCAATGTAAACAAGAGGCCAAATGTATAAATTGCGGACAGGCAAAACACGGAGAAAATATTAAATGCATCCTGCCGGCTAAATGCGCGAATTGCGATGGCCCTCACAACGCACTAGATCGCACATGTCAAATCTTCAAAATTCAAAAGGAAATAAAAGCCATCCAAGTAACAAATAAAGTTTCTTTAAATGAGGCAAAAAAAGTCTACAAGGAACGAAATCCTGTACCATTCAACAAAAGTTATTCCGAAATAACAAAACAAAAATTTAATAATATTGAAAAAAAAGACATAGCTATTCAAACAGACAGTATTTTTAACTTTGGAGAAAACAAGATTAATCATAAAAATAATACTAATAATAATTACGAACCAACTCACTCTTCAGTAACTATCCCCCTCCCCCTCCCAGTCCCTACATCCACACTCCCTCCTCCCTCAGAACCTTCAGTTTCCCTCTCCCTAAACCCTTTAACCTCACCTAATGTGCAGGAAAATACTCCTGCGCCACCGAGAGCTTCAAGATCGCAGTCGCGATCTAGTAAGCGCTGCGATACCCCCACTCCTCTCCCCACCACTCCTCTTCCAGCCGCATCCCGGCCTGGAGATGACCCGTCCTCCTTATCAATCGAGTCTGAGCTAATGGATGCCCAATGCTCAGAAGTTGACCCAGAAGGAGAATTTACTACAGTAAATAACAAAAAACAGGTCAGCCGCAAAGCTAGAAAAAAATAATAATGATACGTACGAAACCTATTTATAACATTATGTATAATGGAATAAACATCAACACCTACACCCTGTACCCTAATTCACCTGTAAATTTGCACTTAAACAATAATTATCGTTTATATAACAGAGTACACAGCCATAATAAATTTAGTAGCAACAATAATACTAATCCGACTGACAAAACTATACCATATAGACTACAAGCCCTGTTTATCCCATTCACTTTTATCTCTGCTCTGTTTATAATGTTGAACACCAATAAACTACTTAATATCAGCTCTGAAAACAATAGTCCATACCTGTTATTATTACTCGTTCTCTTAGCGAGTATATATCCATCTCTATTTATGAAAATAGCCACATACGATATAATGTACTACGTACTTATACAGAATAACCAACATTATATACATATAATTTCACATATTTCATATGAATACGGCCTTATATCTGTACATACATTTATTTACTATTTAATACGTCCGAAAATGAGAGAATATATCTACATCTCCGGTATATCTCTGTATATGGGCGTGTGTATATACACACATACGAGTGCGTGCGCGTATGGATGTTTATATGTGTATGTGTATGGATATTGTTGGGTTTGTGTTTATATGTACATATGGGTATGCAGGTATATTTACTTTTTTCTTTTTAGTCTTTTTCATCTTCATTTGTTACATTTGTTTGTGTATTCTTTATTAATTTTAATTCTCTCTCTATTTCTAATCTATTTACTAAATTTTATTTTTTTGTATGTGAGTATTCATATATACCGGTCTATATGTACGTGTATGAATACATGTGTGGGTACGACTTATTCTGGGTTTATTCACTCATTTACTATCAATATAATATATTACCACTCCTTTACTTTATTTTATTTGAAATTTAAAACGGATTGGACCTCCAAATCTTTTATTTATTTATTTATTTATTTATATCTCTCACATTCCTTAAAAACTAAAAATGACCCTTATACAGTGGAATTGTAATGGATTAAAAACGCACTTTAATGACCTAAAAATACTCATAAAAGATGAAAATCCATTCTGTATATGCATACAAGAAACGCACCTTAAAAAAAGAGACAAAATCTCGTTAAAAGACTTTGCCATTTATCGTACTGACAGTCCGAACGATGATCATGCATGTAGAGGAGTCCTCATTGCCGTTAATAATTCCGTATATTCCAAACAAATAGAAATTGAATCAAACCTCCAAATTATAGCCGTGACTATTCACTTTGGCTTTACTTTCTCAATCTGCAACATCTACCTACCCCAGGACCGACTCATACAAACAGAAGACATTTTAAATATCTACAATAAGCTACCCCAACCTGTTCTTCTTGTCGGAGACTTTAATGGCCACAGCCCAATGTGGGGTTCCATAGACCTAAATGCGAGAGGAAGAATGATAGAAACATTCATAGACCTATCAAACGTTCTACTCCTCAACACAGGTGAACCCACATACCTAAGCTCCACCTACGGCACCTACACATCTCTCGACCTTTCCATGTGCAGCCCCTCACTATACAATATCATTGAATGGACAGTATTACCAGACCTATACGGTAGTGATCACTTCCCTCTCCGCATAAAATTCGAAAATCGCAACCAGAACAGAAACGGTAAACCTCGGTGGATAGTCGAAAAAGCAGATTGGACGCTTTTCACATCAATCGTTAAACCACCTGAAAAACATCCGTCTGAAATAAGTATTGAAATAGGATGTCAACTTTTTACAGATACCGTACTACAAGCAGCAAAACTTGCGATCCCTAAAACTAAAAACAACACTAAAAGACCCTCTGTTCCCTGGTTCAACGAACAATGCAAAACTGCTATAAGAAACCGTAGAAGAGCATACAGGAAGTTTCAGAAAAATGCCACCGTAACAAATCTAACCGAGTATAAAAAACAAAGAGCCATATGCAGAAGAACAATAAACAATAGCAAATCCGAATCATGGAAACAATTCGTCGAAACCATAAACTCATCCATCCCCTCTAGCCTCGTTTGGAATAAAATAAGAAAAATTCACAAAAATTACTCAGCCACTCGATACACCTTACTCTATGATGGTAAACTTACGGACAACCCTGAGATAATTGCTGAAATTTCGCTGGATATTATTCAGAAACCTTCAACCTACCTCCCACTCATCCATGTGTAACAAAAGAAACAAATCCGGAAAATGAAATCACATGCCATCACTCTGAAGCCTCCGATATAATATATAACCGATCGTTCTCTATGTGGGAACTTAGATCAACCCTAAGAAGCCTCAAAGGATCATCACCCGGCCCAAATGATATTCACTATGCAATGATCCAACAGCTCCCACAAAACTGTCTAAGCTGGCTACTGAACTTCTATAACCATGTGTGGGAAAGAGGCGAATTTCCCAGCGTCTGGCGACAATCAGAAATAGTGCCAATTCTGAAAACTGGCAAAGACAAGCGCCAAGTAAGCAGCTATCGCCCTATATTTCTCACTAGCTGCCTCTGTAAGATTATGGAACGCATGGTTAATAAACGCCTTGTGTGGATCTTCGAAAAAAACAACGTTCTCCAGAATTTCCAATGCGGCTTTCGCAGAGGAAGAACAACTATCGACCACTTAGTCCAACTCGAAGCCGAACTACAATACGCATTTATCGAAAAGCAGCAAGCAGTTGTAATCTTCTTCGACATGGTTAAAGCATTTGATCGCACAAGCATAGACATTATTATGAAAAAGTTGATATCTTTAGATTTTTCAGGCAATCTCCTAAAATTTATTCAAAAGTTTCTAACACAACGACAATTTAAAATTCGAATAGGAAACGTGATGTCCCGAGACGTCAATCAAAAAATAGGAGTACCACAAGGATGTGTTCTGAGCACAACTCTCTTTGCGCTGGCAATTAATGACCTGGGAAGAAACTTGCCCAGAGGAGTAAAGCCGCTGCTTTATGTAGACGACCTCGCTATTATGTGTCGCTCAAACGATGTAGATTCAATAAAAGGAAAACTCCAGGAAGCCCTAAATCGACTTAATGCCTGGTCACAATCCGCAGGTCTTGAATTCTCCACAGAAAAAACTAAGTGTGTCCACTTTAGCCGCAAAAGACGAACTCCACCGTCCCCTGAACTTACTCTAGGAGCGACACCTTTGCCATATGTCGAACAATGCAAATTTTTAGGGCTGATATTCGACAGGCGATTATCGTGGAATACTCATATTATTAATCTTAAAGAAAAATGTATTTCTAAAATTAAAATCTTAAAAGTTCTCTGTAGAACATCATGGGGAGCAGACAGATCAACGATGCTAAGAATATATAAGGCTTTGATCTGTT
This sequence comes from Arma custos, assembly GCA_037127475.1. NCBI lineage: Eukaryota > Metazoa > Arthropoda > Insecta > Hemiptera > Pentatomidae > Arma > Arma custos. The sequence continues at coordinate 90,405,134 of CM073759.1, forward strand.
CCAAAATAGACTATGGGAGCTTTGTATACGGCTCAGCTCGCTTCCAAAGCTTAGCCAAACTCGATACCATCCACAATACCGGAATCCGCATTGGCACTGGTGCATTTAGGACAAGCCCCATTTTAAGTATATGTGCTGAGTCAGGGGTCCAACCACTATTATTCAGGCGTAAAAAACTAGCAATGAACTATCTGTCCCGACTATACTTGCAACCCTCACATCCAGCCTATAAGTATATATTCCAACCTAAATTCTCCAGACAGTTCCTACAGACAAGAAATGCAACGCTGCCAATCGCAGAAAGATTTTCTTTCGCCATCAATGAATTAAAATCAATAAACGTTAAAATTCTAGATATGAACACACCTCCGTGGACTTACCAACCTCCAAAAATATACCTCCAACTCTCCAAATTCCGCAAACAAAACACAACACCTTTACAATATCAGGAAAGATACCAGCAGCTCATCCATACCCTACCAAAACACACAGCTATATATACTGATGGATCGAAGTCTGATAGCTCAACAGGATCTGCTTTTGTTACACCAAACTCAACACACAAGCAAAAACTACACCATCTATGTAATGTCTATTCAGCCGAATTAAATGCCATCGCATCCGCTCTCTACCTTTGCATGACAGAAATACCAATAGATAATATAACGATAGTATCCGACTCACTTAGCGCTCTCCAAGGATTGAATGATATGTACTCAGACCACCCGATCATTCACCGCATTCACGAATACTAAATAATGCTAGAAGGTATAGGCAAGTCACTCCATTTCGTCTGGGCTCCAGGCCATGTAGGCATCATAGGAAATGAGATGGCCGACAAAGCTGCAAGAGAAGCACTATCCCTCCCGGGTAGAGGCACAGCTATCTTAACTGGCCCAGAGCTTGCACGCCCTCTAAAGGAGTGTGTAAAAAATAGATGGCAATCAATGTGGGACGAAAGTCCATCCAATAAATTAAAACGTATTAAGAAATGCGTAAATCCATGGACTACCTCCAACCGTAGCAAACGCCGTGAAGAAGTGGTAATCACCCGCCTCAGAATAGGCCATAGTCGATTAACCCATGTTTACCTAATGACAAGAGAAGCACCTCCGAAATGTCCAAAATGCAATGGCATCTTGACCATCAGACACATATTCGAAGAATGCCATTACTATCGATCTGTGCTACACCAACTCGGGTTACCTTTTAATATCTCAATGGCTCTGAGAGATGACGAATCCACAATAGATGCGGTCATTAAATTCATTACCAAGTGTAATCTGATGACCACCATTTGATGTGAAATATATATGTGTATATAGAAGTGTTTATGTTTATATGTATATGAATGTGTGGGTGTGTATATGTATTACACATCTTGTTCCAAGCTAATTTTTCGATAAATAACCAAGTGTTGTTATTATCATCCATTATCTATTATAGCAAAGTAGATATATAACATATACATAAACTAAAACGAAGCTCACTGGTGCGGGCCCGCGTGGGCTGGGGGGAGGAGTGGCCTGGGCTCCGGGGGGGCTGGTGCTGGGGGCTATGGGGGCGCCACTTGTCCCGCAGAGCATGTTAGCTCCGAAGATCTGAGAGGATTTGGACTTTTCCATGAATGGTCCATTGTAAACATTAGTGGATTGTACTAATGTCCTTAGTGTGGCTGGGTGGTTAACATGGTTTTTATCCACATCCTCTGACCAATCTTCGTGTCATAAATAACAGTATAACCACCACTTGACTTGTGGGACTTGGGCGCCTTCTGGACTTCGGCCTGCCCCCTCGGGTCTGGGCGCGCCTCTCGCTTCGTTCTTTCTCGGGCCCAGATAGGTGGGTTACCATAACTTAATAACCAACGGGCGTTGATGACCTGGATGTTTTACGCCCCTAAATCCAAGAAAACAAACAAACAAAGAAAGATGTTCATACTTTTGAAAGTATTGAAGGCTTTCGTTATATTGAGTTATGTAACGTAAAAATATAATAAAATGCTAAATACAGACATATTACTCCCTAAAGTATTCAGTCCTGTGACTAATTAGTGACTCGAGCTACAGCTTAGCTGTAAGTAAATTAGCAAGTTTAAAATATTAATTCTGAAGATATATAGAGGCAGTGTGCATTTATAACTAATTTATCATTTGAATTTATACTTAGATGATACACAGATATTTGCCACGGAAGCCAGGCGACATACACAGATTTTGATACGTGGCGGATGTGTGTACAAGACAAACATGAGACACCTAAAGGCATGACCATGGAGGACGCCCACCTGTTAGGAAGTGCGATAACACTCTTTGCCTAGGGAAAACATCGCTGATATAGTGTAGCGCATGTTTGCCGAGTTTAGGTAGCAAATTAAATCCTAGTACGAACCCAGCATAGAATTTCCCTATTTTTATAATTATTTTATTGTTTATTTTTAAACCACTAATAAACAGTTCTTGACATAAGTAATAGTAAATGATTATTTTTAAATACTAAGAAAAAAGCTAAGTTGTTTAAAGTAAGCATCTCGAATAGTTTTTATCCTGGAATGTTCAAAGAAGGCAACCAAAAATTTTGTATGCGGGTATAACCCGGACGCCATTTTAAGCAAGTCATTGCCAACAACCTAAGTTACCGCCACATTGAGCAAAGAAGATGGATGGAATCTCTATACAATTATGATATTATATTTTTTAGTTGTTTTTTTTTTCAGGTCAATAATGCATCCATTAATAAAAAAAAAGTTATTTTGTTAACTGCCGATTTAGTCTAATTAAGACATAATATATGATTAACAAGACTCAATAAACAGACAAGAAACTTCTTTTTATTTCTTGATATTTAAAAGGTCAATTATTTATTTCTTCTTTATTAAAATTCTTCGGCTATTCTCGAGAATTTTCTATAAGTGTTAGCTGCAACCAACTGAAATACATTTTTAAAAACTTGTTTTGTGTCAGAAGAACCACTCCCTAGCGTTAGGAAATACAACGCCGGCAACAGCGAAGAGACTACAATAATTTCAGAATTATGTACTGAAACGTACTGTAAATCATACCACATTACACACACAACTAAAGCAGAGGTACTACATATCGCTCTCGACTTACCGACAGTTAAGTCTCAGCCTTCAAACTGAGACATGAATTTCTGACCACAGTAGGAAGGCCACAAAAATGGCAAGATTATGTCTCGAATCCAAGCCTAGACTGAGCAAAATTGTAATTAATTAATACAACATTAAAGGATGCCCCCAGCCTCGTCACCAGAAAATCAATATAAAAAAAATATATAGAAAAAATAAAAATGAGAACCTTTTCCGCTTCACATCCTTCAAAACTAATTCCTAGTACAACAGCCTAGCAAAGCTCATACCCTACGGGCGGTATCTGTTCCACAGCAAGTATAGTGAACTTTAGTATAAAAAATATAATGTAATTACGCAAAATGTGTACGCTATAGAAATTTTTTTATCTAGAAATGAACGTTTCAACAAACATATATCATCTGTCCTTCGAAATGTTAGTTCAAACTTTTATTTCTTATTGAAGTGATTACCGAAATCTCCTCAATACCCATAATTACATTCTCTTTCCCATGATAAAGCTCACGATATATTTTATATTTGGAAAATAATAAAATAAAACGAATAAACAGTCAACTTATAATTCGAATCGAAGCGGAACAGATACCTCTTTAAATATTATCACTATATTTTATTCTAATAAGTTTAGAATTTCAAAAAGCTAACTCGTGTAGACCAATTACTAACGGAAAAACTGATATTTGTATATTCAATTATCCAGAAAAGGTTTTATTGAATAATATAGCGTATGTGTAAGATAAGAAGTAAAAGTGGCGAGACGGTACTCCTTGCGAGACACCTGCCGCGACCTAGAGGCCGCAGGTGAGTGGTACGGATTCACTCTCGCCGCGGTGATGAATATTTAGCAGCCGCAGGTCGAATATGATTATAGCGCTCGTGTCTTCTACCATCCCAACACCGTCATCTCAGATCTAATTGATATCTTCGTCCCAGCTATTATAAAGCTCAAATAGTATTTCGCAACAGAAGCGAAACAATACTATCTACAAATTATTTGTTTTGTCCTAAATCTAAAAACAAAATTATTTATTCATTCAATTTCACTTTATGATGATATATGCATTTGGGCTAAACGTTCCGGAATCGAATTCTCCTATTGTATAATACGATAAACACCCGTGAACAGACCCTTGTGGTATTTTACCCAGCCAATACACACCCACTTTAATATGAGACAAAACCCGGATTCGTCCAAATCACCACCCTGCACAACTATTTTCTGAGAAAGAGTACAATCTCTACAACGTACTGAACCCAAGACACTTCATCAGTTAGGTTATAGTGGTACCGGTTTTTGTCACAATATTAAATTTCTCATAATTAAATTCCCAACCCGAGAAATTGGCAACCACATAGAATAGTAGACAATTTATTAAAATTAATATTTTACAAAAGTACATTTCCACGCACTAGAGCATTCAATATAGAGTAATTTTACAATTACCAATGCACAACTTGTAGTTATTTTTAAGTAACTAATGTGTTACAGTGATTTTCACCATTATATTTTAACTAATTTATGCTTAAAATTGCCCAATGATATTGTCATAGATCACAAATAACCCATTTATTCTTTTTTATTTTTTATAATTATTGGTCATTTTTTTTTTATTTTTAAAGAGAAAAGATAGGCTCTCGGCCGGGATTCGAACCCGGAACCTCTGTCTCTCCGTGACTGTGCCCTACCATTTGAGCACGGAGAGAGCGCGGAGAGACAGAGGTTCCGGGTTCGAATACCGGCCGAGGGTCTATCTTTTCTCTTTAAAAATAAAAAAAAATTACCAATAATTATAAATAGTAATATGATGTAAGTCAATAAGATCCTAAAATTAAATTAATGTTCAAAGAACTTTCTTTCTAGTGTATTCATTATTTTTTATTCGTTTGTTTGTTCATTCATTTAACGTCACTTTAAGCTACTGTATAGCCAATCGAACAATTCTAATGTGGAATTTGTCTTGAAATGAAAATGTGATTCTAATGTCTTAAATTTTACTTATCGAAGTATACATTTTTTACAATTTTTTTATTATAGTTTCTTACTCATGTGTTTTCATGTATTGTCCTTGAGTAAAAATGATAACTAGCATATAAAAATGAGCAAGAGAAAACCCATACCGCTTATCTATACTACAAGCTCTAGGAATACAGCCGAAGATAACTAGGCAACGTACAGTTACATAAAAAAGTTTCTCTGGATGTCGTTTTCTCTTCTTTCTTTTATATTGTTGGACTGTTAGGAAAGCTATAAAGACATTCAGTATTTATCAATTCATAAACATTTGGTAATGATTGAATGTTATGATTGCGAAATCACGGTGAGGCTAAAAGGTTTTACTAAGAGATTCCATAATTGCAATAAAATTTGTCAAAAAGGATAACCAATTAAATCTCAGGATTATTAATACATTAGATAACAATTAGAAAATACCGCGGGTCTAAGGCATGACGAAACAAATATTTTTACATAAATCAAACTCTTAGGAAAAAAACATAACCAGCAGTTTAAAAATCATTCTGAGTGATAACCATGATAATAATTATTTAGATACTTAGGGTATGTATATATGTATATATCGCTATCATATAGACATTTTGGTGACAGGTGAGCAATTATTGCCCATGGTAATCAACCTCGCATTTTTTAGTTGAACCAGAAAATACGAGAACTTTTGAGAAGTTCTATATTTGAAAATCAAATATGTTAATTCATCGATCACTTAATAAAGAATATTTTAAAACGAAAACATATTTAAAAGAATATTTTTAAAAGTAAAAAGCGGATACAATTTTAAAAAATAACTTTTATTTCAACTCTCATATTTCACTAGTTATTCAAACGATTTGGTCTAAAACGACACTTGCCCGTGTTAATTTCGTGGCCTTTAGTTTCGAAATCATTTGGCATTATTTATTAAACTAGCAACAATTTGAAAAATTTGGAGTTGAACGCTGTTGATCCTGAACGCTTCAAGTATTCTTTCTATATAATAGTTATAAATTCTTAAGTAAAGAATATTTGAATATTTTTTAAAAGGGACCTAAATTTTCTTTAAAAAAGAAGCGTTTATCACCTGATAATAAATAAGAAACTATACAAAACCTATCAGATTCAAGTCATCAGATTCGTATGTTACTCAGTGAAATCCAGGAAAACGGACAACAAGAATTTAACAAATTTTCAATAAATACAAAAAATATGTCACTATAAAAGTTTTATCTAATACTTAAGCTATGTTGATCTAAAAGTGAGCATCGGTGCCAAGTCCAGGGCAGAATCAGTTGTAGCGATTACTGGATGTTATTGGTTTGTCCTTCGGTGCCATCCAGTCTATTGGCAATCAATGCACTCAATCTTTTAGCGTCACGACTCTTTTTGTTTTCAATTTTGATTATAAGCAAAATATTTGATCAAATGCGCAGGAGTTGGCCTGTCTTTCATACCGTAAACGTTTTTTTAAGACCAATTATATTTGACTTATCCTGAAATAAAAAGCCGTAAATTAATTGCTACTTGAGTACATATTCCATTGAGTAAATTAATTGTTAATTTAAGCTAAATGTAGAAAACATAGACTTAACGATTTATAAAATATTTTAAAATTAAAAAAATATATTTTTATATAAATAGTTAAATAGAACGTAATGTTGAATTAAAACCAATCCTGCCGGTATCTATTGAGCCTCTCTCTCAGTCTCTTCTTCCTTTCTTCTGTCAGAAGCCCCAATCGTCTTTTGAATTCCTCTCCCGTCTTAAAACCCTTGTAGCTTTTCACCATACCCCGAAATTCAACCCTGTTCATGATTTTGTCCTCCGGGATAGCAATTTCTTTAATATCCTAATCAGATTCCTGGAATTGTTGGATTCCTGGAACTATTAAAATGTTTTTGCCTAATGAATGGTATCAGTATTCATTGCCAGGCGATCATCGGACATTATGAAGTAAATATCAAAAAGTTTCATTTCTTTTTAATCGATGTTGTTATTGCTCCTATCGTTTCAATGGAAATACAATGAGATTTCCTTACAATGGTATAATTCTTTTTTAAGAAAAAAGCATGCCAAGAATTTTATTTTTTAAAATAATTTCTGAAGTGATAATTTTCCACAATAAAAAATGTATGAGAAACAACCGGAATATAATATCTTCTCCTATTAAGTTGCAAATTAAGTTTCAATATATTAGATATTGGTGTTGGAGCAACTTTTTTTACAAGACAGCATTGTAAACACGAAATTTTGGGATATCCAGATTTCAACAGACATATCTATTTTGGACATCCTTGAATTCAGTTTGACTAGTATCGACGTATCTTTGTGTCCGTTCCTACATCACCCGCATAACTCAAAAAACGGTTTGGCACAGAACACTGAAATCTTTTGTTTAGGGTCTGCCCCATGAGGCGATGTCGTAGATCATCCTTTCTGGCCTCTTCATGATCACCAGATATTTGGTATTATACTTGACTGTCATTATAGGTTCTTTAAAAAATTAACTCTTCTAGAAAAATGATTTTTTTTAAAAGTTAGTAGTTTCATTAATTATCAGCAAATCTTACTCAACTTGAAACTGTAAACTGGCTTAAACCCTACCCCTCATAATTGTAAATAGTAAGGGAGTTACGGTAATCGTGCTATAAATAACACTGGTCGACAAAATTTAACTTTTTCTTTCACAAGAATTAAAATAACAGATTCTAAAAGTATTTTTCGTGCTGAATTCAAATATAATTACAGTTTTTCCCCATCGGGCAGGAGTTTTGTGTGATATTCATTTGAATTTTTTATAATATTCCAAAAATCCGTAACTAGCTATCTAACTCAAAATTATAACTACTGATTCTGACTTACCTAGAAAGTGGTAGATAGTGATTTTCGGGTATATTTTGCATCTGGAACGTCTCTCATTTTAGTCCAACAGTAGTCAGCTAGCATATTGGAACTCCACTTGCCTTGGTACCTCTTCTCTATTATAGAAATTTGCTGATGAAAACGCTCACCGTGTTCATCGCTGACAGCTCCAAGGTTTTCGGGGAAGAAGTCCAAGTGAGAGTCCAAGAATTGAATTTTTAAAGACATGTTGCATCCCATAGCTTTATAAAAATGCAGAAGATCAGCCACTATGTCACGATAGTTTTCTGCTTTATGGTTTCCAAGAAAATTGCAACACAAACTTTTGAAAGACTGCCAGGCTGCTTTCTCCAGTGGATTTAACAGTCCCTCGGAATGTTCATCAGCCATTAATGATCGGATTTGTGGTCCTATAAAAACTCCTTCTTTCAATTTAGCATCACTGACTTTGGGGAATTTCGATTTCAAGTACAAGAATCCATCAGAACGTTTATCCATAGCTTTGACGAAATTTTTCATAACTCCTAACTTAATATGCAATGGAGGTAAAAATATTTTTTCAGGCTTCACTAAAGGGACACATGCCACATTTTTCTGGCCAGGGATAAGAGATTCACGTTTTGGCCATGACTTTCTAACGTAGTGAGACTTCTTATCTCTGCTGTCTCACTCGCACAAAAAACAGCAAAATTTGGTGAACCCAAGTTGCAAACCATGCAATAAAGCAATGACCTTTAAATCACCACAGATATTCCATTCATATTTTCCATATTGTATTTTCTCTAAAACTAGTTTCATATTTTCATATGTCTCTTTCATATCAGCGGCATGCGCTACCGGTATTGATGGAAGTTTATTGCCAATATGTAGCAGCACAGCCTTCAAACTTACTTTAGAGGAGTCTATGAACAATCGCCACTCATCTGGCCGGTGTTGAAACCCAAGAGTTTCCATAACTGAACAAATATTATTACAAAACACAATACCATTTTCTTCAGAAAAGTATACTTTGAAAACACTATGGCGGCTACGATATCTATTAATTCTTACATCTTTTTGGAGTAGATTCCACCCTTTGAGTCTGGAAGCTAAAACTTCCGCTTGCTGTTTAGACAGATTTAAATCGCGAATCAAGTCACTAAGGTCTTGCTGATTGGGAAAGTATGGTTCTGATGAACAGCTACTGGCTTCATGTATGAGATGAAAATAGTTGACTGGATGATCTAATTTAAAGGAGATAGTTGGGGGGTGCAGTCAATAAGAACACAGAATTAGTAATAAACTTATATTATTTCCCGACGTTTCGACCTACAGTGTAGGTCATCTTCAGGGCGATTTGGGGAGCGATGCCGTTAGATTTAACGGCTGGCTAGCACTGGTGCTAGCACTGGTGGAAGTGCTAGCCAGCCGTTAAATCTAACGGCATCGCTCCCCAAATCGCCCTGAAGATAACCTACACTGTAGGTCGAAACGTCGGCACATAATATAAGTTTATTACTTATTCTGTGTTCTTATTGAATGCACCCCCCCCACTATCTCCTTTACATAAGCTACTGGCTTCATATGTAAGATCATTTTTATTTTCATCTGAATCATTTGAAGTTTCAGTCAGGTCAGAACCAGAGTTATCACTTAAAGTTTTATCTGCATATACTGGTACGGGGAACTCTTCACTGTGTAAGAAAGGTCTCATTGCAGATTGCAAATTCGGATACTTAACTGTATATTTTGTTTTAGATGTGATTCCTTTAATATTTGTCAAACAAAAATAACAGTCAGTTAAATGATCCTTCGGTTCCCTCCAAATCATGGGAATTGCAAATGGCATATGATGTGTACCATTTTTCCATCCAGTCAGCAGTCTAACACACGAAACACAGCATGTATTTGGGGCCCAGCTCTTATCAAAATCACCAACTTGACAGCCAAAGTAAATTTTATAACACTTCTTTACAAGTGGGGTCAAATTTCGCCTCTGAGACTTGAAGGTCAGCTCACCACAAATATAGCAGAAATTATCTGCATGATTTACACAATTTCTTGGCATGATGAAAAAATAAAGCACAGAAATACAACATGCACAACATACACAATACATTTCTAAACAGAAAGGGAGGAAATATTTCACTACTCAACAATCTTACAGTCAGCTCAATACTGACACACCACAATGCCAAAGAGGTCTGAACATGTATAAACAACAACAATGAACCTGCACAGTCATGTTTTATTGCGCTTCAACATGACATTGCAAATAATTTCAATAATACAGCTTGAGTAAAATAGCTACATATGAGGTAACGGTTCCTATGACAGGTCAAAGAAAACGCTAAAATCATATTTTGAAAAGTAGCTTTTACAGAAAAACTATGCCTGATGGGAAAATTCTGACTACATATCTGAATTCAGGATGGAAAATGCCACTAGATTCACTATTCAGATCTCTTGTGAAAAAAACCTTGTCGACCAGTGTAATCGATCAGGTTTTTAAAAGCAGATATCCATGATGAATCCATTCTGAATATTTCTTGATCCATTTATGGGAAGGTATAGTAGTAGAGCGCTGTGTTGCCGTGCCCAAGGTCCCAGTTCCAAATCCGGGTGTGACAGAAAAGTTCTTTAGTCTATTAACTGCCTGGAATAGACCCTGTTGGATCTGGAGACCATCCAGTGGCTCATCTCGCTTCTATAAAGTGGGTACCCATTATTGGGGAAAAAACCTGGTGGTTGAGCGTGATATAGGACAAATCACCTCCCTGCTCAACCACTGTTTTAAGAACAGTATAGTCTTTAGGACGTAGTGAATCCAAAATCCTTAATGGATTTTAGTCTTACAGTTTTTTTTTTCTCAATCCATTTCAATTAGATTGTTTTCAGTAACAGTAACAATGTTATGTGGTATTTTTTAAAAAATGTAATCTAAAAATACATGATAGTGTACATATACATTTTAATTCGATTGAAGGATATCTTTATTGATCCACTGGTTTAAAGTTCAATAGGTGTAAAAATAAGTCGTGTGCCTTACATATCTGGCATTTTAGCTTAGATTTTTTTTCATATATCACTTTGTAATTGCTATTTAATCATTTTTCGAGCTTTATTAACTTCATCAAATATTTTCTCTTAATCGGTCCGATAGAGTAGGCTATATCCTAACCTACAATCTACTCTCACCAGAGGCGCTGCTGTGGCAACAAGTGTCAGTCATACCCGGACAGGCTTTCAATTAGAGACCAGAGCGATCTGTTGTTTTTTTGTCCAAGTCGACTGTTTCATAATCTGTCAGGAGTGAGAGCTTTCGAAAGCTTAATATACCTAATGCCATTGTCATCCTACGTCCAAGCGCAGATTGTTTTCTTTATCAATCTCTGAGGAGTGAGGATCAAAGGGCCCGCTTCTCTTTCGTTTAAAACTCGTTTAAACCCGACTAATCATTGTAATGGATTTTGGCGCCCTAACACTAGAGTCAGGCAAGGGCATTTCCATTCAAGTCCGAAATCCTTATGACTTAATATGCATTATAGAAAATATCATTAATGTAAAAACACCTGTTAAGTATCGTAAAAACTTGAATAACTTGTAAAATGCGTAGGTTAAGTGTGATAACGCAAAAATAGCCTTTAAAAATTGTATTGTGTTCAGCCCTCCTATCGATTAATGATAGGACATTCCTATATAGGCTTAGTAGACGGGATTGTCAAGTTACAATTCAAAGCGTAGAAATTTAAAGATCTATTCCTTAGGTTTACCAAATTTCAACTCATCCATTTTGATTTGATAATTATAAGATTTGTAAGCATCGAATTTTATATAAGGCGAATTTCATTAGTAATATTTATAAAATCAAGATAGACAATTAGCATTAAAAGTATGCCAAAATTATACAGGAATAAATAAAGAAATAAAATAAATTATTTCAATTATTGTTTAATCAGTGTTAATACGAACAGGGTCAGAAAACTACAGAAAAATTAAATACCTAGGTAAAATTAATCGTCAAGAATCGAATAAAATTATTTAGTACTTTCAATGCATATACCAAAAACATATACAATTATTGTTATTATTAAATAAATAAAAATACCAAATTTCAACAAAATTATTTTCTAAGCTAAAAATAAAATAAAAAATCACTCGCCCATATACATACTCGGTTAGAATCTATAATTCCTAATCAGATAAAGCGAGGGAACTAAGAATCCACTCAGAGGTCCGCTGGCATTTCATATTCCCCGGTGGTCGGAACATAAATTATTATTCCAACTCAAACGATCCCACAAAAAAGAAAAAACCAAAAATCTTGCAACATAAAATATAAGCAAATATTAATATAATTGGTATGTAAAGAATGCATTCCAAGAAGAATAACCTGTCCAAGTGGAAACGTAACCACACAGACAGACTGATGTAAAAAAGTCTTTACTTCATTATCTGAGTACTTTCGAATATCTCCGCCAAGCTGACCTTATAAGGGATTCGTGTTTTTTTTGTGTGTTTTTTGTTTTGTTTCTTGTTATGAACTATATAGAGAGAATCAATTGTATTTATGGACGTATTACTGAAACACATGCAAAGTAAAGAACGGCAACTCCTGGCGCGATGAGTGTTACAAGGTTAAAGACCGTAGGGCCTTGGGTACTCAATGTATCGTCTAGGTGAATGTAACATTCCTATTAATTTGTAGTCTGCAATTAAAATTAATTGCTTTGGGCTAATTCTCAGCTGCTAAGGAAGGTCGTGTTACGAGCATAGTACTCATTGTAGAAAGTAAAAGCACCGACTATCAACTGAAGTCTTTCCCCTACGAGTATCATTGCGTTCCATGAATTGCTGTTTTCTGACGAAACTTGAAACAGGGCTGCTAAGAAGCAAGTTCGCCGTAGTCGTCGAACACCGAACAGTCGTCTATTAAAAGTATGAAGTCAAAAGGTCCAACAAATGAATTCCATGTAATCTTCAATTAATATCATATCGTATTTTATCTTATTCAGACAGAATTTCCTGTTTAGTTAACCTTAAATGTAAAATACTCATTCAGTGATTGGCACAATATTGATGAACTTCGAACCTTTTTATTATAGTTTTTAATTTTCAATTAATATAATTAATGTACTCCCTAAGTCTCGGTAGGTAGTATGTTTGCCATTGAAAATATAAATAAATTTTTTTTTTTTATAAGCTATTTATGACTATTTAACTGTTATTGCAAATATATTTTCTCCGTTTTTAGGTAAATATCGATATATATTTTTATACTAATCAGGTACATTTGAAAGCTCTAGGTTAGCTTATAACACTCAATTTTGTCTCAGTAATTTCTTTTGAATGAAAGTTAAAAAAACAATTTTGAATAAAAAAATTCTTCTGTTACTATACTGTATTAGTATTTTATTTCAATAAAATACTAATACAGTATATATATTATATATAATATATATATTATATATATATATAATAGAGGAATGCCCGCTGTATTATTTTACCTCGTAGAAGGACTCAACTTACGGCGACAGTTCAAAGAAGACAAGTGTTTGACGATTCCGAACGGCTTATTTTTGTAGAAAAAAATAAAAATGTGCCGCATCGACACAGTAGTCAGCAACAGTTCATTTAAATTACTACAAATAATAATAATTACGTTTGAAAGTTAATAAGAACACTTAAAATGGAAAGGTAACAAGCATAAAGAAAATAATAAAAAAAAATTATATCTGGAGTCCGCGTTGAAAAAAGAACACAAAAAATACGACCGAAAACGACTGACCTTTAACTATGGATAGGCAACCGATGTGGTAGAAAAAATTTAAAATAAATAATAATAAATATTTAGAAGCGAAAATAACAAGAAAATATCCTTCAATGAAAAGCATACGCAAGCTTTTATAACGGCATTTTCTTAAATAATTTTACGATTTTTTAAAGGAATAAATATTAATATAATTATAAAAACATTGGCCATTCTTAAATACTGAGAAAATATATATTCACCATAAATATCTATCTCAATACTATTAATTTTTTAAACTAAATTAATCGATATTAAAATTATATAGAATTACGTAATCGTAATCGTAATCGTAGAATTATATATAGAATTACGTAATCATAATTCTATATAAAATTGTAAATTATCTTAAACATAAAAAAATATTATATTCACATCACAGTAAGTTGCCCAGGAATAAAGACCTACATTTTCTCATATCCCCATCCCTCGTTCGTGTCATTTAACACACAGTTAAATGTGAAACGGTTTATATTCTATAAGATCGATAATAAAATCAGGATCCTGCATTATTGGAAGTTATTGTTTAGTCGTTTCATTATTCTATATATATATAATCAGTAATATTTTGTATATTCCGCCAGTTGATTTTAACTTTAAATTTTTAACTGTAAAATAGTCTTTATTTTCGATAATATTAAAAAGGAAATTAATTAAAATTAAAAAAACATGTTATGATTTTACTCGATCCGACAACCTGCGGAACTTATAACGTTTTATTAAAAAATGAAAAAAATCATTAAACAAATAATACCGAATAGCCTGGCACTCAAGAGTAAAATTAATTTATTTCTTAACCTAATTTATAAAATAAAACAAGAAGTAGTTTTGGTCATATGTTATACCAGTATATCTTACATAATTATACAATTTATTTTTATTAAGTGTTCTTTTGATGGTGATTATTTTTAAATATTTTTATTTTGGAGAGAAAAGATTTGTCCTCGCCGGGATTCGAACCCGGGTCGTCTGCATCTCTAGTGCAGTGCTCTAACCACTGAGCTACCCGGGACAGTATCCAAGGCAGACGTATATAGTTCCTCGCAAAAATTGTTTTGTTTCTTATACAAAGCGTATTTTTTTAAACTATTATTTATTTTTGAGATATGCTGTTGATTACACAGATCAGAAAATGAAAACCTTACTTTATTGTCCAAGCCAGACAGATCCATTCCCTTCACCGATCCTATATCCCCGTGTTCTCGCAATTTTCGCGATGTATACACGGGGAAGAATGTTCATTTAACATTACTTTAATTGGGATCTTGTTGACTTATGTAAATTTTATATTTAGAATTTATTTTTATTTATTGTTATTTTCTAATTAAAAAAATGTTTGGTATTACAGAAAACAATAACTACCATTAAAGTAAGATACAGATTTTTTTTTTCTCGTTTATATCGTAATGACAGAATACAAAGCGTTTTAAATTAAAGCGTGTAAAAACATAAACGAAGAACGGGAATATGGGGAAATTTTGGACGTTCTGGGCAATTTGATGTAATGCGAGTGCAATAGGTTATCTTTGAGAAGGTTATGTTATGGAGACATTTTCTTCTAAAGAAATACACTGACAGGCAAAAAAATTACACCCACTTGATTTCTTCATGTTTTCATCTAAAAATATTTCTGCTTTGAATTGGTTTATTTTTTTAATGAATAAATATGTACTTTCTTTGTTTGTTCTCAATTAGGAATGTCAATATAGAGGATAATATCCCTTAATCATTAATTCAATGAAAGGACTTTAGACTCCAATGTTCACTTTCTATGGAATTAAAATGTTTATTCAGGGTCATTTGTTCAGTGCCGTTTCTTTTGCTCGAGAACACAGACATTGGACTATGTACGAATGGAGTGCTGTACCTTTTACAGATGAATCAAGATTTGCTTTTCAATGCCCAAACGGGCGTGAAAGGGTGTGGAGAAGAAGAAATGAAAAATATGCAGCCTGTAATTTGACCCAGAGCCAACCTTTTCAACGTGCTAAAGCAAGCCGTGAACTCTGTGAGTTCTGGTCAACACTGGTCCTCTTACTGGTGGAAAAACCATTATTCCATGCTCATTTAATCTTCTCCGAGCAGAACGTTTAGAAATTTGCACACCTCGAACTTCTTCGAGCAGATGAATCGCTTGAACAAAGGTAAGGTGCCTGTTTCGTAAAGTTCTTAAAGTCAAACAAAAGTCATCTATAAAGAACCGGGCCTTCTATGGCGTCTCGTAAAGTATCATAAGGAACTCCGATGGCATTGGCTGCACATCTAATGGAACGTCCATCATCAATAAGTGCCACACCTCAGCTTAAAATTGAAAAAAAAATAAAAGCCAGAAACTAAGAAATTTGCTGCAAGAAACGGCACTGAACAAATGACACTGAATAAACATTTTAATTCTATAGAAAGTGAACGTAGGAATCTACAGTCCTTTCATTGAATTAAGGGTTAAGGTTTATCATCCTCTTTATTGACATTCCTAATTGAAAACAAATAAAGAAAATGCATATTTATTCATTAAAAAAAATAGACTAATCCAAAGCAGAAATATTTTTAGATGAAAACATTAAAAAATCAAGTAGGCGGAATTTTATGCCTGGCAGTATAGAATTATAACTTTTACTTTTTTATCATAAGTGGTTACACCCATCACGTCAAGTCACAACGAAGCGACAGTCTGCAGAACTGATACCTTTTTGGTACCAAAATATTGTATATATTTTAATACCAAAGTAGCGTTCGGGAATTGGAAATTTGTTGTGAAGTGAGTGTTATAGTTTTATGTTTAAAAAGACATATTAATGAGAAATTTACTTCTTGAGAATTAAAATTATAACTCTGACAGATTCATTCATATTTCCAGTGGAGAAAGAACGCTTGTATTAAAAATCTATTAAATTAGTTCAATATTAATATAATTTCTTTATAAAATGGTTACCCAAATGCACACAATTTCTTTAACTACAGCCCTTTTCATATTAAAGCTGACGATTATATTTATTTTTGAGTTTATTAAAAATGAAACGAATGAAAATTTAAAAATTCTTGTGACTTAAACTAGCATGCGGAACTGATACTTTTTTTTTATTCCCTTTTTAACTGATCACGATTTATTACCGGATTATAACCCCGGCAGAAGAACGAGATATTGGAGGTAACTACGAGAAGAATAGCGGCTGATGAGGAAGGAGTGGTTGATAAAATAAGAGGACCGAACAGGAAGGTGCAAACTTGGCCCGGCCCCAGGACGAATTAATGGAGAACCCGATCTCGAAATACCTGGATCATCGGCCAATCCAAACACTCTTATCTCTCCAGGAATCTTATCCAGCTCCAGGCGAGATAATGCTTAGTTCTTCGGCGAGTAATCTCCCAAGAGCAGCGACAGGAAACACAGTTCGTACATTTAGAGAAGTCTGACCTTAACGGACGTGGTAAGCTAGTAACGCAGCGGGCGGTTCCGCAATCCTCAGAGGATTTTCTTCTAAAATACTGGCTCCAGAAATAGAAAATCAGAAGGAAGGGCATAGTGAAGCTACGAGTTATGAAATCATTTAACAAAGAAACAAATCAATACCTGGGACGATGCAAGATAATGTAGGAAGTAAAACGCTTTGCATTTAACTATAAAAAATTCTTTAAGGAGTAACACACAATATTGACCCTCAAAGGTGTTTAATGGATATATGTAATTAATTTCTAATTTTAAAAAAGCTTGAAGTTTCATTAATGATATCTGCCAGACATGCTTCACAAAATAGTTCTCCTACCATGAGGCCGTTATTGAAACATGTTAGACATTTAATCTTATATGTAGTGTGAAAACCATTGCTTAAATTTTTAAGTTGTTGTAAATGACACTTTTATTATGGTTAACAAAAATCTGAATATTCAGAAAAATTAAATTTGGTTAGAATAACACCTACTATACCCAAGATCGCTGGTAGGTGGGATTAAGATTTTCTAAAGGGAGTAAAAAATTTATTAGGGCGTCCTTCTGAAGGGACGTAAAATGTTCGGTGTCAGGTATTCGCTAAAGATTTTTATCCTTTTTTTGCAAAAGTTAGGACTCCTGCTGTAGCATCTTCCAATTAGCCATAGCCAGCGTACAGAGATGTTAAATTAATAAACACTTTACCTAAGTCTTTACAAATCATCGAGAGTATTGAACCTTCAATATGGTGGTATTCTCTGTCGTGAGACATAATAACAGCTTTATAAAATAAATTGGGAAAAAATAATATAATAATTATTTATTTAAGGTACCATTCGCAATCAAATGTCATGAAATATATAAACTTATATTGAATTATAAAGGATGAACTGAAAATTGTTTTGAGGAAATCTGTGCTGCCGATGAAGGTGTAAAATACATGACCAATTTGTCACGAAGACCGCTCAAGTTAGGACCACAGCAATATCGTCCCCTTCTTCCCTCGGGAGTAAATCTTCTTGGGCCGTTCCTTTATGGTCGCTTTTAATAACCGTCATATCCCTGGTTATTCGTAATGTATGAAATCCTCCTCTTGCTCGGTGGTCGCCACACAATGAGGATTTATCCAAGGATCGCCCGTATATAAGAGGATTAAGGAGGGGCACTCAGAGGCGGCAGAGGCCCCCTGAGAGCTTTTAACAAGTGATTTAGCACGAGGAGGAAAAAGGCTCGCGAGTATAAACCAAAATTAAATTCCGTGGATCCTATTTATATAACCAAACTGTTGTAATTATAGATGTGTGATGTAAGACGGCTGTAAAGAAAAGTTATTGTTGTTACATTAGTTTAATGAAAATAACGAGCTAAAATTTTATGTTATGTAGCATGATGACACAAAGTGATTTGGAATTAGAATTTGTATATTTAGAGAAGTATAAATAATGGTTTGTCCAATGTACAACTAATTCTAGACATTTATATAGATTTAATTAATTATTTAGACTGACGAAACATGACCAAGAAGCTCATGTGTAAGTCCATAATTAAAAACATTAGCAGAGACATGGACGATAAGCGCTGCTCTAGGAAAAAAGCTTCTTGCTACTAAGATGGACTATTGGAAGAGAGCTGCTAGGGTATCGAGACTAGAAAGAAGTGTTTATGCCGAAATCAGAGAACGAATGCAAACTCAATGCAAGCGTTCTCCAATACTTAGACAAAAAAAGACTGCAATGGTATGGTAACCTCAGAAGAATGAAGGAAGCAATATTACCCACTTTAATTTTCAATTATGAGCCTTGAAAGGAGGAAAATGCGATGGATAGAAGGGATTGAGGAAAGTATGCACGGTCTATGGTCTGAGGGAGGAAGATAGAAAAGATAGAAAAATGAATTAAAGTAAATTTTGGGTCGAAGGAAACCTCAATCTGAGGGAAAACAGACTGAATCGCACACAGCTGTTAGTCCAAAGTTGAATGTCACATTTGTGGATTTTCAATCACCGGTCATTGTAAATCGGGGAGCCGTGCATGTCAATGGGTAGAGCGCTGAATTGCTGTGCCAAAGACCCTAGGTACAAATCCATCTGTGGTAGATTAATTATTTCTTCTGTTAAAATCCACGGATAGAGACTGCAGAGCCTGCTGATGCCTCAAAGTGTGTACTCTTAATGAGGAGGAAATACCTAGCAGCTTAGTGTGATCGCGGGCATATCACCTATCTACACAACCTTTGTCCTAAAAACTGGACAGACTGCACCATGCACTTAACCCAAGAAAGACTCTTCATGGGTATTTAGAGGTCATTTTAAATTTTATCTCTAACATATATTAAATTTTAACAGCCAACCTACATACGAAAGTCCATTCCCATTGCGGTTTCTCTCAAGATATCAAAGACTCGGGAGCTGTTTAACAAGATGCCGACGCCTAGCCGTTATAGCGCCGAAGCCATTATTGGAGCCGGCCCATTAAGAGGCGACCATATCATTAGTGGTCGTTATTATATCGGTTTGGGCTACCCTTCGAGTCCTCTCTATAGCTGTGCGCTAACCACGTTGGCTGTGAAAATTTTTGCAGATACACCTGTACCTTAGGCGTTATTCACGCCTCGCAACCGCAACTGGATGCAAAGGCAAAGGCATCCTGGAGGCTACGTGCACATACTTTAAAGAAAGACACTCGAATATGGTGAAAGCAGGTCACGAAATAAATAAGTTCAGGTTATCGAAATAAGTTCGTAACGTGTCTAATCCCAATATCGTTGGAGGCAGGAAATAAATATATATCCTAGTGGTTAGCTAATCAAAAACAAATCAATTTAAAACGTGTTCACTGTATTAATACCTTGAAAAAAACTACAAGTTGTTCATTGGTAATTCCACAGAAAAATCTTTAAAAAAATGTTAATTGTTGTCTAACTTCTGTCATGGGTACTATATGGTAATCGACTTCAAGCGATGTTAATTTGTGTTTTGAAAGTACGAAAAACCTAATATAGGTACAGAAAACTGTACTATTACAATCCATGAAATGTCTAGGGGTTTAGTACGTAGTAGAAACTGTGATGTTTCTGTGCCAATAGTTGCAAAGGGAGATGATTTAGCCGACTAAGTTTTGTGTAACATAATAATTATAATTATAACATTTATCCATAAGATAAGCCAATTTATGGTGGCTGTGTGAACCCCAAAAGGGGTGTCCATCCCACTGGTTTTTGACAGGTTAAATAATTTATCTAACAGAGGAGAATCCGAGACATTCAGCTCAGCCACTGAGCTATCCTAGATTCGGAAAATACCCAAAATTATTAGTTTTTGTGTACTTACAATGATTATTAGTATTAAAAAAAAATTCTGATCATCGATCATTCGATTCGATTTCTAATCGATCAGTTAACACGAATTTAACAAGAAATAAAATATTGCAGGAAGAGTGTAAAATGGTCAGGGGTCGATAAATTACATAAAATATGATATGACATACTTAATTTTGCCTACGTTTCGACCAAAATTTTAGGCCATCGTCAGGGGTGAGGCTAAAGAAAATTACAATTAAAGTGAAAAAAAATACAAATATAATGAATGTCATTTTAATGGTGAAAGACAAAAACCGATTAAAAGGAATGAAAAAAAAAGTGAAGAATGGAGGAAAGAGAAAACTCTTTGTCCAACTATTTTTTCTTTCATCAATAAAATAGCATTCATTATATTCGTGATAAAATCATATTTTTTCGAATTTCACTATTTTTTATTATAATTGTTTGCGTATTATTTGTAATTTTACTAATAACATGGAAATCATTATATTTTATAACTAAATCATTCCGTTGTTATTTTACTGTGTTTTATTATCTCCATGCATTTTTTTATTATCTTCTAGATTTCTTCCCATTCTTACTAATTCTCATCAGTTATTTCATAATTTATCTTATACTCTTTGTACTTTTGTAATTCCTATCATTTCTGTTTATATCTGTTTTGGTACTTTTATTATCAGCCTTTTAGATTGCCTAAAACTTAAGTCGAAACTTATACACAAGAAATTAAATATATCTTTTTTTGTTTAATTTTTAGATTGCACCCCCGGATAATTTTACACTCTTCTTAGAATTATACGGTCAACCATTTCCATTCGAATAAAATTAAATTGTGTAATAATTTTTAAAAACTTGCTGAGCTAAGATGATAGTTTGAACTGTACATAGGTAACGGTATGCAAAGACAAGACTATTTAGTGAGTTAACTCTTTTACTATCTAGAGGGAGCGGTTGACAGCGAGCCGACGATAAGGAGTATTGTCTCCCCGCTTCGCCCTTTGTAATAGTTCAGCTCTCTTCCAGGACAAAGAGCCTCGTATCTTCTAGGAAATTGGATATACAAAATCATGTGAAGGTATATATATATATATATATATATATATATATATATATATATATATATATATATATATATATATATATATATATTTCACACACATAAACAAAAACCAATTAAAAAGACATAACACAATAATAGGCCATATTTAACTTTCTCTAATCCGGAACCTCGTCGAAACCTAATTATAGATGATTGAAACATAACGTGTCCAATCAATTCGATTAACTGTCGGGTTGATTAGCTAGATGGATTTTTTAGCTTTGAAAAACAGTTACTTCTATTCTTGATATCGCCTAGAATAATTTTATTTTTATTTATTTCTTTGTAATGGTTTTTTATATAATTTTTGTGGGAGAGCATAGTCTGAACAACAAACAAAATGCTTCTTTTTTCTCTATTTTCTTTCTATAGTCTCTATTTTCTCTGGTTTTATAAGAAACTGTTATTTTTGTTTAAAAACATATTTTTATTAGCAAATTGAAGATGGCCACGTGACCTTCTTATTTGAACTTTGATTTGAGTACTACCAGTGGGTAGTTTCTCTATTTGTCATTCTCATGTTATTATGTAACACGCATTCTATTTACTTGTATAATTGTAATACAGTTGTAAATATCAATAAATATATTTTTAAAAAAATTGGCAAATTGGAGGGCTCTTCAACTCTTTTCTATCACTTTAATAAATTGTATAATCCTACTAATATTATAAATGCGAAAGTTTGTATGTCTCTTTCACGCAAAAACTACTGGACGGATTTGGATTAAACAACTCCCACAAGTTGCATTTGGGATGTTCCTTGTGTGCATTATTCATTTATTATTTTGTTGTTATTCTCTTTCTACCTTGAGGGTGCCTGAGTAGGCGAAATATCGGACCGATAATTTTCATTTTCTGCTTTAGTTTGGAGACTTAATGGCTTTTCGCTGGAATTTTTCCACGGTCTTATGTGAGGTCTCTTTTTACTTTTCAATATTAGAATTGTTTTTTTTGTTTAATTATAGGATTGTAGGATTCCATCCACCAAGAGTTCCTCCCTTAATATAATAGGGGTCCAAAGATTGTATGAAATCCGTCAGTTTTGAAGTTAGACATCTGAAATTTTGGACATACGAGTAACTTATAGTCACAAAAAATTAAATTATTTATTTAAAATGATCTGTCACGAAACTTTATGTAGCAGACCAAATCCACGCGAGCGTAGCCGCGGACAAAAACTAATATTAAATATATTACAAAAATGAATACTTGTGACTTTAAAGTAAGAAGAATTAAATAAACAATCAAATTATTTTTACTAACTTCAGATTGCTTCTATACCAGTTTTTAGCAAAAGCGTCCTAGCTTTTCCCGGCATTGCGGTAACTTAACTTAAATAATAGACTTAATAGGTAGTAGTGGAAACGATCACACACACAATTTTTCAAATTCCGATAATTCAGAAAAAATATCTTGATAACATCCTAAATAAGGAAAAAAAATTCATTCTGAAGAAAGTTATGTGTTTTTCATTAAAAATATTGGTGTAATTGACTGCATAGCTTTATACTTATTATCTTTCATCTATTGGATGATTTAATAGAGATTTGTCCAATAAACACTGTCGATTTATGATACAAGAAAAACAAATGAGGGTACAGGATGGTTAACTAATTGACCTGTAGGCAATGAGACCCTTCGGATGGAAGAGCAGTGTGTGGTCCGGAATGAAGACATAGATCATCTAACAGTGGTATCAATACAGGGCCTTGCAGCATCCCAGGTAGTAGAGCCAGTAGGGGGCTTAAAAGGCTTACTTAATTAACTCAGTTTTATACAACGTCATCATCTACCTGCGGAATATCTCTATTTTGTTTTTAATTGATATCATATTCTCTTCAATTCTACTGGGATTACTTTATGAAATTTCTTAACTAATCCTAGCAGATTCATTATTTATAATAGTGTGTGATTAAATGTTACAATTTGAATGTAAAGATTAACATTTTGAAATAGCGACTGGTGTAATGTGTCTACATTTCTTAATTGATATTATTGATTAATTGCTTCAAAACGACTACAATTAAATTTAAAACTTCATTTTCTAAATTCAAAGTAATCTGATTGGTTTAATGATATGGAGGGTGCGAGGTGGCCCAGTGGCCCACTCACTGGGTTCAAATCCGGCTGTATATAATTCATTTAATCGTTAGCGGACTGAGAACCCTCTTGGGACACGCCCTATAAAGTATCCAAAATATGGTGTAAAGCCTTGCGGTTCAACGAGACCTCGGACAAAAACCTCCCTGTACAAACGTTGGCCTAGTACAACAGTACAGCCTCTACCATGAGTGGAATCCATGTCCTCTTTATGGGTAGTAGTAGTACTGTTTTTTTTTGTAATGACAAGTACCTTATTACGTTTAAAAAGACTTATTTTTAATCGTTTTTTATTCTTTAGAATTTTAAATCTCAAATAGATATGTTGCCTCACAAGATGAATGTCACGCGATTTTTATTGGAAACGTGGCGCCAAGATAATTTTTTTATTATGCGGTACATATATGTAATTTTAAAATATTGTGGGCTACAAATTACAATATATAAAGACATTTGACATGCTAATTGCAATGGAGGTCATCGGTAAACCCCGTGGCGCCTGAGTGCGATTTCGTGCAACGTCTAAAAATAAATGATTCTCGATAGTTTACGATTGGAAGCACTTATGTAATAATCAGTTTGTTTCTTCACGTCCTAGAGTAACAGTTTCACTATTTTATTCAACAATCATGTTAGAATCTCAGTTACACTTTTATTTACTACCAACATTTTTAAATTATGTATCCCCAATCTGATTTTTTAGTAAGCTGTCAATCAAGTTATTATTTCAAATGAAAATGCGACGTATTAAGTGTCAAAATGTCGTGATCATGAAGTTTGATTTTGCATTTCTCCTCTTGCTTATTATGAAAAAGTCATGAATTATCCGCATCGTCGGGACAACTGGTGGTTGGGCTAAACCCCCAAACTTGGGTCTTCCCAGGGAAGGTGGCCCTGAGGTGGATACTGTATGTGACCTGATGTCTGAATTAGTGGTGGGTGTACTGTTCTGTGCTGTGTGCTTGCCATGTACTGACTACTAGGTTACCCGGGGGGGTCGTTAAATTCCCACTAGCCTGGCTTTTGGTCTAGTCCCTGCGGGGCTGAAATTATCAAAAGTGGAATTTATTATCAAAACAGTTATAAAAAGTGGATAACTCCGAAATTTTAAATTTTCCACATACGTCGCTAGTTCAGTCAAGCATTTTCGCCTAACAGCAATTTGCCGCCTTATTTCTCATGTTTTTCCGGCTCAGAACCTGAAGTCTGAGAAGCCAATTTTTGAAATTTGAAGTTATATGCTTTTGATCCTTAACGGGTCATTTAAAACCCTCATGATATTATTCCATAAGCGTCGATATATTTAAAAAATAATTACTGAAAAAAAATGTTTCTTAGACGAACTCATGACAAATTAGTAATTTGTACAGCAGATCAGGTAGTAGCTATAACGCAAGACAGTCAGGATATAAACTTATAAATTAAATATAAACCTATATTATCGGATCTCCTATGGCTGAGAATGGTCTTGTAGATCAGAGATCTATGCCACTCCATATGGAGCAGGTTCCACAACCATTAACACACAGTGGATACATAATTCATGATGAAGCTAGCCCGTTAAGTAGTGCCATAATCTAAGCAGTCAAATGGGCGATATAAAAGAAAAAAGGTTCAGTTTTCATCTTTACCTTGATTCAGGCGAAGGCTTTCACACTAAGACGGAATATGTCTAGAAAATGCGGTCACTTGAATATAAAAAAAACTCCTTTTACGAGAGGAGTTGACTGGAAGATCTAATGGTTAAAAAAATAATTTAAAAAATAATATCATTATGAGAGAGGACTATTTACAGTAATTCATCCAACAATTGTGTTGATTACAGCTATTAATTTTTATTGATTATAGAACATCTGTTTGGGAATTTAGGAGATGTAGGAATGGTTTGGATTTGAATGTGGATAAAGAAGATGCATGGCGGATATCGGGTGGGAGCGAGTTCCAAAGAGAGGTAGAACGGGCGAGAAAGGAACGGTCAAAAGTTTTGGTTCTGTGGGAACGGATATAAAGGACGGAAAGGCGAGATATTGTGCCCTGGAATTGGATAGAGGATTTGAATTATAGGAGACTATAGATATAAGATGGGTGTTGTGAGTTGATGGTTTGGTTTAAGAAAGAACCTAGGCAAGAGTATACGAAAAGAAGAGAAGAGCCAGTTTAATTCATCATAGAAGTGGGACACACGAGACTTCCTTGGGTCGTCGAAGACGAATCGAAGTGAGCTGTTCATAATTCGACTTAGTCTTTCCTCGAGCTTGTTCGAGAGCCCACGATGGCACACAGCCATAGTCAAAGTGTGGAAAGATGAAAGAAGTGATGAGGAGCTTACGGATAGATCGTGTAACGGATAGAAGATTATGGTAGAACATTTATGGGATAAATGTTAAGATTAAAAAAAAAAAAATTTTAAGTAGAAAAAAAATATATGGACCACGAAAATCAAACGACGGAACATTACACTCTAGTTTTTTGGTTAAGTTATTAAAATTTATAATAATTTTATTGATAAAAATGATTCGTGAATTTATTATACATGCTTTTCAATCAATAATTAATTAGTTGTTAGGCTTTTTTCGATAGCATTCCATATAGGTGAAGAGAACTTCCTAAAATATAATGAAGACAGTCGTAAGGAAATCACCTTTGTCAAGAGGATTTTGTTAATCGTTATAGTTATTATTGCAATATATTTTTATAATCACATTAGCATTTCAAAAGTTAATAAAAAACTCGTTCAAAAGGTATTTATTGAACAAATAGAATATAAAATATGACAAGGTTAGGCGGTGCGTATCAAAAACCATTCCCATTGAAGCTTGGATGCTAAATTTTTGGCTAAGCTGGATCAGCTTGTCACGTTTAATTAGGATTTACATGACTACCTTCCTCTGCTAGAATCATTAGTCAATTTAATCACTATTTGAGTCAGCAGGTTGTAAGGTGGTATTTTCAGATCATTCTCATCTGCAGCTAAAACGATTATTATAATCATTTAATATTTTACGTCAATCTTGATCTTAAGAATCCACAAGAAAATAAAAATCTTGATTACAGTATATTGTTAAGAATACACTGAATCAATGACAAAATTCGGGCAGGAAGGTCATTTCTCCATGATCACAATCAAACACCAGTTTTTTCCCCTTTTAAGGATATCCACTTTTCAAGACTGGGTGAACCCAAAGACTGCAGATGTAGTATTTTCAGTTCTTTCTTATCAGCAGGTGCAACATTTATTAATGTTATTCTTTTAATATTGTACATCAATCTCAATTTCTATAAAAAAAAAAACGCTCAACAGGGCTAAAAATACCTGTGCCACAACATCCCCTAAAGGGTTTAGGATTCATTAAATGGTAAAGACTGTTTCTATGACAACGGTTGCGCAAGAAGGTGATTTGGCCGACTCAACCGTAGGATTTTTCTCTCGATTAAGTGTATCCACTTAATAATGAATGGGGAAACCGAAGAAGAGACTGCAGAAGCAAGAGGATCGATGGTTGTTAACAGATTAAATATTTTGTCCACCATTGGAGGATATGAACTCAGCTGTAAACCCTGAGCAACCCTCACTTCCTATGATCAATATTAAAAAATAGCTGGTATTCAAGGGCTTTGGAATGCGTATTTAATCTTATACGTATTGGAATAGTACGTAGTGTTGCTTCAACATCTTCACTACACGTAAATTCAGGTCCAGCCAGACAAAACCTCAAAGTAATAGCATGATTTGTTGATATTTATACTTAAATAATAATTCATTTGAGGAAAATACCCACGGAGACACCTCTCCCTTGTCAACAGATTAAGCTGTTTATCTGTTAACCAGATCCGCTAAAGGGTCTGGAATTCAGTACATAGTAGACTTTACTGTTTCTTGGACAAAGGTTGTCCCCCCTTATTTTGGGTACCCACTTTACAGAGGCTGGATGAGCCCCAGGAGGGTCCTAAATCCCATAGGATTCATCTTCGGCCGCATACATATTATATAAAAGTCTCGCCAACAGCGGGATTTGAACCCAGGACCTTCGGTTGGGAATTTTTATTATTATTTTTAAAATAAGAATTTAAAATAATGTGTTTTAGAGAATATTAATGTAAACAACAAAAGCTTAATGTCCAATGCATTAAACAACAAGAGAGTTGGGCTACCATTAAAACAACAAGTGACTGACTATACCACGAGCCATACGCGACCATAAATCTTCGGGCGCTAAGCCCCACTAAGTCCTGGCCAAACAGCTGTCGGGTTTAAACTGTTTGTTCTGAAAGATAGACCGTAGTACGGGTGGGTGCTTATTGCCGAGTATAGTGCACTTCATCCCCAAGCTAGATAACAACTTCGTTATGGAGCCAATTCTAAGTAGCTGAGAAGTTTATTACATCATTACAGTTATTACAGACACTGCTTTCACAGCAGTCGAGATGAGTTCTATTTTATAAATAAATAATTATTCATCATAAATGATAGAAATAAAAGACAGTCACTAATGTGGATTAAATGATATAAACATGGAATACCCTAAATTTTCACGTTAAACTGGGAAGATTGCTGTAGAATAAGTAAAACTGTTATTATTTCAAGGCCTTTGAAATGTACACCCAGATTGAGACTTTTCCATTTTGGTTCTAGCACATTATTTATTGACAAGTCTCTATTAGCGTCACCTGTTTGTAACGAAACCTTAGGACTAAATTTTAGACCACTTCAAAAGTTCGAATTAAATTTGAACTTTGTATTTGATTAAGGACCGATGACTATACTATGATTTAATAAATTAGTTTCATTATTCTGACCATGATCATGATGATTCTTCAGCATTAGAGGTTTTTCATATACATAAATACAAAGGCGTGTACGAATGCATATCTGGCGGGATCAACAGTGGAGTTTTGATTATTAAAAAAAAATAGTTTAAGAAATAACCGAACTAAAATTAGAATACGATTATTAATTAAAAAAAAAACTAAAAAACACGAGGTTATAGCTAGCTGGTCTAAAATGTATAAAACTAATAGTAGCTTAAAAAACATGATTTTATAGGAAACAAAACTAAAAAGTAGAAAATAGTTTTCGATTATTTTATAAGAATATAAAATTAATTTTATCGTAAAAATGTTTTAAAGATATTTATATAATGACTCTACTTTTACTAATATCAGTCAGTGAAATATTTATAACTTTTTACGATGAAACGATTTTTTTTTTTCATCACTATATTAATTCTAAACTTATCGGAAATTATTTCTAATTGTTAGTTCTGTTTTCTATAAATGCGTGTGTTTTGACCTTTTATTTATTGCATAAGAATATTTATCCACTATTAATAAATAATTACTAAAACGTTAATGCGGATAGGAACATGAAATGAGAGGAAAAAGGAAGAATACCATAATCCCCAGCATAAATAACAGTAGGAAACAGAAATCACCGTAGGCACAACATGTGTGTGTACTTACAAACCTCGTTTGTAATTTAAACTGGAGTTATTTTGACAATGGGAAAGAATCGCGTGAAGCTATTTGTGATGCTAACTCGCTCGCAATGACAATGAATGGAGAATTGTTTAGAAAAGGTAAAGGAGCAGATATTAGCTTCCATTGTTTCAATACTCTTGAGACCGGCTCCCGTATTCCGTACACTTAAAGTTCCATTGTTGACATGAGGTGTACTGTCAGCCTCTGACACTCATAATTAGCATTAAATTCTGCGCTGATAGGAATTTCAAAACGAATTTTTAAAGGGTAATACTTCTGCTTGATCTACAGAAAATTTCAGTCCAATTTCGCACTTCTTTATTGAAAAAAGTATGACCGTTTTAGCGGGAAATCCAATATTTTCTAATTAAGCTAACAGAAAATTTCTAAAAAGAAGGCAATAGAAAATTTGAGTTTTTAAAAAGTATTAGTACAGCTTAGAACCATAAAATAAGTATCACTCAGTTTTCAATACCATGAAATGAACACAGCGTCCTTTAGTATATACTAACTTAATCAAAACATTCTAGACTTTGTGTTATCCAAGTGATTTGGAATATTTTACTCTTTGAATGTTAACATGGAATAAGTAAAAAAACTTTTAAAGGAGCTAGGTACTAAGAAACAACTCTCCCGTTACAAAATATTAAATGAAATTTGACTGAAAAAACACCGGACATTTTTAATATTTCTCAGATTCATCCAACATATAAACATTAGTAGTAAAATGTAGCTATATATATGTCAGTTAACCATCTATAGTTCATGAATGTGTGTGTGTATGTGTGTGTGTGTGTGTGTATGTGTGTGTGTGTGTGTGTATATATACTCTCACACACATACACACACACACACATGAACTATAGATGGTTAACTGACATGTATAGTTCTCTAAAGTTCTATGGTTCACCTAGCCGCCTCTCCTTCTATTTGGTGCGTACAAATTTTAATAATTTATATCTTCCCTTCATCCTTTTCCTTCTCCAATCTTCACACTCATTTCTCCCTTCATCTCAGGCATCCATCACATGTTGTAATAGAGCATCATAATTTTGATAATTTATCTTCATTTTCAACTAGAATTTTATTTTCTAAACATTTCTTCTATATTTATTCTTTAACATCATATTAGGTATTAATATAAATTCATTAATTATATATAATTATATAACATCCCATACTTATATTATCAAACTTTTTACATCACTACCTGTAATAGAACGAGATACCCATTTATTACTTACTAAAAATTCCTTCTGTGTTTATACTTTAACATCATATTTTGTATTAATTTTCATACATATTTACTTGCATAACATTCTAGTAGTCATACAGACATACATTATCATAAATTCTATATTATTACCTGTCATTTAATTAGGTTTTCCTTACTTTTAAATCCCACTATTTTACTATTGTACCTTTTCTTTATTTTTCTTTTAGTATTGTTACGGGCTACTGGGTATTAAAAATGAGTTAAACAATGCCTTAGTTAAAGATACTAATGTTTATTAACAAAATGATAAAAAGGGTACAAGTAAACTATTAACAATTAAATTATTGAACTAATATAAATTTATAATAACAGTATTCTAAATATTTATTATCTAGGCCTAACTCCTATTTAGTTATTACAATAATATAAAATATTACTAATTCTAGATAGCTTAACTAGTTACAATAGTTTCTATGAATATTATAAAATTACACTACAATTTATTTATAACTAATAATTAACACTTACAGTTCACTAGTCCACCGACCGTAAGATTCTTTAAGTATCACAAACTGACATACAGTAACAAACAGAAACAGTTTATTACACTCGCGAGACTGTCACAGTTCACTGATACACTTATTACACGGGCCGGTTCAACACTGACTAGTTTATCACACTGACACTCACTTATTACACTTATCACAGATCTTCACTGGTCTACTCTTAGGCTAAGACTGCCTGACTCGAGGTGAGGGAAGTCTTTTTATAGGCAAGGCCGAACATTCTAGAACACGTAGGGGCCAGACAATTCTGGAATATTCTTAATCCTTTGCCGACAAAAGGAGACGATCTAGAACCGTCCTAATCCTATTTTAACTTCTCCCGCCGACGGATTTAAGCCGCTAATCCTCTTGCTTCCATCATCCTGCCGGCGCCCGAACACTATCTTACTGTTCACCTTCTCATTTTTCTTTCTCTCTGTATTTTTTTGCATTACCGCCTTTCTGTACACTTATTCTGTAATTTTTTATTCATATATATCCTCAATAATGTATCCATCGCTAATTTTCTTTACTTCTCTATAACTGTATATGTTATTATATAATTACTTGGTACTGCAATGTTTTTTATTATCATTTTTGTTTTGTCTGTTTTTCTCTCATAGTCCTGAAGATAGAGTATGAATGTGTACAGTATATTTCTGATTGTAATGCTTCAATAAAGTGTTTTTCTTCTCTCTCAAGTCCTGAAGATGGGCCTACAACGTAGGTCGAAACGACGGCACTAATATTAAATAAGTTTTACTTATTTGGTGTGATTTATGATTGCGCCCCCAACTAATTCCATCCAAATATTCCATCCTTAATTAAATCTCCCAGTCAACTATTTTCCTCTCAAACAAAAATTATTTTTTATTTTTTTATTTTAAAGAGAAAAGATATGCCCTCGGCCGGGATTCGAACCCGGAACCTCTGTCTCTCCGTGACAGCGCCCCGACCAATTGAGCCACTAGAGTATCTTTTCTCTTTAAAATAAAAATATTTAAAATTCAGTAGAGTTGACCAATAATTATAAAAAATTAAAAATATATTTTTTTTTGTTAAGAACCAGGAATAATATTAGAAAAAAGATATTTCTGTTATAAATATGAGATAGTGATAGTCCACGATAAAAAATATGACATTACAATAAACCAGAGCACTATTAAATAATATATACTGGCGATACCAAGGATCTATCTGTATAGGATTTCCTCGACTGACCTCCACCGTGAACCCGAGGGTCATTCCCCCAGATCTTGGAGACAACTGACACCGAGAAGCAGCTAATAATGTCCCCGTGGAAGTACTCCGAATATCTGGCTAAGCTAACTAACCACCCCGCTCCGCATTCCGATCACGTCTACACGAGAACGGCACGCGGCTACGCCAAAGTGCACCCGGTCTATTGATAGTGGCTCTTTCCCACTATTTATACCATCTCTATCTAAGGCAGTCTCTTCATATGAGCACTCCACCAGGCGATCGCCAGGGCAATTACAACTGCTGATTCGAGAGTGGGACGGCGTCCTTAAGAGAGT
The DNA here is from genome assembly GCA_037127475.1 of Arma custos. Taxonomy (NCBI): domain Eukaryota; kingdom Metazoa; phylum Arthropoda; class Insecta; order Hemiptera; family Pentatomidae; genus Arma; species Arma custos. The sequence continues at coordinate 90,437,604 of CM073759.1, forward strand.
AGAAGAACTAGCGAGGTCGAAGTAGGAAGCAGAGAGGGACATTATGATTCAGGCCGTGTCTCTGGCTAATCTGTCTTAGTCCTAACAATCTTCCGGCACAACTAAACTCTAGGCACGCTTATTCGTTTGTAAAATGGAGTGTAAACAAGGTAGATAATAATCAAAACTAAAATTCGAACAAACCAATAGCGAACAGCTAAAATGGACATTGGGGAGGATGTCGGTTACCCTTCAATTTGTAAGCTTAGAAATCAGAAAATAAGGTGATTGTTTTAATATAGAAGAGAATAAGCTCAAAAAAGACATTAGTAAAGACATTGCAACCAAGAAGCCTTAAGTCTATAAAAATAATATAAGTGTTTTATCAGGTATAAATACTATTTCTTTTTTAGACTTTTCAAAAAATCTATTGATTCAAACTAGAAACTAAAGTGTGACAATGGGCCAACGAAGTTTGTAGGAATCTGATTCAGCTAAGCCTCTCTCTTAAAAAGAACCAAGATCCATGATTTAAGTTAAATGTCTTCATTGCAAAATCGTTTCGAAATAGCGATTACTGATAAATCATTGCAGCATGAGTATCGTTACGAGAGCAAATATCGCTCTTTCGAAATGATGGTACTATTTTTAGAATAAGTTTTGTCAGTACATTTTACATACACCAACCAGATATTTTTATTCTTATCGAACATTTATTCAACATGCAATCAACTTCAGATAATGTCTAACATGCAACGTGTAAAATCGCAGATGGTTCACGCAGTATCTATGTTTACATGACCTCGTATCGGACGAGTTGAATACTTTATTTGCTTAGATCAGGTCATTTATCTGCAACTAGGTTATTTTCAAGAAAATGAGGTTTTAACGCAACTGGCGCCTGGCCAAACATCCTGCTTCTTATAAACTGTCATAACTTCTTTTAAAAAGTTCTTAGTATACTTTAATTTCATACTTTTGGAAAATTTTGTCAGTATTGAATCAGTTATGAGTTAGCGGTATTTAATTTCAGTTCACGATTACAAAGTGTTTGATTTTTATTCATTGACACAATAATTTTGAATAAAATTAACAGAACCTTTCAGTCAAATGTTTAACTTGTCTTATAGATAGAATTCACTCCCGAATATTTCGTTTTTTATTGCTTCACATTTATTTGTAAACTTCATGGACAACTATTAATACATCAACACGCAATACTCAATGAATAGACGCTTCTATCACTCCAACGTATATGAGTTCCATATATCTGGAAGGATTACTTTATTCAAAGTTTTCATAAATTTTTCAACTTTCAAAAGAAATATTATATCGTATCTTACTATGAGCCTTTGTCCTTATTTGAGACATTATCAAATTACAAAATATGTTAGATGAACAGACGCCAATGACTTCAGAATCCTTTCATGCATAAAGCGGAATCTGTATTACTAGAGATACAGGTTGGCAGCCTTTCAACATTCTTTCAATATCAGAGACTTTACAATCACTCTTACACGAGTCTTTAAGCTGAATATTGTTTTTCCACACACCGCCAATTCTCAATCTTATCAGGTTGAGCATTAATGTACATATAATTGCATATGTATGTATATATATACACATCTATATATATATATACACATCTATATATATATATATATATATGTATATACATACACAACTATATACACCATATAGAGTTCACTGATGGGGGAGGGAGGGAGAATGAAACAGCGACCTCACTAACTAGGTTTCACAATAAATAACAGGCGACATTTAACAATATATATAGTTTGTTAGAGAAGAGATAGTTGACTGGAACTTCTAATGTAAGCAAGAAATAGTTGGGGGTGAAGTCAATGAAAACACCATAATAAGTGTATACTTATTTATTGTGTTATTATAATAAATAAATAAGTATACACTTATTATGGTGTTTTCATTGACTCCACCCCCAACTATTTCTTCCTTACATTAAATATATATTTTGACAATATAACACAATATAATTTAACTTTATATAGTAGTAGTAGACAAAATTATATATTTAAATCGAAGAAATAGAGGGATGTATTTGTATGTTGTATTATAGATTTACAAAAACCAGACGAATTAATTTTGTGTAGCAAAACCAGATACGTGCTTCAAGTTTAAATAAAAAATAATAAAAATTACGACTTCAATAACTTCAAAAAGCCTTATTACACAAATTGCTTTCGTTAAACCTGATAAATGTTTAAAATTTTAGGGAGGCATTTCCGAATTCTAATTCTCCTTGGACGTTGTTCATTTATTGATGTACAATATTGTTTCAGTTATTCAGATATCGTTAAATCTGCGCAGTTAATTAAGTAAAATTTATTATTTTTATTTATTTCTATAGAAATAATTGCTGGTAAGACTACGATACATGAAGAATCTTCGGTTTAGTAAATGTTATAGACTGAACTGTTTCTAAGGCAATGAATATGTAGATAGGTGATTTGGTTAAAATCGCACTCAACCCATAGGCTTTTCCTGATTAAGGGTATCTACTTTGTAGAGGCTGGGTGAGCCCAATAAGGGTTCATTTGTCATTGTTAAAAGATTAAATAACTTACCAACAGAGCTACAGAGCGCTGTACATACGGGAATACCCGTATCCCTCAATAATAATAGTTCATCGTTTAAATCGTAATGATTAATAAAAATTAAAAACTTTTAGATCTTCAATCATAGAATCATCAGAAGGTAAATTCACTGATTAGTAGAGGATAGCCAATAAGTATAGTAAGATTGGGAGCGCATAATTTGTCAAATAGATCATGATCTCCAGAAGTATTAGACAATCTGCTGAGGATTTGTTGGCCAAATAATTTTTATTTTGACCTCAGAGGAACACTCCAAGTTATAGTTAAGCACAAGCTTCCATATTTTTTTTATTTTCTGAAGGTGATAAGAAGCTAAGAAACACTTTTTCTCTTCTTGTTTTTCGGAACCAAACAGCTAAACCTTATGTGCCTTGTTAGTAATGATGTTAGCCGAAGAGCGATCTGCGGAACTCTCCAAATTATCAGATAGATTTCAAACCACCTCCTCCGCCTCGGAGGATCCCTAACGGCGTGGAGGATAGATCGTCCTAAGCTGATGGTAAGTCGGAACCTATATTCAACGTTACCAGCGCCTCTTCTGACCTCTCACGTATAGCGGCCGTAGTGGATCTTCTCTCGTCAGGGGAAATTTGCAAATTAGTGTTTGGGACGGTTAGAGAGCCTTGGCAAACATTTGGAAATCCGTAAGTGGAAGTGTTCATAGCCATTAATATAATTGCCCCATCTTCCTTTTTTATTACCGCCGCAGCTGATAGCTAGTTATGGCGTGAAGAGGATATAGCGATTTTAATCTCCTCAGATGTCTTCACATTTTTGAGAACTGGCTTATAAACGCTTCATTCTGTTATATCTACAGCCAAGTTGTTGAGTCGAATTTTCTCCAAAAAAAGTTACTTGTTTTTAGGGTTGCTTTCTGGCTTTATTTTTAAAATTAACCAAATATACAAGTTATCTTGAGCTTAAGTATGGAAAACATTATGGGTAATAATTTAATCAAGAAATAAAAATTTCGAAGTACAGATGATATGTTTGTTGAAACGTTCCTTTCTAGATACAATGATTACCGAAATCTACTCATTATCCATAATTACATTCTCTTTTCCATACTGAAGCTCATAACAACTTGTATTTTTGGAAAACATTAAATGGGAAACGAATGAAAAGTTAAAACTTGTGATTCAACTCGAAGCGAAACCTGCGGAATAATTACCAAGACTTCTAATGAAGATATTTACACAAGTAACAAGTAAATATATTCTACCTTTCAACAAGCCACGACCTGAATCATTTTCAAGCCACACGCCGTTCTTTCTAAATTTGTTGATCAAGCTTTAGCAGAAACCTCATTTTTTAAAGTTTCTGAATGGAACGTATCCATTGTGAGACATTACGTACTATTCTAATTATATTATTTTAACCTATAAAAATTAATATTTCTACAGCAGTGTGATTGTATAAATCACAAGATACCTAGAGATATCTTCAGTTCTCTTTATAAGCGGGAAAACGGTCAATAATGAGATCGTGGGACAGTAAAAGGAAGTTTTCTCGATTGTATCTGTAAATGAATGTCGATTGTGAGAACGGAAGTCATGGCATGAAGGAACATGACAACACAACGGTATTCTTAAAATAACTGTACATGAGATGGCGATACCATAAAAATAACAAATTATATCATTTCTCTAATCATGGCGTAAGACTTCATTCCAAGTATTCATAAAAAAAATTACTAATATGTATAACTCTTGAGTTCAGTACATGGTAGAGCCTGTACTGCTATGAAAATGGTTGTGCAAGGAGGTAATTGGTCCGAGTTTACCCAATCTATAGAGGCTCTGAAAGTCTCCAGATCTAGCATGCTTCATCGGTTACCGTTAACCGATAAAATAATTCATCTTCCACAGCAAATCTAGGGGATCACTAAAAAGACTCACAGAAAACGACTTTTCAGTCAAAAGGACTTTGACTTATTACCAAAACACCTTGGCATGTCAATAACAAAACTTTGCATACGGTTGACGAACACATACGAACATACTACAAACGCTTTCACGAAAAACTACTCGGACATCCAAACCCATTAATAAAACTAGTGGCCACAACTCTCAAGCTTGAGAAGACTAGGAGACTAAAAAGAACGTGGATGAGGGATCTATTACAGTAGTAAATTACATGAAGCCAATGGAGAGGTACTACTGGGCACTATTCTTTTTCATGCCTCTCATGCCATTCTGTATTATTTCTCTGTCAGCCAATCTGCTGATTGTCAATTATTATTTTTTGACAAGTGTGAATAAAAATATGAAGAGAAAACAAATATTCCACAGCCTGATTTGAACGCGGGGCCTTTGACACACCAACTCAAGCGCTGTAAGTACTAAAATAACCTGCTCCCTAGTTTATTTTTTGCTTTATTTCTAACAAGATAAAGAGTATTAAAGGTTGACGATTGCACGAATTGGATACGAGAAGAATAGCTTAGTGGACCCATAAAGCTCAAGTCCGCAAGTTCAATCAGGTCTTATAATTGCGAAAAGGTTAAATCGAATCATTGTGAAACAATAAAAGAAAATACGGATATAAATAAAAATAATGGCGGGGCTCCGTAAGGGAAAAAAAGTTTAACAGGGTTATTTTTTAAGAAGAATGAATATCGGATGGAAGCCATTGAAATTCTAATTTAATCATCAAATTAATGCTATGAGAACTGCTAAGAACACCGACTAATTATGAAACTGCATTGTAAAGGATATGCAGGAGTTAAAGAACTGCGGAAGGAAATGATTAGATGAAGAGGAGAGATTGCTCTGGACGTGGGGGGCGTGACGACAGAACTGAGTAGACGGGGGCCAGACGCTTTGGACTCAGGCCAACATCTCTCTATGGCCCTCTTATTATATCGATATAAATCAATCATACGACTCTAAACTGCAAGGTATTTAAGGATAATCGCAATAATTTATGGTTTGGAAATAGAAATTCATCTACATCATAAAGGAACTGTTATGAACAGAGAGGTGGTCTTAAATCAAATACAATAACACGAAAAATATCGTTATATGTATAGGTATATATAAAGAATCGACTAATCAAGAATCGTTGTAATTAAAAGAATCGGCCAGGGGTTTACAACTAAGCGATTACCTATTGTATAGTGCTTGGCGTAGCATCCAGCTATAATATAAATCTAAAGTTACACCTCAAAAATTTCTTAATTTTTAAATGGTTACAAGAAAAATGTAATACGAGTATTTAACACGTAGGAAAAGTGCTTATAACAACCTCGTTTAGTTACCACCGAAGGCTCGTGTGGTAAAATTCACTCGGGTGTAATTAAAGTGGCACGTTCCTCACTTGTCAAATAAATAACTATTTCGTGCTTAGATGAGGGAAAAAAGTTTTGTTTTTTTCCTCCTCTGGTAATCCAAACATTAAAATGTATTTTTTCGAACCTCGTTATCGAATATCTACCTATTTAATTATAAAATTACTATACCATTTTAGTATTTAAACAATTAATGGTATGATTAAAATAGGCATTACAATAGCCACTTTAAATTTGTATTGTTTCATATATTTATGTAATTTGGAATCTAGAGTTCATTAATGGCATTAATGAAGCACATTTAATTTTTATTACTTGAAAATAGAGTTCCCTCAAATTAAACAGTTTTTATTCTCTCTATACCCTTTAATAAGGGCCGTTTCCGACGTTGGTTAAGTTTTCTAAATTTTTAATTTAGTACCAAAAATTTCAAAACCTTCATAATATAGCAGAGTAGTGTTTGATGAAAAGCATTCGCGAAATTCTTACTGGGTTTCGAAAGCTTAGCCGCATTCTGATCTAACTGATGCCATCATTGCGATAAAAAGTCATAAGTGCGCCTGTAAGGTTGCCAAATGTATATCCGTGCGGCAATAAATGTTCCTTGTTTGTAATTATACTCTTGGCAATAGTCTTCTCGAGGACCATTGCATGTACATTTAATTAATGTTAAAATAACTTGGAAAGGACCTGCGCATTGTGTACTCTCACCCATTTCATCATCATTAAACAAGTTGAACTTTTATTAAATTTTATGTGAATATGTTATTTAAAGTATTTTATAGATCTGAATAAATTAGAATGCAACAATTCTAAACATGATACATTTTGGGAGATTCCTATATGCCAACCTTCAAAATGTCATCAATGCTCGATAGACAATAAACATTTTTTTAAAATGAATTGTTAAAATTTGTTAATGTCCTGTTTTATATAAATGGATAATTATAGAATTGAAATCATTAAAAATTGATGTATGGTGGTTATTATGGATATTTTAAATATACTACCGCGTTTCTATTTTATATTTAAAGATCATTATTGTAAAAAAAGTGTTTTTTCCTTGTAAGTTCTTGCGATCTGTCTGCAAAGATTTTTGAGATTTACACGAAATATTTTAAATCTTAAATTTTATTTTAATTGCCAGGGATTCATTCTACAGCCCTGTAAATAAATGTTTAAGTCGAATTTTCTCTAGAATCCGTTTCTTGTACTTAGGGAAGCGGAATCGTATTGTTTTCTTAATGAATAAGAGGCAACAACTCAATTTCAAGGCAAGAACTACAAGAATGACACGATTCTACTTTCTTCAATAACGTTAGCAGACTCCGGGCAAAATTCGACTTAACCTCTTGAATAAAGGCAACAAATATTGCGTAACAATCGTTACTAAAAGCTTTTTTTTTATTATTTAATTTATAGCTCAAAAATCTAAAGATCCTAAGTACGGTATAACTTTCTAGGATAAAACCTGTACCACTAAAACTCATGAAGGGTCTTATATTCAGCAGTTCATGGTAATGATTGTTTTTTAAGCAAACGGTTATACAAGGAGGTGTTGTATATAAAATACTTATTGCCAGATTTTCTTCCAGTTTATATAGACTTAGGCTGTATTGCAGAGGCTGGGTGGGCCTTATAAGACGTTATGCAGATCCCTCAGTCTACCAATGGTTGTCAGCAAACTAACCGTCCTCTACATTCTGCGTTCAGTTTAAATAATGTTATAGAACTATTTAACACACATATAACCTTGGGTACCAATAACTTAATTTTTTTTTTTCCTTCTTTTTCTCAGTTTCTGAAAGTGACATGTTGTGCCATCTGCTGTTCATAAAGCAAGTATCTCCTTCTTGATTTACAGTTATATATTAGGAAAGGCGTTATTATACCGTAGAACGAAATACCTAGAGTCATCGCAACAAGAGAAAACACTAAAGGAATAGTGAATGGAAGTTTGCTGGAAAGAGAGGGCAGCTGGACACTATTCAGCACTAGCCTCACCTGGCTGCCTTCGAGACGGTCATTAATTTTATGTCATATATGAGGCATATATCTTTCCACGAGTATTTTTTTCTCCAACACAATGTTCCATTTCAGCCTTCGACTATTTTTTAAATATTTATTTACGACCTAACGCTACTAATGTTTAGCAGGCCAATTCATTTGGCACGCAGAATGAAATTCCGTAGCGGAAAATGTTCATCAATCAATCGGACGACAATAGATCCAAACACTAATAGTAAAACAAGGCGCCATTAAGAGAAAAAAATAACCCTAATAATTTATTGTTGACAAACATTTTCGAAACATAACTTCGATATCCATCCTTAACTAATAATTTTTATATATTTCTTTAAAAAAAAATAATATAATAAAAAATAGATCCAAGGAGAGTCTCCTACGCCTTCTATTCAAAAGTTGCTCCTAAGCATCTGACCCACACACGGACATCAGCATTAGAAGAATGATCGATCAAGATACGTATCCTTTATTCGGCTAAGTAGAGTGGGCGAATCTGACGGCTGTCCGAATATCTCACCTCGAGTTACGATATAATTATGGTTAGAGCTGATATTTTCGTCGGTAGGTTCCTGACAGTGCCTTAGATAGGGCCAATTAGGTTAGACACCTTATATCTTCCCATCACATAGTTATTATATAAATATATTACAACAGTTATGTATACATTATACACCTTTTTAGCTTGATTCAGGGACAACCAAAATGCAAAAAGGAATAAAATTTATATTAAAATCAATAAAAATGAGTATTGTTTAATAATAATGACAATAAACCGATAAACAATATATTGATATGCCTATATCTAGGTACAAAAATATAAATCCTATAGAAAACTCTGGTAGAATTCATAAATTATATACAAATTTATATATAATTAAATATAAGGATAATAAAAATTGTTAAAATAAACATAATAAAATGATAACCTACACATTCTTTAAAATTGCAGGTTAGAAAGATAATGTCAATACAACGTCATGTTCTAGTAAGATTTAGAATTTAAAAATAGCTCAAGAATGAATAATGATCTATTTTGCAAAGATGTTTTAAAAGCCATCGAATAATTTTAACTAATTGAATTATAAGCATTGATTAATGGAAAGGTATTTAAACTTCCTTCTATTGAAAAATGAGATTAGGAAATAATAACAAGACGTGTTGAGTACTATTACAGCAATAAAAACGATCTACAACGAATAAATCTACAGCCCTGCTGATTAATCAACCTAGTTATGTCAAATATCAAATAATTGTCTAGAGTGTTTTAAAAAATAATAAAATAGAAGTCTTATACCTTTGATACTTAATTAGGTAAAACATAAAACTATAAAAGCTTAAGAGAACCATCCTTAAATTACAAATAAATTAAACTTCAAAAAGAGAAATAAATATTATATTATTTATAACTAGATTATAAATTAAATAGAGATATTTTAGGTGCTTCAATAGCTTGAAGCTTGAAGCTTCGTTCCCATGTCGTTTATCGGATTCCTTGTTCTTCTACTAATTGCAACTCTTCCTATATAGGTGAAACCAAAAACTTCCTTAAAGACCGTATTTCTCAACACAAATATGCCATTTCCTCCCATAACCTTACCTCCTCTAAACTTTCCGAACATGCCATTTCTTTAAACCACACCTTTGATTTTGAAAAAACGTCTATCCTAGCTACAGCGCATAACCATGACAAACGCATCCTCTCTGAAACTATCCACATAAATTTAGATTCCTCCTCTATCAATCTTAAGTCTGACTCTCATCACCTTTCCTCTACCTACTCCCAAATTTTTAATTTACTCAAAAGACCTTAAATTCCGTTACTTCGTCATTTATGTTTCTTTTGTTATCACTCGGTTTACATCTCTTTCTTTGTTTCAATTTTTTATTTATTTTATTCATATTAATTTTATCCATCTACTCCCTTTCCCCATCTTTTCCTATTCTCCAGCATGGTTACCTTCTATAGTTAACTTTTGGCCACTAGATTTCGCCCCTATCTCTTCCCCCAGTCTTAACGTTCTTTTGCTGGTATCCGATAAATTGCCGTTACTCCGACATTGATGTTTTCTTTTTTATCACTCTATCGACATTTCTTTCATTGTTGTAATTTTATTTATTTTTTTCTATCCTTTTTTCCTATACTCCAGTATAGTTACCTTCTATAGTTAACTTTCCGGCCACTAGATACCGCTCCCATCTCTTCCCTCATTCTCAACGGTCAAATGAGGCCCAGTACGCTCTAGCCGCTATATGTAACGGCCACGCTTCCCAACATTCGGTATGTCTCCTCTTCATTTCTTCTTTATATTTTATTTATTTTAAACTTTTCTCTTTATCCTTTCTCCAATTTTAATTTTCCTATTTTTCCCCTTATCATTTTGGCATCCATCATATGTTGGTAATCATGTGTTCATATTTTAAACTCACCTATTTTATTTTTCTAATTCATTAATCCCATCTAATTTTTTTCATACATACATTGTAAACTATTGTTACTGTACTAGCGTTTTCACCTATTTTAACTTTTCATATTCTATTCCTATCAACTATATTTTCAAAACAGTCATTGTACACTGGTGTTATTGTACAATAGTTTTTCTATTATTCACATTTGTTATTGTACATATAGTTCCATACTTTTCAGTAACTTGGTAACATCATTAAGTCCGTTATCATACATTTTACACCTTTATTTTACTAGTTTTTCTGTATTCTTCATATTCCAACCTTTCTTTATATGTAAATATCCTCATTTTTGTTTCTTTTGTTTAACTCCTCCTTTTGATTTTCCTTTATATTATTATATTGTACTGTACTATCCATTCTGTACATTTATTTTCTATTTTTTATTTTATATGCGTTATTTATTATTTATCATTTCTGCTCATTTTCTTTAATTTTATTAAATCTGTCTTACTTTATTATATCTGCCATTATTTTCATTTTCTTTTCATTATCAATATCTTTGTTATATCTGTCTTTATCTTAATTTTATTATATTCTATCACATTTTCTATAATTATATCTGTCACTATTTCAATAATTTTGTTATATTTGTCTTTATCTGATTTTTGTTATATATGCCACTAGTTTAATGCCTTTTCATTATCAGTAACTTTTAAATCTGTCTATATCTTTATTTTATTATAATCTGACTCCTTTTTAATATTCATTATCTTCTATTTTCATATCTGCCACTTTGTATTTTTCTACATTATTTGTCACTAGTATTGTTACTGTACAACTTTGATGTTTTTACATTTTTGTTCTGTTTGTTTCTCTGTTAGCCCTGAAGATGACCTACACTGTAGGTCGAAACGTCGGCACATAATATAAGTACTTCACTTATTTGGTGTTCTTATTGACTGCACCCCCCAACTATCTCCTTTACATAAGATCATCCAGTCAACCATTTTCATCTCATACGTAATATTTTTTTCTTCATATACCTGAGATTAATAGTTTCAAAACAAAATCACTTAAGAAGGAAATTGTATTTCTTCTCTATTAAGTGATCTAACCTTAATTCAAATATATATCAATAATTATTGTTATAAACTGAACAATTGAAGTTGTTTTTCTACCTCATTTTGATTTCACTTCACAGAGACATCATATGAAAAAGTTCAATTCTTACCTGAAATCAAAGAAAAATATATAAATAAATATGAAACAAAGAGTTTCAAAATTATCTGAATGATATTTTGTTATATCAATATTTGCTATGCTTTATTAATAAGTTTAAGTATAAGTTCACATTTTGCAAATATTATTGAATTTTGAAGAATTGTTTTCATGAATGTGAATAGTTATCGGAAATGTCAAGTAATGTTATATTCATTCACTTTGGAAATAATTAATAAATATTCCTTAAATAAGTTATTAATTCGGTTGAATAAATAAATAAATAAAATGGGTCCATAAAAACATTCATATTTATAAATAATTAATTCTCCATCATCAATGGAATTGACAACCTTATTACGCTTCCCAGATCACATATTAAGAGCTACCATGCTACAAATTAAAAACAACACAAAGAAACAATCGCATACATTGCCGCTACTCTTAAATAAAAAGTTACAACCACTCGTGAATGGAATAGATAAATATAAATCCGTACTCCTACCTATAAATAAAGGAACACTAAAAGCTAAAGTAAAAGAAATGCCACACTGACTCGAGGACAGAAATATTTCCTCAACCTGATACAAATCACGGGCCCAGTCAGGAAGAGTTGTCGGGTAATCGAAGGTTTGTTCCTATCCGGTCGCTCGAACCCAGGTCGACTAATATATTGTTTTATTAATTATTGACAACCATATAACTTAAAAACTTTTATTTAATCTGTTAGCGGCTGGAGATGGATCCTATGGGATCTAGGACCCTCCTGGGGCTCACCCAGCCTCTATAAAGTGGGTACACGTAAACAGGGGGAAATTTGGCGGTTCAACGTGATTTAGGACAAAAAATGCAGTATGTGTTCCGCAAGTTGCCGCTTCGAGTTAAGTTACAGTAAGTTTTAACTGTTTTTTTATTTTCATTTATAATATTTTCCCAAAATACAGGTTATGGAGAGCTTCAGCATGGAAAAGGGAATGCAGTTATCGGTAATGAGTAAATTTCGGTAATCATCTCATAAAGAAATATATTTTCTACTAACATTTCAAAGTATAGAAAATATATATGTGGAAGAAAGTGGTCCGGGTAGAGTTCAAAGAATTTCTCATATAATAGGAGAAAACTTTATTCAGTCGCCAACATTTCGACCCACCTTGGAGGTCTTCTTCAGGGCTGTGGGCTTGATAGGTCTTACACTAGCTAAATACACCTACTGTTTAACTCGTCAGTTAAACGAGTTTTCTCCTATTATATGAGAAATTCTTTGATCTTTATCCGGACCACTTTCTTCCACATATATTATCAAGGTCAACAATTATCATTCAGTATAGAAAATATATGTATGTTAAAACGTTCATTTCTAGATGAAATAATTACAGAAGTGTACACATTTCCCTTAATTACATTCTCTTTTCTATAATGAGGCTCATGAAAACTTGTATTTTGGAACATATTAAAAGGGAAATGAATAAAAACACTTGTTGTGACCCCTATAACCTGCGAAATAATTATCCAAATCACCTCCCTGAACAAACATTCTCCAGGAAGCAGACTCCACCACTTAGAGAAGCCCAAAGTCTTCTTGGGTTGCAGTGGTACAAATTTTATTTATAAACTATAAGAAAATCTTTAAATTGGTTCAAACACTTTTCATTTTTAATCTGGTGAAGTGTCCGCGCTGTATTCATATTACAAACCATACGTCACCTAATATCAATGTCAAATTTTACGGTTGAAGTAACAAATGAAAAATTAATTAATTATTGTTAATCCTTCGAGAATCAGGAATCAGCCAGTCCCATATACTCGAACATAATTCACGTTCTAACCCACGCCTACTGTTGACATATTTTCAGCTTGAGTTACATATGTTAATATGGTAATGCTAGGTCTGCCGGAGTTTAGTTGCCCATAAACATAACATAATTCGTACAAAGATGCACCTTGTTAATGGTCTTAGTTGTATTAAATATTTCTTCACTTAATTAGAACGCGAATAATAAATAATTAATTAGTAGCAGAGTAGTATATTCATAAAATAGTAATTTTCTTATTTTAATAATATTAATAACATATAATATCAGTGTTAGTGATAATGTTATTTAGTAGTAATCAGGCTTATGTATAGTGCATTGGACTCATCGTTGGGAGTTTCTGGAAAACGATTTTAAAACATCCATAGCCCATACCGTAAAAGGAAGATAATAATTAAAATCTGGTTGTTTGATTATTGCTAAAGTGTCACAATTGAAGACAAAGTTTATAAACTAATAGAGAAGGCATCATTTTTTTAATTATATTTTTTATTTAAAACGTTTCTATAGAAAGCGATCTTTGCCGATTAACTTAAGGTTGAAAGTTATTTAAAAATTATAATAGTAAATGTACGTTCATAATATATATATAAAAGAGTTCGACCTGACTGAAAAGACCATCGCAGAGCCAAAACGGTATAAGCTACTTAGATTTAGCTTCTACATTAATAATAAAGATTTTTTTTATTTTTTGATATTCATCCCATAAAAGTGTAAAATACGGGAAATCGTAACATATTAAGTTAGAGATGTGAAAATAAGTAAGCAGGCTTTACATTTTAACATAATAATAATTGTATTCATGATTTGGCAAAATCAACTCCTAGATATTACAGTTTTTAGTATTACATGGTGGATTTTAATAGAACACTTATCGATAGATCTGTAATTAAGCCATTTAATATTAAATAGGACAGTTTATTAAAATCTATCAACAAAGGGATAAGCAATGGTAGGCTGGCTGAATTCACAAATGCTTTAAGTCAGTGTTCACGCCATTTGGCGTTCTTTTGTAAATAGGTTGAATGGACACATGAGAGGTGGTAAAGTGACAAATAAATCTCTAAATAGACATTACACCTGATCTAGCGGTTGTTAGGGGCAACCAACGTTTCACTATTTGACATGTGGCACTTGTTATTAGTCTAGTCTTAATCGAGCAGTCACACAGATCAGTACATGTTCTTTTGTTTACCCCAGCTATCCAGCTCAATTTTAGCGAATCTAGTTCTTGACCAGTTCTCTACTTTCCGTGATTCCGTTATATTCATGTTTTTTATAATTAATAGCCGTTTCACCTGCAAATAAGTGTGAATTCACCTGGAGGATTTCTAAATCATAGGAATCCACCTGGAAGGACGTTACCAGCTTCTTTTGGTCTTTGAGCGCGCTCAAGAAGCCAAGGTTTTATCAACGAAGCTGCCCGGCCTGCGTCTTGGGTAAGTAACTTTTATTTCTATGTTTTAGATTTCTTCGTATTATTTCTCTATTGTTGCGAACGCTTTTCAAATTACTACATACAGTCCACACCCAGAGCGAGATTTAATTCAGACGAAATCTACGCAGCCTTTTAAGAAATTTATATCGAACTTACGAGCTTGTCTCAACAGTCAGTGTTAATAGTTGGGAGTTCATTTATGGAATTCAAAATTCACTCTCCGTTTAAACTCAACATAAGTTATTATTTAAAATCAACGTGGACGAAGTCCCGGGCAAAAGCTAGTAATACACATCATTACAAACATTTTACATAAATATAAAAAATTATACTAATATTTAAAATTTCTGAAACGATTACTTATGCACAATTATGTTATTAGATTGTTATTGATATTAGATGATTGGACAGGCAACAGTTTATTATAAACTAATTAATTAATAACTATTGTAGAGTTATTGCTTCATGTATGGCTTAAAAGCAACACAAGTTTATAATCTTCCATATAACACGTATTTAAAAAAAACGTTTGATACATTCAATTTTGATTTATTATGTATTAGATGTATAAACTTGTTTTGCTTTTAAGACATGCATGATGTAATAACTCTACAATCCAAACTAATTCATTAATTAGCTTTTCATGCTTACATGGAGAAATAAGCTTATTAGCAGTAGTAATTAAAAAATTAAAATTCAATAAACATATCTTTGACACGCATTGGTTTTGGATTTTCAATACATCGCAAGATTGATAAGAAGTTTTGGTACATTGATAATTGAATTTATTTTTATATAAAAAAAGAATCTTGAATAATATTAATGTTGACCTTATACAAGTTTTCTTCGTAAAAAAAAAAATTGCACTACTACAAACCATGAAGGGTATTGGGTTCAGTATGAGGTAGAAACTGAACTGTTTCTAGGACAACGGTTGTGAAGGGAATTAATTTGTCCGAGATCATGCTCAAACGCTAGGTTTCCCCTTTATAAAGGGTAGCGACTTTGTAGAGGCTGGGTGAGCCCCTAGAGGGTTTCTATACACCAAAAGATTCATCTGCAGTTGTGAACATATTAAACAAATTATCTGTAACAACAGGATTTGAACTTGGAACCTCCGTCACGGCAGCTCAACGCTCAACCACCTGACATATTTCTTGTTATATTATGCATAAGCAAATTTATTATCCTAAATAGGAAGATGATGTAAATGGAATTACAGGTATCTGGTCTTTGAATTGGCATCGACATACCCTAATTTTCCCACTCAAATCCTGCCCACAGGTCCGAAGCAAGGATAAATACCTTGTAATTAGTCGGGATAGCGGAGCTTGTGGGAGTTACATCAAATGAAACCGAGATATATAAGACGTAGTTAAATTTTAATGACCCGAAACCATTAAATTAATTAGTCCAAATCTTTATATAGTATGTAATTATAGTCTTTAAACCCTCGGTACGACGGCAGGTTCAAAATCAGTTCCGTCACAATTGAAACAAATAACGGTACAGATATTAAAAATTAAAAAAAATGTTTTAGGTTGTACTTCTGGATTGCTCATACCAAATTTTATATTTTTTAATTTATTTTTAATTGATAATTGATTAAAACCAAAAAATATTTGAAGACAATACGTACGAGAAAATCATAAGTAAAAATTTATTTTCATTAATTGTTATTTTGATTGTGATTACTTTTGTTTTGATGAGAAAAGATTTGTCCTGGCCGGAATTAGAACCCGGGTCGTCTGCATCTCCAGTGCAGTGCTCTAAACCACTGAGCTACCAGGAGTCATATCCAAGTCAGACAAATTAGTTCTCTTCACCGATCCTATATCCCCGTGTTCTCACAATTATTGCGATGTATACACGGGGAAGAATGTTTATTGAAAGTTCATTGAAAGATTTGTTCTGGCCGGGGTTTGATTGCGAGAACACGGGGATATAGAATCGGTGAAGAGAAAGGATTTGCCTGACGTGTGTATGACCCCTGGTAGCTCAGTGGCTTAGAGCACTGCACCGGAGATGCAGACGACCCAAGTTCGAATCCCTACCAGTACAAATCTTTTCTCGTCAATCAAAAATATTTAAACATAAGTAAAAATATATATTATTTGATTGTATCATTATATATATAAAAAGAAAGACATGTTATATATACCGGTAATAGAGTAGAATATTAAATAGAGTAGGAATCCAGAAATGCTCTTCGGAATAAAGAAATAAAAGACCACGTAGATAAGATGTTTCACAGAAAAAAATACAATCTCTAAAATGTTAAAATTAATTCATTGTTTATGGTAATATAGCAAAAAATAAAATAAAATAAAGACGATTTTAGCCTAGGTAGGTGTCAGGTGGGTGTCCTTTTCAGTGGCTGGCAAAAAAAAAACTCCAAAAAATATCCATAAAATTTATGATAGTCAGGAATCTAGTGGAAGCTAATAGTGATACATACAACCGGTTCTTTGTTGTTTATCGAAAAAAGGTTAATAAACTTTGGTCCGATTTCCGTTAATACGAAAGCTCTACTGGGTTCCGTAGCGTTCTTATAATAATGGATATTTGCAATTAACTTTAGATTTCATAATTAATTAAAATATTGGTAGTTTTACATAGTAATACTATCGATGCGAATCGCAATAAGTCAATTGAATCATTTAGAGAAACATTATTTCCAAATTCTATTCAGCAAAGAAATGTGAAATCTGTTAATTACTCGAGGTATATATGTTTTTTATTAAATCGGCAATAACAAACAAGATGAAGTGTAGGTTTGATATATAATATTTGATAGAATCTATCACTCAGTTTATTCGAGTAGAATTTACAATTGTAAATTATATTTATCAATGCTAACCTTCCGAGGTGTATGAAAAGAAGATGGCCTCGAGACCTTCTACTATAGAACTTTATTGGAGAGCTATTAATGGGTAGTTTCTCCACAAGTTTTTTTTTTTTTCATGTCCTTTGTTCATACAGCAGATTTACTTGATGTAATATAATTAGAGTTGTAAAAGAAGGAAAATAACGAATATACTAAAGAACGACTTTATTTCGCATCCAACCCAAATATGAGTCAGAAAATCACACTAAAATACACAATATTGAATAATATCAGTTTACCATATGTATGTATATGGGTGAAGAGAATGGTCCAGGGAAATCAAAGAAAGAATACTTAACTAAATACACATAAAATATTTATTAGAAACCAATTACGAAATAAATTATTAGCACGCTTAGTACTATTATTTATTGCGGTATATTTTGTTTTAACTAAGGCAATATTTGGTACATACTTACAAGACACTTATGTGTAATAAAATAAAAACAGGAAGTGGCAATGGCATTAGATGGATGATTGCAGGTGCATTAGCGGTAGGTGCAGTTTAATAGCAGATGATCCGTGATTATAGGTATTAAAAGTGCATTCGCCTGCATCATAAAAGATCTATTAGTGCCACTAAACCAGGCGCAGATCTGTCACAATATGCAGAGACTATCGATAATTATAAGTCACTACAAATGTTTACTTTTTATTCGCTTACTTTTTAATATTCTCGAAAATTAAAATAATTCTATTGCTAATTGTATATAGTAACTATTACTGATTTTATATAGATTTAAGAAATGACTTATACATAAATGGTTATGCCATCATCTATATTTCGAAATATATGTTGAAACGTTCATTTCTTGATGAAATGATTACCGAAACATACACATTTCACATAACTACATTCAGTTTTCTACAATAAAGCTCACGAATACTTTTTTTTTCAAGTATATTAAAAAGGAAAGGAATGAAAAGTTAAAAATGATTGCGGTATCTGTCCCGCAGGTTGTCGCCTTGAGTTTAATCACAAGTTTTAACTTTTCATTTGTTTACCTTTTAATATTTTCCAAAAACACAATTTATCATGAGCTTTATAATGGGAAAGAGAATGTAATTATGGGAAATGTGTATACTTCGGTAATAATTTCATAAAAAATGAACGATTCAACATACATCATCGAAATGTTAGTTGAAACTTTTATTTCTAGATGAAATGATTACCGAAATCTACTCATTACCCATAATTACATTCTAGTTTCGAAACAAGCTCACGATATTTTATATTTTTGGAAAATATTAACAAATAAACAATTTAAACTTGTTGTAACTCAACACACAGCTCAAATGGAATTATGAGAATGTAATTATAGGTATTGAGTAGATTTCGGTAATCTTTTAAACAATAAATACAAGTTTCAAATATTTCGAAGTATAGATGATATACGTTTTCTGAACGTTCATTTCTAGATGAAATGATTACCGATGAGTACACATTTTCCATAATTACATTCTCTTATCTATACTAAAGCTCATGATAACTTCAAATATTAAGTTTGGAAAATATTAAAAGGAAAAGGAATGAAAAGTTAAAATTTATCATGACACAACTCGAAACGACAACCTCCGGAACTGACACCATAATAATGGTTGTCTTGACAATCAACATTTGTACAAGGAGCTCTGCAGAACCCAGCCTCATCCTCCAGAAGGCGCAAGAAATGGCCTGACCCGGGGCGACGCCGCCCACTTGCCAGAACTTTCCCTTTCGTAGAGCCAATAAATTATTCCTTGAGCCCCGAAACGGGAGCGGATGAAACAAAAAGCGGATAATGGATGTCATCTTCCACGAGCCTCTGGCAATTGCATTTGTGAGTCTAATCTCTCCCTCGGCTCTTTAATAAAACCTCTTCTTTATATTTCAGGGCTTTTACGGCCGCTATCTTCTCCCGATGAATACATTAATAAAGAATCAAAAAACTGCTATTAACATCTTAAAAGTATAAATTTTGTGAAATATTTAAGTGAAACAAATACCAATGGAAAATGTTTAAGAATTGATTACAGGTTATTTAACAACTAACTAACTAGAGTGCCAAGTAATAATAAAAATATTTCATAGAAGAGCGCTATCATATCAATCTAACTAAAGAAGGTTAAAAGGTTAAAAAGGTCTAGGTTTCAGTACGTGGTAGAGAGCGAACTGTTGAGTGCCTCCCTACTCAACTGTTGTCCTGGCATCAGTCCGAGATAACGCTCAACCACAAGGCTTTTATAGAGGCAAGGTGAGCGACGGTCCATCACCTACCGACAACAGATTAAATAAAGCATCTGCCACAAGTGGTTTTGAACCCGTGACCTTCGACACGACAATTTAGTGCTGCTAACTACTGAGCCACTCCGCTCTCTATAAGATGACATTGTTCAAATCTTGATTAATGAATTTCTTATTTTACTATAAAATTATTATTTTTTTTTTTTTACTTTTTCATCGTTTATATTCGATTATTCGTTATAAATATGTAAGTTATTACAAAAGTCTTTATTGGTATCTTCTGGTTTAGACCGTGTTGATAAATTTTTCACCAACATTCCGCCAGCCATGCTGCCGACTTCTTCAGGGCTAAAATGAGAATGAACTGGCTCATTCCCATTTCAGCCCTGAAGAAATCAGTAGCATGTCTGGCGAAACGTTGGTGAAAATTTTATCAACACGGTCTAAATTAGAAGGTACCAATAAAGTCTTTTGTAATAATAGCGGCCGTGGAAACCTAAAAGAGCATGTAAGATATTGTTTGTACTATAGTCTACTGGATGTGATAACTATAATTTATTTATTTATTATTTTGGCTCTACGGTCCAGCAAGAACCCGGGCCTCCACCCCAACCGGCAATTATAATAGAAACTACAAAATACTAATCTTATTTTTTCCTGAACATCTTAAATAATCATGGTTTAATAATATACCTGACAAAGTCACGCGTGATTGAATTTTATAGGTTACCAATATGGATAACTTCCAGAGGCACATGTTGTTCTTAAAAAAAAATGCTTTATAACTTTACGTGCTACTCCCATACGATGCGATACATAATCATTCCTGATTAATGAAATAGATATGACATATTACGAACAGTTACACAAAAGAGATGGGCAGATTGGGTTATGCATTCTGATTGCTTAGCATGATACAATCAGAGTGCGTAACCCAAATAATGCAGGTTCATATAAAGATAGTAGATCGGCTGAAGAGAAAGTAGTTTCAAGCTCCATTTCTTTGACAAACTATCACCGAGGACTGTTTCGTCACCTCAGAGTTCTGACGAACACTCATTCTCTCCACCTCGTAAAAGCTAACGACAGCTAGGGCTAACGAAGCCGAAGTCACAATAGTGTTGATACAAATAGTCCGGCTCCAGGAGGACATATGAAGGTCGTTATTCTTTGGACCCGTTGTGGAGTACACCGAGGAAAGACTTTATAGCCGATCGTTCAATCATAGTTTGTTAGCCGAGATCTGGGTCATTCCCACAGTAACCTGAGGCACTTTATCAATCACCTTCGGGAGGATACTGGAGTGTCAATTAGGGAGAGCAGTTCTTATATAACTCACTTCAGGATTCACCGTCCGAAGGGAGTACTTTGTCAACATAATCTGTGCAGGGGTGGAAAATGTAAACTAGAGTTACTATACATCCAAGTCAATACCCATGAATTGTAATCATTTTCTTCGGTGACGAAAGGAACAGATCAGATAGGATGAAAAAATACTGGGCGGAAAGAAATTCACGGAGTATGCATTGATGATTGATCCAGATTGCCCCAAAGTTGGGTGAAACTAAGAAAAAAAAATAATAAAAAAAACATGTTACCTCAGCAGAGGAACGCTGAGTTTCCGTGATCAAAGCAAGCAGTTGCAGATTATTTATTCAATCTGTAAACAGTTGGGAATGGATCCTGCGGGATCTGAAGAGGATCTATCAGGAAGGTCCTCGGGCTCACTCATCCTCTATAATTTGGGTGCCCCAATAGGGGGATAATCGAAAGATCCAACAACGGGATTCTCAAATTTATACAATACAGTAATAATTAGAATAGTAATTTTTAAGGATTGGATGAGCACAGGCTCGGAATCGCCATTTTACGTTCCTTCCGAAGTGCGGCAAAACTAACGGTTTTTACTCCCTTTAAAAAATCCTCAGTCATTAGCTGCGAAGCCATTTGACGGGATTTGTGAGAATTTATTTTAATTCTCCAGTTTTGATACCATTTTTCTTTCAGTGATATGGGATTGAAGAGTATGGGATACTATACTGGATCAGTGTTGACTGATAATAGGCATGTGTCATCCGCATACGTGGTAAGGATGAATTGTGATGTCAGCTGTTTAAACTGTGTAGAGGATTGGGCCGAGGATACTGCCTCGCTAAAAACATGAATAACAATGAGACAATCAGTGTCAATTATGAATGGATTACTGCACTCACAGAAGGCCCTAGGATGCTAATTACTATCATAACACTAATTAACATAACACTAGCACAAATCTTGCAATATGGTAATGCCAATGTCCTACTCCAACAATAAGGCAATAAACCTTAACAGGATTAGAAATCAGTAAGTTCTTACATTAATGTGACCTTTGCATCTCCGATCACGGAAGAGCATCTCAACCTAAACTAGGTATTTAGGTGTAGATTCCTAGTTCCTATTATTCAGAAAAAGTCAATCTTTACCTGAAAATAGCATAGGAATAGTTCACGCATAAAATTTAAGAAGAATTGAACTAATAGACAAAATTTAGAAATGACATTATTCCTTCCCTGGCCAGTTTTCAAAAATCTCAGCTCCTAGAGAAGAGGGCTGAATTAACCGCTGACATGAACATTAACGCTTGGCGAGCCGCCATTACTTCATAATCACTTGTGGAGTTAATTGATCCAGTAATCAAAGCTACTTATAATTACAACTTGTGTAAATACGCCTCGACCGAATAATGTATTTTGAATATCAACTTAACATACTGTCATCATTAGTGCCTTCTCCTATCCTTTGCAACTGATCCTTAAATATGTACCGAATTGAATTAAATTTGATTATATTATATTATGAATTAAATCCTATGTTGTTGTTTTTTAAATAAGTGACTTAATAATAATAATGCGTAAGTACTCATCTTTATTACATCGGGTAGAATCTAACAAATAAAAAGTTTGTGCTGTAGACAATTCTAGGTGCCTACTGGGTAAAACAAAAAAAAAATTACTAACGTTTAAAATGCTACTTGTTAGGGCCTTTTGTGATACCAAAACACTCTTTCGCTTACAAAAACACTTGCAGGAGAAGTGTCATTCCGAAAGAAAAAATAAAACTGCAATGCTGGGTCATTTTATACTGATTTATGCAATGTATTGTTACAATATTGAGCGCGGGAATTGGCGATTCCTGGAAGAGAACAAGGCCCCCTTGTCGGCAGAGATGAAAGAGGGCCTTTCCGGTAACTTCGCGATCCGTCCCGTATGATCTAGATATGTCATTCTGTATATAAACAGGAGCTCGGCGCGAGTAGAGGCAGTAAATAGAGAAGGCCCCTCACCTTCGGATTATTCTGTACCTAAAATATGGACAATTTTAGTTTTTATTCCAAGTTAAGAGACCTTCCAATACTATTAAGTAGAATAAGGTTAATTTAATATTATATTATATTTATTATATATATATATATATATATATATATATTATATATATTATGTTTACTTGTTTCATGTTTCCTGAGGGATTCGAAAAAAAAAGAAAAAAAAAAAAAAAAAAAAAAGTAGAGGCAGAGTGTTTAAGCACACGGTACTGTTAACATCGGAAAAGTGATAAGTGATAAGCCAGTGTAATAAGTCAGTGACAGTTTGTGAGTGTAATTGTGTGAAAGTTTGTTATATTCAGAGATTCTTACGGTCGGTGGACTTTAATTAGAGAACTGTAAGTGTTAATTAGTAGTAATTAATTAGTTAAGTAGCAGTTGTAATTTTATGTGCTTTGTACAAGCTTATGTAAATAGTTAAGCTATTTAGTAATAATAATATCTTATATTATTGTAATAATTAAATAGAAGTTAGGATTATAAATATCTAAAATATTGTTATTGTAAATTTATTTCAGTTAATAATCAATTTGTTAGTAATTGCTTTGTTTAGTTTCTTTGTTAGTAATTGTTAATAGTTTAATTGTATTCTTTTATCACTTTTGTAAATAAATATTGGTATCTTTGATTAAGGAATAGCTCAATTCATTTTTAATATCCAGTAGCCCGTAACAGTATTATAATTAGTTTAGACATTTGGTTTGCTCATCTATTAAAAAAACCTGTACCACTACAACCCGAAGTTCAGCATATGGTACCGACAGAACTACTTCTTGGAGAACGGTTGTGCAGGGAGGTGTCCTAGATCATGCTCAACCGCCAGATTTTGTGTGCACATATTATAGAGGTTGAGTGAGTCCGAGGAAGGACCTATACCCCACAGGATCCATCTCCGGCAGCGAACAGATTAAATAATGGTCGGCCATCGAGCGGAATTTGTACGCAGGATCTGCTGCAAAGCAACTCACCGCTCTACCACCGAACCACTCCGCTTCCGATTTGTCTATCAGTGAGTGTAATAAAATTTGTAAGTCCAAAATATTTCTATTTGAAACTTAATAGATTTATTCAGGCTAAAACAATGTGAGATATACGGAAAAAATAAAAATTAATAACACCGAAAATAGGGCAGATAGATGCATATATAGAAACCCTTATTTATTTAGTGGGTTAAAACTCATGGCACGAAATAAATCTCGATTCCTCACTTTCCAAACTGAATTGCATGCTACCTATTGTTGGTATCACCCAATAATAATATACCCTATTTGCATTAATAAACCGTTTAAATTATTCATAAATTAGAGAGTTTATAAAATCAATTTTTCAAAAATATTTATTCTTTTAATAACCCTCCAGTGGTCCACCCATCCTCAATTAATTAAGTACTATCTCAACTAAGAAAGAGGAAAACCTAGGGGTTGAGTGTGATCACGTACAAATCGCCTCTCTGAACAACCGATGGCCTAGAATCAGTATAGCCTCTGTCATGTACTCAACACAAGACGTTGTAGTAAGTCAGTTTTCTTTTATTTTTCGTTCTCTATGCATTAATAGAAGTAGTAAAGGTATTCCATAAAATCCAATCACGCGAGATTATCTCACGTAAATTACTTTAAAAAGATTAAACAAGATGTTTAATGTGAAAAAAAGATTATAGGTGTAACATGCAGTAGAACATGTTATAAATAATATTTATAAAGAATAACAGAATTATTATCGAATATAAACCGTAAGGAAAAGCAAAAACAAACGACAAATAATTATAACGAAATAAGAAATTTATTTATTTAGATTGGAACTATGCCATTTTTTAAATAGCGGTGTGGCTCAGTGGTAGGGCGTTGAGTTACCGCTCCGAAGGTGCCAGGTTCGAATCAGGTTGTGGCAGATAATTTATTTAATCTGTCAGCAGCCGGGGATGGATCCTTTGGGATCTGATGACCTTCCTAGGATCCACCCAGCCTCAATAAAGTAAGTACCCTTCAAGGTGAAAACCAGGCGGTTGAGCGCAGTCATTGACAAATAACCTTACTGAACAAGCCTTACAGTTCTAGAATATTTATAGTATCTACTGTGTACTAAACCCAAGACCATTCATGTGTTGTAGTGGCACAAGGTTAGGAAGGTTTATAACGTTTTCTGGGAACTTGCGAACTTTAAGATTATTTATTCTACAACTACCATGTCGGACATAGGGGTCACCGATATCATATACTGATGTCGAAAAGCAAAGAAAGAAATATAATAAAATAATAAGATGTTTCTCTGCTTTTATGAACAATCATGTTTATAAAAGAGAATTACAGGTAAAGAAAACTCATAGTATTGATATATTTTATCAGAATGAACATCTTAACTCTTTAAACCTCTGTTGCAGCAGGCTCAATTTCAGGCATCGGAGAAAGTGGACAACACAGAGCGTCGGTCCGTTATTAAGCTATCGATATACAATGCTAGTATCGATTAACATTTAACCACAAAACCAACATCTGGTTATGCAAATTCAGGAAGCGGCCGTTCTGTGTGGTTCCAAAAAACAATGAGAACGCATACAAATTGGGGAATTATTTGGAACGCAAGCGACCTAGTAGTTATGCCAGAATTGGATGGAAGGTCCGCTCCGGTACTATAGCAATTCTCAGGGATACTCTCTTCATCGTGGGGAGAATACGGCGAAATATTAATAGAACTGCAAAGAATATAAAAGAAAATATATACGAGCGCTGAACTTTAAATGATGAAAATGTAAATACGAACAGGAATAAATTAAACTTCAGGCATTTCTTAAACAAACGACAAGAATAATGAGATTAATATAGCGAAGTGTCCGATAACAATCTCATTGAGATCCGGTTTTCCAATTAGATCTAATAGCTATTGAAAAATAAATCATGCAATCTGAGAGGGAATCCTTTTTGAAATTGCCGCGGTCAATTTTGAGGTTTATTAGCGAACGGGTTGTTTATTAAACGATTTATCGTTCTTTTCCAAAAGTGGTTTAAAAATGTAATTGCATCTTTAGTTGAAAAAACTGTTTTTATAGATTTTTCAGAAACCTGCTGGCTATTTCATTACATCGCTCATTCAAAAGGACAACGACTTAACTAAAAAATGTGATTTGTTAAGTTATAAGTATATGTTTTGTTCTTTTGTGCGTGTACCGTCGTAGCGAATGTTTATCATAGTTATCGATTTCTCGGATTAATGGGTTTTTGGAAGCTGGAGTTTTTTCGAAGTATGCTTTTGTTTGGGATGAGACATACTGCTTTATAGTGGGAAGTTCAAGATCTCTAAGCATAGTCGATATTTTCGTATAGCGGGGTTAATTATTAATAATCCCCATGCATACTTGTACCCTTTCAAACTTTTTATAATTTGAGGCGCACGTTGAACTCCAGACAGGTGAGGCATATGTTATCAATGTGCGGATTACTGCTTTGTAAAGGATTAGTTTAAAGATATGTCGTTCCTGAATTAAAAAGCTGCAACCAATTGCAGATATTGTAATCAGCTTTGTGTATTTATTTTTAGTTGTTTATTTATTTTCTGTTTAATTATTATTATTATATTTATTTACATTATCATTATTATTTTTATTTATTCATTTATTATTATTACTATTATTTATTTATTTTTCCTACATTTTTCCTGCTATTGTAAAACTTATTTATAAAAGATAACTTTAATTAATTAAAATCACTGTTCTTTAAGCATATAAAGCAACAGAACATGTATTTACACTTATGCAGCTTATATATGTACAGTTGCAAATAAAGTTTTTTTTTTTTATGTAATGTTTCATTGCCAAGTTTTTGTTTTTTTTAATAGTTGATATTAATGCCACATTTGGAGTTGTACAGTGTTTGAACTAGATGAAGATCTGTGTAAATAATGACGTAAGTTAAACTTAAAAATGTTTTTAGGTTGTAATATTTTTTTAATGTTTAATAAAAAATTGCAATACAATCATTACCAATACACATTTTTAACTTGACAAGACTTGGAACTTTCAAATAGTTTTTTTTTTCGAGTTATGACATTGTTATTTTGATTATACTACAAGCTTTGAATCGTAGTCATTATAAAACTCGGTGGTTGGTTGAAGTCATTTCATTAATATTTAACAGTTTTTTTAAATGTGTTAAGCAGCGACTAGAAACAGCAATTCCTATGACAAGTGGATCGTAACAGACCAATAAAATTACGATAAAGAAAGAACTGACACTTTACTAAAGGCGATATTGAATCGTTGAGATAAGTGAATTAGACTACTCTAATATTCAACGTATACTTACTCACTCTTGCATAACCTCCCGCACTGAGGAATAATGTATTAACCAAGGCTTTATAGCCAGGTCCTATCGTATCGAATAATGCCATTTCATTTCATTACAATGCCTAAGGGAATAGGTAAGGACAAATTTAATTAAATTTTATCTTCATAGCATTTCAAATGAGCCACCAGTTTCACCAATAGCACTTCGATTAATTCTACATGCACTCCAGCGTCATAAAGATACCTGGATCTAGGTCATAAAGATCGAGGTAAAAATATTTTAGTGTCAGAGCTTCTGCACTGTCAAGATCGAGGGATTAACTTCAAATGTATATTAAATCTAAATTAGTTATAAATTGTACAGAGATATACCAAAACGTATAACTTTACTTACCTAGGAACGCACATAACACATTACAATCGTATAGGGGCGGAAATTAAAAACAGATTAGTGGCCACCAATAAATGCACTTTGCAATGAAAAGTATCATTTCAAGAAAATTGATCTCGAGACGAATTAATTCTGTGTAAAATCCTTATCCGCCCTATGCTTATCTACAGCACTGAAACTTGGACTACCAAGTTAGAAGATAAAAAGCTACAAGTTTTTGAAAAAAAAGTACTCCGACGATTTTTTTTTTTTTTAAGTTTCATTTTCCTTTAATTTGCTAATTTACAATACTCCGACGAATCTTCAGTTCTGTTATTACACCTATATTAGAAATTCTAGTATATTACAAGGGAATGGCGACAGAGAACAAATGAGGACATTTATGACCTACTTAACGATTCAGATATCATAACAGTGATCAAATTAAATACTCTACGGTGAGCAGGACATGTCGCCAGGACGAAAATGAATGTCAAGACTGAGATGGATGGATTGTGTAGCTGGCGATGCCAAGAGAGCCTGAGTGAACAGCTGGATAACAGCGGTCAGCGATAAAAGAGGCGATTGGTGCTAGAGGAGGCCAGGACTAACTTGCGGGTTGTAGAGCCAATATAATAATAATAATAATAATAGAAAAACAAAGAATTCTCTAACCCATAGGTTAAATGCCGATATCATTGACTGCTGTATATAAATTTCCTTCGAATTACAGTCAAAGCTCTTAACCCGGAATAGTAACTAAGCCACGGTCATCAAGTGAATTACCTGAAGGTGGATACCGATTACAATGAAGAAAATATCTCAAACCTACTAGAAGACATAAGAAGACGGCGACTGAAATCGAGTCTCTTACGGCTTGGCTTAGCCAAAAATTTATTTAACTACAAAAGGCGAAAATAAAACCAAGTAGGTGATCTTGCAGACAAAAAGTTTTTGGAAACAAAATAGAAAAGTGCTGAGTAATATCAAAGAATGGAGCATTGAAGAAACTAGGACAAAATTGACAGACGAGGGAAAAAGAATGCATGTAAAGATGAAAGAAGTGTGGAAAAAACGGAGTCAGAATGGTGGTACTAAATGGTAAATCTATAATTAACACTAAAAAATTGTGTGAATGGGTGCGCGTGTGTGTGTGTGTGTGTGTGTGTGTGAGTGTATGTGAGTGTGTGTGAGAGGGGGAGGGAGACTGAGAGATAGGTAGTGACAGAAATGGTGGAAAAGAAGAAGAGAGATAAATGAACAAGGTAAGTTTATTTATGTAATATAATCATCTATCTAATGAATAAATCAAGCTTAAAACAAAAACAAAATAAAAATAATGGCATCTCATGAGGGAGGAATGGCGGACACTGGACAATGAATACAGAAGGCACCGGCACGCTCAGTGCTGCCAACCAGATGCTGCTACAGATTACACGGCCTATTAGATCTGGTCATTACTGCCTGCGGAGGGGGGCATCCTAACATATGTCTCTATTCCGAGTAATTGGGTTAGGGATTAACTCCATGCTAGATTTCATATTCTTTTCTTTTTGAATCGTGTTTAACTTCAATTAGTGATGGCTGGGGGTAATTTTTTCTCGCAGAATCAATATATTACAAAATGAATATCATGAATATTTTAGATTAATATCAATTTTTACTAATGGAAATTAAAATTCTATTTTTCATAAGATTAGTTCATTTATTTACTTAAATCTAGTACAACTATTACTCGTCTATAATATTTGAGACGTTTGGTTTCAAAATCAGGTACATTTTTTTCCAAAAGTGTTATTATTAATTTCTTAATGCCAGAAATGAGGTGTTTCTTTCAGAACATCTAGATCCTTCAAAAATCAATATCAACCGATTCAACCTCCTATCGAAACTGGTTACATCCATTACATTAAACGAAAATTTTTGATGAAAGAAAACTCAAAATTATGTATATGTATTGTGTAATTATATTGATTATATTAAATTTATTTCTGTTTTATCAAACATAAACTAACGTGATATTTTCTGATCAAGATATATCCAACATATTTTTTACATTAAATGATATTAAAAGAAAAGAGCAGATCATAAAAAAAATGTCAGTAATCACTGTTAGAAGCGAATCGTTAGAAAAATAACGAACGAAAAATGTTAAATTGATTATTTTTAAGAATTATTTTTTTTTTTATAAAAACTGACAAATTTTCGAGAGTGGATGTAACCAAACGCCTCAATTACACAAATTAACAAAAATAATTAAGGAAATAGCATTTTTATTACATTCAATCTCGTAAATTAATTCCACAAATTTATTTTTTTGCCATTAGAAAAAAAAATACTACCGTCACATATATCTCATAAGATTCCGATTGGACCAATAATCTGGAAACCGTATACCGTAAACCGGGGTGAATAAAAACAGTACGGTAATTGTCTACCTATTCAATTTCTTTACTTACAGTTATGTAACTTCTTTTGGTTATGTACTGAAATAAATCATTACGTTGAGAAATAAATTTGTATTTATCCATTTACTAATTAAAAATACCATATTTAACTGTTTCCATTCACCCTCGATTCGTTTCAATAGAAAAAAATATGAAATCGAAGTACTGTTTCTATTCACCCCCATTTGCGGGGTGAAAAGAAACACCCTGTTTTAATTTTTTTTCTTTAAAATGAAATAAAATTAAATACTATAAACAAATAAGTCTAACAGAGACCTGTGTTTGGTCAAAAATTTGTGTATCTAGAACAACTACAAATATGAAAAATTTCAAACCAAAGTTGAAAATTGTTTCTATTCACCCGGTTTTACGGCACTGAAACCAAAACATCGATCTGGTCTTGCACAAACGTTCCGGAAGATTGATACGATAATGAATGAGATTTACCGTTTCATTGAGATTCGTGTTTCTACTTTATTACTACAGATAGACAGAAATAATACATTTGAAAATATCGTGGCATGGTGCCTAGTCTTGACCACAGCGCCTTATCACAGGCGGATAAACACAACTCAGCCTCTTATATAACTATAGACTCGAATTTAGTATTTCAATTCTATTATTGGTTAAATACTAGATCCATTTATGGTTACTAATCAAAACATAAATAATTTTGGGACCAAGTTCGTTACTCTATGGAATGAAAATTATATACAACAGATATACCTCGCTTACTAATTTTTCCTGAAGTATGCAATGAGGTTTAACAATTTTCGCTAAGTTTATTATAAAAAAAACATATATTTTTCGAAACGTATATTCAATAAACCTAAACCTGACAATTCTCGATTAGTATATCATACTTTTGTTATTAAAAAAAAAAAAAAATAATTCTACATAACTGTTCAAGAAATTTTACGAAATCTGAGGAGGGTGGTACACTGTACACCAAGAGTATTGCAAAATTATAAAAAAAATATTAATAATAGTAAAATTATTTTGGACCAAAACGTTTAAACCTTCGAGGTTTGATAAATTTCGATATCAGATTTATAATAAGTGAAATTTCTTTTCTTAGTTCCTATTTATTAACTGGATGTTCCCATGTGGGAAATTGGTGTATTTTCTACTTTAGGAGTGCAAGTTACTTTTTACTAATGTCTATTGTTACCTAGATTACCTTGCATTAATCACTTTCAG
The DNA here is from genome assembly GCA_037127475.1 of Arma custos. Taxonomy (NCBI): domain Eukaryota; kingdom Metazoa; phylum Arthropoda; class Insecta; order Hemiptera; family Pentatomidae; genus Arma; species Arma custos. The sequence continues at coordinate 90,469,171 of CM073759.1, forward strand.
GTAATATACAGGGTGTTTCAGGGTTAAGAGACCAAACTGAAAATTTGAACTAAGGACCTCAAAACAAAACAAAATTTCCTACGAAGGTATATCCGCAAACGCTTTGTTTAGGAGATATTCGCATCTAGAGATTTGATGGTTATCAATTATTTAGGCATAGTAAATAAATAAAACTTATTTTATTTGTTCCAACTACTTTGTATTTGTTACATGTATTTGTTATTTGTTAAATGTAAACCATTAACATTCATATTAAATGTTCAAAGTGATTTCCTTGGGCATTCAGACAGGCTCGGCATCTTTCTTCAACAGCAGCAGTGACCAAACTGAAAATATGAACTAAGGACTTTAAAACAAGAAAAAATACTTCGTACGAAGGTATGTTTGCAAACTCTTTGCTTAGGAGATAAATTTAGATAGAATACTAATATGACCTTGTCTCCCTAACTGTACATAAACTATGGACTTAAGGATTAATACTGTTTGGATTAGAACATCAATAACAAATAATAATAAGAATAGAACTATCAATAACATTTATCAGTTTGTTTGAAGCTTTCGCAGTGTACTTTATGTCATTAATTATATCTACCATTTATATTAATGCTGAATATGCCGATATGGTGGTTGTGTACGGTTTTTGCAATGCTGATGCCAATGCTGCCCGTCGTGAGTATTTCATGCGATTTCCAAATAGAAGATTACCTAGTAAGTATACCTTTAACTCTACGTTTCAACGTCTTAGAGAAACTGGTACATTTGCTTTCCTACCACATTTGCTGATAGCATTTTAGCCCCTTTACGAAATGAAGAAAGGAGTGCGACCGTATTATAATATTTTGATGATAAGTGTTACGCCAATTAGAGTATGGAGAACTCTCATTGCAGATGGACGTCACCCATATCATTATGATCGGGTACAAAATTTTTACCGCAAGATTTACGGCAAAGAAGAAATTTTTCAGATTGGTATTTAAATCAAGCTGATCACAATCCACACTTTTCAGGAGAAATTTAATGGACAGATAAAGCTACCTTCGCAAGAAGATACCTCTTCAATTAGAAAAATAATCATCTCTGGTTGCATGAAAATCCCCAGGCAATTCGTCAGCATCATTTTCAGCACGAGTTTCAGTGCAATGTATGGTTTGGGATAATAGACAATATTTCAATAGGCCCGCATTTCTTACCACCTCGACTCAATGCGGACACATTTTTGGAATTTCTTAATAATTATTACCACGATTTAGTTGAAGATATTCCACTACAACTGAGAAGGAACATGTGGTTTCAATTAGATGATTGTCCTACACATTAAGGAAGAGCTCTACGACAATGGCTAAATGCTAATTATCCTAATCAATGGATTGGCCGAGCAGGACCTGTGGCTTGGCCTGCTCTCTCTCCAGACCTGACACCACTGGATTTTTTTGTTTGGGGTGACATTAAACAAAACGTCTATGCAAGGGTAGTGAATGACCTTAATTCTTTAAGAAGAAGGATAACTGAGTCTTCTGAAACAATAACACATATCCAGTGCTGTTCTGCTACTGTTGCTTTTGAAGAAAGATGCCGAGCCTGTCTGAATGCCCAAGGAAATCACTTCGAACATTTAACATGAATGTTAATGGTTTATGTTTAATAAATAAAGTAGTTGTAACAAATAAAATAAGTTTTATTTATTTACTATGCCTAAATAATTCGTAACAATGAAATCTTTAGATGTGAATATCTCCTAAACAAAGCGTTTGCGGACATACCTTCATAGGAAATTTGTTTCTTGTTTTGAGGTCCTTAGTGCCATTTAACCCTGAAGACCCTGTGTAGTTAAAAAATACTAAAACAGGTTATTAAAACGACTTATTTTCTTTTTAGTCTTAACGTATTTCATTTTATGTTCTACTTCGCATAGTCTTGTTTTGGGCATTAGGCTTCGCACCTGTAAAAAAAAAGATATAGCACTCTCTTCTTCCTTTCACAAGTTAAATAAGTAGTTCTATTAAATTCATATGGTCAATTACTAATGAAGAAAATAGAACTAACTAAAACACGCATATTCGTGATGTATTCAGTTACTGAAAAATAACGTAGTTGTTATAGTAGCCTTGCTAAACAGTAACTGGCAGTAATGAAGTAGCAAAGAAACGGCCATCGGTAAGTAAAGCATGAACTTAAAAGATTATATTAATTACCTTGCATGTAGTATATAATATCCATTGTACCATTGTATCTCATCATAAAAATGGTAATTATTTCGCAGGTTGTCGCTTCGAGTTAGGTCACAAGTTTTAAATGTTCATGCGTTTCCCTTTTAATATCATTCAAAACTACAAGTTATCATGGAGCTATAGTATGGAAAATAGAACGCCATTATGGCCAAAGTGTATACTTTGGTATCCATCTAATCTAGAAATGAACGTTCAACAAACATATATCATATGTTTAAATATATATCATACTTCGAATTGTTAGTTGAGACTACTATTCCTTGATGGAATGATTACCGAAAGCTATTCATTTTCCAAATTACATTCTCTTTTCCCGAACTATAGCTCACGATAACTTGTATTTTGGAAAATATTAAAAATTGAACAAATTAACAGTTAAAACTTGTTGTGACTCTACTCGAAGCGACAATCTACGGAACAGATACAATGAAAATTTGTGTATAAACACAAAAGTTAATGAGAATATCCACTGGAAGCTATATCTATCAGCCCATGAGGTAGGTGGATGCACACCTCTCATGGGCTCGCCCGGAAGCTCCCGAACCGCAGAGTAACTGGAGATCATGAGGACGTACTAGAGAGTGCTTAGACATTTAGAGTTAGTTAGTAAAGGTGAACGACCGAAGAGTATTGTCCGTGCCAGGGCTCAAATAATAGCCACAGTCCGTGTGCCAAACTGCCGCTCCGTCAATCCTCACCAACTCCCTGTCCTAGCTTGTTAAATCGATATTTCTCTGATCAGGAAGGCGTCTTCTTTGTACAGAGGAGTCGTTGAGGGTCACCGAATATACCTGTGGAAGCCAATGCTTCTATTTATGTGAAGTCGCAATAGATCGCAAAATCTTCCACACTTTTGCCGAACGTTCTGAATTAGGATTTTATCTGTTTATAAATAAATATTCATGCAATAGATACCTTTAAACAGTCCAGTACCTCTATATGTGAATGGATAAGCGTTGGAAAATTTCTACTTTTACGATACTAAATTGCTTATATTCATTTTTTTTAATAACCTTTAATTAAATATTATCGCATATTTAATTATTGTTTGTTTTTTTATTTAATGCCACTTTTATGCAGCCATAGCTATAGTGGGAGCTCTAAATTTTTCCTCTCCATGTTCAATTAGAATAAGGATTTTTAACGAGTACCTGACATCGTACAGGTTCGGGACCTCCGTTTAACGTCCCTTCCGAAGGACGGCATAACCAAGGATTTTTTACTCCTTTTACAAATATCTAGGGACACATGGCGGGCTATGAAATTGCGATCTTGGGCTTAGTAGGTTGTAATGCTAGAACATTAGACTACAGGTTTCCCCTCCTCCCTCATATTTTAATTACTCACTGTCGCCTGCTACTCTGAGCTGACCAAAATTAACTCCATTCTATTTACTCCATTATGCGTAAACGGCGTTTGGCTTGACTTTTAAAAATTAAAAACTATTCTTACAAATACTTTAATACAGAATAATTTTATTTCTACAGACCAGTTCGCTGAAAACCAACATAACAACGACAGAATAAGAGCTCTTAAAATAAGATAAACGAAACACTTCGTTTAAACAATCTCCAGACTTTTTTATAAATAGTACCTGTTGACATACGACCTCAGGATTCAATGGCACACTGATCCAAAATTAATATGAAAAGAATGTCGTTGAGGGACTAAGAGGAAGCTCCAATTCGGTCCCTGACTGATGGATGAGAAAATGGCTTTCGACTAAGCAGTTATTATTAGCGATACATTCGATAGTTCACTGGCTTGTCACTCCTCGTCAGGCTGTTTCCACTTCTTATATTCTTTACTTATTTATTTAGTATTGACAAATATATATAGTAATCCCTCAACTTTTATTGTTAACAAAGACATGGTAGATCAAAAGAGATACAAAGAACAAATAGGGAAGACGAAGCGCTAGGTTGTAGAATGGGCCATTTGGCAGTGGACGATGTCTAAATCAATTGCCACTAACTCCCTGGACACTCTTATCTTACTATTTTCGGCTCATTCTTGTTTTCGAGCGGCCTCCTTCAAGGTAGAGGCCAAGTCGGTCCTCAAGGTAAAGAACTGAAGAAGAGGAGATTAGTATCAGAACAGAAGAAGAACGAACAAGTATGTAATAAATTGTGGTTTCATCAGAGTCTCAGGCGGTACTGATTATTGTATTGTATTACTGCAATATTAATTGTATTACTGTAATCGATACATTCATCAAACAACAACCACTCACATGAGTTATATTAATAGGAAATACCATTGTTCAAAATTGAGAAAGCCCGATAATAAGGGGATATTAACATTAATTTTGATTTCTGGTTCTTTGTTACAGAAATATTTAATGGACCTTTTGAAAATCATGGACTGTATTGAACTTGAAACATAATATTTGATTGAAGTAATTTACACACAATTCAGTATCATGAGAAATAAAATGTTATTTACATATTTTGAGGCGGGTCTACTTGTTCATGGTTGTTTTCTGTAGCTCTGTTCTTCTCCTGCTCTCCATTCTTCAGTCTGAGTAGCCCTGGTCCTACTCGCAATATATCATTTTAATAGGGCAGAAAACTTACAATCAGAACGTCTGACGAACAACTGAATGTCTTCGAGGGTTGCCATTTTTATAACTGGATATTTCCTGTCCTCAGCCTTCTTGATTCATTTCCACGGTGTGTCGTGAACAAACCAACATAAATTACATATTAACTTACATCTAATGTACAGGTGTAGGGCGGATAACTTGTAGTGCTTTAAAATAAGAAGGAAACAGACAGGAAATAACAATTTAAATTAACCCTTTTCTAACATACCTCCAACCGTGAAATGGCTCATTTCACCTAACCTTGGAGTGAATGGAAAGCAACTCATAAAAAAATATTATAAACAAAAACACAGACATCAAAATAAGAGACGTAATCTTCTAAAAGGAAATAAACTAATTAACTTCATCTAGTCCCTCTGGGAGTACGTAACAAGGAGTTAGCAGTCCAAAGCTTTACCACTCGAACTACTCCATCGGGCCCAGCCTTACTTTCATTGTTGTGAACTAGACAGTGAATTGTATGAATAAGTTCAATACAGTCCACTACATGATTTTATTTCTCATGTTACTGAATTGTCTGTAAATTACTTCAATAAAATATTATGTTTCAAGTTCAATACAGTCCATGATTTTCAAAAGGTCCATTAAATTTTTCTGTAACAAAGAACCAGGAATCAAAATTAATGTTAATATCCCTATATTAACGGGATTTCTCAATTTTGAACAACTATTTAATTCATTGTTTATTATATATTTATTATACGTAGCCGCTAGCGCTGAAGGATGAACAACGCCTTAAGATATTCGAAGATAAGGTGTTGCGTAGAATATTCGATACATAAAAGGACGAGACGAGAAACGAATTCCTAAAAAGTTAATAAGAGTTATGCAGATTGGGAAGCCTCGCAGGGATAGACCGAGGCGTAGGTGTGAAGATTGCGTTAAGAGTGATATAGTGGATTTGGATTAGTGTAGTGGTCCGTGGACGGTTTGTAAGCACAGATTGGTGGTATCGGCATGGAGCATTCGGGTTCGCTAAGCCTTATTATTATTGTATATTTATTGCATAGAAATAATTTGCATGGATTCCAAGGTTCATACTCGACTGCAGCCCCTGATAAAGAAAGAAAGATATTTCTTGCATTAATTGTTATCTTAAAAGAGATAAAATCCTAATTCAGACCGTTCGGGATCAGCAACAGTGTTGTCAGTGGTCAAAAAACCTAAAGCCAAATTTAGCTTTTATAATTGACAGGGATTCATTCAGTACCCGTCTTTCATTGAAATTCCATGTGATCTCAAAAGTATTGTGCTTTAGTGAAAAAAACAACTTAACATTACAAGTTTGAAGAGTCTTGGGTTCAGTAAGTAGGTAGAGACTATACTGTGTCTAGGACAACGGTGGTGCAGCTAGGCGATTTGTCCAAGTTCACGCTCAACCGGTAGGTTATACCCTTATGATGAGTTAACCACATTAAAGAGGCTGGGTAAGCCCAACAAGGGTCTCCAGATCCATAAAGACCCATCTCCGATTTTCAATAAATAAAATAAAATTTACAGCCGGATTACGACCTGTCACCTTCGGCATTGCAACTCAGTGCTCAGCCACCACACTCTATTATGTAAAATAAAATCATTGAGAATTAGCATACAAAGCCAACTATTTCTGAATATTTAAATAAAATTCCGGAAATGATAAAAATCTGTTGAGTAGGATCCTGCTCAGAAAGGACCCAAAACATCAATACGACTGAGGAAGAGGAAGTAGGAAAGTCAACAGAACCAATTTGGACCCAACACAAACAAAATTCAGAAATAATAAAAAATAACAAATTATTTATTTTAATTCTAGGAATGCAACGTGAAAATAAACTAAAGAAATCCGGACTAGTTTCAATATTCATCTGGGAAATCGGCCAATTTCAACCTCATAAACCTTTCTACCAAATTATATTTATAAGTATATTTTTTCCCTTTTACCATTCTAAAAGCGGTGGTATAGATTGAATACAATTTTTTAATTGCTTTTATTTGAAACTTCAATGGTATCACATTAAAGAGGCAAAAACAATAATTTTGGGTATTTAACATTTTGTAATCTTAAATATTGATTATAACAGCAAGGCTTAGCTTTCGAACAGAAAAGGGTAAACATCAACCACATATCAACCAAACATAAACATCTGGGCAGAAACCTTAGTATAATACCCATGTAGTGCATTTATCGACTTTTTTCTATAACCGGTTTAGAAAATTAATATTTTTCAATTATAAATTAAGATCTTGACTCCACTATACTGAGGTAACTTAATTATTTTTCATTCTTATATTTTTTTTTTTTTTTTTAAACTGGATTTATTCTTCATTTATTTTGGGTAAGAGAAAATAAAAACCATTTTCCAGTTGTTGTTTATTCAGTTATTTTCACTCTTTAGAGACGTTTCGACACAATGGTGTCATTCTCAATCTTTTCTTCTCCTGCATTTTTTACTTATAGTCTATACTTATAGTTATATTACTTATAGTATCTTTGGACATTTATGTTAAATTATTTATAGTATTGTAATTATTGTTAATTTATTTATTTAAAGTTAAAAAATGCAGGAGAAGAAAAGATTGAGAATGACACCATAGTGTCGAAACGTCTCTAAGGAGTGAAAATAACTGAATAAACTTAATTATTTTTATAAACTAGGATATATCAGGGACTTGAATTTTTATTTAATATTGGTTACAAACATTAAATTATATTGTATAAATATTTACTACAGTAAATAAGTATAAACCAAATACCATTTTAAACATAAATTGTTTAAGTTTTCAATGCATAAAACTTGTGCATGAACATATTCTATTTAAATGATAATTGAAAAAGTAACAGTGATTATACACACAATCCCTCACAGTACAGCCCTACATGTCACGTGCCTCCTCCACAATCCATTCCTCTCTTCCGATCATGGCGAAATTCCTTAATCCTTTGCCTCCCATCCGTCTTAAAAATATTTCCAAGTTAATCTTCCCTCGTCAGCCTGGTTATCCCCTCATTTACCTTCCTCTGACAGACATCTCTGATAGTAGCTTCTTGGGTGTCCAATCCGCAGGCATCCGCTCTAAATGTCCAAACCGTCTCAACTGGTTCCTCCTAACAAAGGACACAAGATCCGGTTTTAAGAACATTACTTAAAGCTCGTCATTCATCCTGATCCTCCAGTGCCGTTCTCAGAGACAGGTTTTCTCTAAATTATTATCCTTTGGAATACCTTTAATATCTTTTCACTTTCTTTTGAATGTATCCAGGCATCATAACCACAAGTCAAAACCAGTCTTGTAACTGTTTTATTAGGGTGATTTTAGCTCTGTTGGTCAGGAATTTGGACCTTAATGACTTTTGAAGAGCGAAATTACAACTGTTTTAAAGTGTTAAATTCTTGAAGGTTTCATACGCATATATATCTATATATATAGTATTTTCATCGTTCACATGGAATCATTCAAGTCTCTGGATAAATTTTTATATTTCTCAAACATTCCGATTAATTCTTTTATATAGTGCATAGAAATGGCGAAGTTAGGGCTTGTACGACTAATACGTGCTGCGTCCATGATTGCTAACTTTCTGACAGTACTTTTTCCACCGTCCATCGACCAATACAATCTTCATTGATCGTAAATATATATATCGTAAAATAATCCTATTCAGTTCAGTTCGTATTAGCACTATCGCATGCTTGTTTAAAGCCATGAATATATAATGCATATTATTAACAGATTTCCAGAATTGATTTGACAGAAGAAATTTGGCAAATGGAAAATCTAAAGCAATTAGATTTCCGACATTTGAAGCATTAAAATGTAAACCCCTTGCCGTAATTCGAAACACAGTTTCTTTATTATCTACTACAATAGATTTTAAGGGATGAATAAAAAGTAACATTTCATCAAGAAAACACGAACCCTTACAGCCCAAGAACAAGGCCCTGCCCCTAGGATTCCTTTGCTAGTATAAATAATTGTACAGCGAGGGAGATATTTCTCTAAGGTAGCCACGTCTGGAATAAGAGCCATACTATTTCTGTAGTCTTGCTTCTATTCTCGTTTTGTGTTGTCCAATTTGTTTCTACTATATCTCAAGCGGATTTGTAAATATCTTCTAGTCCGTTTCTGAGCCTAAACAGGCCACCTCCTCTTCCACGCAACTTAGCACCGGGAATCTTATTAGAGAGAAACAATGTAATTTTTCAGTACAAACAGTGAAAGTTCTTTTAGAAGAGGCTAAAGAGGAAACAACGCTAACAAACAAAGTCTAAATTTACATCCTCTCTTCTTTCTTTCTTTGCGCAATGTACATATTCTATCTTATGAAAAACTGGACAATAAAAAAAACTTAAACATGCAGTAATTAGGACTCCCGAAAGAAGAGAAAATCCAAAGTTCTCGAATAATTGCGTACTTTGAAATTCTAAATATTTTAATTTTTCATAACTTTTTTATCAATTTATTCATTGAAATTTACTACTGTATTATAAACATATAATACATTACAACATATAAATGGCAGGAATGATACAAAATGGCATGGATAAAGACAAGTAGTAAACTACCCGGAGGTAGTACTCAAATAACTAATTCAACTTAGAAGGTCACGAGACCATCCTCTTTTCAGACGTCTCGGAGAATTATTGGGAATTAGAGAGAGAGCTAGGCTTGAAACTACTGGGTTTCAGTGGGAATAAAGTTTCTCTTAAAAAGATTGGCTCGTAGAGATTGAATAGGAGATGAATTCGGTGGCCTGGTGGAGGGGCAAAGCTCTATTCCGTAAGTCCAGATGGGTCTAATGATTGTCATGTATATAAGTCTTTTGTAATTAATGGGGAGCTTAGAGCGTTTGTCTAGTGAGTGTTGAAGTAGCCCAACTGAATAACTAACATGGTCGAAAACCATAACCAATAAAAAATGTAATTACTTAGAGACGAGAACTGCCCCGATAGAAGTGAAAACTCTTAAGTTTTAGAACAACTGTGTTCTTTTTTTAATTTCTAAATCAATTACAGTCTGAATCATTTTTAGATTTCATAATTTGTAAATGTACTATATTAACATTAGTCTGGGTTTCACATCTAATAGCACCCCAAGCAATACATAAATAAAATATATATATACATAGTAGTTTATTTATTAATCAAAATTTATGCTGATTTACACAAGCTCAGTACAAAATATCAATAGTTTAATTTAAAAAATAATTAGTAAACAGCTATGTTATTGTTGTTGATTTATTTATGCTGCTATGAATAATCGTACGATACTACAGTGGTAGATCAAAATTTGGTATATCTAGATTTAATTATGATAGAAATTTTAACGATTACCTGGCATATCACAGGCTTGGGACCCCCGTTTAAAGTTCCTTCCAGAGGACGGCATAACCATCTACGGCCCTGTATGTAATATTTTTGACCCTTAAAACCTGACCAAAAATATTAATCTTTTGATACATAAGCTTATTTATGCTTGTTTATATATTTAAAAGTATTTTTAAGCCTCAACAGAGTTTTACAGCTAAAGAGACTAAAATGTTATGATTAATAATACTATTCTTACTTAACTTCAATTTCCTTGATAAAAAGCTCAGGGTAGGTTGTTAATCAAATCAATAAAAATCTTTTAACTAATTTTTAGTAGTTTTAAAAATTATTTATAGCATACTTTTTTATGTAAATGTATATTTGTAGGTATATATTATAAATATAAAAATGTATATAGCCTAATGTAGGTATTCAAAACTATTTAGTGCAATATTCGGATTATAATTCTCTTTCTCAACCACAATGATAAAGAATGATAACAAACATAAACATCTGGACAGTTGTTATTAATCTATTTGAAAAAAAAAATACCACTAATTTACCTGAATATATATTTGGTTTAGAACTCACAAAAATACAAACTCATTACAATGAAGTTTCTTGTATTTCTTATCAATGGTAATTCACTATTAGAATTTAAAGCTAAAACAATTGTTAGCGAGTTAATCCTCGCTCCATTTTCAAGCCTGAAAATAAAGAACTAATTTAGATTTATTATTATTAAAGGCGTTCCAACATGGGTTGCCTCAACCTGTCAGAGCAGTGAGGTGCCGCATGTAGTTGCCATTTTTGTATAAATGAGTTTAAAAATATTATTTTTAATGGGGTTTGAAGGGAAAAAGGACAAAACAAGGACTCAAATAGCTTTATGTTTTTAACATTTTCTACCTGTTTACACTTAAATCTTGTGAATAGCGGCACTAATAAAGTGCGTTAAAATTTTGTAATTCGAAACCAGCTTATTTATCACTTTATTTTTAAATTAAAAATTTTATTTTTTAAATCTAAATATTTTAGGGGAACGAAAAGTTAAACTAGTTATTGATATTTCAAGTTATTGGTAGTAGGCATTAATTGCACAACTGCTGTACGAAGTTTTAGTTAAATATTATCGTTCTTATATCATTCGAATTCTAAAACTAAAGTTGCTTAGAACATCCAGCACAACTTGTACTTCGCTGTGCGTTGCCAGCAGATCCAGATACGTCAAGAACACCTCGTATGTTGGTGACGCGAACCCAACGAAGTTGAACGAAACGGAGTTTTTCCCCTACAAAAAATCGCGGACAAAAATGCTTTCGTTTCAAACACTGAGTGTTTATAAAGGTTGAAAAGCAATACTCATTGAATGGAGAGATGCTGACTAGGAATTATTTTTTTATTCATACAACCTAATGCCACATTTTTTTAGCTTGGGTTTGTAGCCAAGTCAGGGGGCTCGCTAAGGCAGCGCAGAAAATAACTAACGGGTGCCCATGATACTATTTCATGAGGTCATTGATGAGAATAACAATTATTTATTTTAAACACTAATATTTTGGTAGTTACAATATTAATATGTTATAGTTAACTATTCTTGAATGATGTATTGTTAAGATAATATATTTGAACCATATAATTCCAAAAATAATAATCGTTTACATTTTTTCATAGATAATGAATAAGGTTTGTTAGCGAATGTCGGATGCTGTTTTTTTTAATAATAAAAAAAAATTAATTGACATGTATTATTTATGGGGGCTGATTTTGGATTAAAGTTAGCTAATTTTCTTTAATTCCTTTTTGCATTAAATGAAAGATAAATAAATTTGAAATATTACATATACAATTATATTTTAAAACATTAATAATATATAAAGACGGACTTTCCTAGATGAGATTCTCAAAGCTTTTGAAATTTTGAATATTCAAAATTGTCTTGTCAAACGAATACCTGAACATACCACTCGTGACTGACACAATCAAGAAAAACTACAAAAATTTAAAGATTCACTAGCTGGACCCCTTGGGTAAACATTACCGACTAAACACGCTAGAGTGCCTTCAATGGGAGGTTTCCCTATCCACGCTTCCACGTGACTCTCGTAGGGGAAGTTTGCAAAAGAAGAGGACAATATGTGCCAAATGGCATTTATGTAAAGGAAAAATGTTCAATTTCATTTCTTAATATGTTTATTTTATTTGTATCTTCTTAATAATTTAATAAATGTATACTAAAGTAAGAGAGAATAAAACTTATAGCATATAGGAAAATAAAGCTCAAAAGATCCAGACGCAACACCTTACACGAGTAAATCAACAATCCTTTCAATTAATGTATTACGGCGTTCAGCAAGCATGCATACTGTGACCCTTATTATTTATCACCTTCATTTCATCTGCTAAATCAGGAAATTTACAAAAACATGAATAGACGTTTTAAAAAATAAACCATTTTGCGAGACCTGGTGGTTTGGAATCAGTTTAAATAAGTACTCAATATCCCCTAAATCAAAATACAAAATTTTCAATATTGCAATGCTTATTTTTTTCAAGCTCCTTGTATTTTAATTTTTTGGTATATTTTATTATATCATTAATATATAGGATTGATAGGACCTCTTGTTCCGCATCAGGTTCTTTTTAAGAGAGGTATGATGTAAGGAAATTTAGGGAATTTCGATTGCAAAAGGTGTGTAGGACTATAGTGATGGGCCTCAATAGTTGCATCTAAATTCCTCAATCCTACCTTTTACCGTATTCTTTAAATTTTAATTATTACTTTTACCAGATTTTAATATATATTATATTTAAATTAGGAAAAGTTCGGATAGATATGGCTCGGAAGCATGAAGAAATATTCATAATTTTAGATTTCATGTTTTGAAAAGTTCCATGGATTTAGGTGCCTAGGTCTAATAATCCGATTATATTTAGGCCGTTATTAACCGATCCTAGTTCCCATTCTTCGGCTTATGTTTCTTTTATTTATTTATTTTTTATATATTTAGCCTAAAATATTGTTTCATAAACAATATCGACAGTGAGTTGTCGATCCTTCCAGCTGGAATTGTCGATAAACGATCTGATAATCTATGTTTTCTCAACACTATTTCTTCATTTACACGGTCGTTTAGATATAAACCAAATCTAATCAGCCTTAATAATTTTTATATATAGATAAATTATCCATGTGAATGAACCTTCAATCGGATGAACCAAGGAATTTAGATATGAACCAATATGAATGAACTTATATACGGAATTACGTATGAAAACATATTTAATATAACGATGAATATTTTTTTCTTCATCTTTTATTACGTTATCCTATAAATGCATATTAATCGGAATACTCACATCCTAAAAAATGAATTACTCCCAAATTTAAAAAAATTACTGTTTCATCACATGTTTCGCTAGTCAATCAATGCACTTTGCCATATTATTTCTCATGGATTTAGTCCAGTTCTGAACCTAAAGTTTCGGAGACTGGCATGTTATCCCGGTTTAGGATGCGAAACAGATTTAAGTTGTTTAGTATTATTTGGTCCATACAACTGAACCGACGTTGTTTAGTATAACTATTTTTGTGAGTTTAAACTTGGAAACTCGGTAGTCCAAGTGTATACATATAATATCTGTATTGTAGAATAGGGATATTCACTTAATGCCACAAAAACCTATCAAAAATCAGCCTGCATTGTTTAATCCGAAGGACTTATAGTCTAACTTGACAACGCCTAATCTCATGTTTCACGACAAACAGTGAGGAAACTATACGAGCTGGGTTACGAAGTTCTCCCACACCCCATCTGTTCAGAAATTTAGACTTCCTAAAGAATTAAGTTTTTGAAATTGATTCTCAAGCCAAAAACGCATTTTCAGACCTTAGTTCATCCCCTGACTTTTTCAATCCTGGGATAGAAAATTTGATAACACGTCAGTAAGAATGTTTAGAAAATAAGGGTAATTATTTAAAAAAAAAAAATGTTTTGATTTCATAAATTTATTTTACTGAATAACCTTCCCTTTGAAGTTACAGTCTTTTCATACGAATTGTATATTTTCAACCTATCTGGCCTCTTTTGATAAGAGAAGTTGATTTGAAATCAAGTTAGACTCAGTGCATTCAGTGCAATCTATTTCACCATGGGTATGACCCGTAGTGATAAACGCTCACTCCTCAATCGTTTGGACTTGGACTCCAAGTTTAACTTAAACCAAGGCGAGTATACTTAGACATGTACACAATAGTCGCGATTAATCTCCTGCAAGCAGTATTGCCAAGCGAAGCACACACCTGACGCCCCAGCGCCAGCCCTGGCTGTATTCTTGTATTCATCTCTGGGGTCATCGACTCCGCCTTTGCGAAAATATTTCAGGCCCCACCTGTTTTATATTATTTATCTCTCTTATATATAACCAAACGCATTATTGAGACAACGTCTCTTGTGGTGAGGAGGTTGATGACAAAATTGAGATCCATAACAACAATCCATTTCAAATACAAATGTTCAACCGTTTTACTCAATTTGGAGAATCTGTAAATGTGTAAAAAAGCTTATAAAACATGAAGACGAAGTAAAAATACGAAGTTGTCTTCCATCTTGGTGACTGAATGACATTATTCTGCACGAAAAAGTAAGTAAACTGAATTTGGGGTCACCTTTGGGGTATTGGTTACTATAACAAAATAGTATGTTCAAGGTTGTGGATCCATAGCCCGGCGGATGGTCCGCGGGAGTTAAAATGCTTAATTATGCCGTCCTTCGGAGGGGAGGTAAAATTTTCGGTTAAAGATTGCTATCCTAATTATACTTAGATAGGCAAAATTACAGTTGTAAATATCAATAAATTAATCTATAAAAAAAATTCAGGAAATTATGATTCACTTTTATTTTTCCTTCTACATTTCTCTTGTTATATGATCATGTTGTGATGTTCTAATATGTGATTTTTTATTTGACGTCTAGGTAAAAAAAAAACGAAAGTGGTTACACTAACAATTTTCGGAGCAAGTTTCTCGTGTTAAATAAAATAATAAGACTTTTTAAATAAATAAATTCAATGAAATTTATATTAAATTAAAGAAAAGAAATTCACGACTTTTTTGGTGAATACTCGTGTGTGCATGAATAATAGAAGTATAAATATGACGAGCAAGGACAACATATTCGTCTGAATATAAAAATTATTATATTTTCAAGAAAAACACATTATGATCATTTAAATGCAAGAACGGATAACGAATTTCTAGGATAAAATAGATGTATGCAAGATTAGCAAATTTTTAAAATAATTTCATATTAAAACAAGGTACACATTTAATGAAAATGGAGAATATATCGTTCATTACCTAGGATTATCCGTAGATCATCTATCCTAGCAATTTAGTAAGAAATCTAATTCCAAAATATTCTCATTTATTTAAGACCTTGCAGCCAGTTTGGATTATTGGTAATATTTTGACATTACCATTCATAAATATTATCCTTTTTTCACGCATATGGTAATAAACTGTAGTGATTGTGAACATTGGTACAAACATCTATTCGGTTTTCCATAATGCCTTAACGTGCCCTCCATACTCCATACCAAATATAGGTCGATCTGTGTACATAATCGACCAATATAAAACAAAAAACAAAATAAAAAACTGAGGAATTAAAATATACCCTGAACTATTTGTAGTATAAAAAAAAAAGTATAATTGAGACTATAAAGATGTTGGACAATTGCCTAATAGGAGCATCTCCAGCTATGTCTCAGCGAAGAATAGTTCGGTCAGTGCAGTACGCTTCACTTCCTTCTCTATCCAACAATATTATTATATTGCTAACTAACCTATTAACCACCATTAAATAATATTTTACATATTAAGATGTGCTCAAGGATTTAATCTGAATAACATAACTAGAAACCAAGGTGCGAAATATTTGTGTTCTGTCTAATGTAAAAATTATAAATAGATAAATGATTCCAAATCCACATTAAAAGGTTACGTCTACTTTCTCGATGCCTATAGTAAAAATGATCTCAAACAGGAATCGAAGTTAGAAAGTAATTGGTTTCAGAAGTTTTTTTGTGGGACCATATGGTGAGTACTGGTACTGCTTAACTTAGAGAAATAACACAATACATATTACTAGACGATTGAAAAAAAAATCATGGTTTTCATTAACTGTCTATTTTCATTTCAATATTTTAATTTAGTTGTATAGGACGATATATAGTTGACATACATTAATGAGAAGCCACAGAGCAATAATTAAATCAGGTAATGAAAGCAATAATTTCAGGTAATGAAAATGTGGTTGACATTTCCAATAGGTTCATTTTATGTTAGAGAAGAATTGGTCGACTGTATCTTCTAATTTAAGGAAGAAATAGTTGGGGGTGCAGTCAAAGAAAACACCAAAATAAGCATAACTTATTTATTATGTGCCGACGTTTCGGCCTACAATGTAGGCCATCTTTAGGGCGAATAGAACACGCACAGCTTGGGGAGCTCAGAATCAAGTCTCTTGATTCTTCAAGCAAATCAAGAGACTTGATTCTGAGCTCCCCAAGCTGTGCGTGTTCTATTCGCCCTGAAGATGGCCTACATTGTAGGCCGAAACGTCGGCACATAATAAATAAGTTATGCTTATTTTGGTGTTTTCTTTGACTGCACCCCCAACTATTTCTTCCTTAAATAAGGTTCATTTTATATTTTACAAACTCATAAAACTGTTTATACTGTTAAATCTATATTGCTAATTGGGTGGACAATACCATTATATTGAATTAATTAAAAAAATAAAAATACCCTATAACAACTTCACGGGTTGTAATGGTAAATATTTGTTTATTGAATATTAATACTAACGTAGAACTCAGTTTAATAGTTTTCCAATCATACAAAAAATATTCCTGGGTATCATTATAACTCCTGAAGAGTCGTGATAGAGAATACACTGCTTCTACGACAATGCAGGTGATTGTTCGAGATCTTGCTCAACCACCAGGATTCCCCTTATTTGGGATACTCGCATTCTAGAGATTGGATGATCTCTGGAGGATCTCCAGATGCCAGAGGATCCGTCTGTTAACTGATTAAAAAATTATCACCCCCATACGGATTTGAACCTGGGCACGGCAATTAAGCGCTGTACCACCCCGTTACCCTGGTCTCTTTCTATGTAATTAAATAATTTAATTTTAATATCCATCCGAATTCCGAATTTAGTTCAGATCTTACAATGACGAAAAGGGCTAACATATTACATTTTATATTGACTTAATTAGTTTAATAAAATAAAAATAATATCCTAAAAATCAGCAGGTGAGCTTTGGTAAAAGAACTTAAAGAGTAATGAAGTCTCTGTGAGCAATGAAGATCGCAGAAGAGGTTGATGGCCCAGAGGCCACTCACTATCTGAGCCTTGCAGATCAACAGGTCCTTAAGGAACATGCAACAGCTGTCAAATTAACATTCCCCAAAGGCCACCATAGGAGTGGATAATTGGCCCATTACTCTGCCAATATGATGCGATAATCCTCTAGTATCTGTCAGTGTATTCAGGATCCTTTATAAGGTCATTAGTGGCTAGAATAACAAAATGTCGAATGTCTTCAGCGTTTCGACGATTTGATATGGGCTAGTTTGTTAACGAAACTTAAATAATAAAAATTAGAAAAGTTGATTGTTAAGGAGTAAAAGTTATTTTTATCATTATGCTACCAACCTATATTGAAACAAATATTAAATAAACTAATAATTGAGCAAATAAATATAATATATTTATGTATAAGGGTGATTCTGTCCTAACTGTTAATTTATTTGTTTTTTATTATTTTTTTTAAATTCTATAATTAAACTTTTTTAGTTTTTTATAATGCATATTATTACTCATTTTTTAATGCGTATTATTTTACTTTTCTATATTGTGGTAAACATGAAAGTCCCAGAGAATTTCGCTACAACATCAAAAACGAGAATAATAATCAAATTTCTATTTTTTTCTTGCCACAGTTCTGACATATTTGGTAGACTTGGTAGAATTTCTTTGGAAAAATTATAAAATTTGTTTATATAATGCACATTGAGATTTATTGATTTATTAGCTTATATCATTGATTGCAACTGAAAAAATAATTAATTCAGAGGTAAATTCTAAAAATGGACATGACACGGACTGACATCTAAGTGATAACTTGTAATATACCAAAGAAGTGATGAAATATGTTCATGAGGATCACATTGGCACAAAATTTCTATAAAATTATGGTTAATGGATGACCAGTGAGAGCAAACGTACAGGGCATTAATAAACACTATTAGAATGGAATCACCCATAAACAAAAATATTTAATTTTTCTTAAATTTTCATTTCTCATCAAGTGATGAGTTGAGGCATTACATTATTTACCCCATTTGCTAAAAGTTATAATCTACACAATGACCAGTACCAGTACCAGACAGTTGCTGGTATTGATGCAATACTTATCGGCCAAACAATGATAGTCACTTGATTGAATCCATTAGTCATTCCTCAATTAGAATTAATCAGTAGCGATTTGTCAATATTAAAATTATTCATTGCTCATTACTCAATAATCAGAAACATTTCACCAATTTTATCAATTCCGGAACCTTAAAGTGAAGAGATGCTGAATTGTAGGTCAGCGTCGAATCTGGTTCAAATTCTGGCTGTGGCAGATTAATTATTTAATTTCTAACTATTAGTCATGAACCTTGTGGGATTTTCAGGTTTTCCTGGAGCTCACTCAGCCTCTATAAAATGGGTATCTTTAACTTGGTGAAAAACCTGAAGTTCGAGTGTGATCTCGGCCAAATCATATCACTGAACAAGCTTTGGCTCAAAAACAGTCTCTACCATGTATTAAACCTACCCGTTCATGTTTATAGTGGTAAAATTTATATTATAGGTATAGTGATTAATTATACATTTTTAATGCATTCGCTAAAACATGATCGATAAAACTGCTCCACATTAAAATGCGATCACCTTCCCAAAAATTATCGATAATCTATTGTGAAGATTCGTTCGGAAATTCTAAAAAAAAATATTTTTCAAGAACCCTCTCGGTTCCCAATTAAGAAAGAGTTAAGAAGGATGCTATTAATCAGGATCTTTTCGGCGAGGATGACTCTAAGATAGTAGTGAAGTTGAAGGAGAATGTACCGCCCATCAATCAAGAGAGTAGTGGACTGTCACTTTTTTTTCATGATTTTAATACTCTCAAATAAATAAAGAGCTTCTTTAACCATTTCTATACTAGCGTCGAAAATAGTTGACTGGATGATCTAATGTAAAGGAGATGGTTGGGGGGGTGCAGTAAAAAAAAAAACACTGAATAAGTAATAAACTTATACACACACACAATTATAAGTTTATTACTTATTCAGTGTTTTTTTGACTGCACCCCCCAACTATCTCCTTTACATATTTTAACTTTAGTTCTGCTATTACAGTATATACGTTAAGTTAAACATTTTCACACCTTTACATATGTGATAGAGGATACTTTTCTATAAACAAACATGTCAATTAAAATATTGAACTTGACCCATTGCAGAGCTATTCGAATTATGTCACCATAAGAATTATTACCTCATTTTCAAAAATTCATCTTTGTTCACAGACAAATATCAGTGATGGAATTTGTGCAGTACTTTGAAATCATATAGATGCACAAAATGTGAAAAAATAAACATTTTAAATTTTCTAATTTTAAACCAATATCGCTTTTTATTTCAATTCATATCTCTCATGTATTATGAGAAATTATAATCATGAACAATCTCTCATGATTATGAAAAATTACGTAATTATATCTATACACATACAAACATGCATACATACACTTATGTATATATACATGAAATATATAAAACCAGTAACTCTAGTTAAATGAACGAAACGGATTCATCGTTGTGGCTCGATGTATTGTGCGCGCGCTGAGTGGCAGTGGCGGTGAGCGTCGTACCGAAGTGGTTATAACAAAACAATTTTAAATTCAACCGACTTTACTGACGTTAAAATTAGAAGATCCGCAGAAGGAAAAAGGCTAATTTTGCATATTTTCCTTATTAGGTTTTTAATAAAAACCTAATGTCCTAGTTTTATAAAATTTATTTAGATCGTTTTTATTTTAAAATAAAATTATAACCGACAGTGTAAATTAATTGAAAAACATAAAATGTTTTTTATCCATATTATTCCATTGCATGCTGGTGACATTTATATTAAACCACTCCCACAAGCGTATCCTATATAGATATATATATAGATTGAAAAATAATGGCGAAAAAAGAATATCGGTTACATATGACAAATTAATGAGTGAGCATTCATGCAAAATAGAATCAAACTCGTAATCTTATTTTTTTTCTTAAATCAGTTAACAATTTTCACATACATGTAAGTAATTTTGAATATCAATATGAATAGCTTCATTAAAAACCGGATTCCAGAAAGAACAAAACCAAAAATTCAAATGAGAGCATATACCTAAAACCGATTTATCAACATCTCTAGGTTATATAATTCAAAACAATTGGTTTTAGCCTTATCATAATTAAATTATTTTATGGATCGTAATGGTAATTTTAGTCACACGGGAAAAGTGATGACGTTACATTTATAATGAAGAACGTGCCTCAATGGTTATTTCAATGTGAGGCAAGGTCAGTTAGGAAAGGCAGCGGACAGTTGATAAATGCAAAGAAAAATTACTATATGTAATAGTATTCCGATGGTAAACAAATAAAATTATTAATTTCTAGTAGTATATATAGTATTTAGTAATATAGTGTCATAATTTCAAAGAGTAATTGGATCTTCTAATGTTACCTGATACTATGATATAAAATATTAATACTAAACAATAAAAATAATTGTATTTCATTTTGTTATAGTGCTTAAAAAAAAGATTAGAGAAAAATTTCAATAAATGGTTATAAATACTTGTTATAAGTGAAATCCAAACAATCTACCTTGTGAATTACAGGGAGTTTCCTTATAAGTAGCTGAATACCAAATCTTACCTGCAAGAAAAATGGACATGTATCAACAGACAAAAAAAATTATAATTTTAATAAGTTCATGTATAATGCTTTATAGATCCCAACTTAGAAAATCTACTTTTTTATTATACACGTTAAGATCTACAAATAAGTTTGCGCATCCAGCAAATTTGATTGAAGTGTCTTTCTCTTCGCTTTTCTCCATGATCATCCAGTTATTTTGGAAAAAAATATATCAATTTTTAAGTAGGTCTCTTGGCCAATGTCTTTTTAATCTTTTTTTATCAAGTCCAGGTATCAGGGAGTAGGAAAGCGGAAGAACGAGTGAGTTTGGGTGATATTGTGACGATGAGTGGAATGTTATGTATTTTTTATGAATATATAATTTAATATTGGAAATGTTCATGGCGTTGTGTATAGTGTGATTCGAAACATACCATGGTGCATTAATAATTTTTCTGAGAATTTTGGATTGTGTTGTTTGTATCTTGTGTATGTGAACTTTTTTTGCTGAACCCCAAAGTTCTGCTCCAATTGTCCAAATAGGTTTTAGTATACTATTATAGATAAGTCGTTTGTTCCTCAAGTCAAGTGAAGATCTGTAGTCCAGAAGATGTGATAGCTGTTTGTACCGTCTAGTCAGTTCTTGTCTTTTTAATTTTGTGTGTACGTTTTATGTAAGTCTTTTGTCCAAGTATAGTCCGAGGTAACGTACATAATTTTTGGAAGGTACTTCGTCGTTGTCAATTTTGACTGCTAGACACGAAGCTTTGCATAGAGAGAAGCTTACATGGCTCGATTTTGAGGCGTTTATTTTGATTTGCCATTTATAGAACCACTTTTCTAAATCAAATAAATGATTTTGAAGAGCTATAGATGCTAGGTTTGGGTTTCTGTGAGAAGAAATAATGGCTGTATCGTCTGCGAAGGTGTAGATGTTGGTGCAAGAGTGCTCGGGAGTACAGAATAGAGAATGGGGCTTAAACACTGCATTGCGGTACACCCCTGTATTGAGGGATGAAGGAGGAAATCGAAGAGCCAACGGAAGTACAGAATAATCTGTCTTTGAAATAAGACAGAGGAGGACTGCCAGGACCGGGAAAAGTGGAAAAAATCATTGTCAGCTTATGACATATGACAATTGTTGTAATAAAGTCGTATTAAAAAAATAAGATTGAAGAATTAAAAAGTATATAGGAGGTAAGTGAGGTTTTGTTTTCCAGAGAAGACCCTTGTGCCAGACACTATCAAATGCTTTTTCAATGTCAAGAATAATCACAGAGCAATATTCTTTTTTCTCAAAAGCGATAGATATTGCATCCACGATACGATGACACTGTTGTGCAGTGGAGTGATATGAACGAAAGCCAAATTGGTGGTTCGGTATCACTCCGCTATTTTCGAGGATAGGCTTTATGCGATTAAGGAAGAGTTTTTCAAATAATTTAGACATTATAGGAAGGAGTGCAATTGGACGATAAGATGAATATATTATAGAAAGGTTTATAGAAATTATTATATTATAGTATATTATAGAAAGGTTTATTAAAATATCTAAACAATATTTTTATATTTAAAAAGATTTGTCCAGGTGCGGGATTCGAACCCGGGTTTTTATAATTATTATAATGTTTAAATATTTTTATTTTAAAGAGAAATGATTGGTCCCAGGACCGGGATTCGAACCGGTAAAAAAATAAAATAAAATATCTAAACAATAGATATTTTCATGTTCTTTCTGTTATTTTATTCTTATATTTCAACAACTAGGGTCATGTGATTTTCCTATAAGTATGTACAGTAATGGGTTCTTCACAGTACACAAAAACATGTCCGGGGGGCACGTCTCCCGTGCCCCCCCTATATTCGCCCTTGCTCGAAGGACTGTAGATACCAGACTAGCAGATTTTTCTTTCACCAATTTTCGCACATTGAACTTTGTAGAGAGAATTCTATTGTGATTTTTTAACCGTCATATGGAATAAACTATATTTATTTACTTACAATATGATCCTACCAATAGAAGTACAGACATGAAGGTTGATTCACTGAGAGAGGTCTAAATAGCGACAAGAGCTGGGAGGACGACAGCTATGTATTGCCGAACTGGTCCAGACAAAAAAACCGACTGGAGGGTGACTATATAAGGCAGGGGCGGCCGTGCCCTCTGCGGCCATCCAACCTCTGTGTCCTCCACTTCCTGTTAGCAGCTTCTTCGGGGTCAATCCCAATGTGTCAATGAAATAGGTTATACTCTCATTTAAATAAATTAAAAAAAAAAAATGGGTCAAAACCATACATTTCTGAACAGATGGAAATCTGGCGAATCATGTGTGGGAGGACTTTGAAACAGATCGATTAGCTTCTTCGCTGTCTTTCTTGAAGCATTAGCTTTGGCGTTGTCATGGAAGAGTATAAGTACCTTCCGATTAACCAATGCAGGTTGTTTTTGATAAGTTTTTGTTGCACAGTGTCAATATCCCAGAAGTATAGTTAACAAATGGTGGACGAATTGTAAGAAATATATAGATTTATTGAGATATTCAACATTACATAGATAAACAAGAGATAAAACATATAGGTTGCTAGGTGGAATAACTATTGACTACTATTACAACTATTGACTATTCTATATCTAACTTAGTGACTACTCTCTACTCATACTATATGCTAACTACTACATCTGATCTCTACTCTACTATCGCATACCTTCTCTACTATCCTAATCTTAGAGCTAATGTATTAATGTATTAATACATGTAAAAGAAAAGAGGAGCTCAAGGTAGTTACATTGCTGGCAACACGGAATTTATTTATAAACTTAGGGGTAAGGATCCCGCAAGTTTACACAATATCTCCAGGTCATCAACCCAATCCAACTACACACGATGTGGATGCAATGGTTTCACCACTGGATAGAGAGGAGAAATGAATTACTCCCGCCATTGTCTACCACATAGAAACAAATAATCTTTATTAACGTAAATTTGGTATGTAATGTGCCGGTCTTAAATTAAACAACACCCTTCCCAGAATCTAGTGGTAAAGTCTCTTAGAGCTTGGGCAGCTGAGTGCCAAAATTAGTAATGGTAAATATTATTTCTAAAAAATGGTTAATTACAGTTCATTAACAATTGGTGAAAATTAACTTTTCTCTTCTACTGCTGAGCGGTGTGAGGATGATCTCATCAAAATCTAAGTTTTCCAAATTATCTAATTTTCTCCATACTGTGCGGGTGTGCTGGTCTGATGATTTTTAAGCGATAATCTAATTTGCTAGCCATTAGCTACTCAAAAGCTAATCGATACAAACCAATGTAATAATTAACTGAGTAAACATATAATTGGTATCACCTACGAGTTACATAACAACCCATGAGGTACAAGATAGCTTTGGGAGCGAACGCTAAGTAAAACCATTAATACTTCCATTAATACATTAATCGTTCATAAACAATAATAATAATTTAGCTCTTAGTAAAAATTGTGCAACAAACAATGCTAACTGCATTAAATAACAACAATATTGCAATGCTTTACCCACACATTTATCTAGTGAATGCAATCAGTTTAATAAATTTTAGTTGAAGATACATTCCAATAAAAATAAAAAAGTGGGAGACACAGGAATGTTTCAGAACGCGAGTAGCATTGTGATTGCATCAGTCATAAGATTTATATATGTATATTTATATCCATAAATGCAATCTATCACTTCTATAGTTATAGCCATATATTAAACTACGCTTATGAAACTGATTTTTTTTTTTTTTAGTTGAGGCTACTCTCAAGTTCTATATGTACTTTTTTTTTTTTTTAATCGTCTTTTAAGTAATAAATTTAATTTTTTTTTAATTTAAACTGTATCTAAAATATACG
Organism: Arma custos; assembly: GCA_037127475.1. NCBI lineage: Eukaryota > Metazoa > Arthropoda > Insecta > Hemiptera > Pentatomidae > Arma > Arma custos. Next base: position 90,494,206 of record CM073759.1, read on the forward strand.
TTTTTCTAATTGAGGCGTTGAAAATCCAAAAACGGATAACTCCAAATTTACTATTTCGTATTTTTCGATGGTTTAGTAAAGCAATTTTGTCAACGACTAAACTTTGCAGCCTTATTTCTCATCATTTTAGTCCGATAGTTTTGGGAGCGTTAAGCGTAGCTTGACTAAACTAGCGCAAAATGTAAAAATATAATTAACAATAAATTGATATTGTTCTTGAAAATATTCTTGAAAAAACTAAGTACATAAGTAAGTGCAGCTTGCCATATGAAAATGAAAGCTCTAAGTCTAAAGTTCTATGTTATTTATCCTAATGTATAGGAAGAGAGGACATACATATTAAATTGCTTATAGGGAAATAACGTGCTCAAGTAGAAAATAATAATTATCATGCAAATAGAAATAAACCAAGGTTATGGGATGACCTTCAAAGAAAATAGAACTTCCTTAAAATACCGTGAAATCACTAAATTACTAAGCACCGAATCACTAAAAAACGAACACTTTTTTCAAACAAACGTAGTTAGAGACAAAAACGATTGTTAGTTATTTGATCAGCTTCGTCAAAATATAAATGAAGCTTTTTAAAGAACAACTAGCGAACAAAAATCATATGAAGAAAAACTAAAATTACAAGTAATAAAAATTTGGCAGTAATTATTATAAAGAATAAAATTACAAAAGAATGAAAACTTAAAACTTGTGACTCGACTCGAAAATCTCCAGAATAATTATCATATTTTTTTAAAAAGGCGGTTTTATTATTTAAGTAAACGAAGTCAATAGTCTTGATTACTTGAATTGTTACCTTCTGATTAATTAGTATTTTTTTGTATTGCCTTCTTATTTTTTTTTTCATATCCTCCATAATTATTTACATAATTTTACAATGTATAAGTACTAAGCCTAATATGATAGAACTTAAGAAGCTTCATTTACCTTTAGGTAAATTACTGGAAGTATGGAGTACCCCTGTCATGGCTTATAATTTGTCTTGAGCAAACCAAAGTGAAATGATTTCAACTAATAAAATCCATCTTCTCTTTTTATCAAATTATAAATGTTTAAATCCGAGAACGAAAAACAGCTAAACTCGGGCAGAGCTTTAATCGCTAATGATGAATAGCCATTGCTCAGAGCAAATGATATATTCCAAGAATGGTAACATCCAGCTTCCAAATGTTTTCGAAATAAGATATTTATATGAGCAGTAAAGGCTTGTTATTTAACAAAGGGAAGCTGAACCAGAAGGTATAGATGGACATATATTCAGTGCAGGAGGCCACTAGGCGAGATTTGTGGACCTGGTCTGCAGGACCGGATCGTTTCCTCATCATGGTCTTCCTTCCAACGTATCCTGTCCTACCATCCTCTGTACCAAGGATTGTTACATTAGTAGCTAAACGCATCTGTCCAGGATACGTGTAGTAATAGAACTAACAGCAGTATTTCCTCATTATTTGCAATATTTTTGTCAAGTTCAATACGACGACTGAAATAAGAAAGAAATACCTGAAGGATAACTGGTGACTTTCACGTAAGGACTATTATTGTGATTTACGAACGTCTTACGGATTATAACAACATAAATCAAGGTTTAAGTTTCAAAATAGTTGTTTACACTTCAATACAAATTATCGAAAGTAATAAATCTTGCTTTATATTATAATAAATGCGAACAAAACTTCAGTATTAATGATTTGGCAGATGTCTTTGGACTGCTATCCGCCATTGCTTATAATCTGAATACTGATAATTCTCATACTGATAATAGCTTCTTAATTATTATTGATAATAATGGATATTAATATGTAAAAAATGTAATAGTAAAAAGTTAATTCTATAATACTCTAGACAGGTCGTTTTTTTAATAAAAATGTTTTTCCCACACTTTTGAAGAAAGCATCTCCACTTCATATTTTTTATCAAAATCCATTTGATGACCTTTTTCATATAATTTGGCCCTTGGAATTATTCCAAAGTTCTGGAGGTATTTCACAGCTTCTTCTTCCAATGACGACAATTTCTAAAGTGTAATTCTGTTAATTTTAAATTAAATTAATACAAAAAAATACCAAGTTAAATTTAAATTTAAAATAAATTTAAGAAAATGACAATAAACATAAGTTGTAAGACAAAAAACTAAAAGCCAATAATTTAATAACGCACACACGAATAGCGATCCGCTAAATCACAAGTATCCATGGCTTCACCTCAATATTATCCCTGCTTCTGAAAGATACTGACGTAGCATCACGAAGATTGAAAATCTAAAAATTAAAACTAATGATTCTCCAGGACAATAGTGATTATTAAGCTGTTTATTTATTTATTTATGGACCCTACAGTCCTTGGAGAACCTTAGCCTCTGCTAATTTCTTCGCCATTCGCCTCTGTCCGCCGCAAGGAGCCTCTAGCGGTTTATCCCGCTCGCCTTCAGGTCATCCTCCACATCGTCAAGCCACCTGAGACGGGGCCTCCCTCTTAATCTTGTACCGTCATTCGGTACCACATACATCATCCTTGGAGTTCTCGTTGGGTCCAACCTCTTCACAGGTCCCAACCATCGTAGTCTTTTAAGCTGGATGACTTTTATTAAATCAGGCTTTTCTTTTATGGTCCTTAGCTCTTTATTGGATCTTTTAAGCTGTTAGCTAACCCTCTCTTGCCAGTGCCTCAAGCGTAATCGAAAGTAATCTTCAAAACATTCCGCAATTTACACCACCTTTTGTTAATGTAGAATAAATATTTCGAATATGTTCTACGTTTGATATTAATAGTATTTGTCAAAGTTACTAAGTATAATAAACTTTTTACTATTTGTAAAAGTTACTCATTATTCAATCAAGAATCGATGACATAGATAGGAATCATACTGCATAAGAAGTAGTTAGGATAAGGTGCTAAAATTATACACCACGGAAATCGAAATATAAGTAACGTCATATTTCATTACCTAGGCAATTAGTAATGAATATTCATAAACCAATTATTCTTTGGCAGGAGATATATTTACGTTTCAAAAGTCACAACTATTAGTATTTACAGAACTAATAATAATTAATAAACCTGCTATTAATTATTACCAGTCGTTAGTCCATTGCTTTTTGCCACAGTTTGTTTTATGGATCGTTGAGAACTGATAATTTTTTTTTTTATTTTCCTGTTTAATACATGGATAATTTACAAATATGACAAGCGACTTCAACAATTTCCTTCAGTGAGGTGCGGGATATCTTAATGCGTAGAGTGCTGAGAGTTACTAAGCAGAAGGTTCTGGGTTCAAATCTGGCTGAAGAATAGAAATAATGTAATGTTAAAAGCTGAGGATCGACTCTGTGAGATCTACAGAATATCCTGGAGCTTAGCCAGCCTCTATACAGTAAGTACTCTTAAAAGGAGGGAAAATCTGGCGTTTGCGCATCAATTAAGACAATCATCTCCTTGCATAACCACTGTTCGAGAAAGAGAACAGTCTCTGACATGTACAGAACCCAGGATTCTTCAACCCAAGAGTGAAGATGGACCTCAGACGAGATAAACATTCTTCTTGTATTTCTAGATGTAACTGTTTACGCTTTGTTTAATTGAGGTATACTTACAAATTAAACTAATTCCAAACATCTTGACTTATGAATATTTATTGAAAGAGACGCCAGGCCGGGCTCAAACGCACGTGAAAATACACACTCTGTGGCTATAGCGTGCCGAATCTTTCTTAATGTGAATGTTCGCGCCACGTTAAGCCGTTTGATTAAAAGCCAATGTGACGTGATAATGACCATGCATGCGTTTCACTGATAGCAGCAGAACCGCGAACAATTTAACGGTTTAACTAATTCTTATTAATTGGTTAGTTATACAAGCAATTCATACAAACGATAAAGTAAGTTATCGTTAACATCGTAAAAAAGATTAAATAAAGTAGTAGATTGGCGTAATGAATCTAGATCATAGCACTCTATAAATTTATTAATTATTCATAATATAAATTCAATAATTACAACAAGTTTAGGCATTCCGATAATTGTGTTATGTACGCCCAATATAATTGAGTGAGATAAAATACTATATTTAACAAAGATTTACAAAATGCATTCGTTAGAAACAGAGTTCATTCATTGACTATTTTATTTATAATATAAACTTTTCCTTAATCATTCAAATTTATAAAAATTAGTATTTTTTATTGCATTTTTAACGACGAATTTTTAAGCGTCTCAGTTTTAAACGTATTTGTGTATTTTATTTTGTTTTTCTTTTCTCTTTTATAATAGTAATAGATAATAATAGTAACAGCCTTCTTCTTTAAAACATTGGGATATCGAACCCTTATTGCGTATTGTTTTTTTCCTTTTCTATCTTAGCCCCTTTGCTTTTATTCATTTTTGACAAAAACATATTAATATTAATAATGATACATGGTATCTCTTTTACTAGGTGCATTTTAAGAGAGGATTGTACATTGAATTTTCTTAAGATTAATTAGATCGTAGGACTGGGGGATCTAGTGATGGGGCTCACTAGTTCTGTCTGATTGGAGTTTGTTAGTAGTTTACTCAATCCATGTTGAGTGTCCGTACATGTGATTGCCATGGCTGAGGTCGGCCTGTCGGTGTAAGTGCGTTGAATAGTGGATTCGTACAGTGTTGGAGTACAGTGTAATAAAAAAAAATTTGATATGCCTCCGTTTGATGAAGTCCGTTACCTTCGGGAGTCTGGTGTTTTATGTCTGATTTCTTCCTTTGTAGAGAAGTGTGCTTTACGATATGCCTCAGTATACGGTTTTGAAATTGTTGGAGCCTTATTGAAGTTGTTGGTGAAATGTTATTCAACATAAGCGCCATAAAGGATTGCTGGTATAATAATTACTTTGAGGCGGAGAGATAAGTTCGGTGAGGTTAAACGGTGATTAAGGCTCTAAGATTTGGTTCTCACCGACCTGATCTTCTTATCGCAATGTAGGGATAACGTCAAGTGCCGGTCGAAGGTAACACCGAGATGCGTTATGCTATTGGCAGCTTTGGTAACTTTGCCTGCTCCTCTATAATCCGTAGAGGGCGCTTATTCTTATTGCATATTGATCCATCTATTCATGATTTAAATTAATCTACATCTGCAAAAATACTGGGATAGTAAAACTTTATTACGTAGCATCAGGAAGGAACAGGACATTTGTTTATGATTAAGGTCGAGATTTGTTAATTGTGGCTACTACTTATGTTTTCCATGTTTATCACACTAAACATTAGTTAAACTAGTCTACATACAATGAATATTATGTGATTAGAAAGCAATTGTATTATAATAAATGATAACAGGTAAATTATTATACAATTAATGGTGTTATAAACTAGAATACAATACATTACATTAATAATATTTAATTTAATTCAATACAATTAAATATAATACAATTCATACAAAAATTGTAAGAGTTGTTTGAATTATAAATCTATTGAAAAAAATATTCAATAATAAGCCGGTAATTGATTAGGCATGATTTGTTAGTTGAGAGTTACAAAAAATCCTAATAAAAGGCTATTTTACGACTAATTTGGACTTGCGGACTAGTGCTTTGCGGCTCCACTAAGCCATCGAATTCCTCTCGTATCCAAACACATACAATCCAAAATCCATCGTAAAATCCTTAATGGCCATTACTTTTTTTATAAATAAAGCCATAAATGATCTCAATGTCCAAATTGGTCCGAACCCGATATCAGTCGTTTCAAGAAAAAAAAATCTTACTCAAACATATTAATTTCAAACCTAGCAACCTCTTCAATTCCTGATAATTCTCCGAGGCGCCTGAAAAGAATATGGTCTCGTGTTCTAAGTTGTATTTGTTATTTGATTACTATCACTGGGTAGTTTCTCCACTTATCTTCATCCATGCCATCATGTATAGTTTATGTAATTTATTAGTTGCATTGTTATAATACAGTTGTAAAATGAATCAATAAATAAAAATGTGGTTGATAATACATAGGTTAAACTCATTTTATATATATTAAACTTTATGGAGAAGAGATATTGGGAGAGAGTGTTGGGAAAAAAAAGCTAAGATAAAGAAAAAGATAATCAAAACAGCGTATAGTAGCAACAAGTTGATAAACCATCTCCCACTGACAGCGAAGACGATGAATGAGTTCCCAAGAGTATTCATCCACCACAGATGTTTGCCAGTCACACAAATGTGCGCGCTGCAAAAACCTCTTCTCTCGACTGTGTATGCACCAGCTTTTTGTCACTCATTTCATTGGCAAGGTCAGAGGCCAATGCTCCACCCATAGGCCCAGTATATGATCTAATATTGACTGCCTTCGCGAAACTTGTGGTTAGAGTGTGAACAGTAGGCACAATACAATTACGAGCATTTTAACATTAACTACCATATCAATGAAAAAATAAAGTGTTTACTAACATAAAAATTAACCAAAACATCAAAAAGATAGGCGTGGAATAACAATAATTGATACAATATGAATTTTGGTGATAAACTTATTTTTATTTAGTGAAGCAAATGGCAGGGTGGAGGTCAAAGAATTAATTCCTGAAATAGTTAAAAGCTATTTATCAGAAACCGAAGTTTTGTCCTACGTTGCAGGTTTTCTACAAGTTACAAAAATATTTATTGGTTTGAAATAATAATGGACAAAACTTCGGTTTCTGATAAATAGCTTTTAACTATTTCAGGAATTAATTCTTTGACCTCCATCCTGCCATTTGCTTCACTAAATAAAAATAAGTTTATCACCAAAATTCATATTGTATCAATTGTTGTTATTCCACGCCTATCTTTTTGATGTTTTGGTTAATTTTTATGTTAGTAAACACTTTATTTTTTCATTGATATGGTAGTTAACGTTAAAATGCTCGTAATTGTATTGTGCCTACTGTTCACACTCTACCCACAAGTTTCGCGAAGACAAGTAGTACTATGCTAAATTTTGAATAAAAACAATGGGTTTTATATTAATGGAGAATGGAGATAGTTGGGTGCAGTAAAAAAAAAACACCAAATATGTCAAGACTTATTTTTATTTGTGCCGACGTTTCGACCTATGTTAACTTTATTTATTCAACCTCCGCCCGGACCGTTACCACATCAATTAATATCGTCCATGAGCATTTATATTTAGCAAAGTCAATTCGGAGAAATGGAGAAATATTAAAACCTTAATGGTGAAGATATTTTGACTGAAATTTATCCTGGCATCTGTATTGCTATGCTGTCTAGAAAACAATATTTAAAAACGAATTCTTCCACCTAATTTTATTCGACTGGTAAAGGCATAACGTAGAGGGAAAAATAATGAAAACAATAAAGTTTACCGTGAGGTTGCGGCATATATCAGAAATATCCCTGCTGACGTCAACTTAACTCATTGATGATGTCGCGTGTTTTACATATCTATTCGACACGTGGCTTAATACAATGTGCCTATCAACCGTTCTTCATTTATCCTTTATATTAACAGTATTCATATAAATAATAAAATTTGTCATAAAGAGGTCAAATACGTTAATTTTCTTAATATTTTATATCGTTACCTGTGTTACTAGTTTCCATGCATGCATGTCTCGACAGTTTTACATTTGTAACTATTTATGTATTTTTCATTTTGTATCTTACTTTTCACTTTCTCAATTATGTTCCTTTACTTTATCACCTTTCTGTTCACACTTTTTGTTATCCTTATATATCTTTTATAATCTATCCTATGTTATATTTCTCCACTTTTCTATACTCTATATGTTGTTCTATAATTCTTAGTACTGCTACGTGTCTACTTTCTGTTTTTCCTTCTTATCCTCCTACAAGACTGAAAAGACAAGAAACTGCTCGACTTTTTCGCCTACTTCAACATTTACTGGACAAACGTTCAAAGCTCCAAATTAATTACAAAAGATTCATTTCATGACAGTAATCAGACCTATTTGGACATACGGAGTTGAGCTTTGGGGCTTTACTAAACCATTCAATTCATCTCGTATCCAATCCTTACTATCATAAATCCTTCGTAAAATCCGCAATGCTCCTTATTATGTCACAACAAACTCATTCATCATGATCTTAATACCCCATATGTTGCTGATTTGGCCCCAACTAGATATCTATCCTTCCATGAAAAGCTCCATACACACTTGAATCCGCTAGCCTCTCAATTTGCTTCACATAATATTCCTGATAACCCTCCGAGGGGTCTGAAAAGAAGATGGCCTCGAGACCTTCTACTATAGAACTTTATTGGAGTGCTATCAATTGATAGTTTCTCCACAAGTGTTTTTTTTTTCATGTCCTTTGTTCATACAGCAGATTTACTTGGTGTAATATAATTACAGTTGTAAATATCAATGAATTATTCTATTCTAAAAACAAAAAAATAATTCTTTTCCTTCTTAGCCCTGAAGATGACCTGCATTGTAGGCCGAAACGTCGACACTTATAATGAACAACTTAACCTTATTTAGTGTTATTAATGGCTGCATCCTCAGACACATTGTATCCTTCAATAAGATTTGTCTTTTTCGTACTGGATGATTACATAAAATTAATGTCTATAATCTTATTTTATTTTTTGTCGAGTTATTTATTTTTCTAACAAAGTTTTGGAGTAAATTTGTATTCGTTTACAATAACGGCTAGATAATAAAGTTGTTACGTGATTCTAAGTTGTCAATATCTATGTATTTACATAAATAACAGATAATTTAATGGTTTATAGATAGATTTCATCGATTTTTTTTTTTATAGTAATTTCCTATTTCTTCATAAGGAGGTCCGTGTCCATGCTTCTACTTAAGACATCTCATAAACCCACAGAGTCTTAATCCAAGAATTATGAAAGGTGGATAAAATGATTAATCAATCTCCTCAATATAACGCTAATGCCAATTATTTATTGGAAAAATTCGACAAAACAACAAACACAAAAATGTAGCCTTCGTCAAACATATATTGTCAATTGATACCTTATCCAATATAAGCAAGTAGATCTATTTGTGTTTCGAAATTCAAATTCTTTTAATTTAAAATCTCTAGTAACTTCTCTAATTATAAAGCCGTCCATTTAATAGTTAAGTCAATGTTAATTTTAAGAATAAAATTGGAAGCGGTGTGAGCCAGTGATAGACGGCTGAACCGAATTTCCCGAGTTCCTATCCAGGTGTGGTAGATATTATATTGAATCTGATAACAGGCGGAGATGGGTCTTGTTGGACCTGGAGTCCCTAGGTGGTTGAGCGTGATCTCGGACAAACTACCTTAGAAATAGTAGTTGAACTAGAAAGAGTAAAGTCTCAACCAGGTAATAAACCCAAGACCCTTCTTGCTGTAGTGGTTAATGTTTTTTATTGAGAATACAAATGAAGAGTGTATGCAATGATACATGAAACGCAATTGAACTGCGAAGTAAAGGTTTAACAACGACGAAGGTGAACAGAAATTAATTCAGCAAAGAGAAAAAAATAATTAGGACATCAAGCATAACCGATTAAGAACCGCAATACCTGCCCTGTCGGATTTAAATGTTTTATGGTGAGATTTGAAGCTGTTATTATTATTGCTCAGTCCTGATTAATACAGAAGGGCATTAATAAGAATTTGTTTATAATGAAGAATATGGCGATTCTTCAACTTTATTAAAGGCCAGTTGAGTAGGATGATACTGCGAGTATTAATAGGCGTGAAAGAAAGTCTGTAAATTAGACGTAGGATAACTGAAAGAACAAAGGTCTTACAATCGGGATGAACAGCAACCAAGTAAAATCGGAACAGCTTCCATATTGTTTTATGCTGCACCATTATTCATGTCAATCCCTGATGCGGGCATGATTGAGGAGTTGACATTAACACTGAAGATCTTCCTTTCAGAACTACAAATTATATAAAAAAAACTTTTAAAGCTCTTATAATACAAACTGTGAGTCGGCGAAATTTGATGGATTATTCTAATCAAGTGGTTGTAATAGATTAAAAAGAAAATCCTCTTATATGGGCGCCGCTGATAAGATTGTATAACCTTACGTTCTGACTCTAACGCCTCTGTTTAGGAGTTTTGAAGAACTAAAAAAAAAATCTTTACCACTAAAGCCAAGGAAGGGTCTTGGGCTCAATACGTGATAAGGACTCTTCTGTTTCTTGGACAAAGGTTGTGAAGGGATGTGATGTGCCCTAGATCACGTTCATCTGCTGTTTTACCCCTTTGCCTTGTTTTACCCCAATTAAGGGTACGAACTATATAGACGTTGTATTAGCTCCAGGAGGGCCTCCGGCACGAAGATAAAACGTAACAGGCCAATCGATGTCTATAGAATCTAGTAATAAGTGGACGGTTTTTTTTCACATGTTTAAGTCCTTCTGAACAATATTTAGCAGATATCATTTCCTAATCCCGAAATCGAATCATCTTAAGATAATAACATATTATCTTTTCGAATCAAGCCAGCTTTCACGTCTGAAACCGCAACTACTTCTTAAATGACACCTTCAAGGCATAGTTTCAAAATATAGTTTAAAATTGTGACATTCTTTACAATACTCCTACCAAATTAATTTCCCTTATTCTTGGAAGACTGATAGCACTTCGATCTCTGTTTTCGGAAGATCACACATTCGCTTCATTTTACCATCAAAGAATGACGGTAAACTAAAAAGATTAAATAGACAATAACAAACATTAAAAGGTTATAATATTGCTATCTGAAAGATCCTCTCCCCTTATCACCGACGGTGCCCCTATAAGAGGAAAATATCAAAAAACTAAAGAAAAAATTATTTCAATAATGTATTCTACCAGGTAGATAAGCACATGCTGTAGTCTACCGATCATTCTGCAGTGCCATTGGAATGTTCCGTGAATCATAACGTGGACAAGTTCATAATATTTGTATAAAATAAAATATTACAACCAAAAAATAATTTAACCAACTTCTTAGATAGACCTACATCAGTCCGCATATGAAAAGGCTTATTACCGATGTAGGCGTCCCTTAAAGCCAGATACATAAATTAACTCACTCAGATGAACATGTAAAAACCAGAAATATGAAATAACTTGATCTTGGCTATTTTTTTATTCAAAGGTTTTTTAAAAATATTTTGTTTTATTTTATTTTAAATTATATACAAATTTTAAAACATCGGTCGAATAATCCCTCACAATGAAAATTAGTTTACTTACAATGGTTACAGGTTAATATGTTTTTGTTGTTGGTAACATTTAAGAACCAACAGGAAAAAGAAGTACATAGGATTTAATTAATACAAAATTTATATATAACATATTACAAAATGCATATTATTTATAATAGTATGTGTTTTGTTCGTTTGTTTTCTGTATTTTGGTGTTGTTGTTTTTGTATAATTTCCTATTTCTTGTATGAGTGTGTTGTCTGAAAATTGGCATGAGGTGAAGAATCTGAGGGTTTGTTGGTGTATGAATTTGTGTATTGTTGGGATGCCCAGTTCTTTGTGCATTGTGGTGATTTGAGTATATATTGGATAGTTTTTTATGTTTTTTATGATTCTAAGACATTTGTTTTGGAAAATCTGTATTTTGTTAATGTGCGTTTTTCAAGCTAAACTCTAGACTGGGCATGCGATGCAAAGGCTATAAAGCGTTTCTCCATGCACTAATTGATAAGTTTACACCGCCTGGGGTTGAGAAATATTGAGTTTATCGACTTATTAAGAAAACAAGTTCATAAATTATCATGTTTAGGCAACATGAATTAGTAGTATCTGGGAAAGGTAAGCACTAAAATTCGCTTTTTAAGAGTTGAATGCATACCCACATGTCGAAATTAAGTCATCAAATATTCTCCGTAGAACATAACGGTTGTAATTCGATGTATTTTTAAGATTCTGGATTGATTTATTAAGCCCATTTCTAAAATTGGACTATAACCATTTCATCCATAATTCTAAAAAAAAATTAAATGGCTGGTTTTAACAGTTCCTTCAAAACACCACATTATTATATACACTATTTTAATTATATACACCATTATTATATACATTATTTTAACGTACCTATGTATGGGAATATTTAATATCATATTAGATGATATCATGTCATTATCATATGTATATATATATGGTTAAGCCGAATTCTCGCCAAAATGAGTTATACGTGTAAATCTCGTATTAATTATCATTTCCTTTTAAATGATAAAATATTTTAAAGCATAATTTAAAGGGGCAGATAATGATAACATAAAGAAAAGATTTAAAAGTCACAGACAAAACACGTGGAAATAATACAGTGGTGAATATTTTATTCCCTGTCAGAAGGATATAACAAAACTGGTTGTGATGAGTGAAAACCGTTTGAAGTCTCTCCCCGCTGGTTGTAAACCCTCAGCAAGTGCCTAGTTTATGCTAATTATTCGAAATAGCTGACAGCTGTTAGACATGAAGTGAAATTTTAATTACCACTTTATTCTTCATCATTAAAACTTCTGATGTGGTTCCAAGCTGCCCTCGTGCAGTAGGTGCATAATTAGGAAGTAATAATAGCGATGTCTGTTAACATTTCGTAACCCCACGACTGAGGTGGCGTTAGTAACTTAAGATGGGGTCATAATGGGAATCTTAAAATGGAATAAGTTTGTTTGTGTTTTTATTCATTTAGTCACTTTATGCTGTTATGGCTAATAGGACTATACACTACAGTGGGATTAATAACTTTTGCCTATCTACACCGCACAGGCTCGGGACCCCAGTTTAACATCCCTTCCAAAGGACGGCAAAACGAAGGATTTTTAAATCACTTTATAAAATCCTAGAGCCACCTGCGGGGATACGAGCTCGCGAACTTGGGTTTAGTAATTAAATTATTAGACAGTTTCACAATAAAAATTAATTTTGTTGTTTGTAAGATTGTAGTAATGCCGATTTAATTTCAGTAGTGTACTTAATATTGGTGATGAGAGTTGTTGACTAAAATTGTAAACACTGAGAGCACGGTTATTAAAACAATTTTAGACTCTAATTTATTTTATTGCTCAAAAATAAACGAGATTTTAAATTGTATTCTCAATAATAAAGATAGAATAAATCAAAGAGATAAACATTAAACGACTATTAGAGCGGCCAACGATTCCTATCTTCAGTTAAATATCGAGAAACAAATATCCACAATTATTTACACATTTACTTCACTCATATTATTGATAAAAGGTACAATGTACTGTGTGACAAAAGTTATGAAATATGATACATTAAAAATACGATGATAATGACGTGTGAAATAAAAGCATTATCAACAGTTCTGCTATCTCCCTAAGTCAACATCTGGTCCTCTGATAAGGCCGTGTGACGAAAATCCCGAATAAAAGATGCCATTACAATTATTAAAACTCGTACTTAGGGAAGGGAGGTTGGTACTGCTTATTAAGCAATAAATGTAATGATTTCTATTAACTATTATTATTATATAGAAATGTTTATTAATTCTAAATAGTATATTATAAATAGGATATACTAATATCCTATTTATAAAATCTGATGTCATAATTTGTAACTAAAAGGGCAAATTATGACATCAGATTGAAAAACTTGTCTACCCTATCAGCTGTGAGCCATTTGAGCACTTGATACTTATGGGTCAGATATGTAGTTTATTCAGTAAGTCTCGCTTTTTGATAATAGGCACTATGAGAAATAATTGTTTATGCCACTAAAACAAACCATAGCATTAATACCGAAGACAATTTCCCTCAATGATTAAATAATTCACTTGATGATCTAAAATGATATATATTTTTGCCTGTCTATTTTATGTAGAACCTAGAACTAAATATTTAAGCTCATGCGATCAGGATTGTATTGAATCCAAAACACAACAATCTTATTGTTAATCTCGATTATTTTCTTTCTAAAGTTCTAAGTATTAGAATAGCTCTAACCCAGTGACATGTACATGGTTGTTGGGGGGGATTTGTTCATTTAACGTCACTTTATGCTGCTATGGCTAATCGAACGATGCCACCAGGTTTAATTAGGATAGGGATTTTTAACGAGTACCTGACATCGTACAGGCTCGGAACCACTGTTTAACGTTCCTTCCGAAGTACGGCGTAACTAAAGATTTTTTACTCCCTTTAAAAAATCCTAGGTCCACCTGCAGGCTACGAACCCGCGATCTTGGGCTTAGTAGTTTGTTACGCTAACCACTAGACCACAGGTCGCCCCCTCATGGCTGTTTATCCACATAATAATTCCTTTGATTTATATAATTTTTCATTTTACTAAATATATTACTAGTACGCTGGGTTGCCATGACGGGTTCAAATACCGCTCGCTGGCAGACTTTCATTTAATCTGTAGCGGCCGGATATGGATGCTATGAGATCTAGGACTCTCCTGGGGCTCACCCAGGCTCTATAAAATGGGTACCAAAAATAAGGGGAAAATCTGGCGGATGAGCGTGAATCATGTAGGACAAATCACCTCCCTGCACAACCGTTGTCCAAGAAACAGTACCAGTCTCTACCATGTACCGAACCATAGACCCTTCAGTTGTAGGGGCTCTTTTTTTTAAAAAATAATTGATCTATTTCATATTATTTATCTATTTTATCAATCCCTTTTGAGAGTTAACCCCTATTAAAATAGATTCATTTATATTTTTTTCAGAAATATTGATTTTATAAAATGAATTTTACAAAAAAATCATTTGTAGAGGCACAGAAATCTCCTTATTTCTCCTACTGGCTACTTGCCTGTTCGCAGAGTACATGTTCTATTCCCAAATTAAGCACGCATTGGCAATACGAAGACGTGTGCTACGATATAACCATAGTAACTGGACAATAAGTGTACTAAGCGGTATCCACAATTATAGAGCCGACTTAACTGGTACAATAAAACCTGGTCATTACATCTCATCAAGTATATTCGGTGCAGACGTTGGTGCTCCTTCAACGAGGGCTAAAATATACCGTCAGTGCTATTCCTGTCTCAGTCCGGCTCATTTCACCATCAATCATGAGATGCATTAAAATATTTGTCAGAGTAAAGAAGGTGTTAAGTGCAATTAATTAATTTCAACGAGCGATTTATAAATTGATTTCATTAAATTCAATTAATACAAATTACTACTCAAGTAGATTTTCAACCAAACAGATTGAAAAAAGATCAAATGTGACAATTACACATAAATTTAAAATATTAAAAGGTACCATTCCCCAGGCTGTCACTTCGAGTTAATCGACAAGCTTTAAAGAAATGGTATACAGTTTTAAAAAATTTAAATAAAAAAGGCATGATGAGGAATAAAAATGATAAATTTGGATATTTTATTTTATAAGGAATTCATGACTTTCATTTTTTCCTTCATGTACCATTTTTATTTTTATTTTTCAATTTGAAACTGATGTATATTCGTTATATGAGTTGAAAATTCATCATGTGACCTTATAATGTCATCAATTTATATAAATGACAATTGTTTTTTATTAAACTTACGGTTTACCTATTACTTTAAAACTAGAAAGGTTATAATGTGGTGTAGCTGTTTTCGTACGGTAAACCTTCTGATATAATTGGGTATCAATTCCGTAGGATATTCTTTCAATTTCACAACAAGACTTTACTGTTCATTCGTTTCTTTAATAATACTCTCTAAAATAAAAATAAACGTGAGTTTTACCAATAAAAAGAAGCGTAATTATGGGAAATGAGTATATTTCGGTAATCATTTCATCGAGAAATGAACCAATAATTGATTGTAGTTGTCAAAACTGTTTTTTTGTCATCCCCTGCGAAATTACTTTTTCCCTGTAAACGATTCAATACATATATATTTTTTTTTTATTTCTCATGTAAATACCATTTATTTCATGCTCACTTAGCCTTCAAATGTAATAACTAATTTCTAGTATTTTTGAATCTCTTTATTAATTTATTTATTTTTGTCAATCATTCTTCATAACGTTCTCTATCATAAACTAAAATTATTTAAATTAAATTATATTATTATTAGAACACCTTTTTTAAGAGTGTGATTGTGTAAAAGATATCGATAATTTTGTTAAATTAGTTTCTTGTATTGGATCATATAGGATCTAGGACTCTCCTGGGACTCACCCAGCCTCTATAAAGTGAGTAACCAATATAAGGGGAGAAAACTGGCGTTAGAGCGTGATCTAGGAGCGATGGTCTTCCTGTACAGCCGTTTTCCTTGAAATAATACAGTCTCTTCCATGTACTGAACACGTTACTTTTTTGGTTTCAATAGAATCGCTTCAATCAAAAACAGGTTTGACAATTATATAGAGTTGACACAAATGATAAAAAAGACAAAAAAACCTGTACCACTACAACCCGTGAAGAGTCTGGGGCTTAGTACATGGTAGAGACAGTACTGCTTCATGGCAATGGTTCTGCAGGAAGGTGATTTGTCCTAGATCACGCTCAACCGCCAGATTCCCCCCTTATTTTGGGCACCCACTTATAGCCTGAATGAGCCCCAGGAGGGTCCTAGATCCTATATGATCCATCTCCAGCTGCTAACAGACTGAATAAAAGTCTTGCCTGCAGCGGGAGTTGAACCAGGATTTTCGGCATGGCAAATCAGTGCTCTACCATTGAGCCAATCCGCTCCCCAAATGATAAAAAATACTTTAAAAATCCCATTGAATAACGAAACGTTATTATATTGTTAGAGTGGACAGTTGGAAATGTCTGGGCGATTAGAAGTCGAGTGAGAGCATATCTGACCAGCTTTCTAGGCCTCATTCTAGAATATTCCCTCATATTCAATTAGCTCTCTTAAGTTCAACACCAATAATTATTGAGCTTTGCGACACACGAATTGATTACTGCAGTTTTAATAACTGCATAAATGTCATATTTTAAAGATACGGTTAGTATCAACGCAGAATAATTATAGCCATTATTTTATCATAATTGTAACACATTAGTGACCATTAGGTGACGAAATATTGTGCCATTGCACTTTTTTTCGCTTTACGAAATCCATCTGCTGACATTTATTCATATGAGAAAAGGCATCCAGATTACTTTTCCTACTGATTAAGACGGAAAATTGATGAATTAAGTATCGAAATATTCAGAGATAGATTAAGATGGACTGTAAATAAGTAGCTTAACTATATAAAATCGAAATTAATCTATTTAATAATAATAATAAAAAAGGATTTATTTATTCTGGGACAAATTCCTTTAGAATAACAATACAGGGATAATATATAACCTAATATGTCTTAGAGTATAATATCTACATCCCCGGTGAATAAGTGGTTAAGTCTAATTTTCTCCAAAACAAGTTTCTTGTACTTAAGTAAGCGGAATCGAGTTATTTTCGTAGAGAGTAAAGAGTAAGGCTAAGTAAGGCGTTGGCTTGAAAAGGGGTTATTATTTATATTGCGACTCCGTTTAAAGCCAAAAATTACGAGGATGATACGATTCCGGTTATCTGAAAGCAGTTAACTCTCTCTGAACAAAACCCGTCTTAAACACTTTTTCACCGGGCCTATAGATATAATAAATTTAATTACAATTAAATTATTAAATGAGGGAGATATTAAAAAATGAACTATTTTTTTTTTTAATTACCTCCAATAAAAATCCAACAAAACAACTTAAATAAATAAAATATTGTTAAGAAAGTATTTGGTGGTATGATGGTAAAAACATTTGGTATTGAGAGAAAAAAAAAATTATTTCAACATACAGGGTATCTCAAAAGAAAGTTTATATCTGTTTAGGTTTCTGCGTGAACGCAAAAATCTGAAGTGGGTGGGGGGTATGTCAATCGGTAGCCTGGCTCTTGGGAATTCAGTCACTATGGATCGTTTCTCAGGTGCGGACCGTGCGTTGTGTGCGACAGATTTACGAAAACGGTGATGTTTTTTGTGGGGGTGCAGCTTTAAGTCTTTCTACAAACTGCGATGTAAGGATGATCTATGCAAATTTAAAGCACTTGCGCGATTTTCGAATTGAGAGGTTCGGATTGTCAGGAATAGACTAGATTAACACTATCCACGTTTGTTACCGATCTTGATGACCTTGGCCGCCCTGATTTAGGTTTTTCCAATATTGAACCAGTCTGTACAAACTTTTTTTTAATCAGAGGACTGCATGGTGCATCATTTAAGTGGCAAAAACTTCAAATACTGTAGAATCTTCTAAGCACTCCTGTTACCGAATCACCGTTTTCGTAAAACTCTCGCACGCACAACGTACGGTCCAAACCCGATAAACGATCCATAGCGACTGAATTTTCTTCAGATTCATTGAGTTCACTCAGAAACCTAAATAAATATAAGCTTTCTTTTGAGACATCCTGTATCTTTAAATTGTGAAAGAACACAATGGAGTCTGTTACTATAACGAAGGTGAATGGTGGCGAAAGTTACACGTAACAATTATTCTATGATTTCGAATGTACTATAGGGTTGGCAACTAAGTCATTGCCGATTTCAAATAAGAAGGCAAATTCAGAATTTTTGTTTAAAAATATAACTTTATTCAATTAGATATTGCCCGTTCTTGTCGATGACCTTTTTCCATCGTTCTGGCAGCGTAAAAATTCCCCGTTCGTAAAATGTCTGGTCTTTGCTATTAAAAAACTGAATTAGGTGTGATCTGACATCATCCGCGTTGTTAAAAATTTTACCATTTAAAGAGTTTTGCATGGAACGAAACAAATGGTAATTCGAAGGCGCAAGGTCAGGGCTATATGGTGGGTGTGACAAAACATCCCAACCCAGTTCCAATAATTTTTGCCGAGTAACCAAAGATGTGTGGGGCCTTGCGTTATCATGATGGAAAACAACTCCCTTCCGATTTGATAATACCGGCCGCTTTTCTTCAATTGCATCCTTCAGTTTGTCGAGTTGTTCAACATACACATTTGAATTTATCGTTTGGTTCTGCGGCATGAGTTCAAAATACAAAATTCCTTTGTGATCCCACCAGACTGACAGCATAATCTTTTTTTGGTGAATATCTGCTTTTGATGCTGTTTGGGCTGATTGATCTTGCTTCACCCACGATCTCTTGCGAGTAACATTGTTATAAACTATCCACTTTTCGTCGCCAGTAACTAGGTTCTTCAGAAATGGATCATTTTCATTGCGTTTCAGTAGCGAATCACAGATGCTAATCCGTTGCGTCAAATGAATTTCCTTTAGCTGGTGAGGGATCCATAAATCAAGTTTCTTGACATAACCAAGGGTTTTTAATTTTTTTTCAATGCATGTATGCGACACATTGAGCTTCTCTGCAATGTCTCGTGTTGTGCTGTGACGATCTGAATCGATAATGGCCTTGATATGGGTTTCATCCACTTCGACTGGGCGGCCAGATCGTTGTGCATTTTTCAGTGAAAAATCACCGGAACGAAATCTTTCAAACCAATTTCGACACTGTCTTTCTTTTAAGGCTTTATCTCCATATACGGCACATAACTTCTTTTGTGCTTGCGATGCGTTCTTGCCTTTTCGGAAGTAATACAATAAAATGTGTCGGAAATGCACGTCCTGTTCTTCCATTTTTAAATTGGGATAAAAACAAAACTAAAGAACTAATCAAAAGAATTTTTTTTACTAATTAAACGTAGAAGTCCATACAGTAAGAAAAAAATATAGGTTAGATGCTCTGGCCACGTTAACAAAACAAAAGAAAGTGTAGAGTGAATCTATCGACAAAAACGGCAATGACTTAGTTGCCAACCCTATATATAACAACCTTTTTATATTATATAATCAGTTGCAACTCTGAAATCTCAAAATTCCTGTGTTTTATTTTATTTAGTAAATTATTTCACATTATTTTTACATCTGTTGTTTTATAATATTAATGGTTGTTATTTTATTTAATTTTTATATAAAATTAAATTTAATTGATATATAAAATTAAATTTAATTTATATATAAAATTGTTTCATATTTTCTTTACTTTCTCATTATTATGAAGAAAAAAAAGAAAAAGGGAAGTAAAAAGATATAGCAATTGTACTATAGTTTTTAAGCACGTATTTGGATTAATGACATGAAAAGGAGAAATATGTAATATATATGACAAGGAATGACTAAAAAGAATATTCATAAATTTAAAATTGCAATATACAGTATGTTCAATATGGATTGATGAGTATGCTGTGTGATATGGCAATTCAATGTAGTTGGACAGCACTGCTGGAAAAAATAAACCATTTCTCTCTCACTCTCTCTCTCTCTCTCTCCACATTCTTAATTTTTTTATTTCGTTTACACGTTTTTAGATACACGTTTACAAATAATTGAATTTGAAATCAATTATTTATTGCTAATTGAATACATACTACGGATTATTTTATTAGAATAGCTTTCATAACCGATGATATCAAATTTGCTAATGAATTTTCTTAAAAATAATTAAATTAAGTAATTATTAACTTAAGATCGCTCATTAACTATTTTCTAATGATATAATATCGCCTATTTCCATGAAGTGTTCGATTATACCAAAATCTGGTCACACGGCTGCAACACAGAATTTACGATCGAAACGTCGAAAACTTTTTGGACAGGGAATGTTAAGAATGTTGACATAAATCCAATAGACACTTTCTCTCGAACACAAGATGACGAGTTCATTTGGCCTATATTACAACTACTACTAGTATTTCTATATCTTCACCAAAAGAACCTGAAATGCCTATGTTTTTTTAAAAATTAAATTGTTATCACAGGATAATATATTGTTCATTACAAAGGAAAGTTTGGTCCACCTTCAAGTTGGAATTTTGAGGGGTTAAAATGACAGGTGATGTTCAAAAGATTCTAAAGACTCTGCCATGAAGTTTTTATTTTGTTTTTTATTATATTATGTCGAAGAGGAACTACAAATGAATCTAGATTTTCGAAATATCTAGAAATTAACAATGAAAGATTAAGTAATGATATTTTTTTGTAATTCAATGCATTTATATAAAAATTTATTATTAGAACTTATGATTGTATTAGTAGGAGGGACGCATACTCGTATATAGATATGACATAAACTCTAAAAAGCTTGAGGAAAATCAAATCGATACTACAGGATAATATAATTTGTAATTACTAACAAGTTAATGTCAGCTAGTTAGCTCTGGTAGTAAACTTGAATCCAAGCAATTAAAAAACTGCTAGTGTCTGTTGATGGTATCTCCAATATTGATTACTTTTTGCTAAGCCTAATAGATACTACATCGATTTAAGTACATTAGCAGAGGGACTTCTGTAACATTTATTGTGAACTAACAGAACAAATTTACAAACTCATCATTAATTAATAATCCCAAAAAGTTAATTCCATTGATATTTCCGTATAATAGCATAATTTGACAATGAACCACCTTAAGAGAAAATTAATTGGCAGATTGGTCACTCATAAATTTAACGCTAGCTGCAAAACCCAAAATACTTAATTATTATGAGCACGTTCTTACCTAATTTTTCTTTATTGTTTTTCACGACCGTCAACATTGAAGGAAAAATTGTATTATTTTACTGTATTGAATATAAAAATTAAATATACAAACACATATAAATCCCATCGTAACAACATACAATAAATATAATCCCATATCACTGATCTTGAAGAATGGTGTCAAAACTGGAGAATTAAAATAAATTCTCAAAAATCGCATCAAATCACTTTTACCTTACGTCGTAAACCAATGACTTCCTGCCCTACAGTATCCTTTAATAATATCCCACTGGTGCCTGTAGAACAGATCCGATACTTAGGGTTGCACCTCGACAAATGATTAACTTGGAATCCTCATACAAGCCTGAAAAGACAAGAAACCGCTCGACGTTTCAGGCTACTTCAACACTTACTAGACAAACGCCTAAGTTCCCAATAAACTACAAAAGACTCATCTACATGACCATCATACGACCTATTTGGACTTTCGGAGTAGAGCTTTGGGGCTCCTCTAAGCCATCGAATTCCTCTCGTATCCAATCCTTACAATCCAAAATTCTTCGTAAAATCCTCAATGCTCTTTATTTTGTTAAGAATACAGTCATCCATAACGACTTCAATGTCCCTTTTGTTGCCAATTTGGCCCGAACCCGGTATAGTATCTATCCTTTCATAAAAAACTTCATTCCCACTCAAACCCTGTAGTTTCAAACATAGCTTCCTCTTCAATTCCCGATAATCCTCCGAGGCGTCTGAAAAGAAGATGGCCACGTGACCTTCTTAGTTGAACTTTGATTTGAGTACTACCAGTGGGTAGTTTCTCTACTTGTCATTCTCATGTCATTATGTATCACGTATCCTATTTACTTGTTGTATTATTGTACAGTTGTAAATATCAATAAATAAATTTAAAAAAAAATCAAAATTCACTCTTTTTATCATGAAGGAGGTATTTTTTATTTTATGTTATGTAATGAGGAATCAGTAGATCCATAAAATAAGCAACAAAAATAGAGTGATAATTCAGTTAAGCTCAATTTCGGTTCTGAACTACCGCAATCCATGGTTCTTGGCTGATTCGTCTCTCACCACAAGATTGTTTTAAGAGTGTGGGAAAGATAAGGTCGAGTGAATCAATAAATAATTGATATAGGGGTAATCGTCGCAGGATGCAGTTTAAGTCTGGTTGACCCCCTACGGACCATGTGTTATTAATTTTTGTAAAAAAAAAAATGATGCGCACAGGCTTTGCATAGCCTGTTGCACAAAATGATGTAAATTAAAATAAATATCTTAAGAGAATAAGATATTCTTGACTTTAACGAAGAAGCCTTCCACGAGATGGAAACTGTTTGCAACGGTCACGAACTAATTTCAGCCCCATGAGGCCAGTTAATATCTGATCGGGGTCAAAGGCCTCTTCGCAATTATTAGCGTACAAAGCAGAAGTTGAAAAAATTTAAACAAAAGCATAAATATTAAGAAATAGCTTCGAGGCAGCTCATGATGAAAGAAGATTGGACTAAGAGGTAATGTATTGTATGCCAGAATGTGCCTGTCCTAGATGCACCTCAATGCAGTTGCTTAGCTCGCAGAGCTTTCTCTACAGACTTTTCAACGAGGGATGATGAAACAATACTGTCTACCACTCTATCCCCTCTACCAGTTCCTATAAGTTTATTTAAGACAATATTTTCAAAAAAAGAGTTCTTGTAATATTACCAGGGAATGAAACGGTTATTATTTTTTTTATAAAAAAAAAACTCAGCTTTAATAAATTTGATCAATAAGTGGTTAGTTATAAACGTTTTTAATAACTGTTAAACGTTCTGGCATAAGAATATTTTCACTTTTTTTAATATCTATAAAATTACCCAAAAAATGTTTGTTAATATTGCACTTCGTATAAAAAGGTTTAAAAAGTAAATAAAATGATGATAAATGGCTACAATTATTTAATCTAATGACTAATAAACAAATTACGAACAAGAAAAGTCCAATTTTAACTGTTTAAAAGAACTTTTTTCAATAAATGATTATTCGTTTAATCTTGGTAATAATTTTTTTTTAAATATCTATATAATTACAAAAAAAAAGTGTTTGTTAAACTATTACTTATTTATTCCTTATATTAAAAAAATGAAATAAAATTATGACTTTAATTAATTATAATTTTAATTATGACTTTGGGGCTTCCCCATACAGATAGAGCCCACATCTCTGTATATATATAGCCCTTGGCTATAAATTACAACATTATGATTTTAACAATTTATGTACACATCATTTCAAAATAAAAATAAAATAAAATAAATACAATTTACAAACACATTCTGGTTTTCAAAACATAAATAACAGATTAAAGAATAAACAATTACGGATGCTATGTTAGAAACAATAAAAATAAATAAACAAAATATCACTTTAAAAATAACTAAAAACAAACACTTGATAGAAAATGGTCTATGATAAACAATTTAACACTTTGTGAACTCCAATCATGTAATAATACACTTATGTAACTTACCTACACTGTCGATATTGAGTATAGCTTGGATACTTTTGTTATCAGAAGATTCTAAGATAAGTCACCATTGATGAACAAGTAAGTGTTCGAATAATTGAATAATATTCCCTTAATAGTGTTACATAGTTCTTCCAGTATTGTATCCTGTATAAATTTATGAATACAGGGGGCAAGTAAATGTTTCCAACCGTTAATAGTTTGTTATTAATTTTAATATTGACAAAAAGCACGTAGCGGCCGGTATATTCAATACATGTTCCTGAAATAATGGAACTATGAACTAGTACTAAATCAGATGATAAATATACAAATTACAAACAAGAGCCGTAGCTCAGGTTGAGATGAAATGGACGACGATGCCTGAGCAGACTGAGGGTAGAGATGCAGATCAATTAAAACGAAAATAATTCCCTCACTACAAACTAACTTTCATACTGGTACAATAGAAAAATTAAATATTCAGGAATCGTATAAATAAGCGTTAATCAAACATGGTTCCCCAGCAACTCAAGTATCACTATAAAGGCATTTTCATCTTCAAAATACATTTCAAGTGATCATGAGTATCACCTATTTAATGAGACCCTTGCAAATCTTCAAGTCAATTAAATTTGTTTCAGTAATTATGTTGTTGTTTAGTGTCTAATATGGTTTTCGTAAATGAAAAATTAAAAGCACAATTACTTTTTAATTAAAATCTTTTCGAGTAAATGGTTTATAATAACAGTTTAAAAAAACTTTTTTGAATTAAGCTAAAAAATAAAGTTCTAGAAATAATTGTTTTAAATAAAGTTAAAAAAAAACTACTATACAACTACAAATGAATATAAAAGTTAAACGTTTACTTTCAATAATAAAAATTAACTGTTTAATTTCAGTCCGTGATTTTTACATTAAAGACAAGGGAAATAATCTGTAGGAGGAGAATGCTCTGTAAAACTATTAAATCGCTAAAAATTCAATTAATAAAAACTGTAGTATTCATCGTATGTACTTCTTTCAACTATATTATGATAGGTTTTACGATTTCCCCCCCAAAAAATATATACAATCATATCATTGAATCTATTTTTCCTAAAAATAAAATTTATTTATGGTGAAATTTTAAAATAATCTATATTCATTAATCCAAATTAAATCAAAATGGAAAAAAAATGTTGAAATAAAATACTAAAACATACTAGTAGATAATATGCT
Organism: Arma custos; assembly: GCA_037127475.1. Taxonomy (NCBI): domain Eukaryota; kingdom Metazoa; phylum Arthropoda; class Insecta; order Hemiptera; family Pentatomidae; genus Arma; species Arma custos. Next base: position 90,519,360 of record CM073759.1, read on the forward strand.
TTCATTTTAAAACATGTACTATAAAAATTGGTGTTTCTATTAGTTCCTAGTTAGCTTAAGTGCTATGAATATTTTTGTTTCTTTTTAAACGTTAAATAGGTGTAAGCTAATACATATTTATGCGACCTACAACACTACAACACTCGTCGGTTTACGAACGAACCACAGAGAAAATCTTAGCAATAAATTTAGCTTTTTACAAACATTGGATACTTTGAAAAAAAAAAAACTTTGACATATCTTTTGATATCGGTTTTAATGACCTGATGTAGGCGTAGAGAAACTTTTAAAATCTCCGATTTTTGATAGAATACTCCGTCTAATGCAATGACTATCTATATTTTATAATTAAAAAATAAATGTATATTGAATACGAAAACATAGATTAAAATAATTACGGGTATATCAGATTTCGTGAAATGAAAAATATTAACCGATTATACAATTTATATTGATATTACCATAAACAGGCCTTTAATTATGTTAATCATAAAAGGCAATAAAGCTTTTTATATTTAATAATATCTTAAAATTAATGATGATTAATTGTTAATAATTATTAAATATTTACACATAACGGAGCCGGGTAGCTCGGTGGTTCAAATCTGGCGGTCGCAGATAATATATTTGATCTGTAACTGCCCGGGATGGACCCTGTGGGATCTAGAGATCCTGCTTGGGCTCATCCAGCCTTTGTAGCGTTAGAACCCTCAACTGAGGAAAAATCTGGCGGTTGAGCCTGATCCAGGACTAATCACCTCCCTGCATACACGTTGTCCTAGAATCTATTCCATCTATTTATTGATAACTATAACGGTTATCAATTGCTGAGTAACTATCATCTGTAGGATCTTGAGAGATGTCCTGGTCTACCGAAGTACTTCCTTGCCTCCTTCCCGGCTCTCCATTATGCATCTCATACCTCCTTCAATTCAAAAGCTCGGTCCGCTCCCTTAACCCTCGTTCTCGTCTCTCAGATCTTTTTCTAATGCCCATCGAACGGAAATTTTAGACAGATTTTTCCAATCGTATCTCCAATAATTTTCTGACCTTTAATAACATTCCAAAGAATAGCGATGGATGTTCAATTTTGCGATAAAAATTGTCAATACACGTAGATTGATGAAAAAGACGTTATACTGATTTTTCATCTCCGCTTTTTCCACATTTAGCTATATCAGTTTGCAACGACATTCGCAGGTAGCGAACCACAAGCGGGGGTTGTTCTTCGAGATATCCCCGAAATTGGGCCTTGATAAAGACCAAGACTGTTCTTGAATCTTCTCCAAAAGATTTTCCTTAGAACGTGTATTTTTACACGCAACAGGCATTTTTAATATTCGTAAGTGGGGACAGAAAGATCGATGTCACAATTTCTATCACGTCGGGGTCACCAATTGTTAAGATTTTATGGCGATCATAAAGGCTTTTAACGCTACGTGTTCATGAAAGATGAAACACTTTCTTAATTAGGAAAACAAAACAAGCTAAACTATTAGTTTAACAGTTAGGTTCAATAACAAACGATTTATATACGTAAAACAACACGTAAAGGTTATATTATTACTGCTTTTGTTCGTACATCAATTTGATTTTTCGATGATCGATGTCGCTACAAGTTTGTGAAAGTTTTTTCTAAATATCAATCTTCTAACTGGGGGAAAGTTTTTTTCCCCAATAGGGGTGGCATTGGTTCACTTCTCCTACATATGAAAGAGTTAACATAGTTTTTAACGGATTTCTACATGGAGCTTAATAATATGTTATATCATAATATTTATTATGTTTTTTATGTTAGAGAAGAAATAGATGACTGGAACTTCTAATGAAAGGAAGAAATAGTTGGGGGTGCAGTCAATTAAAACACCATAATAAGTGCATACTTATTTATTGAGGGCCGACTTTTCGACCTACAATGTAGGCGATCTAATTCTCTCTCATAGCCCTGATGATGGCCTACATTGTAGGTCGAAACGTCGGCACACAATAAATAAGTATGCACTTATTATGGTGTTTTAATTGACTGCACCCCCAACTATTTCTTCCTTATATTATGTTTTTTATTCCGTACAAATATTGTTATATATTTCTTTAATTTAGATATTATTGAATGAATTCATATTTTTTTTAAATTTAATTAATAAATTCAAATACGTACTAAGTTGATATCTCGACTCGCTATAGGCTGCATAATTAAGATCGACATGTGAATAGCCAACGTTTGAAACGGATGCAAAGGAAAAGTTACGTCCATTCTTTTTATGTTACTCAAAGACGTAACGGTCAAATTTTATTTTCTATAATATTATTCTTACGAATAATATTTGAATTTAATAAGAATAAATAAAGAATTGATTACTATTTTTGAAGGAGATGTCATGTCCAAGGTATGCATATTCGTGGAACAATATAATTAGCTAAGAGAGACTCAAGTAAATAGCATTTATTTATACCTTCATTAGAACGTCATTTTCTTTCATTAGTAGGCTGGCTGTCTCCCCTTCATGACGGAGCCAATGCCTTCATGATTCCCGCGAACAACCAATAGCGATCTTCGACTGCATACTTTTGACCCATGAGCTTCAACTGCTTACTGTTGACCAATAAGGTAGGTGGTGAATGGTGAAGAGAGTAGACTCCGGTAACTAATCAGATGTTAAAGACAATGATGTTGATGACGATGAGCCAGAATGAACTATCCAGACTATCTTTGGCGACGACAGTTGGCAGTGGACTCGTGGAATGACTATCTATAGCCTCGACTAGCTCACCTCGCTGCAACCCTCAAACTGTCCCTGCTTCATCACTATTCGCGGTCCCGAGGGAATCAATCAATCAAGAACGTATTGAGGTTATAGGGTACAAAACTAGTATTGCGCTGAATAGCTGGGATGTTGTTGAGCAGAGAGGTGATGATTTAGCCAATATCCCACTAAATCGCCAGGTTTTTGGCCCAAATAACGATATATACTTTATTGAGGCTGGGTGAGCCAACCATCTACGGGGGTAACAGATTAACTAAAAGTCTGTCAGCAGCGGGATTTGAACCCAGAACCTTCGACATGGCAACTCCGCTCCCTGATGGCAATTACATACCTACACACTAAAATGTACCACTGCTATCCATGAAAAGTCATGGGTTAAGAATATGATAGGTACTGTACTGTTTCTAAGTCAGCGGTTGTGAAGGGAGGGGATTTATCCGAGATCACACTCAACTGCTAGGTTTTCCTCTTAAATAATGATATATACTTTAAGCCTAGTCCATACTATGAGACATTTGCCTGCCTATGGACGAGACCGTCAAGAGACGCTCTAAGCAACGGTCTAGGAGCAGCCGGATTAATCTCGTCTAGCGTTCACACTACTATTTCAGTTTCTAGACCAATCATAGTCAATATACCACGGAGAGCATTGCTTGGTGCGGAATGAGTTCTTGCTTTATTCTTATCAAAAATGAAAGAACGTAAACGCAGATGGTCGCGTCAACTACTCGCTGAAGTAATGCGAATTTCTTCGGCAATATGTTATTAACCCTCTAAAAAAAAATAAAAAAAATATTAAATTATTTATAAATTGTGGCAGGCATCTAAACTTCATGTGGCAAACCAAATACCACGCGAGCGAAGCCGTGGGCAAATGCTAGTGTTAAAAAAATTAAGACTGATAATTTTAATTACGATACAATTAAAATTATACTTTATCGTAATTTTCTTTTTTAATATGACCCCTAAATTAAATTATCATTAAAAAATACGGTTAGGATAGCATATATCTTACAGTTTAAACAGTAGGAATACCAGGTAATTATGCGAAACGAGATTCGCCAATCATGATCGTCAGTTTTTATGAACTGACAAATTTCAAAAATCGGTTTTTTTTTCGGTGGTGAGTTATAACTGTCAAAGAAATGGGTAAATATCTTTTCTTCAGATATAACATAGGTTAAAAGTTTAAGTTTAAGTATAATAATTAAAGTATAATTCTTTAAACGTACACATTTGACTTAATAATTTTTTAATTTGAGACACCTGATAAATATTAAGTAGTAAGGACACTGGTACATCCTAGCAGCCTTGCTTATATCTTCTGTAAGCAATCATGTTAATGTTGTTTTAATTAAATAATGTTGATTTGAAACGAACGCATTTAACGAGCTGTTGCGCCACGTCACATTTCATAAAGAATCATTTACTTCTTACAGTTAGATGATCATAAAACAATGACTTTTTTTCTTCAGTCGACTAAAGTACAAATGAATTAATATTAATAATACTGATTTTGCCTATAATATTGTTGTTAAACAATAGAAAACACCTGAACTAAAAGATATATTCCACCCCGGATATCCAGTTAATTGGAGAAAGTACAGGCCACGAGGCCGGTTATTGACAGCTAAGTTCAACGATGCTTTAATTATATCAATTAACAATGATAACCTATAATAAGCATAATAAATAAGTAAATAAAACATACATAAGCATGAGGCCGCATTTCTTATTATTTAATGCTTTATCGGTATAATAATTTTATTAATTATGTCATAAGTTATTAGTGAAACCTTCCAGGATGAATAACAAATTTGGAAATTGTTATAAGGATAAGCTAAACATTTTATTTAATTTCATATTTATACCAATTATATGTATTATGGTGCAAGGGGGTGATAGGATGGATTCTATTATATGTATCCACAATTTAAAATATTGAGTAATATTACTTTGTTTATAAGATTGCCAAATTAAAAAATATATAAAGAAATTCCTCCAAAAATACAGTATTTTTATAAGTAATGAACTTATTTGGAACCTGTTTTTATATTAAACTAGCTGACCCGGCTGTTATAATAGCGTTGCTGGCTGTTATAATAGTTTTAAAAAATATTACGTTAAAATTTGTATTTTAAAGAAATAATGAATGAATGAAAAAATTAATTAAATTGTTTTTTGATTTTACATTTCATTCATCTTATATCTAACTATAGTATATAATAAATAAATAATATACTAAATTCTTAAATGATAAAATATAAAAATTAGTTTAATGAATGAGGTATGTAATATCCGTTTTTTATACACTACTTAGACATGCTGTTACAACATATCAAAAATGCAGCAGGTTAGAAAACAATATAGCTTCGGAATAGAATAATCGCGGTCAAAAATCGAAAAAAAATATAGCCTACATTTTAAGTTGGACAATGTTACATATCTTTGCGAAATTTCATTATAATCAGTCCAAGAGTTTCGAAGATTAGCCCGGAAAAACATCGTGGACAGGATATTTTTATACATACAGATATATAAGATTCCATTTATTTTTTATATGAAAGGGACTGAACTCAGAATCTATTAGACCTACAGAGCTGCCGTTGGGCTCAAATTGTAATAAATTCAATCTACCTTAAAAATAGTTACTTAAGTTTTTTTTTCCAAAAACGCGGCAATTAGGAGATGCATTTAATTATTACACGAGGATAGGATTAGGATGAGGTTGTGGGGCGATCAACAGCGGGATTATTACGCCCTTGCTTTTGAAGTGATAACTGTACGGAATGATACTTATTATTACTTGTACAGTAATGTATATAGAATACTATATAATAATAATAGGGAATAATCTTTGTATTGGAGAACTGCATTTTTTTTTCCTTTACTTTTTATCCCTCCATTTTTCTTCTTTTTTTTCCTATCTTTTATTTTTTTTATTATTTCTTTTTTTTCCTTGCATTTATTATGAGGAGTTATACAATGTTTTCAGTGTTCTCCGACATTACATACACAATCAATAGATTAGATCAGATGTCTTATAATTAACTAATTATAACTATATATAGTCAGATGTTTTAAATAAATGTGTTTCTAAGTCAAACATACACACACACAAAACCTTTCAAACGCATATATATTTGTAGACAATTTTGGTAACTAACAATATTATGTACATCAATTCTACTCAGTAGAATAAATCGGTTTTAATAGGATTTCTTGATTGGACATAATCTAATTCTAGGAATGTAGATTATGCATTAAATTTTGGTGTATAGGTCAGTTTCTTTTAAAATTGCAATAAGTTTCTCTGCGTTTGAGGGGTTGTTTCCAAGAGATTGAATCAGTCGCCTTGGCAGCTCTTTGGAATTGAAATAAATTAGGTAGGAAGAGCATTCTTCTATGCTGTGCTGTACGGTGAGTTGAATATCGCAGGTAGGGCACTTCGGCGGTGGTCCCTGTAAATGAGGTAAACATGGGTTAAGTTCGTATGCCCTATTCTCATTCGGGTTAGCACCACTTCTTCTCTTCTGTTTCCACGTTCAGAGCTGCTCCATTTTTTGGTAGTGTCCTTAATGGCTCGCAGCTTATTTCTAGTCGACTCGGATTTCCACATGTTTTCCCACTCTAAGTGGATCCTTAATGGCTCGCAGCTTATTTCTAGTCGACTCGGATTTCCACATGTTTTCCCACTCTAAGTTAGTTTTCCGCCTCAGCCATGTCTTGATGTCTTCGGCTCTAGTATATTTTCAAGAGTTGTATTCATTAGGGCAGCTTCTTTAGCAGCCTTGTCTGCCTTCTAATTTCCCAGGATTCCTATTATTACACGATAGGGACCGAACTCGGAATTTATTCGGCGTACAGTGCTGCGGTTGGGCTCCAATTGTAGCAAATTTATTCTTCTTTAAAAATGGTGACCTAGGCTGTTGAAAAAACTCCAAAAATTTCAAGGTTTTTCGGCCACCGAAGGTTTCCCTCGTTATTTTTCCGTTATTTCTCTCGTTCAGAACCTTCTATGCGCCCTGGCGAAAATATGAAAAAAACAATTAGCCGAATTTTCATATTTTAAAATTTTAAATTGCCGAATAGAAGAATCAAGCCGTTCTCGAGTTTAGCGGTTATCAAGGAATTTGGCGATCCATTTTCATTATATCGATAGATCGAAACGATTCCATATCGAAACGATTCCAAATCGATAGATAGGTAAGATTCCAGTTATTTATTATTTAATAGGGACCGAACTCAAAATCTATTGGACCTACAGAGCTGCGGTTGGGCTCATATTGTAGAAAATTTAATTTAATTTTAAAATTTTAAAAATGGTGTATTATGTTGTTTTTTTTTTAAAAAAACGCACGGAATAAGAGATACAGGCCAAAAAGTGAATAATTTCGAAATTTTCAAGGTTTTTCGGCCACCGAAGGTTTCCCTCGTCATTTTTCCGGTCTTTCTATCCATAAGAACCTTCTATGCGCCTCAATGAAAATATGGAAACAAAAAATAAATAGCCGAATTGGTCGAGCCGTTCTCGAGTTTAGCGGTTAACAAGGAATTTGGCGATTCCTTTTTATTATATAGATTCCCAGAATACTACAGATTTCAAAGCAAATTTTTGATACGACTTTATTACAATTGTCATATGTCAAGCTGAAATGATTTTTTCCACTTTTCCCGGTCCTGGCAGTCCTCCTCTGTAAGCCCTCTGACTGCCGTTCCTGCAATCCATCGTTTATTTATTTATTCTCTTGAGCCATCGATTTTCTGACACTCTCATTACATGGCCGTACCAGTTCAGCGTTTTGGTTTCGATAGTGTACAAGATATTGTGGGGTTCCTGTACTTTTTCTCTGATCACGTGATTAGGAATGTGCTGGAGTTTCGATATGCTACTACTATGTCTCCAGAAGTCCATCTCCATCGCTAGGAGTTTCTTTTCTAAGTTGGTAGTGATGGCCCATGTTTCTGAGCCATATAATGCCACACTTTTGACAATGGAGCGATAAAGTCTTTTCTTAGTAGACAATTGAACTTCCTTGCTCCATAAATTTAAAGTTCTTATTGTCTTCCTTCCTTTAGTGACCTTTTCCCTTACGTCAAGATCGCAGCCAGTTCTAGTCGAGAGCCACCTACCAAGATATTTAAAATTTTCACTTTGGGTAAGATCCCAATTTTCTAGTGTGAGGGAAGCATATTCTATATTCAAAGCCAAATGTTCTGTTTTTTGTTCGCTGATTTCTAGGCCTCCCAATTTGTATGCTTCTAACAGTTTTCGTATCATATAGGAAGCATCCTCCTCATCATTGGCTATTACCACTTGGTCATCAGCAAACTGCAGATTATAAAGGCATTCATTTCCTACCATGATTCCCATCTTCTGGCATTTCCTTTTCCACTCACACAGTACATTTTCAACATATAGATTGAAAAATGTAGAGGATAAGGAGCAACCCTCCTACTACGTAAGTCCTTTGTTTTGTTCAAATTCTTTTGATAAACCATTCTCGAGTTTTACTCTGGCTTTGAAACATCCCTTTTATTGCATTGATAATAAATCCGCTCACTCCTAATTTTTTCACAGCGTCCCAAAGATTGCTTAAGGGTACCTTGTCGTATGCTTTCTGTTGGTCGACAAATACTAACAAAACTTCTCCTTTGCAGGCCTTCTTTTCAAGAAGCTATGTAAAAGTAAAGATGTGGCCTATACAGGATCTACCTGTTCGAAAACCGGCTTGTTCTTCCGGCAACACCTCTTTACACTCTTCCATTAGTCTTCTGGTTAGTACTCTGCCGTATAACCTACTTATACTGCTCGTTACAGAGATTCGTCTGTAGTTAGAACAATCCTTTTTATTTCCTTTTTTATAAATGGGAGTGATATGAGCTTCCTTCCATTTCTTGGGAATTGTGCCTTGCTCCATACTCCTTGTCATAAGGTTTGTCAGAGATTTGTTCAATTCGACTGAACCATGTTTGATCAGCTCAATTGGTATCTCACCAGGACCAGGCGACTTTCCATTTTTCATTATTTTTAAGGCTGCTGTTAATACTTCAACTGATATGGCGGCTGGAGTATCTCCTTCATATGTGTCCTTCTGCATCCTTTTTGAAACAAATTCTGGTCGGTCCTCCTGCAGTAATTTGGCAAAATATTCCACCCACTGATTTTCATTTATTAGAGGTAGGTTCATTTTTTCTTTCTTCGGATTCTTAATGGACCTAGGCTGCTTTCAGGCCTTAGTGGATTTTTGACCGTGCATATATTGATCGATGTACTCGCATTTTTTCATCCAATAGTAATTCATGATTTTTTTTCTCTCTTTTTCTTTACCTCTCTATTTCTTCTCTTGTATTTTTGCAGTGCATTGGGTCATAGGTCGAGAGCTACTTCTGATAAGCTTTTTTCTTTTCTTCCACTGCTACTTCCATTTCTACATTCCACCAAAGTGTAGGGGATAAGGAACAACCCTGTATTTGTCCATCCTTTTTCTTCCATTTTCTCCAGTGCTTCTTTGGCAGCTTGATGAATGAGCTTTTTTATTTCTTCATATTGTTCTTCCAAACATTTAGAATCGATAGTTGGATTTTCCTCTAATTTGATTTTCAATCTATTTTGATATAACAGTTTTACAGATTCATCCGGCAGCCTGTCTAATATATATTTGTCTGCTACTGTAGTTGTTCGATTTGCATTCTTCCATTGGTGAAGGCAATTATTTTAGCGTTGAATCTAATATAACTACATAAAAGATGATGATCAGTTCCACATTCACACCTCTCATAACTCTCACATCTTGTGGTATGACCATATTATTTTTCCTTAATAATCATATTAATAGTCTATTATTGACTTAAGATTTCTTGTTGGTTGATTCCAGGTATACTTATGAATAAGGCCCGGATTTTTATGATTTTGCATATTTTTTTTATGCTTTGTACACGACGTTTGAAGTTTTTAAAACGTGTTTTGGGCCGTAAGGACAACTTTTATTTTGCATATTTGTGAATATTTGAAGGAAAATGCATATTTTTGCATATTTAATCATTTTTGCATATTTTGAATGCATTTTGTTCTATTTTAGGTGTTATGTGTTGTCAGAAGTGTTCAGGTAATTTTTAAAAACGATGAATCAAAAAAAACATTTAATTCAATAACAGGAAACAATTAATTATAATATTTCTTTTTCTAGGAAGATTGGCCCTTCCCCTTTCTATGTTAAAATTCTTACAATCCATTTCCACTTCTGGTTCTGCTGCTCTTCTATAACTAAAAATTGTGTTAGTTAGACTCGAAATATCGCACCGTTAACATCACGAAAGTTAAGGCTAAAGCTAGTGAACTTGTAACCAAATATTTACGCGAATTCCTTGACGAAACTTTTCTTAGTTATTCGTTAGTAACGCAGCATATCGAAACAACGAAACATAAAGAAAATCTACAAAGAATAAAACAAGTCATTCAGACATTTATTTCTACATCATTTACATCAACTTCGACTTCCAGAAGTCACAATTTTTCAATGATTTCACTCGTGCTTTTATAAGCGCAGATATTCCAATTGATAAGATCAATAATTCTGAATTAAAAGAGTTTTTTCAAAAGGTATACCGGACTCAAAATGCTAGACAAAAGCACTATTCGAAAAAATTATCTCCCTGATATTTACCAGGAGACCATGAATAAAATACGCAACCAATAAAAGACCAATTTGGGTGTCCATAGATTAGACGACTGATTCTCTGGGAAGGTACGTGTCCAATGTTATTGTCGGAAAGCTGTCAGAAGACTTATCAAAACCCTTTCTTCTAAACATGAAGTTGTTGGACAAATGTCACCACGAAACCATAGCTAGATTTTTTAATGATTCCATGACTTTTCTCTAGCCAAATGGAACTCTACACGAAAAAGTTTTTTTATTCACAACTAACGCTGCTCCGTACATGGTTAAGGCTGCAAAGTCATTGAAAATATTCTACCCTAAAATGATTCACTTGACTAGTCTTGCCCCTGCATTTCCTAGGGTCGCGGAAACTGTCAGAAATGAATTTGAAGATGTAGACTTGCTGATTTCGAATGTCAAAAAATTTTTTCTCAAAGCGCCAAGTCGGTTAAATTATTGAAAGAAAATTACCCATAATTAAATTTACCACCGGAACCAATAATCACAAGATGGGGAACCTGGGTAGATGCATCCCACTACTACTATCAATATTTTCATAAGATCAAACACGTTCTTTCCAAATTAGATGATACAGCGTCGGCAATATCAAGAGCAAAGAAATTAATGGAAATAACAACACGTTTTCGAAAACGGCACTGGGCTAAAACAGTTACGATCCATTTGCGATATTCTAGAAGGAAACTTTGGATAAAAAGATATGCCATTCAGCCCTAGTGAAGCATCATGTTTTAAAAGAGCTCCCGCTACATCAGTCGATGAGGAAAGATCGTTTAGTAGGTACAAAAAACATTGCGACCGGATCGTCAGGTATACATCATTCGATAATCTAATGATGTATACAATTTCAAAAATTAATTTGTATGAGGAATAAGCGTTTAGTAACTATTTTTTATTTTATAAGGGTGTAATATTAGAAATTAAAAAGTACGTAATGCATTTTTTATTTTGCATGTTTATTTGGTTTTGCCTGCATATTTCCCCAAAATAAATGCATATTATATGTACATATTTAAGGATTTTTATTGCATATAAATCCGGGCCCTAATTATGAATGTCTTTATGTTTGAAGAATCCATTTAATATACGCATATCCATTTCTTCACATAAATCGATCAACCATTTCCATTTATTGTATTTTCTCCGTCTTCCTACCGTCCAACTGTTTGCATTTTTATCAACCCTTGCATTGATATCTCCTATCCAGAGAAATATCTTCCGGTCAGCTACATCCTTTGATATTTCCTGGTTAAACATTTCTTTATCTGGGGCAAGTGCATCATCGTTTGGGTTATATGCTCCAACAATAACCATTGGATACCCATGAATTTTTACTTCTAGCTTTATTAATCTTTCATTTATACATTCACAATTCTTTATTTCGTTCTTCCAATTTTTCCTGATAAGAATAGATACTCCAGCTTTTGCTCTCTCACTTTTCTCCACCCCACTAAAAAAGTGAATATAATCATCGTAGATTTCATTTCCTTTTCCCTTTATTTTGGTTTCGGATAATATTACGATATCCATTTTTAGCTTCTTTAGTCCCTTACTAACTTCTTTTCTCTTTGTTCTAATTCCCTGTACATTCCAAGTTCCTATCCGTATAGTCCGTTTCTGTAGCCGTTGTCATATTCCATTTGACCGTTTTTTCGAGGCTGTTTTGTCAGTTTTGAAAATATTTTTTAAATTTAATATATTCATTTTTTCACCTTATTTTAACTTAATATAGAAAAATCACACTAATTTTCAATCGAAAATTCTCACGTCAAAATATCTGGGTTTTTTTTCAAAAAAGACGGTGGGTTTTTTGTTAGTTGAAATCTCATGGTGTGAAAAATATATACATTACTATGGTAAATTCTCTCAGAAAATGCAAAGTTACTAATAAAACTGTCGTTGTTGTGGGTCAAGATATTGATCTTTTGGTCCCTTTGAATCAATAAAATTCCAATAATTATGACATTTATTTTCTCAAGCTAGATTCTGGAAGTGTAAAAGATCCATTTTTCACTTCTAATAGTTTCAAATATGAATCCTTCAAAAATATCGTTGCATTCCTTCATTGTTTTTCTGGTTGCGGTACAGCATCTGGATTTAATGGAAAAGGAAAGGAATTCATTATCAGACGATAAAAATTTATCAAATTTGGCCAATATTTATTATAAAAAAGATGCAAACAAGGAGATATCAAAAAAATAGATTACAATTAATCAAATCTATTTATAAATGTAAAAATGATAATGTAACACTGAATCAATTAAGATTTCGAAAATATCAATAGGCAAAAATTAAATCATCTTTCATATTGGCAAATCTCCCACTCACAGAAGGTGCAACAGAACAACATTGTTACGGAGCATCAAACTTGGCTAACGGGTAACGAACTGACGGCAACATCAACGTGGCATTATGCCCAAATTTACAGAAAAGGAATAAATTCCGGAAATATTGCTCAAAACTATTTGCTGCAGCTGTGAAAGTGGATGTAACAGTTTAAAAAGTGGCTGCCGAAAACATGGTTTAAAATGCACTAATTTATGCTCAAATTGTCATGATTCTGAAAAATCCTCAAATGTGGAAAAAAAAAACCTACGAGGTAGTTAATGATTCAGATGAAATTGTGGATGAAGAACCAACGCAGACTGGAAATAATATTGGAGACGAAGACTGTGATGATCTTGAAGATTTCGAAGATCTACTAGAATCGGGAAGGTTTGTCTTTAATATTTAGAACAACTATTTTCACATGTTTTTGCAACCTTTATGTTTTATGGATTTGTAATTTTTTTGTTTATCAATGTAACATAGATTCTTACGTTTTCGAGTAATTAAAGTGTAAATTTTAATAAATAGCTCGAAATTGTACATAATGATTAAAAAGTTTTTCCAGATTCGAGTTTTTTTCATTTCTTTGCATTTTCTGAGAACATTTACTATAGTATTGTATATTTTATTGCACCATGAGAAAGTAGAAATTTCAATGAACAAAAAGCCCACCGTCTTTTTTAAAAAACAGATATTTTGATGAGAGAATTTTCGATTGAAAATTAAGAGTGCTTTTTCGCTATTAAGTGAAAATAAGGTGAAAAAATAAATATTTTAAATCAAAAAAATTACATATTGATGATAATTGTTGACCTATGATAATGTATATTGAAGAAATTGGTCCGGGTAGAGGTCACTGAATGAAATTCTCAAGTAATTTGAGAAAATCTTTATTGATAGCCAACGTTTCGACCTACGTTGTAGGTCTTCATCAGGGCTGTGGGGGGGACTGGGGGGGGGTGGGTCCTCTCTGGCTATGAAACACTGATATGAAACCCACCTTCCCGACCTCAGATCGCTGAGATCAGATCAATTTACGATTATTTTCCTTTAATTTTTGTTATATTCTCTTTCTTTTCCAATGGGTTTCATCCTACTATTATTTTTTTTGTTTAAAAAATTATCGACCCTGGTCTAATTCTGGTAGAATACATTTTGAAAAGGAGTTTCTCTTTAGCTTATTACCTGGTAAATAGTCATTATTTCAGTAGAGAGGTATTTTTGTTTGTCAGTGGCAATGTCGTTCGAATAATTTTCCTAACTTTTTTTTTTAGTATTAAGGTTTATTGCAATCACACAACTTTTCGAATCTTTTGATTAAAAGGAAAACTAGCATACCTAAGCCTCCAAAATACTGCAATGAACACAACCGGTCGACGTTCGCTTATTCGGGTATCATCAGGACACACATAAAAGAAAATCACATCAAAGATGACAATGAACAGCACTCATCACACCGACAATCCAAAAAGAAACAGCAATCTTCCTCCACAAACAACTAAGGCAGAGGGGTAATGATGCTTAGCGAACCTTAAAGCTCGACGCCGATACTACCAATCTCTGCTAGCAAACTCCTCTCCAAGGGCCACGAACCAAGCCCAAATCACTAGAATGATAATAACCAAAATTCCACGTTGTGCTATCTCCTAAATTCTTCTTTATTACTATTACTACTACATTTTTTTGACCAAATAAAGGCAAAGGAAGGTAAGTACTATTTATTATTTTAGATACTCAATATTTTGTTTTGGGTATTTTTTCTATTGCATCCTTTATATATATTAACATATATCTACACATAGCGTAACACCTTCCGAGTGTCATTACCCATAGTAATGGACAGGAGCCTACCGGAAGTGCATGAGCAGATGGATATAATGACCATTCCAAACTCTCGATCAGATGCAGCCAATGATCTTTTCCTTTTCACGTCAACTCATCCATTATGCATCATTAAGGATCGAATACTCCATTACTATAATCTCCGCCGGCACCGGCCATCCACATGGGAGTCGACGTTTAAAGACCCTGCGGCTAGGTTCAATTCATAGTCACGTAGCTAAGGCGGTATTTAGTTAGGCGGGTTATTTACAGCACAAGGCGTCGTCACATTTATGCAAAGGTTTAGAAGCGAAATCACTCAGAGGCTAGGCATCCTATTCTGTCCGGGAATTCACGGACATTATTCTATAATCCCCGATTCATAGTCGCGTATTTATTGGACAGAAACAAATATTGAAATATCGGGAAATACTAATGCCATTCAAGAGTTCACTTACATTATAATAGGTCTTTCATAGTTTATTTCGCTAAATACCCTTGCCTAATAGCAATAAAGGATGATTTATAGACATATAATAGTTATGTTTACCCTTGATAAGCAAAAAAACAATCAATCACTCAGAAAAAAATAGATTAAGTATTTATATTTTATCTATACATATTTTATATGTATAGATATTGTTTTATCTATACATATTTTATATGTGTATATTTTATATAAACTAAGTTAGCTTATCGAAGAATACTCAAAAAATCTATTCATCATTTCTAATAATAAAAATTATCACTGTCTAGATTATTAATTAACAGTAGTAAGATCATAATTATGTTGTTATGATAATAATAACTGAACAGTGATTACGCTTATTTTATAGCTTGGAAATCTGACTACTAACAAAACAAATATAAATTGTAATCGTACTTTTTAAACATGTCAGGTAAGGTTTTAAATACTTATTGCAAATAAGTACGTGCTATTGTGTTGTAAATAAGTAAAAACGTTTTTAAATACTTATTGCAAATAAATAATTGACCATTATAATCCCTACAAACTGCTGATGATTGAAATTTAATGAAACAAACTTTCTATTTATTACTTAGCCATTGATAATACAAATAATAAAAAAAACAGTGAAATCAAGTAATTGTTTTCCTTTAGAAAATATAGAGAACAGGCAGAAAATGATTTGTTATCCTTTTATGATGAGAAACGTTTCTGTGATAATTTTTTTTTAAATAAGAAAAAACGCTGGATAATTTTTTCAGGGCTACGGAAACTTAAACATGAATGGAATAACAAAATAAAGAAGAATCGTGACATCGAATAATAAAGCGAAAAGAAAAGAAAATCAATGAGGAAATAATAAATTAATTATAATAATAAGAGACAATACGACTAAATATTTTTGAAATGCCTTCAAGAATAGCCAAGTGGTTTAACGCTTATGTAATAACTAATTTAATTTGACCATATTCATGGATAAAATAAAAACAAATAATAATAAGAAATAAAAACAAATAGTTTATCGACGAATACTCAAAAAATCTATTCATCCTTTCTAATAATAAAAATTATCACTGTCTGTCGCAATTTATTACAAGGACTAAAGATATTTTTGGCTTAATAGTTTTTCTTTATTCGTAACTAATAACATATAATCGTTAAGATAACTAACTGTTTGGCTTTATGAAGCTTAAACTAGCTTTTATCAGAATTTACAAAGGTTAATCTACGAGTTGAATTTACAATAGATCGATATTGTAAAATACTTTGATGAAGTTTAAAATTATTAAATCGAAAACTAATTGATCACCATTACTTCTTTCTAATAACATAAATAAAATAAGAATCACAAAATCTAACGACTTGCTATTAATTTGGACAACATCAACTTGCACATCTTAAATTAACATGTTCCAGTATAACCCACGAAGGGTACACAGCAGAGACTGTTCTATTTCTAAGACAACACTCGTACAAGGAGGTGATTTGTCCTCAACAATGTTTTTCCTCAATAATGGGTCCTAATTTTATAACCTGGGTAAGCCCCAAGAAAGTCTTAGGTTCCACCAGCGGGCGTTTAAATAAAAATATAAAAAAATGAAATAATTTACGGTAAAAATTAAATAATTTACCTGCCACGGCTGGATTTAGACCAGGAACTTTTAGCACTGTGACTCAATTGAACATCCCGCTCTATAATATTTGATAAAAAGAATTTATATATGTAATATAATTAAACATAAATAAACAAAGTTGTAGATAAATAAAGTAGTATAAAAATTCACTATATCAAAAACGAAAATTGAAATATGTAATGGAAGCCATAAAAATAAGTAGACGGTAACTATCTAATCAAGGTTCATTAGAGAATAAAATATTTAAATCTTATAATCTTTGAAAAAAATGGGAATTTCTCTCTCCTCGGAGTAGTAAGTTATTCTCGATCGGCTAATGTATTTTTATACTTTATGACAACGTATGGCTTAATACATAATTACATTTTTTAATTCCTTTAAAACCAATTTAAATCATTTAGACGGGTATAGATGAAGTAATTAATTTAAGACATCCATTAGAGTTATTACTACAACAATAACAAGATGTCACACTGAGAAAGCTCTGCTGTAATTGGAATGCCTTCGGCAGAACGGCCGCCGCTATAACCTCAACAATTTATGCAGATAATCCTATTCAATATATTATTCGCACATTTATAGGCTGCGCGCCTCTAAAGGGGATCTGTCCAATCAAAATACATCGATAATTCTTCACAAAAAAAATAAATAATAAAATAAATGACGTTATTTCAAAAGGCAGTTTTAATATTCTATGTCTAGTTTTTGCCGAACAAAGTACAACTTACTATAATCACGGTGAATCACTATTTAAAAGTAAATGACCTTGAATAATATTTTATATATATATATAATGAAATAAAATGGTCTGTGTGAAGGTCAGACAAAGAAGAAGACCTGCGATGTTTGTCCAAACGTTGACTTTAAAATAAATAGTACTCCATATTAAAGAGACTCTTTTCTAACCTCCACCTGGACCATTTTCTTCTTTGAATTATATAATATTCATATATTTGTGCCTTGGAGGTAAAGAATCAAGATCTCGCCTATTAAGAAAATTAAGCACTGTAAAAGTCAAGATGGCTTCAATTATGAAGTTTCAAAAAATATAATAAAAAGCACGATTAAAAATCAAAAGAGAATAATAAATAATTAAATTCAGATTAAAACGAAACCTTTGCGGTTTGACTGAGTTAAATTGATTGACCCGGAGGTTATAAAAAAAAAGTAGAATTTTGTTTTCCATGGTAGCGATATATTTTAGAAGAATAGCTGAGATAGAATACAATCAAATCAATCAGTTGTCACGAACATTTGTTACTACCCTTTCGAACTAATGATGTTCGAAATACAAGATATTTCTAGCAGAAAATATCTGGAAAAGGGCAGACCCTAGAAGCAAGAAATAGTAAAAACAAACCACTATGCAAAGTGGAAACAAGAAAGCATGAAAATACTGCACGTACAGCGGAATCCTTAATGTTCCCATCTGAGGACTTCTAGGGAGAAGTCTCCTCGATGGAAACCGTGTTACAAAGTGACATGGTATACTGATTAACACCGGAAACATGATGAGGTAATAAAATATTTATACGCATATTTTTAATATAATAAATAAATAAACATCTCAATACTTCAATACTTTAATAGCCTCAGGAGATCCCACACGGTCGTTTCAAAACTTAAAAAAACACATGAACTTTCCAACCCATGAAGGGTTTTGGGTCCAGTATGTAGTAGAGACTATAGTGTTTCTAGGACAATGGTTAAGCAGGTTATGATAAAGAGAAAATAAGAGAAGAAAAATAAGAATGAATCAGTTTATTAAAAACCTTTTTTATCACAGTTTACCACTTCGAGATCCATTTTATTAAAAGTTTATAGCTATATCATCAAAAGAATAGTTCAAGTTGTAAAAAATTAATTTACAATAATATTTACATTTTTAAAAATATTTTATATTTTTTTAAATAATTAATGTTTTGATTAATATATTAATATATTTGCACTCATATAAGTGATCAGAAAAGCACACATTCAAAACTTATATAAGCTTAAATAAAGTTTTAAATTTTAATTTACATACAGCGTAAGCTCTCCTGTTGGAAAAAATATAAAGACATGAAGAACAATTTATATATTTTAATAAGTGATGTTATGTAGTTAGTTAAATTATGTAAAATATTTTTCAAAACATATCCATTTCTCTAAATTCAAGGTATCTACTGTAGTGCTGAAATACAACTATTTGTAATATAAATACAATTAGTATAATACACACTAAATGGCTTTACGTTATATCAAAATGTTTTAACATTATAGGACTGGATAATAAAAGTAATTAATTGACTATTCCTTGACTTCTCTCATATATGCATTGATCTTAAACCAAAAATAGAAACTACATTTGATGGTGTTTTAGTGCAATGATTCGAAAAAATATTAAGGCAAAATATTTGAAGGAAAAATACAGTTAAACCAAATAAGGAATTGCATGAACATCCGGAGTTTGATTACGTTGTGATAAACGTAAATAAATGATTTTAACTATGAATTATAAAAAAAAAAAACATAACCTTGGAATCCTACTAAAATTTTTTATTGCCTGTTACTCATGTAAATCATGATCTGAGATAATTAAATTTATATGAATAAATTATTGAAATAAAAAATGAATATATAAATATAAAGCATGAAATTCCTGCTTAATTTCTTACTAAAGGAAAGGTGAGAAAGGCGAACTGGAGATAGTGAATTTTTTTTGTTTCTCAGGCCTACTTTTGTCAAGACATCTCTTGGCTGGTGGAAGGTTTTCATCTAGCTAACGGTATATTATAAGATAGCCGGCTACTTTACGACGGGACTTAAAGCAAGTCTACTGTTTTTATTTTATTTTACAACAATATGATATTTATCTACAGATACAAAAGGCATTATTTTGCTTCAGAATGTACTTTCATGGCTATGAAAACGATAAGAGTATAAATCAGATCCGAAGGCATAACATTCCTTTCCAAAAAACATCTACAAATCGGTATTTAAAAAACTATACAAAACTTGGAGTGGATACAAGTTAGAACTTACCTGTGACGATTATTTGACTTGATGCCCGCATGACATAATGAAACGGAAGACCTTAATAACTGACTGAGGTTATTATATTGACTTTTTCTGAATCTTAAAAACATTGCTCAGAACAATATACAATACATGGTTTCTTCGAAAAGAATATATTGTCATGTCTCTAAAATTACCGGTTTTGCGACTTCGATTTTTTTTCTTATGCTAGGGCAGTTTCTTCCAAGTTTTTTATCCTATTGATAATTTCAATAACATATTTTAGAAAAATGCGACAGTTCTAGTAAGGCATATAGGGTGAAGTATCTACTACTATGGTTTACCACACTCAATACGTTTTATAATTCTAATTGTCTAATTGTCTTTTGTCTAAGATATTCGTATGCAGGGCCCTCCAGAAATGTAATCAATTAATTTCCAGCCCATCAGTTAGTTATTATATGCACTTAGTTATAGTTTGTTTTTTGTTATTCACAATAGACCATTTGGTGCCAGTTCCATATGTTGTATGTACGATATTTTTATGAACAGAGTTTCATTGAAGAAAGAGAAATACATAACTAAGAATTTTTTTTTTAAAACACTGACAAATCAATTACATTTTAACACATAATTATTTATTCTCTATAATTTATATATATTTTGTAAAAAATGAAATGAAAAAAACTATACTATGATCACTAAGGAAGTAATCACTATCGGCAGACTGATAGAATTAATGATAACACAACAATAAAGCTGTAAAGCTAGCTTGGGAGATTAGCTTCAGTAACATCCATCATAGGAGAGGCTGAGACTAATAAATCTTGCGCCCAGTTAATTAATATGATGAAAATATCTCAGATATGCAAATCCCACTAACGAACCTCATTATGAGATAATGGTTGAAAATAGAAGTCCCAGAGCCGATCCATATAAGGATGACGACTGTACTTCACCCATTAGTACCACCCACAAAAACAAGAGCCACCTTGTGGAATCCGCATTAAACGAGCCTAATCACTTTTTTGTTTTTGATCCTTTTGTTTTAGTAAACTTTGAAATATTAAACAAATCCCTTTTGTCTCTAGACCAGACTGAAGAATCCATGTCCTGTTTATACTACGATAATACAATTTCACGCTTCGTCCTTCCTGAGGAATGACTCGAGTGCATAACAGGCACGTTAACAAGCTGCTGATTTCGCACTGTTTATCCACAGCCGACTGCACCATGCCTGGAACTAGAGATTGTTTACGAAAAAGACAACTAGAGGAAGAAGTGAGACTCGAAGGGAAATTGAGTCATGATCGGAATAGGAATGTCGTTTAGTATGGTAGGCCATAGCTGACAAGATCTAATAAAGTGTGAGTAGCAGAATAAACATGGGGGGGGGAGGGGTTAGATAGTTCAATACGCAGGGCGTTGAATTAATAATCTCTAGGTTTCTAGCTCGAGACCGGCTGCTAAAATTAATTATTTATTCTGTTAGTGGTTATTCTGTTGAGGGAGCGGAGTGGCGCAGTGGTAGCTCGCTGAGTTGCCCTGCAGAAGGTCATGGTTTCAAATCCTGCTGGCAGATTTTATTTAATCTGTTAACGGTCGGAAATGGATCCTAAGGGATCAAAAACCTTTCGGAGGATCATCCTCCCTCTGTAAAATGGGTACCCAAAATAAGGGGGAAAATCTGGCGGCTAGTCGCGACCTAGTGCCAATCACCTCCCTTCATGGGTTGTAGTGTTGCATGTGTAATTTTATTTTTTTAACAGTCCTGAAACAACCCTGTGGGATCTCGTGAGGCTATATAATTATTGATCGATTGAGGCGTTAGGGATCAGAAAGTCAATAATTCCAAAATTTCGAAAAATGATATTTTTGTCAAGCAATTTGTATAACACAAAACTTTTCCGCTTTATTTCTCATGGTTTTTGTCCAGGTTCTGAACCAGGAGTTTGGAGAGCGTACATAACATTGCTTGACTAAATTAGCAAACATTTTTGAAATTTCGGAGTTATCCGCCATTGATTCTGAACGCCAAAATTAAAAGGTACTCACAATAAAAATAAGAAAAAAAACTGTGGAGATTGATATCGGACAAACACCCACTTTCACAACCGTTGGCTTAGAAACAGATATCCTTTACTGAACTCAATAACTTTCACGGTTAATAGTGATACATTTATTTTGATGTCTTCATGGGCTGACGTCCTTTCCAAAAACATAAAATTGTTTTTCTTTTTAATCAGGACTACACCGCTCAATTGAATGATCCGATAGCTAAAATGTGTTTTCATTTTAAATATACACGCTTAGTATGAACTATACTGTTTATTCAGACTAAATGTGCAACTTAGCGACTTGTGGTTATCATATTATTATCAAATGCCACCTTGGATTTTCTCATAAGCCAACGTCAAAAGCATTATTGTAACTGACAGTAACATTGTTAAACTTTTTTTTCATGGTATCTTGTTCAAAATCTTAGTAATATTATAAATGTAAAAGTTTGTATGTTTGTCTCTCTTTCACGCAAAAACTACTGAACAGATTTGGATGAAACTTGACAGTAATATAGGTTATACATCAGAATAACACATAGGCTATAGCAAACGCAGATATAGGGGGGTGCACGTGGGCATGTGCCCCCCAACTGTTTTTTAGGTACTGTGGAGAATCTATTATGGGACATAATTAAAGGTAAATCACATGCTAATAGTAGTTAAAATAACAGAAAGAACATGAGTGAAACTATTTGGTTTGTTATACTACTAATCTTACTAATATTATAAATGTGAAAGTTTGTATATTTGTCTCTCTTTCACGCAAAAACTACTGGACGGATTTGGATGAAAATTATTGAGTAAAATAGGGTATACATCATAGGCTATAGCAACGGCAGATTTATGTGGGGGCACAGAGGCATGTGCCCTCCTCCCCCGTTATCGTACATAATTAAAGGCAAATCAGGAACTTTCAGGAGTTCAAAGGTTGTCTAGAATCCGTAAGTTTTGAAGTTAGACATCTGAAATTTTGGATGTACGAGTGTTAATTATTTTTTTAAAAACTAATTAAATTATTTATTTTAAATGATCTTTCACGAAACTTTATGTGGTAGACCAAATTCCACGTGAGCGAAGCTGCGGGCATAAGCTAGTTATATATATCGGAAGGCTATCACAATGATGGATAAAAAACATCTTTCAGATACTAAATGTAAGCATGTGTCAAGAAATAATTTACACCGAGAATTTCTTAAGATCTAATTACAAAAAATCAATACATAAATTTTGAGTGTAATGATTAAATAAAGAGATAAAAAAAACGAGTAAATAATTTATGAAAGATTCATTACCAATTTTCTCCAACGAAATATGAGGTCCAACGTTATCGAAAAACTGAGCAATAAACAAGAAGAAGAACATCGTGCCCAGAGGGTGGTTTGTCGGATCGTGTTTATACATTCACTCCTGAATAGGATTTGAAACATGGCTAGAAATCAAAACTGGAGAGGTCCGACATGGAATTTTCAATTGAGTGAATTAATATTACAAGGTTGAGGAAGCTACCACACCTCCTTCATACCCTGTAATCTTTCTTCCGCTAGTTCTTGTCAGCTATTCTTAGCACCTGGGCGACCTCCTCACCATGTCCGACCTACCTGGAGGCGCGTGGCAATGCGATTCTTATTTTCGTCGCCTGTGGCCTCGCACTTAATTTTGCCATAAGCTTATTATTGATTACTAATAACACTTCATTGTTAATCAGTTAATTGCCAATTCAATCAACTATCATTTTAGTTGTAATAAATTACTATTAAATAATACTACGAGCAATGTAGTTCAGTGGCTCGAGCGCTGAGTTGCTATACAGAGTTGCGATGGCTCAAATCCGTCTGTGGCAGATAAATTATTTCAACAGTTAACAGCTTTTAATAATTTAAATACCCTGTGGGACTGATCTGACGACCATCCTGGAGCTCACCCCGTCCTTAATAAAGTGCTTGCCCCTAGTAGGGGGGAAAACTTGGCGATTTAGCGTGATCGGGGAAAAATCTCGTCTCTGTACAACCTTTGCAGGATCCTAAAACAGTACATTTTTTCCTCCTTTGAAATTGAATGCTTACCAGTTATAACCAAAAAATCCAGTTAGATATTTTTTTAAAAATAAGTTATCTTTGTTGGTATTGTTTGGATTTTTCTTTCATTATTTCTTTTGTTTTTAATTGTCATGTAATTAGTATTCATATGTAACTACTATCAATTGTTTCTCTCTATATAATTATCGTTTTCTCATTACTATTTTATTTTTATTTATTTTTCATTAATTTTTTTTAACTACTTCTCATTTGTTAATTTACATGAAACAATTAACTAAATGTGTTTAAATTATAATCTAAGACATAATAGCTTATACCTACAGTCCCGGTGAATAAGTGGTAAAGTCTCATTTTCTCCAAAATGAGTTTCTTGTATTTGAGTAAGTGGAATCGAGTTATTTTCGAAGTGAATAAGGGGCTAAGTATGACATTTGCTTGAAAACGAGTTTTTTCTAACGTTCAAACTCCATTTAAAGCCTAATAATACAAAAATAACACGATTCTGCTTCCCTCAATACAACTAACTCACTCTGGGAAAAATTTGACCTAACCACTTATTCGCCGGGGCTGTAAATATATCAATTCTTGTATCGGTTATTCTAAAGGGTCTTGTCACAGAATAAGTAAAGACTTTCTTATTATAATTATTACAGTCTCTACCACTCACTGTATCACTCCAAACCGTTCATGGGTTCCTGTGATACAGGTTTTCAGATCTTAGTAAAATATTACATATTGTATATTTTTATCATTAGAAAATAAATCACTTTCGCCCGTAATACTGTAATGTTATTCAGTCCTTTATAACTTAAATCATTTATTGGAAATTACAATAAATAAATTTAACATATAGGGGATTCATTTTTTAAAATTCAAGTCATAAAATAATGCCGAGATGTAGGCCTATATGGATTGCCGTTAATTTATCCATGAATCGGATTTTCAGAGGCTAATAAATGAAGATTAACATGCAAATTAAAATTTTAGAATCCTTAATGAAGCCATTACAGAAAAAGTAAAGAAAAAGGAAGAGAGATATGCTTTTACAAGAGCCGATTAAGGATACACAAATAACACTAAGACGCCTCGGAGCCACCAACTCACTGACCTCTTACATTTTCATCACAGGAATTTGTCTCCGTTTCTTTTGCCGGAGTCCTTTGTCCCACGAAGAGGTCCTCCCGAATAGTACATGGCGGCGGGGAAAAAAACTTATCAAGGACTCGGCCGATATACGTCGCCATTTGTTTTCAAATGGCAAATAGCTGCACTCACTAGAAAAGTGGAGGGGGCTATGAGTGGATAATGCCCAGTATATGAGGATGTCATTATCCAGCAACTTCTATTACAGAGTAACTTCTACAGCATTGCTCCATAAAAATAAATACTTTTAGAATTCCATTAAAAATAATACAGCTTTCATTAAAGTTTGCCGTAAGCTATAAACGTACATACCTCTTTACATACATTTTTGTTGCTTATCATGACAACCTACTATACCTAAAATTCGGTATTTATTTTCGGTTCCTATCCAGAGAAATACAAATAAAGCTGGGAATAAATTTTAGTTGAAGGATTTTTGGAGTTATGGGATTGACATCTAAGATTGAGTTAGAGAATAGAAAATTTTAGACAAAATAAGAGGGTGTTAGAAAGTGTCAAATTTTGACGGAAAAGTCAGTAAATAAGTTAGAATGGTTCATGAGACGTGCCTTATGATAATTTCAAAAATATATTTCAGTAAAATAAGACAGTTATAATAAGTATCTAGTACTTTATATACTTAACATTATAGTATCAATCTAGAATGAAATTTCTAGTACTATAATTTATCACACTGAGTTCTGTTCATCATGAGATTCAATTATGTTTTGTCTAATATACTCGCATTTAGATAAATTCCAGAAATTTAGTCCCTAGCATAACAACCTTCTATGCTAAAGATCGCTACTCGAAAGGTGGTCCAAGTATTTTTTTAAAAGGGTGTAAAAATTTGTGGTTATGCCAACCTTCAGAAGGGACGTAAAATGGTAATCCCCAGCTTTTTCGATGTCAGGTACTCGTTAAAGATATCTATCCTAATTATACTTGGATAGGAAACAATTAAGAATCCTACTGTAATAATGTCCTATTAGCCAAAGAGGTACTTCAAATAAATATACAACACTTTTTGAAATATTTTACTAACACTAACTTTCATTCAGCTCTATTTCAAAACCAAATGGAACAACCAATAAGAGTTATTCTTTAACCAAACCTATTTCGCAACATTCCAAGTAAGTTCTTTTAGGCAGAACTGGATGAAACTTATGATTGCTAACGATTTACTGCATATCCCGATGATAAAAGGAAATAGAAATCAAAGGATTTTGGGATAATGTGTAGTTAGTTAAATGATAAAGTTAGTGAATCTTCAAAAAGAATGGTAAATCAAATAAATCAATGATGAATGATGTGGAAAAAAAGTAATAATCGAACCGATCAGGTAATGAATGAGAAAAAACTGTTTATAAGGAAACTAAACCATTAAGACAAGGCAATGGATTAGTGAAGATGTGTTTATGCGATGCGGGTTTTATTAGTTGTAGCAGTCCAAACTATGAATCTGTTCGGTTTAAAAAGAAGGCAGGATGTGGTACTTCCCAAATGAAAAGAATTTAGGGCGCCTTGGTCTACAGCAGAAGAAAATTACAAGCATCAATCATTATTTAAGATGATTGATAACACTATATCATCATTTTATGATAGAGTGAATCAAGAACAGTCTGCCAAATCATCGTTCCTTAGCCGATAAAACCAATTAATTTCCTTACCAGAAGAATACAACATACCCTGATGTTCGCGATTGTATTCACCCAGTCAAGTAATGAACGACGAATCTTGAGAGAAAAGAAGACTAATTTATAATTAAATTCTTATAAGTACAAATTATAGTCATTAGAACAATCGACACCTGTATGCACGACTTTAATATAAAAAAAGCGCAATCGATTAAATCGCAGCGTGAATCCATTTAAATCCAGATTGTACTTTGCTAAACAGTTTTCAAATTATTGAACTGATAGTTGAGAGCCGTGAGAAAAAATACGGCGATCCAAGCCGATTAAATTTAAATTGATTTCACAAACTGAATTTGTTGGGGCCAGGGTGCACTGAAAAAAAAAAGTGATTTCCCCAAGCGTCCAATAATGACGCCGAAAATATTGCCCGCTTCCTATTAGCAAAATAAAAAAACATACAAAATATACAATAAGCAAATAACAGAAACAACTAAAAACAGAAAATAGTTTATTTTTAATACAATTTTAACGGAAATAATCTCATTATCAGCTATAATAATCTATTTTTAACAAGTTAAACTAAATTAAGTTTAACAAAAGTACATTAAAAAAATAAATTAATTAGAATACATTCATAGTAAAATACAAAAAAAAAAATCTCCTTATGAAAAATAATTAAAACCAAAATTACCAAATGACAAAAAAAAAAAAATTGTTCTTTAATTTTAATCGAGAGAGAGAGAGAGAGAGAGAGAGAGAGAGAGAGAGAGAGGGAGAGAGAGTGAAAAGTCTGACTTTAACTAAACTTCAAAATTCGGCGCTGCCGTCTTCTATGGCAATGTGCTTCACGTCGCGACGCAGGCAAATTGGTAGCTTCTCGTTCTGCAAAGGCCGTGGAGGCATCCTCTTCCAGTGCTTGATACAGCAAGACTGACTAAAGTTCGCTAATGCTTGCAAGGTGCACTAATAGCAACAATAAATACCCTCTCTCTCTGCCTCGCTTACTCTCCTCTTTCTCGAGCTAAATCAATACAATATTATCTTATAAAATAACAGTATGTACATAATTTACAATATGGTTACATATTTTGGAATACACAACAGAATGATTAAAAGAAAAAAGGGGAAAAGCAGATTTTAACCCAATATTTCGCATTATGTAAACTATTAACTTAAAAAAAAATCAATTGATCTCTCTTCAATCCAGTTGAAAGGAAAAATTCGATCTAAGGGAAGTTAGCACAAGGTTATCAAATTTTATAATGAAAATAGTTTATTAGGAAGGTTATGTAGGAGTGATAACGTAGCCTACACGATAGCAATCTAGAAGTAGCTAATATTTTATAGTTATTTATTAGAAATGTCGCGTCATCTACAGCACCGCTAATTAAGTGATTATTTCAAATTTTGTCCAGAGAGAGTTAACTGTATTGAGGGCATAAACGTGCCATTCTCGTAACGTTTTGGCTTGAAATGGGGTTGAAGTAAAAGCAATAACTTCTTTTCGAACCAATGCCTGACTTAGCTCCTTAATAACTACGAAAATAAAACGACTACGATTCCCTTTTTTTCTCTTTATATTTTTATCCACACCTGTCAAATACAAGTAATTCACAATCAGCTCCCATGGCTTCCATTAATTTCCTACTGTAATAGATCCCTCATCCATGTTCTTTTCAGTGTCCTCTTAGTGTTCTCAGGCATGAGAGTTGTGGCTATTTGTTGTACCAATGGGTCTGTGTCCGTATAGTTTTTCTTGAAAGCGTTTGTACGTACGTTCGTATGTGTTCGTAAACCATTTATTATTTTAAGTCCGTATGCAAAGTTTTATTATTGACGTACCATGGTGCTTCGGTGATAAGTCTAAGTACTTTTGACTGAAAAGTACACTTCCATAAGCACAAGAATATCATTTTTGAGAAAATTAGACTTAATCAATTACACAGGTCTGCGATGAAAAAATTGTAGCATATTTAACTAGTGGGGGGATTAACAGTATTTTTTGTGCTGATTACGCCAAAAATAGTGAAAAAATTCCATCACCCCTAGATAAGACACAAATTTTTATCATCAATTCATCAAAAAGGAATGATAACCGATATCTACGATAAGTATCTTTGTGAACAGTTGCCTGGTGTATCCGATGCTAAGCTGAAAGAGGGAATCTTTGTTGGGCCTGACATCAGAAATCTTTTAAAATATGAAAGCTTCGTCATTTAAATGGAAATGGAAGAAAAAATGCCTGGAATTTATTTAAACTTGTTGTAACAGGCTTTCTTGGAAACAACAAAGATCCAAACTACATAACTTTGGTTGCTGAGTTGTCACTAAACTACAAAATGTTGGGCTGCAACACGAGTGTCAAAGTTCATTTCCTTCACTCACATCTGGACTACTTTCCAGAAAATCTTGGGGCTGTAAGTGAGGAACAAGGAGAACGTTTCCATCATAAAAGAAATGTAGCGCAGATACCAAGGTCGATGGAATGTCAACATGATGGCAGACTATTGTTAAATGGTAAAAAGGGAAAATTCACAAGAACACAGCCGAAAAAATATCAAAAGAAGCTTTGATGGAAAAAGAAAACGTTTTTACAAAGACTTAGAATAACTTTACAACACATGTGCATCACTTTTATGCTCATTTTAGCTAGATATCTTTTTTTTTCTGGCTTTTACTTCATGTTAAAATAATAAAAATAAATCCAAAAATTTCCGTTTATTGTACTTTTACAAAAACTTTATTTTGTAGGCATGCCTTACGTGATAGAAAAAAAAACAATGTCATTTGTGAAATCCGCGCCAAAAACTACATAAAGATTAGTTAACTAAATCAAAACAATTTTTAAAAAAGTTGTTTTTGTAGACTTGTGTTATTCACCGGGGTTGTAGATACTGCAATAGTATTAAATTGTATTTTAGTATTAATTTATGTATTTTAGTATTTATATTTGCTACTAATGTTTGGTATCCTTTATTAAATTATTTTAATTATTACATATGCAATAAAATCTTCACTATTTTTTTAGCTAATTCTATTTATATCGTCCTTATTTGATTTTCAATGAACTCTCTTTATTTTCATATGACAGGAATAAGCATTGTTTAATCATCGGTTAAATGAAACATTGTTATCGCTAATCTTATCTAAAGAATTTAATTAATTGCGTTGTTTTTTTTTTTCAATTTTAGGACACTTTTCCGTCTTATTACGTGTTTTACTTCGCGCCGAGTCTATGACCTCCGAAACGTTAGCAATTGGCAATATATTCCTATATGTACATATGTTTTATCTATGTGTTTGTTTTTATTGAAATTCCTATATAATATTAATAACAGTGATATTTGCATTTGATTACACCCCTTGATATCTATCGCATCTAATTTAATAGATAAGGAGAAATATATTTTTTTTAAACTTTATTTTGGATGATTTTAAACAATAATACAAAGAATCCCTGCATTTCTGTCATTCATTATTTTGAAGCTACAACCCGCAAGTGAGTCCTGGCCTCCTCCAACATTAATTGCCATGGTGTCATTAGACAAAAGTGATTTATTAATTTTTCTTAATTTGATTTTGATTATTATAATCTTATCAATTACACCAGTCATTTTCTGTTCTCTTTTTCATGTAACTTAATAGCAGGCTAATATATGAGGCGTTTGGAAACAAAAGCTGATAACTCTATTATTAATTGACTATATCACAAGTTTAGTCAAGAAATTCTGTCTAACTGATCTTTCCCCTTTTTTCTCATGGTTTTAAGGACCTGAAATTTCGGAAGCATAAAATTGCTTGACTAAACGAACCAAAAAGTCATTGTTTAAATTCTCGAGTTATCCACATTTGCTCCCCAAGATATGTAGGTATGTAGAAAGCGATTAGGTAAAGCAGTAAGTGGTGATTATCTATGTCAAGAATTATAATAAATGACGTCGATATAGTAGAAAACAAAACCAATGATGCCAGGAAAATTATATCAATCAATGCAACGTAAAATCACTTATAATTACTTTACTTAAAAAACTGGCCTACAAGATGCCCAAGAATGTTTATCGAATTATTACCATTCTTGAGAGCAAACATGTTTTACTACACAACATCACCTGATCAAACAATGCGGCCACGCTATTTCCGACATTCCTCCTCAGCCCTGGACCGAACAATGACAAGGTCATCCTACTGATATCTGGGGCCAGTTTTTTGGCAAGTGCCGGGTCTCCGCAAGAGCTCCTCACAGGGAGAGAACCGGCTCCTTCAGAAGTAGAAGACCAATTTGACTTCCATTCAAATGAAGAGAGCAGTAAAAAAAGACAAGAATACTTATGGCTGCTATAATTCAGGAAACCTCTAAATGCGTATTCAGTATTCGGCGGTTATAAGACGGCATGCAAGAACCACCCACAAAGTCGGCCTTTGCATAAACATGATCCAAAAATCAGTCGAGAGGACGTGGTACTAACTATTTCAACTGCATGAGTGAATAGTTGGATAAACACTCTACTTTTCTAAGATGGCGACACGTAAATCACAGAGTACTTACTCCAGGGCTAAATAAATATTCATTGCTTTAACTTAAATTTATATGAACGTGAAGTAAAAGTAAGTGTTGCGATTGTGAATCATTTTGAACGAAGACACACTTTTAAGTAATCCTGATTCCAAAAAAACCAAGCGGTCTGTCTGAGTGCAAGTGAACTACTTAACAAAAAGTTTTTATTCAAGAGGTCTGAGTCGTTACAACGATTTTAATGCTAAAACTAACTAATGGATAATACCGATTATTACTACCGACTTTATATTATTTTTAACTTGAAAGCAGTTCAATGCGTTTTTATTTAGCACGTTATTTACGTTTTAATGTACACTTAAATCTTTTCCAATTTGTGCTAAGTCTTATTTGAAGATTTCTTGAGATAGTTAACCTATCTCATTGTTAATATTAATGAAAAGTAGATATACATAAATATTAATATTTTAGAAATCGCTAAAAAAAAAAAAAAAAAAGATAAAATCATGCAGAAATAATAATAGTATACAAAGATATAGACCTTGTAAAGCTAACCACTTTAGAAACATATTAAATAATTTGTATAAAATAATATTTAATGCTAAATGTACGATAGAAGGTATTAGAGTAATGAAAAACGTACGCAATTAAGTGATCATTGTTGTTAGCAATTCCTTCTCTTAAATCAATCAATAACAAATAATTGATTTTTCGAAGAAGACTAAATGCAAAGTTATCCCTTGTATTTCTAGAGAAAAAATTGAGAGGCCGAATGGTGAGTGAAAGTTGTATAATATTTCAATATCGTTAAACTTTAAATGTTAATCCAAAGATGGATTTATTATCAGTGTCAGCATATTTATTAAAATAAGATTATAAATAGTTATACCCTTTCGACCAAACGTTCAAATTTCTTCCTTCATAATACCATCCTCACTTTCAGATCTCCATCAATACTCAAAGCATTCCGACTTATCCATCAAAAGTTTCTAATAGGTTAGGCTCTGATTAACCAGATAGTGATTTGTTGGTTACACAATCCACGACTTAACATGATCCTAACAGTCTATTATATCAATTAAATCGTCGAGTACACTCAAAATATATCGCGTGTGTCATGCAATCCCATTTTGTGAATCCGTCCAAACATCCATTCATTCATCCTTCATCTTCTTTTTCATATTCTTCCATCGCAACCAGGAATCCCGGTCTTACGAGTGCCATCATCTCTCCTATTGCTTTCCTCGTGGATACTATTCTTCGTAACAGAGTAGAAGACTCCCCTTACGTTTTTCAACTATTGGTCGGACTTCATAAAAGTTTCTGGGTGCTCTACATTCTCCCATTCCGCAGACATGGCCATACCACCTAAGCTAATCTCGAGTACTTATCCCAACGGCTCGATGTCTTACTCTTCTCGAGCCATTCGGATAAACGAACCGAATTGAAGCCGATACCACAAATCTCTGCTTACAAACTTCTTTCCAAGGACCACTACCCAAACCCAAATTTGTCAGATCACTGATAATGTAATCTTCCCATCCACGACTCGGTCTATCCTTTAGACATTTCCCAGTCTTTATAGCGCTTATTAACTTTTTCGGAATTCGTTCGTTACTAAGCCCAGCAACTTTACAGGCCCATCTTAATCTTCGTGACGCAATCGCTTGAACGATATTAACCCGGAGCATATTTCGCAATTCCGCGTTAGTCAGTAATCTCCTCTTAGTGAATTATATATTCAGAAATCCTATGGTGTCTCCCTTAACATAAATGCACATTTTTTTTTTTCATCGTAAATGAAATGTTGGGCTATTATCATTCTGGACAAAAAGACTTTTGTAAGAATAATTAATTACTCACTCGTGAGTACGAAGCTTCTTGCACTTATATCATACCCTCAGCTACTTGCTGGCACATCAGTAAATTACTGATTGATAAAAACCGGGAAACGAATAACTAAAACCTATTTAATTATTAAAGAAAGAAAAAGAAGATTTAATGTATTCATAAAGCGATTCCTTGTAGAAATCCAGAACGAGTTCTACAAGAAAGGATTAAATATGAAAAAAGAATACAGTGATTATCAGTAATACGAAAATAAAACAAAACATCACTAAAACAAGAGATATCGCAAACAATGATGAGGGGGACTAAGTCCTTAGGATAGGAGGTGGGTCTTCATCTGTTTTCCTCATCATTAAGGAAACCAAACGAAAATGAGAACAGGGTTGCCAACTAACAATGTCCCCTTAAGGTAGGCCCCCTAGCCAGATATCGGCTGATCCCAAATCGCATTCAATCAAACGGCCTTATACTAATATAGAAAAAAGGATAACTAAATGAGCTTATACATTCAAAACGATAAACGAAACCCCATCAATATTCATATGGTATTAGTTCCTGTAGAATTGTAGTCAACATTTTGGCTATCTTATAAAATCAAAGATTTTTTCTCTTCTTGCTAAACGGTCAATTATGATATTATTTTCTTTTAAGATAGTTCTCAACGGAAACCATTCAATATTTTTTTTCCTCTTCCCCATTCAATACTTAACCTAAACCTTGTTTGTTCTTTTGTTTGTTCATTTTAGGTCGCTTTATGCTGCTAAGGCTAATCGGACGATGCTACTTTGGGAGTTCTAAATTACCTTTTTTAATGTGGGAGTTTAATTTGAATTGAATAGAAGTTTGAATTGGATATGGATCTTCAACGAGAAACTGACATCGTACAAACTCGGGAACCCCGTTTTACGTCCCTTCCGAAGGACAGAATAACCGAGGATTTTCTATTCCCTTTAAAACATCCTAGGACCACCTGCCAAGCTACGAACCCACAATCTTGGGCACAGTAGGTTGTTAAGCTTGCTACTAGACTACAGGTCATACAGTGACTGCTGACTCACTAACTCATATTTTTGAAAATATTCGTTAATTGGTTTTGTAAAATACTTCTACAGCAGTTCTTTTTATTTTCCTGACGCCAAATGTTTACTACAGTCTGAAATTTGAAAATTCCCAAGCTATAGTAATCAATCGTATAGACGTCATATACACTACATATAGAACTGGTAAATTTAAAAAGCCGATTTAAAATAATCCTTGTTTGAAGTTTCTTCATAAAAGTCAACACCAATGATTTTTTTATTTATTTCTCTACAAATTTGAACAATTAACCACAACTTAACCGTGCTGTTAAGTGCACTAGTGTATAACAGTTTTCATTTTTTATAATTATTGGTCAGCTGTTTTGATTTTTAAATATTTTTATTTTAAAGAATTTTAAGGGGGCATATCTTTTATCTTTAAAATAAAAATATTTAAAAATATAACAGTTTTCTTTGACCAGGAAAAGTATATGATGGGCTAGGTCTTCAAAACTATCACTAATACTAATTAAAGAGTAGCCTTAACACTAATCAGAAAAAATAATTAAAAAATAGTCGAATAGTTGTAACAGTATCCTGATATAAGATATCCTGATATCTTATAACTTATCACTGATAAGTTATCAGTATCAGTATCCTAAATCTTTCGATGAATTTTTCGAATAGCAGTTTTGCGAATATTCCCGCAGAAGGTAAATAAAGGTAATTGGAAATCATAATACAAATAATTGTATAGCAATTTTAACTTCACTGCGACGAATATATTAACAAAAGAGTCAGTTTTTGTTAAATGACAATTATAGCATAAAAGAAACTGATAAACTAAACCTCTGTATACAAATATCACGAAGCTATATGATAATAGATACGGTTATTACCATCTTGACATATACCAAACATCAAATACAGTAAACACAGACATTGTTTTGAGCCAATCGTAATATAATAATTTTAACCATTCCTATAATAGGAGCGTCAAACATAAAATTTAAATAAGTAATATACAATAGTAATTAATAATAAGTTAATATTGATGTATTTTTAGTAACATTATATTTACATTCAATTTACTTCTATATGTAATATAATTTATTTTAAATAAAGAAAATAATATTAATAAGGTCAGGATGCATTTTATGGAATCATTTTACTACGCATAAAAACAAAAATATGATCGTCATACATATAACGTATATTTGATAAGTGCTGTTTTTTCATTCCGACACATAAAAGAGATGCATCTATGTTATTAACCCAAATTTTAAAATGTCAAAAATTCAGTTATAACGTAAAAATGTTAAAATATATAAGAACATTACATATTTGCATTTTTACTCCGTTAAACATAATGCTTAAGAACGTAACACAATATAGCATGATCGAGTCTCAAATAGATAAATGACCACTTAACGTAGTAATGTAATAGGGAATGAATTACATCAAAACATAATGGTAACATCATGGCCGATCTTGTTAACGTATATATAAAAAAAACGACTTATTGAAACAAGTTAAGTGACCAACGATCCAAAGTTGTTTGGACTAACGTACGTCTTAAAAAGTTTTACCGTAGTAGCCTGACTAATAAAATGTAAGACAATGTGATATTGTATTTCTATAGATAATCTACATATTTTCCAAGTTCAGTTGTGGTATGATGGCATCGGATATATAAATTATAGACTATACAGGCCTCAAGACGTTAGGAAACAGAAGAACCTGATGACCCTCATTAGAGATGATATAGGGGAAGTGGAAAAGGAATATGAAAGGAACGAGATGTTATTAATTGGCTAAGTAGATTAGTTCTTCGATAATGGCCTATGAGGACCAGGAAAAACCGATATGCTTTCATCTGTACCCGCCACCCTCATCATTCAACACCTCTAGAATGAAATATATTTTATAATCTCGAATGAATTCTAAAAGTTAATGAAGAACAGAAGTTACCTAATTGAAAACTGGAATACATAAGTTTGTAGCGTAAAACATTACACGAAAACATACATGATCAGCAGCGAGATGAGTCAATTTTACGTTTTAAAGTAAAATAATTAAAATTTTCATAGAAGGATACCAGAATGTTTGAGAAAGAAAGGTGAGAAACGTTCTGTTTAGGATCAATGGAAATTAGAATTGAATAGTGAATTCAACCGTCTATAAATATTGACACGTCGGGGTTGCGGGATAAACATCTATAGCGCAATAAATCGAAATAGAACAAAATTTTAGTTGTCTAAAGCTTCCATATTCCGACTTCAAATAATACAAACACCAGGATTTGTACAACTTAATTTCTCAAAAAGAATAAGTTTATATTTACCATCTCAAAATTAGTTGACATTGACATCTTTATAAAGGAACATACAAACGAACAACGAACCAAACATCTGGAGTCCAAAACATAAAATGATCTGGAAGATCTTCAGATTTTCATTTCATTGTTCTCATATGCAGAAATTTGAATGGGTAAGATGAACGATGTAGAGAGAGAATCATATAAAAGTAGAGAAAAAACATTCCATACTTTTTAATGGAAAGGAATCGGGAGGTGTAATAGTGACGAAGTCAAACCAAGTCCAGTAGACTCTTGCTTACGCAGACTAACAATTAAACTTACGCAGCTGGGACCGACACCGGTGAGTTCAAAATTAATTTAACTCGTACTTTGGAAGGAGTAGGAAAAATTAATTTTAAGATTTTGACGAGAAAATGAGAGGAATATAAAATTCCAAGAGATATTAAAAGTAAATTTTTATTTTGTCTCAAAACTTACTATAGACATTTGTTGTTGCATGTCACCATCACTTAGCCATTCTCAAATGGGTTCAGTTAAAATAATTCAGTTCTGATGGCATTGTAAATATTAAAAAGAAGACATATTTTTTATTTTTCTAGAAAATAACGCTGAGTTGCTTTGTCAACATTTTCGGGTCCATATCCAGCTGTGGAAGATAAATCATTTTATATATTAACAGCCGTTGTTGGAATCTTACGACTTTCCTTAGACTCACCCCGCATCGGTAACATCAGTATCTTGAGTCAGGGGAAAATCTAGGGGTTGAGAGTGATTTCGGACAAATCACCAAGCACAACCATTGCCCAAGAAACAGTACAGTCTCAGCATGTACTGAACCCAAAACCCTTTATGGATTGTAGCGGTAATTTTTTTTTCTATTTACCAACAGTTACTCCGAGGAGAATGTTAAACATAAGTAGACCTTATTCAAAACTTTGATGAAACATAAGTAGCTTTTAAACGATGCTATGAGTTCTTACCCCACAAATCTGATAACTCAATAGGCTTCCCCGTACATCCCTCCAATCCTACAGGAGAAATGTAATAATGGCGGTAATGGCCAAATAAACCCAATATTCTCATTAAGGCACACTTGAAGGCGGCACAGGAGGGTGTGCTAATATTTAAACCTACAACCAGCCTGACAGCTATTGGCTGTGAAATGCAAATTCACGATCATAATCGCCAAATTAAAGAGAGACGAGAAAGTGCCGCTCATTAGATATGCCGGAGTTAACGACGACACAGGCGGCTATGGTCAATATAAATCATACCTTCACCACTATGAGGAAATTCATCACTTACTCTAAAATATAGCTTACAGTCTCATTGATTATTATAGGCGGTAATTATACCTTATCCATGCTGATAACAACGCGTTCTGACTGCCTGGTTGCACGGTAATATTAAAAATATAAATCAAATTAATATAACAAGGTATTATATAGTATAATAGCATAAACTTACATTTTTTTATTTTTTTTTTAATTTATTTATTTCTTGTATAATTTGCTACATTTCACAAAATAAAAATGCTGTAACAATAGACCAGTCTCAAATTAAAAGCAATTGTACAAATTGAAGTATATCTGTGGAGAATCATAATTTACAATGAAAGAAAAAATGTATAAAAAACTTCCAACAGAGAGAAAAAAAAGTTAATAATAAACAATGATAATAATAATAAATAATAATAATAAATTAATGATAAAATAAACAAAAATAATAACTATACATTATTAGTAACTTATACACATATAAGTATTTAACAATATCAATGAAATGGAAGAAATTGGTATCCTAGAATAATAAATGTTTGGTTCGTTTATGTACATACCGCTTTTACTATTTTTTGTATACTTCCCAATATTTTTTATAAGCGGGTTTTTATTGTTTTTACACTTAAAAAAAAATGTTTGCATAGTTTTTTTATAAATATATTAATGTAATGTATACTTAATTCTTTATGCATAATTTTAACTTACATAATTTCCAGCAATTCTAAGACATTTGTTTTAGAATATTTGTAATTTTTTGTAATTATTTTTAGACATGTAACTAAATATTGGGCATGCGTATGTTATTATACGTCGTAAACAGGCTTTATATAATAACTTATTATCTGTGCTTAATTTAGAATTTCTATTAAAGTAAGGATATATAGTACACAGAGCTTTGTTGCACACGTAATCAGTGTGAAAAGTAAAAGTTAACCTTTTGTCCATGTTAAGCACAAAAACTTACAAATCTCAGAACAGGTAATAGGTATAACTGATATATATCAGGTAGTTATAAACAGTATTGTATTGAAAGTGTAATTAGTAGACTTCGGTTGTTAGCTAAGTTTATGTTCACAGATTTTAATGAGCTGATATGAATCCTCTCATTTTTGAAAATATTTACTATCACTACAATAGAATGAACATTTAATTGTTATTGTTTAATTGTTAAGTGTGCAATCAAATATGAACATGGAACCACGAGATTCCTGTATTTTTTTTTGTTTTATGAGTTTGGAATCTCGACAACGTAAGGGGCTAGGAACATTACTTCCACGTTCAGGGAAAGGTGTAACAAACGGACCATCCGCCGTCGGTTTCAGAATTTTTCAGATAGTGACAGATTAATTCATAAACAAGGAATTAATGCATAAATAATTCATTTATACTTTCCTCCTAGAGATAAAATTAACACATAAACATCGTACTCCAGGGATATCGACATAATTAAACAAAAACTTATCAAAAAATAACAATCTATATAGGACAAGGCCAGACATCATGTTTCACTACCGACAGTGAAGAAACTAAACGAGCTGAATTACGAAGTCCTCCCACCTCCACGGTATTCGCCCAACTTAAATTTCCTTCTTTTCAAAAATTTGAACAAATTTCTTAAGGGTAAAATTTTTGAAAATGATTCTCAAATCAAAATGACATTTTAAGACTTTATTTCATCACAAAATCCTGCTTTTGTCAGTTCTGCGATTGAAAATTTGATCACGTCGGGCAAGAGTAAATATTTAGATAAAAATGTTTTGATTTCATTACCTTGTTTTACTAAATAACCCTTCCTTTGAATGACATTTCTTATGACGCGACGCAATATACATGAGTACGATGAATTCGAAGGATATTGCACATTTGGATATACAAAAAATATCTTTTAATAGCACTTTTACATGGTCAGTTGTAAAATTAATGAAAATTAACTCTTCTACAATAAAGTTTTGAAGAAGCTACTGTCATGAATTCTTTAAATGTGCTTGAGGAACAGAACTGTAAAGTAGATTTTGCCAACGGGGTCAAGCTTAACTCTCCTCCAATAAAAGTCATCTGCTTTACAACACTATTTTAGATCGTGACTAAATCAATTTATTTACTTAAGTGATGACTAAGCAATCAACAAAGAGAAAAAATATCGTTTAACTAACACATAAAGAAATAATTTCATCACCCATTTCAAGTTCTGCCGTCTGTGCTTTTTATATTCACCCCTCACTAGTTATTGTACTGAAGTACTATAATAAGTGTAAAAATTCAAATCATCTCTTAGTCTATGAACAATAAATGATCACATTATTAAGTCATATCGCGATAAGAGGGAATTACATACTTATTCAATCTTTATAAGATTTTATTATTTACATATTTATTTTTAATCTTAATATTATTAATATGACGCATTCGTAGAAAATATAGACAGAATGTAAATAATATCTTTTTAGATTGTAGCATTTTATGAATATGCAATAAACTATGTAGATTTATGATTTGCTATAAAGTTACTTTAGATATTATTAATATACTTTTTAATTTATTGTATTATAAGCTAATCGCAGAAGATTTAGGCACAATTTATGAGATAAAATATAATAAAGTCATTAATATGATAGCAATGTGGGTTTAGAATCATTATTTTTATAACCTTATTTATATCGTCATTATTTACCTACGTTTTTATGTAATAATAACTGTAAACACAATAATAATAACTCATTATGTTTCGATTATTCAAATCCAAAGAAATGAAAAATCCAAGTGGGCCATATCTGCTTTAAAGGATGTTATGTGAATTTCTAAAAAGAAGGGGGGGGGCATAAGAAACAATTTCATTCTTTTTGTAGTTGCTGTAATGACAACAAGTATTTCGAAAGAATAGGGAAAGGTGTGTCGATAACTCGGAATAGGACTTAGCTACCGGAGACAACTTACGGTGTTTTCATTCTTCCTCGGGAAGGTACTTCGACCCGAAGCACGGTAGCTTTCTCCGAAAAAAAAGTGGCTAAGAGTCCTCAAGCGGGGCTTGGGCACTAAAGCAGTGGGATAAGTGAGCGCTATAATCTCGTAAATCCTGGAAGGAACGCTCCAAGGACTGCCTCCTGTCTGACTTCTCCTGCATCTGCAGCCGAGGAATAAAATGTTCTAAACGGTTCAAAAAAGAAAATTAAAAGATTCATTTCAGCATAATAGATAATACATGTCCCTATTGTATCTTTACATTTATTTCTAATGTATTCATACACACATTTAATTTCCTAACAGAATTAAATGGGATGGACCATGTCGAATCTAGAGGAATTCTTCTAGAGATCTCCCAGTCTCTATAAAGTGGGTAACTAAAAACAAGGAGGTGGAGCATGATGATCTCGAACAAATAGCCTCCCTGCCCAAAAGTTGTCAAAGAAAGAGCATAGTCTCTACCTTGTACTTAACCAAGACCCTTCATTGGTTATCAGGGTTGTAGTGGTACAGGTGTTATTTTTTATTCATACGCAAGTAAAAAGTGAAGTAAGGTCACCTGTGGTCTAGTGGTTAGCGTAACAAACCAAGATCGCAGGTTCCCGGCAGGTGGCCCTAGGATTTTTTTAAGGGAGTAAAAAATCCTTAGCTACGCAGTCCTTCGGAAGGGACATTAAACGGGGGTCCCGAGCCTGTACGATCCTAATTAATAATCCTAATAAACCTGCCTATGATCCTAATTAAACCTGGATATAGCATAAAGTGACGTTAAATTAACTAACTAACTAACAAATGAAGTTATAACAAAATGATTTCCTATAAACAGTTTATGATTATGGTTATAATATTACAATTGGATATAATTTGATTCTATAAACGGAATTTGTACATTAGGGAAATAAAAAAAAAATAAATGGTCACCAATCATTTATATGACTGCAACATACCCTTGTTTTATTTAATGTTTGCTGGATATAATTCAATAGTAAGGAAGGATACAAATATTTCGAGGATATTCTTGTCTAAACACTATAAATAATATTTACAATATATTTTTCATAGCGAGCTGAATAGCTCAGTCGGAAGAGTGCTGAGTTGTTATGCCAAAGGTTCGGGGTTTGAATCCGGCTGTGGCGGATAATTTATTTAATCTGTTAGCAAGTCTGGACTCCGTTACCTAGCCTCTATAAAATGGGTACCCTCTGGGAGAAATATCTGACGGTTGAGCGTGATACGGACAAATCACTTTCCTGCACAACCTTCATCCTGGAAGCAGTACAGTCTCCACATTATACTAAATCCAAGACCCTTACAGTAGTACAGGTTATTTTTCAAAAACCACTAACCAGTATATCGAAAACCTTGAACGTTAACATATTCTCTACAGATACACATGCTTTTCACGATAATTCTGTATAGTGAATAACGCTGATAAATAAGAAAAATAGTGTAGTAATACTATTAATTACTAAATAAATAG
The DNA here is from genome assembly GCA_037127475.1 of Arma custos. Taxonomy (NCBI): domain Eukaryota; kingdom Metazoa; phylum Arthropoda; class Insecta; order Hemiptera; family Pentatomidae; genus Arma; species Arma custos. The sequence goes on from CM073759.1 coordinate 90,561,347, forward strand.
TAGAGTAATAATAATATTAATCATGTTAAATAGTTATTACATATTACTAAAGCATTGAGATAAAAGTTGTTGAATGCGCCAATGCGCAAGCTTTAAATATAGCATAAAAGAATAATAAATAATCGATAAAAGCGCTTAACAAATTCAGTATATAAAGTAACCCATATTCATATAATAAATATTCAGATATTTAAAGAAAATGATTTCTTTCAATAGTAATGATATGCAAAATGCATTTTTCTATCTTTATATTCTGTCAATCGACGCTGCTACCTGCTTCTTAAAACACAAGAAAAACTATGACTTTTTTTTTTTTTTCAGAATGACTATTTCATTGACTAGTAGCAATAAGTGAAATATTTGGAGCAGAGATTCACTTGATGACACTAATTATTCTTTGAATTTAGTAATGTAATAATGTAGCTGGGCCTACTATTATTTCATCTTATAATATTAATATTAAACATTTGCCAAACAATATAAAATATAGCCCCGTCCCAGTCTCCAGAGCTTTAAAATTTAAGTTTTAATTTCTTAAAATTTTATAAATTTCCATAATAAGTTAATTAGTAAATGACGAAATATTTTGACTAATATGACTGTAATCATAATGAGTGATGCCACAATATCTGTTCCCAGAATCGTGGGATATTGGTTTGCGGATCAGCTATCATCAGGTAGAGAATGGAACAGAAGGATATCTGGCCGCTTCTTTCATTGTCCGCGCCGCCTCAATGAAAGGGACCAGCAATTACAGGAAAAATGTAAGGGTCATTCACTATCCAGAATTATGTCATCGTCCCGTTCACGTTTGTCTTACTCGTTCGCCTAAAGTAACGGAACTATGTCTGCAAGTCAAATAATTTGTGTTTTCATTTAATAAAACCCTTTGACATCCCTCTTTGAAATATACGTCAGAGTAATTTATATTCTAACTAATGAAGTATTAATTTATTACATTAAAGTTATGTTTTATTAGTCGACCCTATCATAAATATTAGCTGTTCATTTGTTTTATAATGAGGTGAAACAAAAAATACAATTAAAAATGATCCACCCGTTGACCATACGTGAATATTTCCGATGAATATACATTTCATAATATACATTTCATACTTAAGGTCACAGGTTACTAAAAGATGATCCTCGAATCTCGGCATTATTGGTGGTTGTTAGAGGAATCGTAAGCCTTTCAGTCATTCGTGAAGATCTAACACTAATTCAATTACATCATTGAAATCATTATCGAAATAACATAATTAACAGTAAGAAACCATAATGTAAATATTGTCTTATTTTTATGATAGTGAAAGAATATTTATAACCTTGAAAAAGTGTATATTTTGAATGAATGTATCATCTACCTGTGCACTTTTTTTTCCTAATTTATTTGAAGACCTTTCAAAATGTTAAGCTAAAAAAAAGCATTTCAGCATTGCGGAAACTTATGGATTTATTCGATTTACTTACAAATGCAAAGAAAAATTCTAATCTAAAGCTTTTGATTTATAAGTTTTAAAACTATTTCTAAACTACTTTCTTATTTTGAAGAGAAAAGATATGCCCAGGGCCGGGATACGAACCTGGGTCTCCCACGTTTCCGTGATGGTGCTCTACCAACTGAGCTATCCTGGTTCGTACCTCGGTCAGACAAACCCAATCTCTTCACTGATCCCATATCTCCGTGTTCTCGCAATTTGCGATGTATACAAGGGGAAGAATGTTCATTGAACATTACTTTCATTAGGATCTTGTTGACATACATCATTATATATTATAATAATTTATTTTATTTTATTTTTATATTAATTTTTATAATTTTAAATATTTTTTATTTTGAAGAGAAAAGATATACCCATGGCCGGGATATATTTTTATAAGGGGTCTATTTCTATACTACCTTTGAACTCGATGAAAGAAGTCTTATCTCACTTGATATTGATATGGATAAAATATTTCAGCTATCACTTCATTGTTATGAAAGATATAAGTAACAATTATACACAATCAGGAAAAATATCAATTCAGTGTTAAACCACTTAATCCCAACTAATCAGAGATTAGAGATAATATCTCAAGTAGTTAATTGCGATAATTTGTAAACCTATTAACTAGATTAACTATATCAATATAAAACGGACCTTATAGAGAGAGCCCCGAAAAATTAGACTTTATAAAAAAAAATATATATGAATTATTTTAAATAACAAAGATTAACGGTTTGGACTAACTACCTTTTTACTAATTATTACAACTGTTCATTATAATGTATTACAGTGGGTACTTTACTTTTTAGTAGAGATTCACATATATTATTCTTTAAGTAAATTGAAGTTCAGTTCACTACTTATTTTGTTTCCTCTAGGAAGCCTATTTAAATATGAGAATTGTTTTTAGATATTGAGTATTTTGCATTAAATAAAATAATAATTTTTTTTTATTTAAGTTTTTTTTTTTATATAAATGTCATTCATAGTAGAATATTTCCCTAATATTATGTCATTACATTCCTGAATTAACATTCCTAAATGGTATATAGGAATGAGACTTTTTTTCGATGCACACCATTTTCCGTTTAAATTCAAACAGTGCAATATTTTTTTGTGACAGCTTAAAGAAGTTGGAACAGTGGCTTTGTGATTTGCTAATTTTTAAATATATAGTTTTACTGATCAGGGTCACCTTTGGTCTAGTGGTTAGCATAACAACCTATTATGCCCAAGATTGCGGGTTCGCAACCCGGCAGGTGGACTTTAGATTTTTTAAAGGGAGCAAAATGCCGTTATTCGGAAGGGACGTAAAATGGTGGTCATAAGCCTGTGACAGGTATTCGTTAAGGATTCGTTATCTATTTTTACTTGGATAGGAAAAATTTAGGAACTCCTTTGTTGCATCGTCCAATTAGCCGTTGCAGCATAAAGTCAGCTGAATGAATAAACAATATTTAAAGAATAAATACTATTAAATATTAAATTAAACATTAAATATTAAAATATACATTAAATATTAAATTATTTAACTAAAAAAAGTCTTTGACATTCACCAGGATCATGTTCTACTCCACATATATAAGGTAAAATATTTTTTTTATTATATATATATATATATATATATATATATATATATATTTTTATATAATAAAGAGATAAGTGTAGTAATAATAACAATAATAGCTGACTCTTCTACCATGTAACTCGGCCTAAAGAGGCCTATTGTGCTCGAGTGCTGAAATTCCTATCGTAGGTCTAGGCTTCTGAGATATTTTAGGCAATCTTTAAATCTCACTTTTTGAAGTCCCTTGTGTCCTTCAGGGCCAAGGTCAAATGTTCCTCTTCCGACATAGAGCATTACATTCAAAGAGAACTTGCCAGGAGGTTTCGTCCTCCTCCGTAGACCATCTGCACCGAAGTTCTTATTCGAAGAACCCCTCAAATCTTCATTTCGTTCAATCGTATCAAAGACGCTTCTGTGTCCAAAGTCATTCGGGTTTTTTTAACACCTCCTATTTTCACTAACCTGTAGGCTGACTTCAATGGCACTACTTCAATTTGAATGTTAAGAGGAGTTAAATTAAGTATAATTTCAAGTGAGCGGTTGGGGTGGTTCACATGGCCCCAGTGATGCACCCAAGCCGATGCACCTTCTCTCACTTCAGAAGATATAAACGCAAGTTTTTTAAAGTATTAATTTAATTTTTATACTTTATTATTTTTTTTCATGAAGGGTCTGGGGTTCAGTACACGATAGATACTATACTGTTTCTTGGAAAAGGGTAGTGCATGAAGATGATTCGTCCTGGATCACGCTGAACTGTCGGAATTTCCCCCTTATTTTCGTAACCCACTTTGCAGAGACTAGGTGAGCCCCAGGAGAGTATATTTTATTATATATGTATTAATTTTTGGACAATAGATAAAACGTTACAAGGTTACCGCCGTAAAAAATATGGCTATGACACAGCTTCTATAAGGCTATAAATGGGAACGTAAACTTTAAGGAGAAATGAGCGAGTTGATTTATAACATCGTAAATTAGTAGTTGCTAATCGATATATGGCGCTGCGGATTCCGTTGCTAAGAGCTCATCCATCCATTACGATAACTCAGGCGAATTAAGGAGCGCAGTTATATGCAAAAATATGCACGAATAAATAAATACCAGCGCCATTAACATAAGGAACAGGGTGTTGAAAGAGAAGCGCCTACAATTTCTGAAGGAAGCGATTGAAATGGAAGTGAATTGATTATTTACATAATTGACATTAATTTTATAATCAGTATAATTATTTATATCGATTATTTCTGTATTATAAAGAAATTAGTTTTCATTCTGAATTTTAAAATACTTATATGACATGTTGATAAACAAAAAAACAAAAAATACTTCTATTATCCATACCTAATCCATATTAAGATTTTTTTTAAATCTTTAGAAATGAAATCTTAAGTAAAGTACATGAATTCTAGTCGCAATAAAAAACTGAAACAGTCAATTTTTTTTTATGATTATACATTTGTTTGGAGTAATGAGAAAATAGAACGAATGAAAGGCCTATATTTTAACTGTACCACTACAACCCGTAGGAGGTCTTGGGTTCACTACAAGTTAGTTGTTTGTTTGTTTTCTTGGGTTTAGGGGCGTAAAACATCTAGGTCATCAACGCCCGTTGGTTATTAAGTTATGGTAACTACAAGTTAGTAACTGTTCCATCTAGGACGTTCGTCCGAAATCACTCTCCACTATGTTTTCCCTGAATTAAGGGAACTCATTTTATAGAGGCTGAGTGAGCCCCCTGGAAGCTAGTTAGAACTCACAGGGTACAACCACCGCTGTTAACAGATTGAATAATTTATTCTCCACAGCTCGATTTGGACCCGGAACCTTCGGCATAGCAACTCAGCGCTCTATCCACCTCGTTCTAATAAAACAAGAAATTTTTATTTCTGTAAGGTCCACAACATTGACTTTTACAAGAACGCAGTAGTAGGATACAGTTTTAGATGGAAATCAAGGACTGGAAACTGGAAATATTTGCTATATTATTTAAATAACCAATCATACCATCTTGAACGCATAAGGACAATAAGGGACATTAAATAATCCTAATCCCCATATAAATGATAGTGGTAAGCATGAGTTACATTAACTGTTAATAAGAAAAAAAGAAATAATAGTAACTGCTAAAAAGAAAAAAAAATAAGAAACGTTTCACAAAATTAACGAAAATTAATTACATTATAATTATCCAAACGAATACGAGGATTTCCTAAACAGAGTAATTTACGACATAAGGGATAAACATTTCATGACTTAAATTCGCACTGGGCTGAATATGTTTGGAAACGGAATATCTCCTTATCACAACCATGCGGACGTATGTTCAATAAGTTCACAGACAACTGCTAAAATTCAGTCATATATTTTTTTTATGAGTGAATTGAAGCCTAGAAGCCTAATTTTTTTTAATTTTCATACAAAATTTGTTTAAAATGCATTTATGCAGTATATAATTCAAGAAATATCTGGAGGAATACAAAATACCCCCGGAATTCCCGGGGGACTAAGGAGTTAGAAAGACACCTTTGTAATAAAGTATGAAACACACCCTGATGGTTCTGGTGTTCTATTTTTAGTAATTATAAAAAAACAATAATTAATTAATAATCCATAATAATTATGATAAAAACAGCAATATAACATTAAATGGTTGGAGTAATTTATAAACGGTCTTATTAACTGGAATTATCTCTGGCCTTTCACTGGGTACTTTGTCTCTAAACTTGTCTTATTAATAGCTCTGATTATGTGAGATGACGAAAAAAAAATCTGACGGATTAACATACTTCCTTCAGGAAATAAATAGTCGTACTTAAGTAAGAATGTAATATTAAACGGTAGGATTAAACAAAAGAACTAAAACCGCAGGTTTTAAATACCGTAGAAGTATTTAGTTTCTAAAGTGAGACATAACTTCTGTATACTTTCATATCAACTCTGGATCATATTTTCTAGGCACTCATAGCATTATCATGACCCAAAACTAACAAATATACTAGCCATAAATGGTTCAGATTGTAGTATCTATAGTATTAAAAATTCATGTTAAAAGAATAAGAATATTGTAATTTAGAAACAGAAAACAATCTTTTGACAGGTAATACTACTGAACCTTCAACCTGCTTAAAAAGTCTCATTGAAAGGATGATGTTGAAGGCTACCTTGAATGATAACGCTACTAACAGTAGAGAATGGGGCTTGTGGATTTTCTGCCCAATCATTTCTTGGCTAGTTTGGTCAAGTACTTTATCTTTGTGTATGCAAGTATTTCTTAAATAGAATTGTACCTTATTACAACATTAAAATAGAATACCCTAATGCAATTTGTACAACTTCTTGGGTAGATTCGTATAAAATGTCGTATTTTTATTTATGCTGAAAGGCTGTAATTAGATATCATTAATTATTTTTTTAAATATTTATTATCGCTACGATTGAATATTGTTAAATATGCCGTCAAATATGACCATTGAAACACGGAATTTTGGTTTATTTTTTTTATGAGTTTAAACCAGGACACTCGGCAGCCCATATTGCAAGATACATGACCACAGCGTTTGGTGAAGGGAGTTTCAACTCAAGTTGGGAACAGTCATTTCGCCATTGGTTCGAGAAATTTTCAACAGATTAATTCATTTCTCCTTTCTGCTCTGAAGTGAAACCACCTCATCCATATCTTACTGCATGGATATTGACATAATATAACAAAAACTTATCAAAAAACAGTTTTAATTGGTTAATCGAAAGAGGCAGATATTCTTACAAGGACAACGACAGACCTCATGTTGTGGGAGAACCACCTTATTCGCCAAACATTACTTCTAACAGACAGACTCCCATCTCTTCAGAAAATTGGACAATTCTTTCGGGTAAAACTTTTGAAAAAGATTTCAATTCAAAAACGCATTTTCAGAATTTATATTATCACAAAAACCAGAATTTTTCAGGTCATTAATAGAAAATTTGATAACTCGTTGGCAAAAACGATCTCATAATATTATTTCCACATTCCTGAGTTTTATCAACTCTGCTAATTAATAATTATTAGTTTGTTAACGAAGTAAGGCACGATGTTCTTTATGAGTTAATAAATTGGGCCAATGATTAATGTTTTATATATTTAGATTTCTGGATATATTCGGTTCTTGATTAAAACGAATGAAGAGAGGCAGTGCCAAAGGCTCTATTAAAATCGCGATAATATTCAAGTGGTTAATGGCCGTGTTAATCGAGACCACTCAAAAAATAATCAGGCTCATCGAAAGGAGGAGCTATCATCGTGTGAGTAAATTGGCACTGTCAGAGGATAGAGAACCACAGCCTCCACAGGTTCAATATGGACCACTAGTTACAAATATATATTACGAACCAAAAGTTTGAATTTAAAAGAGCTATTATTATTAAGTATCTTTACTTTGGATTTCTCTACAATGTGGAATGTTGATTGTTTCCTCAGGAATCAAATGGCTTTTTTATTTTTCTGTCTATGAGTAGTATATCTGGTCTGTTGTGATCAGTCACTATAGCTTGTTGCCAATATAATTTGATGTCTGATTTTTCTAATATTGTTTGTGGCTGCTCTTTTGATATCGATATCGAAAAGTATCGAACGAGAAAAAAAACACATTTTTCATTTTCGATCTGATAAATTGCTCTAAAATTGATGAATATTATAGAATATATAATATAGAAATTCTTGAATCAGAATTCACTCTGTAAAGGGGAAGAACAACCCTGTCAAGAAGTCGAATATGCAATTATCTGAGTGATGTTCAAAAGTAACAAATTGTTAACTTTTTTTTAACTGGAAGTTTCAAAGTTAGACCATATTCGAGTGTTATATCTGATTCGAATAGCAGCAATGTCAAATTCGTTGCATGGGAAATTATTAAATACGTCAAGTTCACGTGTTTCCATTTTTATGCAAAACCGTCTTAACGATGTGTTTTAAAGCATAATTTCGATTATAACAAATTTAATAATTCGCGTTAAACATTATAGAAAAATAATCATAAATTCTAGATAATCAAAGTAACGAATGTGTCTTTTGACTAATTAAAATGCATTATTCGATTAAACTCGTGTGAATCATTTGCATCGACGATATGACTTTGTCGAATGTAAAAAAAAAATAACTTGTACCCATTGATTTGAGAAATATATTTGACGCTCAATAGACTAAAAGAGCATGAACACCCAAACAGTATCAAACGTTAATACAGTAGCTAATAGCTCTATGATCTATTTCGGATCCACAACACCAAACCCGGACGAATTTAGCAGCGATGCCTGTTTGCTAGTGTAGAAGAAAAATCATTTATTTTCAAAAAATATTTTAGTATAACTATGCTATTTAGTATAAAATATATCATTGATATATAAACAAATAAAGACGGAGAATGAATGCGAAAAAGTATCACTTCTCGAAGGGTGTAAACTAAAGAAATATGTTTAACATGACTCCGCGATTTTTATGACTAATTATATGTAAGCTCAAATATTCTCAGAGAAACTGCTTTATCACTACTTACTGTTATCTCTCAGCATGACTGGGAACGATTGCCACAGCTCAAACAATACTGTACTGAATGGGTTCGTAATATAAGAGCAAAATTATACATACAGTTCAATAATATTGCGAAACTATAAGTAAATCAGTAAAAAGTGAAATAAAAATTCAAAAACAGTTGTAATTTATAAGAAATTTACTTTACAATATTGATGATTAAATTTTTTTTTAGTGGATCTTCTTCACCAATCCTCCAGGTTTCGAATTTTACAGATCGGATCACTCAAAAGGCGTTGGTATTTGCGTTGAGAATGTTGACATGGCATAATTTTATAGAAATAGATCAAAAATTTGGAGAACTATTTAACGACTTTGTTACAATCATTATCGTTTTTTTTTTAATAATGAAGATAATGATGGTTCATCTTAAAAAAATGCTAAGATTTTATCCAGGGGGTGTTTAAAGACTATCATTTAATTTAAGCAATCTATGACTTAAGTAACATTATTAACATTGATAATTCCATTTTCGTGGTATTCTTGTTAATGATAGTTGGTGATCTACTAGCATTACTGATAAATTCGATCAAAAGACACTAAGTCCAGGCAAAGAATTTCGTTCGACAATGAGTTTATAATAACCTATGTATAATTAATAACCAAAGTACAACCAAAAAAGGCATCCATTACAGTGATATTAAATACATAAACATATCTGCAGCCCAGGTTAAGACGATTATTTCTTCCAAAATTATTTAATTGTAATGAGGGAAACGTAATTGTCATTCGCTTAGCATTTGGCTTAAATCTTAGTAATTATTTCTGTTATAACTCCATTTCAAGCTGAGGTCAGACTTAAGCACTTATGCACAATGAGAATGCCACGATTTCGCTTTCCTCAGTTCGACTACTGCATTTAGGAAAAAATTCGAATCAACTACTTATTCACCTCGGCTTCAGAATGCTAATATTTATATGCTAAGCTGGATGAAAAAATAAATTAGTCTATACATATCTATATAGTGGAAGAAATCGGAACCGAAGACTGAAACTGATTTCTACGCGACCTTTATTTCCAATAAAACGCCTGTAAGAAAGATGAGGAGGATTATCGTGGAACAATAATTTATTTACCAATGTTGAATAGTTCCTCTGCAATCAATTTTAATAACTTAATGACCCTACTTTAGCTTTTGTGTTTCACTGTTGCGAATTCAGGAAAAAAGTCTTATTTGCTTATAATTATTTTACATCTCATTCATTTTCGGAGCAGCAGACGCTCAAAGTAGTACTTGGCCAGTTCAACCGCTCTTACCCAGTCTTCCCTTTCGTTAGGACGTCGGATGAATATAAAGTCTTCAGAGTATCCTGTCCTCCTCCAAATCCTGAATCCGTCCCCCAGCCATTTGATCCGTTATACCCTTGCAAATGGTATAACGGATATCCTTAGGTCATATCAAGTGTGTAATGCTCCCAAATTCTTCCTCTACGAAAATAGAGAAGATAATGAATAAATTACTCTGATCAATTGTTATTGCTTAAAAATCATAGGTTATTCCATTTGAAAAAAAAAATCAAAATTACGCTTTCCCTACGAATTGAACCTTCGAGACCACCTCAGGATTTATGATAGATTATTCTCTAAACACCCTCATCTTACAAATTTATCGAACAACTGCCGATGCTGTCATGTAAATCGTTAATGATGATGGATACACGGCCGGGACAATGATAAATTGCACCATCAACCCTTAAGAAATTGACCAATCAACTACTTAGCCAGCCCACATAGCCGTGGGGGACGTAATAAAGTCACGTCACGGATTTATAGTGGTCTCCAGTTACAAAACTGTTTCGAAATTCATGGCTCGGCGGCTTCTGTGTCTCAATCCGGGAACCCAAAATATTATGGACAATCATAAGTATAGGCTTGGTCGCTCATTTGTGTCACAAAACAAAAAATATTAAAATAATGAATCTCTTTTTTTCAAAGATCAGGACGCAAGCAGAAAGTAAAAGTGTACGTTAGTATCAATCGAGCGAAACGTGTCAACCCGTATAGAAATACTTGTAATAATATACATATGCTTTTCTTTTTTTTTTTATTTGAACTTAATAGCTGTACCTCTACAACGCATGGATTTTCTTAGATTCACTACTGTTTCTTGGACAACGGCTATGCAAGGAGGTGACATTTTAAATCACGCTCAACCACATTTGGGTGCACACTTCGTAGAAGAGGTCTTCACGCAAGGGATATCAGTATCTGGGCTGGGATAACCTTAGGAATGTTTTGGAGCATCATGTTTCTAATACCAGGCACAGCACTAGTAATGAGCGATATATAACACGGTTATAACCTCCAATAATTTTGTTATTAACTAGTTTATTAATTTTGTTTATAATTATTTTGTTGGTGTTAATATATTTATTTTCGACAATTAGTTAAAATCGTATCAAGTTTCGTAACTTTTAGTTATTTAATTTATTTGTATTATGTTTTTGTCTCTTTTAATTACTTCATGATTCGTATTACTATGTAGCTTTCTGGTCAGATGTATATTATGTTTATTTTTTTTGTTCATGATTTGTATTCTAAAGGGACTTGGTCCCAGAATGATATTATATTATATTATAATACTACAAATGCAAGGTTCAAACCCGGCAGTGGCAGATTTCATTAAATCTGTTAACAGCCCGGGTGGATTTTTTGGGATCTGGGGCACTCTTGAGGTTCATCCAGCCTCTATAAAACGAGTAATCAAACCAGGGAGAAAAATGTGGAGGTTGAGCGTGATCTTAGACAAATCACAGTTACCTGACTTATTTAGGACTTACTGAACTCAAGGCCCTTCATGGGTAGTAGTAGTACAGTTTTTTTTTTTTTTGACAAGTCGAATTTATGTGAATCAAATCCGATTCATCGATCAAATCCGTCGAATTGAACCAATACTCCATGAAATAGGCCGGCCCATTAGAATTGTTGTCAGATTGGCAGTTATAGAGGAACATACTAAATGATGTCGTCATGTCTGATATCGTTTTCAGTGAGTCCAGAATGTTACTCTAGTTTGCAAGAAGCTACTTATCTTCTTCCCACGGGGATGGGCACAACCCGTTCCATCCCAGAGCTGGAATGTGCAAACTGATTCATAAGCAGCGACACTTCAGAGAACAAGCTACAGGACCCGTGAATTCTGAAACTCGCGGACCGCTTTAATGTTTCGCTCGAATTCTCGAAGCGACATTAAACAAAAATGCAAAAGAGAAAAATCTTCTAGCCTGGAAATGTTTCGGAGCAAAGGTTGGCGTGACAGGAGGGGGTTACACTTGTAGACTTCTTCCTGAGCAAGGACCTCGTTCCTTTTGCATTCCCTGCGCTCCTGGATGTAGGCCTGAGGAAGGTCCCTTCTAAATTTGGAGATGGCCAGGATTCCTTGTTCGTCTTATATGGCAGCGGACTGTGTCAGAGCCTATCCGGGTAGGAGGTCCTCCGGCTTTGATCAGGCTGTCGGAGAGGGAGGGATCCTAGGTGCCAATACCATCGCTCACTACAACATCCTCCGGATCCAATTAACTATCTTGGACAAATAATCTCCTATCCGCATAGGAGCCACTTATCTTAGAAAACGTCCCAATAAATTTTAATAGCTGTAACGCTTCTACTTAGAACACTCAATACATGATACTGATTAATTAAACTTATAAATTATTCAAAATGGGTGCCCAAAACCGGAGGGAAAATCAGGCTATTAGCCGGATCTAGGACAAACACCTCCGATCACAGCTATTGTCCAAGAAACAGTAAACGTAACCACGTACTGGAACTCAAGACCTTTCATGGGTCGTCGAAGTACAGGTTGTTTTTCTTAAAAAAAAAAATAAATACATATATTGCAAACGTATATACAATTGCAAATTATGCAATATATATTGGAATCTATATTGCATATTTATATAAGACAGGTTGACATGTTTCGCTCCAATGAAACTTTTTCTTTTTATTCAGCTATGAAAAAATAGGTTCTTTATTTATTGTTATTGGCCAAAAAACCTAAGTCCCTACCACCTACTAAACCCAAGACCCTCCATGAGTTTTAGTGGTATAGCTCTTTTTTGTCTTTAACATATCAGTAGCTAATTTATAGTTTCAATTATATAGATCCGTTAACATCAGGTATTTCTTTATAATCTATACGCATATTTATAATCTCTGAAGCATAATCCTTGTAAGTATGTAATTGCAAGAAGGGCTCAAACACAATGACTAAAAAAAACAAACAAGTAATGTCTTTAAACACCAAGATTGTAATATCTCGTAATATATAACAATGATTTAGGATCACTTCTCGAGCCGCCAATTATGGTTTGATTTTATTCTCTACAGAGTTCTGTGACACTACCTGAGTTGTAGTGATACAGGTAAAAAAATAAATAAAAAAGTAGAAAAAATAATGTGTATCCCCCGTAATCATTTCAAACCGAAATTCTCGAAACTTCCGATTATATAAATTAACTAATTATTTATAATTATCTTAATTATTTAATTACATTGTTTTTCCGTAACTGATATTTATTTCCTTCAGAAATTCCAATCTCCACAAATAATCTTTATCTCGAGTATCGGAAAGTTCTACATGTAAAAACTAGTTATTAAATAATAATTAACCTTTTATTAGAAACTCAATAATTCTGATAATCATACAAAAGTAAATTAAAATTATATATTTAGTTAAGTAAGGTAAAACATGTTTATTGGTATTAGGTTGATTCCATTCTAACAGTGTTTATTATGTTGTTTGCTCTCACAGCAGGTATTGATTTATCTACATAGGTTATCCGTTTATAAATTTTTGGAATAATAGGATCGTCATAATGACCCATCCCACATTAGGAGCATTCAGGAAACCTCAAAACACCTATTTATATTGAAAACTATAATTAGTTATTTTTCACGATCGCAAAGCTTCCTTTATTTATTGATAGGTAGGTAAGTGAGAGTAATAATACGGCAACAGTTTAGGAATCACAGCCCTATTCCTAAGCAGTAAGGTAGTGCAATAATAATAATAACCATCACAGACAGCGGTGGTAAAGGGAGGTGATTTTTCCTAAATGGGAAAAAAATGGGACTGGGTGAGCCCCAGGAGAGTCCTAGATCTTATATGATCCATCATAGGCCGCTTAAAAGTCTACCAGTGAGTGGGATTTGAATCCAGGACTTTCAGGATGGCAACTCAGCGCTCTATCACTTAGCCGTTCTGCTCCAATCGACATTTATAATAGACATATCGTCCCTGCCATCGCAAAATATCTAATGTAAAAAAAACACAGTTTTTCGTTTTCGACATATAGCAGTTACTTTAGGATTGATAATTGATATAAAATTCATATAGATGGATCTATCAGTCACAAAAAAAATGTGAAACGAATGTCATTGGTTTGACTAAAGGCATTAATTTTTATTAAACATTGAAACTGCTTTTGTTTAATTATCCTCAAAAGTACCGATTTTCACATTCGATAGTTGGAAAAGGCAGGGACGACAGAATCGCGTGCCCTTTATATTGCAGCGTACATTATGAAGCAATGAGCGCAAAATTCAGTAACTAATTCATCTTGTACAGCTGAGTACAGGATGAACAGAAGGGTACAAATGTGTGAAATGCGGAAGGGATTTCAGAAGGTCGGTTAGGTCTTGCGGTAGCCGAGAGCATACAGGGCCCGCACTACCTATCTGCTAGGCACCGCTGCAGTACTACAATGCATTGTGTATCAGTACTTCCTAGGGTTGAAAAGGTACCTACTATCCCTAAGTATCGGGAATAAAAAATAAATAGCATTCTCGTACGGTTATTAAGGAAGGTTAAAAAACTGAAGATTAATTATAAAATTCTTATTCTCCATGTGATATACAAACATTTAGAATTTTAAATATTTTTTTTGAAGCATTTTTATTAAAATAACTATGATATCATTATAATTAGATTTCATTGATAAGGCGATTTTTAAGTAAATAGTCAAGTATATATACTAATAAGTAATTAAATAATACTTTTATTTTTATATTTTTTATATTTAATTTTAGCACTCAACAGTTAAAATTCTTGTTAATGTATAATCCAAACAAATGAAAAAAGAAATAATAAAATATTCTATGGAGAAAATGCTTTATTTATCGGTCATCTGAAAAATTTTTATTTATGTAAGAACCGTCTGGCAAAAGAAATTCTTCAAGTTACTTGCAAAGAAAAACAGTATACATAGGTGATGCCTTACCGTTTCTATTGTTTTTTACGACAGCAGGACTTTCTAAGATAGCTGTTAGGGAAGATAGGCTATATAGAGGCAGGGATAGCCTCACAACCTCACAGCCTAGAACCGCCTCGTAACTATGTCTAATGCCTGGACCTGCGTCGAACCACGCTCAGCGGGGAACGGATTCCAAACTGACGGATCTTTTATTATCTCTCAATTAGCTGGTCGTAAAGGAGTTTATAAGTCGGCCACCCAGATTACAGTCATCACCTACGTGGAATTAAAATTTATAATGTCTAAGAGGTCAGATATAACCACAATGGAATCTGGGCACAACCTTCTATCTCAGAAAAAAGTCATTTAGGTAAACGTACTAATTCATTTAAAAAAATTATAACCTTATAAAAGGAAAATAGTTCTAGCTCATATATCTGAATATATTTCATCAATTTATAATGGAGGATTTTTATGGATTTTACAGTCCTAGCGGAGGAAGTATCGTGTGTCCAAAAATATATTGTTAAAAAAAAGCATGATTTTTTTATTAAAATTAACAAATGTAATATAAGAATACAACAAGTTAATATTATGAATGATACTTAATACATAGTGACATGAATAAGGGCAAATATAGAAACTCCCCACTGGAAGTACTCAACTTAATCAAATGGTAGTACTAAGAACACTAGGGGGGGGGGTGGCAATGTTCTTTTCAGACGTCTCAAAGGATTATCAGAAATGAAGAAGTAGCTTAGGTTTGAAATAGGTTTGAAACTAGTGGGATCACAAGATAAGATCAATATTTAATATTTAATATATTTATTGGACTAAATTAACAAGCATACCATACATTTTTTATTTCGATATATGTATTATATATCAATTAATTAGCAAAGGAAGTATTGTTTGTCCAAAATTGTTTTGTTAAAAAAAAGAAACGCATGATCGAAATTTGAAAATTTTATTTTAATGAATTTGATATAAACCATTGAAAAAAGTGCGAAATTAATTTTCTGCTATGAAAAATTGGCTAAGTGTAATACTAGTTGATTTGATAAGAATTGATACTAGTTTTCTCTACATCTCAACCCGTTATGCTGTTCAGTTTAAAATTTACATAAATTGTTTAATTGTTTGCTTTGAAATATGTACGTATATATTATATTAAATATACTAATTTATTATAAACTATTAGACTCAAACTTTAATTCAACCACAATACCGTTTCATATTATTTTTTATAGCATTCTGTAAAATGAATGTCATAAAGAAGATCGTCTTAACGCTATTGAAGAGCTAAAGGTTATAATAAACCTGAACAAAAACTCTGATTTTAGTGTAATACTTTCACTTTTATAACTTGAAAATTGGACACATAAATTTTAATAATCGCTCAAATGATTAAACAATTTACACAAATTTATTGTATAATATATTATTAAATACTATTTAACATCTAATAGTTTAAGAGAAAATATAAAAAATAGAAAAACGAAATGGGTAAATAATTCGATTCTATGAAAAGTAAAATTATGTTCCGTCTGGAAAAACTATGTTTTTTTTATTTTAATGTGAATTCTTAAAATATCAGCAGATAATAATAATAATAATCTTGAGAAGCAATATTATAAAACTACTTATTAATCCAATGCAACCCTTTGAGATGGCATCAAGGAAGGCAGTGTTGAGCCCGCATCTTAGGGTCAGGAGTCACACCCAAGGCCAAAATGATAAAAAGAATCCAACTGACGTTACGATTGATAAAAAAGTATATTATTCACTCAGGATCACTATCAGGGAAAAAGAAAACTTTGGAAGAACAATGTAATCATTCAAGAAAATATTATTGAACACGCAAGGAGAATAATTTAATACCTAACTTAATTACCCGACAATTGGTTAAATAAGGGGAGAAAATTCTATCAAATCGTATTAGAAACGTTTAGTTCGGCGACATCTCAAAAAGGAAAAAGCCATTTTGTAACTAATAAGACTGTTCAAAGAAAGTGAAAGTTTCATACAAGTTTAGATTTTCTTAAAAAAAAAAACCAAACCAATGAAGTCGAACGGAAATGGAATGATTTATAAATATGACATCTACGATTACCATGTTAAGGAAAATATTTTCGGTCACAATTAATATATCAGCAACGGTGCTTTACTTATAGCATAGAAATATTTATATTTATCATCGTCTAGCAAAAATATCAGACACATTTAAAGGGTAGATAATATCAAATTTAGCAGGTATATGATTTTAGTTTTAATCTGAAAACACATAACTTTTATTTACATTGATTATAAAAATAATTATTTTTTGTTTAACCAATGAATTCGGTATAAAAACAATATGGGTTTGATTTATGTAGCGGCTAAACGTCGTTACATTTTTCTAATTGTCAGTATAATCATTAGATAAGTCGAATAATATATAAATATATATATATATATATATTATCTCACGATAATGTTGAATAAATTCAATATTCAAAACTTCGAATAAAAATGTAACAAAGAAAGAATAATATAACATAAATACTTAGTACAGAAGTAATCTTAATAATAGATTTTTTTTTTTAATAATCGGAACATAAGATGTTGGCAGTACAAAATACATTATTTACTTTAATTTTTAGGATCAGAACAAATCTATAATTATTATTATATGTGCCAATACATTATTTTGTAAATAAACCACAGATTATGAAAAATCATAATTTAACACTCTTTCAAAAATATTGTTTTAAAATTCAAACCCAGATCTTTTCCATAGACTGAGAATTTAACATTGTACTAGTATTTTTAATTATCAATTTAAACAACTCATATATAGTACTATATCTAGGAATTTAAACTTCTAATCATTTAAAGAGCTCTAAATACGTGACGTAAAAGTAACAAAAAATTATAAGTAAAATTATTATTTTTCATATTTACGAAAATTATTATTAAAAATAATTTATAAAATTTTTAATTACAGTTCGACTTAATTCCTTAGTTTATAGTTTAGATAAAATCAAAACTTATATGAAACTTTCTCTTTCTTTGAACGATTACCTTAATTATATTATTATTTAAAAAATGCCTCTTTTACTTCCTTAATGCCGTAAAACTAAAAAATTGTAATTAATGTGACTACAATTTTTTACTAATTTTCACGTACCGTTAAAAAACACACACACCTTTTCATCCACGCGTAATTAAAACATACATAACACGACCTTAACATTTCTAGAACAGTAAAAAAAAAATTTCAAATTTACGATATGTACATAATAAAAAAAAAAATACAGCCAGGCGCCAACTCCTGGTTATATTATAGTTCATTAGACCCGCGAAAAATGATAAAATAACCTAAGAAGAAGAAAACAATGAATGAAAACGAAATTTTTATTATTTTATTAAGAAGTTATTTATTTACAAGGAGGAAATATTTAAAACGCTTTTAATAAATTGAAATTTATAAATTAACATGTTTTATTTCTATTTTACCAAGGTAGTAAGGAATGAACTCATGTACACATAAGCCGACTAATATTGAAAAAAAACTATAATTTTATTTATTTAAATTGAGAAAATATGAAAGAAATTGTAATTAATAAATAAAATAAATATATTTTCAGATGAAAACAAAAATCTGTGCTTTAAACATGTCTTTTATTTTTGCTATACCATGAAAAATATATATATTTTTGACGGTGATGATTTTTGAAATTTAATTTAATGAAAAGTTATTCACACTAAGATTGTAGTCCTTAATACGATATTTATCAAGATTTCAATGATACATAAAAATCTTTCCTAGTAAAATGCCCCTACAGCTACAAGAAAAGAACAAACTTTAATAATTAATAATGTAATAATTAGATTAATTAATAATACAAATTTGAACGTAAAACTGAAGAGAAACCATTTAAGAGATGATAAACAACGAGAATACGACAACAATGTTTCTGTAGAACTAAAATATTCACGAGGATGATCGCACAAATATTTGAGTAACGTTATCGGGCAGGTGTTTCGTAATCTCTTGAGGACGCGAGGTCAAACGAGGCGCCTCGGAAAGATGCTCTATATCACTAATTAAATTCACTAAAATAGTATAAAAATAATAATCTGAGGACTATTTAAAACTTTAAATATTAAGAAAAACACCGATTAATTCTGAATTTGGTATTTAAAGTTAAAATAATTAATGAGGATGACTGATAAGTTAAAATCTTTCTGTTAGGCTACCTCGACCTTGATAGTCGACTCCAAGGGCATTTCTTTTTTTTTTTTATTAAAACCAAAAACGGTCTCCGAGAGCGAAGAAACTGGGCTAGAACAGGGCGCGATGTTTATAACCGCATACAAAGCATTGACACTGTTGTTATCTTTATGGCCCAAGCTTTCTATATGCACAGGAGTCTTTTATGCAATTTATAATGAAAACTCACGTATTCAATAATCGCGTTAGGGAATTTCGTGAGTATTCGACCAGACGAAGGACTACGAATCCTGGAGCCTCCTGATACAAAAAAAATGAGGAAAGTTTCGGCATACAAATGTTTCAATTTTCGTGATTCCTCGCTCCATTGAATACACTTTATGGCCACTATTTTGTGGTTTCCGTTACGTCGGTTTGTATTTTATGGCGATGGCTGACGTCCGAAAAGAAAAAATAAAGGAATAAATAAAAAAAATTCAAAAACTTGGAATACCTTCAATTTTTGAATCTTGTGGTTAGCATAACAACCTACAATGCCAAAGATTCACAGCCCAGCGTGTGGCCAAAATTTTTTAAAGGGGCTAAAAAATCCTTAATTATGCCATGCTTCGGAAGGGACATAAAATGGGGGTCCCGAGGCTGAACGATGTCATGCACTCATTAAAGATACCCTACCTTAAAAATACCTGGATAGCCAAAATTTAGGAATCCTACATCTATCTATTTATTACATGAGTTTTGAAGATTGTCGCTTCGCCTTAACTTAACAAGTTTTAACTTTTTATTCGTTTCCTCTTCAATATTCCCAAAAACAAAAATAATTTCATCACTGACTGAGCATAGTTACTATTACTGACTGTCTGTAGACTTAAGAACCGACTTACACGAACTGTATCTTCAACTATACTTCTAAATGTCCGTTGAAACGTTCATTCGTTGATGAAATTATTAATATACACATTCCCCACAACAGCATTTTTTTTTCATTTTAAGAGTCACAATTATTTTTATTTTCCAAATTATTAAAAAGGAAACCTATGAAAAGTTGTAACTTGTTGCGACTCAACTAGAAGCGACAGCCTGCGGAACTGATGCCAAATAGGGATTTTTAATATGAAAAAAACACACAGTGTAATTATGGGAAATGTGTATATTTCGGGCATCAAGAAATGAACGTTCCGACTAACATTTCGATGTGTAGACGAAGATATAACCTAAACAATGTGTGGAAAAAGGTCCTTTAATCTATAGTCAGTAGTAGTTAGAACATACAGTTAGTAATAAAATCATTTTTATTTTCGAGGAAGAACGAAAAGTCAAAACCTCCTGTGACTCAAAGCGAAAACCTTGAGAATCAATACCTTATTTTTAATTAGATCACCGAGTTAAAATACTGAGATTGACTTAGGTTAGAGAGAATTAGGTTAATTTCGCCGATAATTTAAAAAGATACTTTCGATACTGCTAATGAACCGTTAATGTCACCGCCCTTTCGGAATGTCGGAGAAATATGTACGTATATCGTAACAAAACCGAGGTTCAAACTGGTTGCTGCCGTTATACCATTTATAGCAGGCCCGCCGAGTGACGAACCCATCTCTGTCAGCCCGCCAATTGTTTCCAATACATATTATAAACAATTTTATAATATAATAAACAATGTTGTATATAGATATATTTGAAATACAACAACAATACTACTAGAAATGTGGATACACGGAAGAAGAATGCACGGAATTCCTCGAAACAATCCTTCTCAACTGACAGTAGAATGTGGATTCGATTCCGGTTCTCATCCGAATCAAAGGAGAGAAAAGTGAAAATATATTAAAATCGTTAGTACTAATAGAAACCAACAAATCTGTTTGGAAAGAAACAACACCATTCATTTTTTGTTATAAAAAGATTTTTTTTTTTGGAAGATCCATAAAGACATAACAAGATCAGGGTCAATTCTAGATCCTATTTGATTTTATAAAACTATATCCTATATGTATTCCAAAATGCCTAAATTTCTTTCCGTTTAAAATTTACTTTTTTAAAAAATAACCTATATAAAACTTTCAATTTCATTATTTCCCATGAAATTCTGTCTAAAAATGGGATTAAAAATTATGAATGGGATAGTGAAAGATATTAAGTTCGTGTACTTAGGAATACGACGAAGTACAATTTTACGGTTATTATTTATCAAAATATAGTGAGATATCAGTCTCCAAGTAAATTTTTACTCTTCTTCTGTTCCTAATTTAATATTCTCAAAACGAAAATAATTCTGAGTTTTATTATGAAAAAAATAATGTAATTATGGGAAATGTGCATATTTCAGTAAACATCTTTTAATATGAAGAAATTAACCTTTAAACTAACATTTGGAAGTATAGGTGATGAAAATATATTTGTTGTATCGTTCATTTTTTTATTAAATTTATACCGAAATATACACATTTCCGTAACTATGCTCTTATTTTCCATACTAAGCCTCGGGCTAATTTGTATTTTCGAGAAAATTAAAAAAGGAAACGAAAAACTAAAAGTCGTTGTGACTTGACTCGAAGCAACAACCTACGGAACTGATAGCGACAGTGGATTATGAGTATGTGTGAATCGGTTCATTAATCTATAGTCAGTAATAGTTACATTGTACAGACAGTAATCTACTTTTCAAGAATATTAAAAAGGAGAAGAATGGAAAGTTAAAAATCGTTATGGAAGCGACAACCTGCGGAATTTATACTGCGAATATTGGAAAAGTGAATTTTAGTTTAGTTAAAAAAAAATACTGTAATTACGGAAATTAAGCGACTCAACTAACATTTCCAAAATAGATGATATATCCCAAACAGTCTATATAGATCGGTTCTCTTTTATTTTATTTTTATAGTCAGAAGCAGTTACTTTATACAGTCAGTATATTGAATTTTATTTTATTTTTACTTTTGGTATGAAAAGTGTGAGAGTAATTGTGGGAACCCTAATGTATTTCGGTAATCATTCATCAAGAGATAATCCACTATAACAACGTTACAACTAGCGTTTAAAGTATATATGACGATATAGCCAAATGAGTATGTGTGAGTCGGTTCATTAATCTATAGTCAGTAATAGTTACATTGTACAGACAGTAATCAAATTTTCAAGAATATTAAAAAAGGGAAGAATGGAAAGTTAAAAATCGTTGTGGAAGCGACAATCTGCGGAATCTATATTGCGAATAGTAATATTGGAAAAGTGAATTTTAGTTTGAAAAA
Organism: Arma custos; assembly: GCA_037127475.1. NCBI lineage: Eukaryota > Metazoa > Arthropoda > Insecta > Hemiptera > Pentatomidae > Arma > Arma custos. Next base: position 90,583,632 of record CM073759.1, read on the forward strand.
AAATACTGTAATTACGGAAATTAAGCGATTCAACTAACATTTCCAAAATAGATGATATACAGTCATCATGCAGTTACATTATACAGTCAGTATATTGAATTTTATTTTCGAGAACATTAAAAAGGGAAAAAAAGAAAAGTCAAAACTCATTGCCACTTAAATTGAGGGGACAGTCTGCGGAACTGATGTAATTGTGGAATAGTGAGTTTTAGTATGAAAAAATTAGTGTAATTATGGGAAACTTGAATATTACCGTAATCATTTCATCAATAACATTCCAACTAACATTTCGAAGTATAGATGATGACTTGACCTAAACATTATGTGCAAATCGGTTCTACGGTTCAATACAATCTGTAATAAAATTATTAATGTAAAAAAGGGAGCGAATGTATATTTAAAATTTATTCTCACCTAACTAGAGGCGAAACTGATACTAGTAGGGGGTCTTCCTTTTTTCAGTAGAAATGATCTGAAATAGATTTTCTACAAATTGCGAATCATTTTTTTGCAAATATACAAATAAGAAAAAAACTTATTTTGATATATTTGTGTACCTACGAAAGACTTCGATGATTTTTTTTTTTATTATTTTTGTTACAGGTACGGATTTCGAGGGAACTTGACAAGCTTTCGGAGACTTAGTAGACTTGTTGTAATTAGATGATTAGGGGTACTCACTTTCTGGAGAGGACTCCTCCTGGGTGCCGACGACCCTGCCATCGTGGGCGAGGCGGAGGTAGAAGTTGCTGACGACCATGCGGATCTTGCGGCTGGAGCCTGCGATGTGGCTGAGACGGGGCTGTGCTGCGAGGCACGCGGTGAGGCAGAGCATCAGAGCTAGCCGCATGAGGAGACGACCAACACACTCGACATGCCGCCGGCACACTGCCCTTCCCCTCCACCGCCGTCCTCCTCTAGTCCAAGGGGGGAGGGAGGGGGTGCTCTCAGGATAATGTTTAAACTATTTCCTCGAATCCTCATTAAATATTTAATGAAGTGCGGTTCATGTCATACATAAAGCATTAGGATGAACGTGTGAATATATTACATTATTGTATATCTTATTACTACTATTATCTCCCGATTAGTAAAACCCATCTTTTAATATTGGGCGTATAATGTTAAAATATAGTTACTGATTTACTAAAATAATAATATTTTTCTTGAATAATAATATTTTACCTTACATAAATATACGAGGTGTCCCACTCAAGTGGATCAAACGTTTTTACTTTTAAACGAAACAAAATTCAGAAAAACGGTTCAGGTAAAAATTGTAGTTATTAAGGCCTAGTTTGAAGAAATGAAAAAAAGAATTTGTTTTTTCATTTTAAATGGTCAATATCGACCTTCAAAAAATGTAGTTTCTTCTTGACCCCTATTTAATTTTAGTTTTCTGAAATGTACAATCCAAAACATGGAAAAAATGTATGTAACATTTTTTTCTATCTTTCATAGCTTAAGTAGGAAAAGCATTCAAAGTTGACTACTTTAGTATACCCCCTTTACGAGGAAAAGTAATGTAGCATTAAGTTATTTTATTTAAGAGTTTTTAGTCGAAATAACTTACTAATCAAGGTATTTTGAATCTTTCAGAAAATGTCTGGACATTTAAAAACCTTCTATGAAGACATTAGTTAGTTAGTTAATTTAACGTCACTTTATGCTGCTATGGCTAATAGGACAGTAGGAGCCCTAAATTTTTCCTATCCAGGTTTAATTAGGATCAGGGATTTTTAACGAGTACCTGACATCGTAGAGGTTCGGGACCCCCCCGTTTAACGTCCCTTCCGAAGGACGGCATAACTAAGGATTTTTTACTCCCTTAAAAAAATCCTATGGCCACATGCCGGGCTACGAACAGGCGATCTTGGGCTTTCTGTGAAGACAGCATAATGAAGTAGCGAGCATCAGATACTTCTTCTGCTTGACCTATGAAAGATAGAAAATAATGTTACATAAATTTTTTCCATGTTTTGTATTGTACATTGACGTTAAATTAACTAACTAACTAATGTCTTCATAGAAGGTTTTTAAATATCCGGACATTTTCTGAAAGATTCAAAATACCTTGATTAGTAAGTTATTTCAACTAAAAACTCTTAAATAAAATAACTTAATGCTACATTACTTTTCCTCGTAAAGGGGGTATACTAAAGTAGTCAACTTTGAATGCTTTTCCTACTTAAGCTATGAAAGATAGAAAAAAATGTTACATACATTTTTTCCATGTTTTGGATTGTACATTTCAGAAAAATGAAAATAAATGGGGGTCAAGAGGAAACTACATTTTTTGAAGGTCGATACCGACCACTTAAAGTGAAAAACCAAAAAATGTTTTTTTATTTCTTCAAACTAGCCCTGAATAACTACAACTTTTACCTGAATCGTTTTTCTGAATTTTGTTTCATTTAAAAGTTAAAAACGTTTGATCCGCTTGAAATGGGACAGCCTATATATATGGGGAAGAAAATGGTCCGGGCGGAGGTAAAAAATATTCTCTTTAATGGAAGAACTGTTTATTGTTTCTCCCTATTTAAGAGAATCTTTCTTGCCCTCTCCCGGTCTAGTTTCTTCCTCTAAAATAATAATAGATTACAAATTACAGATATACAATATATACAAATATATAGCGGACCCGACAGACATCCTTTTCAAATATTTCAAAATTATTAATAATTTTATATTAATATTATTTAGTTTAGACGATATATTTTTAAAAAATATATTGTAATTATTTGGACTGTTTTAAGTACCGCCGTCCTCCAAAGTACTCAAACAATATTTTTTATAACTCCATTCATAATTTTAAATTCATATTTTTAGACTGAATTGCAGGTAAAATAGGTACTGATCTAAACATATAAAATGCTTTGTCCTGAATGACTGACGGATCAACGCACAGCCTAAATCGCAGATTTTAGAGACCTGAAACTTGGAGGGTGTGTTCTATGTGTGACGTAGGCATCCGATAAAAAAGGATTTTTCCGAAATTCTAACCCTAAGGGAGTGAAAAAGGGGGGGGGGAGTTTTTATGCTTGCTCATGTCTTTCTTACTCGCAAAATCTGCCTATTTTCGCTGAACAAAATAAATGAAGTAACATCGTTCACTTTTCTCCAAATAAAAGAAAAAGGACACTGTAAGCCCCATCACCGGAAAAATATAAAGTTAATAAATAAATTAGAAACTTCCATTTTTTCATCCTCCTCTTAAAATGTACACCGTACTGTACAAGAGGTCCTCTCCATCCTGTCTTAATCCTACTTAGAAACCTTCAAATCCAAATGGGCTAAGAAAAAATAAATAAATAAACAAAAAATTAAGTTCACTTCTCGCTGCTACCGTACGACAAGTGAAACCATTATACTAATTAATTCTTTTCAATAAATTCCATAACATTACATACTAATCCTTTACTGACAGTAAATTTCTGTCCGTCCCGTTTGTTAATCAGTGTCAATGTGTCTTTCACGAATGTGCTGATCCGTCTATAATGAAATTTGACATGGATAATCTCAAGCCTTGGGAAAGCTTCTTTTTATCAATACACCACACAGGCGAAGTTTATATGAAACTGTAACATGATTGACTAACACACCCAGCGGTCAACGCACAGCAGAAACCACTGAACTTAGCATATTGAAATTCACTGATAGGTTTTTTGTATAGCTTAAATGGGCTCTAAGAAAGGAATTTGGACAATTCCACCCGCAAGGGTTTCGAAGATTGTATGGAATCCGTCAGTTTTGAAGTTAGACATCCGAAATTTCGGATGTACGCGTAACTTATAGTTGAAAAAAATTAAATTATTTATTTAAAATGATATGTCACGAAACTTTATGTGGCAGACCAAATACCACGCGAGCGAAACCGTGCGCAAAAGCTAGTATTGAAATAAAATAAAGCATCATGTATGCGTTACTTTTTTCAAAAGCAAATTGTTGTATTTTCCTCAATGCTCAGGACAGTGAAATTAGACCGGAATCACTTTCGTTATTTTTACTTAAGTATATGCGGATTGTTGCTTCTGTCTATCTGACAATGAAGAGGTAGAATTGGGGCTTGAACCCCAATTCAGGGGAACTACATTACCTCCATGTAACCCAGGCACCTTTTCTCATCAACTAGTTTTTCCTATTTACGGGCATTCTTATTCAGCCGTTTTACTGCAATATAACTCGTTTTTATTATTATTATTATTATTTTTATTAGATCAGCATATTCACTATAAAAATTTATCGAAATCGGTGTCAACCGATTTTGAATAAGAAATCGAGTTACATTGTTTTCCCCTGGAGTCATCATGTGTAAAAAAAAATCTTTGAAAAACCTGAAGCCCCCACACCTGTAGTCGGAGGAGTTCATTGAAGTATACACGTTTCAGAAAAATTATTTATATATAAAGATATAGCCACATTACAGATCATATTTAATATAACCAATTTAATTGTATGTACTTAATTATTGGATATATCTTCCGGGGAAGCCAATCAGGAGTCACGAAATAAACGAAGAATTATTAAATTTGCATTCAAGTAAGATTGATTACTAAAATTCGCTACATCTCTAGGAATGATCATAAACAGCTTAAAAGATGTGATTAAATTTATATTCATTAAATTTTTATTTTAATGTCTTAGACAATCATTTCATTGAGAGCATTTAAAATGACATAAAAACATTATTTTACTCATGAGATTTAAAATATCTTTAAATATTTTATTACACTCTGAATTAAAAAAATAAAATAAGCAATCTTTCCTTAAAGGTGCGGCCTGCCTATAAAGTAAAATAAATAATAAGATATAAGTGTTTTAACTTGCCAATCACTCAATTGGCATTCAAACGCGGGCATACTCGGACCAATACGAGGTCCTTCAGCCTCGTATACATGAGGTAATCCATAATACAGAGGTAATCCACAACAACCGGGCGCAGAGCGATGGGCCTTGCTCCGAATAGTGGTGCTATCAATCGAGGTTTTCCAGGAAGTAAAGTAGAAGCCCAGAGGGAGATCCGGTTCAGAGACTTCTACTTCTTGAAAAGAAATATAAGTCCTCATCAGAATTTACAATTGTTTGGTAGAAATGTGTCTCCCACCACTATGTTACGTACCTCACCTAGTCCATCACTTGCTTTCTCTAATTCTTTGTTAATCCACTTTCTTTTCTCATCTTTTTTATGAATTTGCCCTCATCGATTTTCGATGCCATTAAATTAATAAGGCTCGACGTTTACCTACATACACAAAATATAGATATAGATATATATAGATATAGATATTTTTCCAAAAAAAAAAAAAAATCATCAAGGTAGTAGTATCCTTGGCCCAATCCTTAATACAGTTTATACAGCTGACATCCCAACTCATCCTTACCACTGATACAAGTGTATTATCTGTCAACACCAATCCAGCTATTGTATCCCAAAGCCTCCAATCCCATACCACTGATCTTGAAGAATGGTGTCAAAACTGGAGAATTAAAATTAATTCTCAAAAATCGAATCAAATCACTTTTACCTTACATCGTAAACCAATGACTTCCTGCCCTTCAGTATCCTTTAATTATACCCCTCTGGTGCCTGTAGAACAGAATGATTATATTGTTAATAATTGTCTTGACTGTTTTTAGTTATGTTTGTTAGTTGAAATAAGGAATAAAAAAAAAGAGATATACAGTGTGAAGATCATCTATTAGTCTGTTCCTGTCTTCTAATTTCTGAGGCTGTTATAAAGCATATTTTTTTTTTCAAAATTTTCATCTTAAATAAATTTACAGAAATTTTGTATAAGTATATCCAATTAAAATCTTATGATGGATTCATTTATTTCATCTGTTTTCGAAACTGAATTCGGTAGCCATGCTGATCAACAGCCATAATTAGAGGGTTTAGTAACTGAATTAGCACGGCTGTAAGTCAAAGCACTTAGGTAATATATTTAATCTGTTAACAGCCGGGGATGGATCCTTCGAATCCGGAGACTGTCCTGGGGCTCATTTAGCCTCTATAAAGTGGGTGTCCAAAGTTGGGGGAAAATTTGGCGGTCGAAATTGATCTCAGGCAAATCATCAACCCTTGTACTAGAAACAGTAAAGTTTCTACCACGTACTGAAACCAAGACTTTTCATGGGTCGTAGTGGCACTGGTAATAATTTAGTTACATATAATTGTCCTTAATTTCTAAGCTGGTCTTCTTTAATAACATTCTTATTCTAACTGCATTATTTAAAACAAACTTTACCACTAAAAACCGTGAAAGGAAGAAATATTAAAAGTATGGATTGTCCTTTTCATGAACACGAGGAATAAAAAAAGATGTTCTTTGGCAATCATGCTGGAGACCAATTCAATCTGTAAGGAGCATCCCTTGGTTTCTTTATTTCTTTTTTATTTTATTCTTGGTTCAGTATCTTGTGAGATAGTCATTCTCCATTTCCAGAGCAATTCCAGCCGGGGGATGCCTGAAGGGGCCGGAAGCAATCCTCTTCAGGTTTACAAAAGGAGCAGTGTCCTGGAAAATTATCAGCCTCTATTCAAATTAGGATGGCTTATGATTTGTTCTTTTAAAAAATTGATAATGACAAAAAATTATAAGAATAAAGATTGCTAATACGTAACTGTTAACCTAATATTCGCAATAGTACTTGTATGGTTTTATTCATATAACTCACACATTTAGGATGTATCTACTGTATCTCTTATAAAATTTTGATAAGAATGAGCCACTTCTAATATTGCATAAAATAAATAATTAAACTTAATTAAATAAAAAGAGAAAGTTTAAAATTTTTAATCGATTAATATTTCTTCTTTTGTATGCAGGAGTTTTAAATAAATTGTATTTTTTTTTTCATTTTTTATACCTTAATATACTGGAATACGTAATACGACATAAATTATTTGATTTTTATAAACATAAACTATAAATTATCAACTACAGATACTTTTGCATGGTATTATTATATGAATTGGAAGTGACATATTTAATAGCAGCAGTCCAACTTATATTGTCTGTAAACACATTCGTAAGTATTCTTCTTAGTTTTTTTTGTTTAATAATGGAATATTATAAATGTATGAAAACAAAACTTCTTAGACCTACATACTAATAAGTTTTCTAATATAAATGTCCAAATAAACAGACATTTACCAAGTATGTTATAAAATCATAAAATAACATAAAACCATACCTAGCCTAATAATTAAGTTGTTTTTTATCCATTTAACGTCACTTTATGCTGTTATGGCTTATCAGACGACGCTATAGTGGGAGTATAAATTTTGCCTGTTATGCTAAAATTTGTATAAATTTTGAACCCCCAACCTTGGGCCTAGAAGGTTGTTATGCTTACCACATTTTTTTTTTTTAGACATAATTATAATTATATAATAATAACTTGTTTGTCAAACAGAATACTTAAGCTACTGTTTTAATTATATGTTTAAAAGAATTAATTATAATGAAACATACACTAATTAGACCTATTTAAATATAGCTAAATAGCATTATCTAGAGTGTCAGATGTACATAAATATGACACTATACGTTTTCATATCTAAATACTTTTAAAACAAAAGTTTTTTTTTCAATCACATTATTAAAAACTATGAGTAATCTAGCAATGGTTAAATATCTAGATTTACCTAGTTATCTCAACTGTAATTACCTTTTTAAAAAATTGTCCACTAATTCTTACGTTTGATTAAAAAAAAAATTATAACACTAAGTGATTAAACCCATTATTTTACGTTTAACATTTTTAAAATAAATTATATTTAATTAATTCTTCATTAAAATCTATATATCTTTGTTCATAATAAAAGGCACATGAGAAAGCTTGCAGTCTACATGTTGAGTCTATATCGCCATAATTCAACAACGCATTATAATACATACATACATTATTTCCTATGTGTTTCTTCTATAATTATATAAATTAAAATTGAAAAATCTTATGCACTCAACGTGAAAATTACATGTGAACAAAACAGGTAAATATTTGACAGAGCACTCTATGAGCTGCAATGAGAACTTAAAGGTGGACCTGAGCTTAGTGCACCCTCCGGTAGATCACACTAGTAAACGCCAAATGTAAGATAGGGAAATACATAAACTCTTCAGTCGATATGTAATACAGTTTTGTAAAATGTATTCACATACATCATAGCATAAAGAATGAGATTTATTTTATTTTTAATCATCACTCTTAATTTAAGAAGTAAAAATATAATGAATTAAAAGTTCTAATCTTTCTAATTTTTTAATTATTTATTCATTGAAATATTAGATATGACCCATTTCTTACCTAAATTATACAACATGTACATGTACAGTAAAAAATAAATGTTTTAAGAGATCATTTTTTTTTATTATCATTCTTAATTTAAAAAGTAAAAATCTTATCGATATCAATTTTCAGCCTTTCTCTTTTCATTTAAAAAATTAATTATGTATTTTTTAAAATATATAGACGATTTTTATCTAAATTATACAACAGGTAAGTAGATTGACCCTAAAATTAAATATGTTTAACTTCTTTTTTCATTATTATCACTTTAAAAAGTAAAAATTGTATGGAGTAAAAGTTTTAGCTTTTCTTTTTTTATTAAAAAATTTATATTCATTGTTTTCTTAAATATTAGACGCGACCAATTTCTTACCTATTTTTTTATTTAGCGCTGAACACTTTTTGATAATTATTAAAAGCGTGAAAAACGTAGTAAATTTTTTTGTATTTAAAGTTAAAACATGGTACAGATGTCAAAATTTGATTTCTGCCATTAAACCTACCTAGATTAGTTTTTCCTATTACAAAAAAAAAAACTGTCATTGTTTTCACGAATCTATGTAATTTCTAAATAGCAATTCTGCCAGAGTAAATGATAAGGAACCAATTTATTTTTTTCTTTACTCAATTGGCTACACCATAATTTTTGAACAATACGGATTAATAAAGAAATAAAGTAATTTAGGTCCATTTATTTATTTGCCACTTACAAAATCACTTAAATAACAAACAGTATTAATCAAAATTGGAAGATTTATTTCCTCGAAATTCTGACATAAGTTAATTATACTAATAAATCAAATTTGTTTACAAGATCTCACAAAAATTACAAAATTTAGAACCACTCCTTTGTCGTCCTGTTATCATCTATCACTTGATTTAGAACATTGAACTATTGAACTAAATCGGATTAAAATCAATTTAATCAATTACAGGCATGTCAAAATGATGGAGAAAAAAAAAGTGGCCGAAAATTTAAAATGGGTAATTCGCATCTATTTGGTAACGATTCAGGCAGATTTAGATTCCAGCAAATTATAATGGTAGTAGTTTAAACAAAAAAAATTAAAGATTATTACTTTGCATTATTACGCAAATAAAGATTTGTTTTTGGGTTTTAATAAACAATCGTCGCTAAATATATCTGAAGCCAAAAAGCAAGTTCTCAAAGTAGTTTTACTTCTCTATTTCATACAGTTTCTTTTAGCTCTATAATCTTTTAAGTTATTTGTTAATTTTGCAACAATACTATTTAACTTATATAATGAATATGTAAAATCGCGACAAATTATTACACTTTGACTGTAATTTCCAAAAATCAATTGGAAAAAGTGTGCAATTAGGAAAAATTTATCAACGTTTCGTTTGTTAACATTTTTTCATGGTCGAATAGAAATTATAATTGCAGTAGTTTAAACAAAACTGATTGAAGATCATTACTATGCGTGATGATCTAATTAATTTATATTAATTGATGATTTAATTAATACATATTTGTGAACAATAAACTAGAAAATAACTTTAATTGCTAAAATGTATATTACTGATGCTTTGTCACTTCGGCCGAATATGATGGATTCAACAGTAATTTGAGTAAGGTTTTTTTCTGTTTGTTTTGTTAGTTTTTAATTTATATATTCCATTTATTTGTGTTTTGTTTATTTTTATTATTAAGGTATTTTCAATTCTGTAAATTGCAAAATAATTTTATCTCCCATACAAATCCCATATACAAAATAATATATGCGATATGGGGTTACCGTGTAGGGAAAATAATGATACTAACATACCATAACATAACATACTATTATAAGGTTGATAAATTCAAATATTAAATTTGGTGAGTTATAATAAAAGGGAATGGAATGGCAATAAAATGGAGTGGTAGAGCACTAAGCTGCCATGCCGGAAATCCTGGTTCAAATAACCCTGCGGACAAGACTTTTATTTAGTCTGTTTGCATCCGGAGATGGATCATGTGGGATCTAGGACCCTCCTGGGGCTCACCCAGGCTCTATAAAATATTATAAAAATAGGTTACTCAAAATAAGGGGGGAAAATCTGGCGGTTGAGCGTGACCATGGACGTCACCTAGCAGAACCGTTCTCCATGACTGTACAGTCTTTACTTTGTACCGAACCCCAGACCCGTTCACGGGTTGTAGTGGTACAGAAAAGTGTTGAAATAAAAACTAAACTCAGTATCTCTGTAAAATTAGACAATTTATTTTTATTATAACAATATTTTCCTTTAACTGGTCTTAATAACAGATTTTTTTATACAGTCTTACCTGTAAAATAAGAAACGACATTTAAAGCGAATATTTCACACACTAATTACAAAATCGTCTTATTCTGAATAAAAACTGTTCAATAAAAATATAACTGACTCTATATAACTCTTAGAAGATATAACACTTATTACTTAGAATATAACTATGATTACTAATAATTAATAATACCATAATCTTTTGTAAATTTTAAAACTGTTTTAATGATTAAAATAGTGTGCTTTTAAGGAATTCACAAATACACCCCAACTTCCAAATTTATAGTTACTACACGTATCAACTCAACCGACGGTCATAATAGATTCCCAAAATTCGATTTCGCTCCAAAAATATTTCAACATTCCAAGTCACAAAGAAAATGATCGGAACAGGAGAACCATTCCCCTCGTGACCTGAAGACGCCTGAAGGTGTTGCTACAATAATTTATCGCACTATCGGTGTTAGTTCCAAATTATTTTCCGACTGGTATGAGATGTGGGGCGCTATGCTACTTAATAGAATAAAGGCGATAACTCATCCGCCGAGGCAGTGGAGAGTTGCAACACGATGCTATAATAAGTTCGATAACTTACGATACGAAACAATACATCATCAAGAATTGGTCCACTTTAATTAATTTGTAAAAAATAATGATCGTATTTCAATTATTTTTAATAATAGCACAATAAGTATTAATAACATAGTTGATAATAAATCCATAACTTAACTTAAAATAAAACAATTGTAACTTGTAAGTTAATTATAATGAAGAGTAAAAAAAAAGTAACACAACTAATTTTCAATAAAAAATAATTAATAAAAATACTACGAAAACGAAAATAAGTGCTAGATAATAGAAAGATAGATTTTTTCTCATTATAGAATTTCAATTCGAACTTTGGAAAGTATCTGTTTGGAAATGGTGGATTTGATTTAGGGAAAAAGCAAGGTGGATATTAGGTGGGAACGAGCCTATGTTTATTACAACTAGCGATGATATAACTAATTATAATACGACAGACGCTGATTATAGCTATTAAAATATAGTTAAATAATATTACCTAGAATATTAGGTACATAGTGGTGTACGACTAGAATTTTTCATAACTACCATTTTTTTATTTTTGAAAAAATCTGTTTCGTAAAAACCAAAGTAAGAGCTATCTAACTAATAATCATTGAACGTTTAAGGCGTTATGAATCAAATATTAAAATATATTACACACTATGTTACTGTTGTTAAGATTTTTTTTTTTTTTTTTTATCCGGCACAACAACTCGTCACCGAGTCCGGGCCGAGTCAAGTAGCCTCCGCCAGTTGGCTCTATCCTGTGCAGCAGTCCTCCAGTCCCGCACGCCGAGAGGAGTCCTAGCGTCTTCGGTCACACCATCCATCCATCTTACGTTCGGTCGTCCCACTCTCCTTGTTCCTAAGATCTCTTCTGTGGCCACTTTCTTCGGAATCTCGCCATCTGTAGTGTGCTGTATTGTGTACTGTGTGAGCATGGGTGTACTGTTCCCCCAACCTGGAGAGCCAGTACTGTCTGCGGTGCTATGACCGGGCGATGGGGTCGCCACTTCCCTACGCCATTTGTTGTTAAGATTACTACTACTAGTGTATCGTTCATTCATCAACTGATGTCTGATAAAATAAAACAATTACTCAATATCACACTCGGGGGTAATAAAATGAATGAAAAATAATATATGGCCTATGGAAGGGAGGAGAGATGCCCGGTGTTGAAACATTTTTTTCATACGCGACGTCTGCCAAATAAATACGAATATAGCAAATTGATATTTAAAAATACTATAGCTAATATGCAGCGATTAATTTAAATAATTACTTTTGGCACAATGATTAAGATATTCGTTAAAAAATAATACATTAATATATTAAATAAATTATACATACGACGGTGGTTATGACTTATCAAGATATGTCAAGAAAAATTATAAAACACTATCATCAGTCAATATCAAGATATTTTTTAAGAACTAAAAACTATAATAAAAAAAAACGCTTTGCTAAATTATTAAAAAAGAAGGGTTTACTAAATCAGCACAATGCAATTTACAATCATCTACAAAAAATGTGTACATTTCTGAATTAATAATTATTTTAAAATATTTCAAACCTAATAGACAGAGAGCATTGACCGTGGAAATGTCCCACAACTAATTCTAAAGAGTTCGATCGTAGTAATGTAAATACATTTTTCATTGACCAAATTTATATATATGTAAATCTTTATATTAAAATACGATAGTATAAAAATAATCAAAAAGTAAAATTTCAGATCTTCCCGATTATAATATAAAACTTAGAAACTACTGAATTTTAATTAATACATTCTTTCTGAAAATTTCATAGTTATATAAGTCCTTCTTGACCTTCCAAACAACATACATACAGACATAGTCATACACACAGATAACAAAATCTTGATACAATCAGTTCTCAACACAGACCTACATGACGAGCTTACCGAAAATATCAGAATGAACTTGTGCACACTTAGGCTTCTAAATTTCTCTGTAAAAATAATATGGGTAAAGGGTCACTCTGGTATCGAGGGCAATGAGATAGCGGATAAATTAGCAAAAGAGGCAGCACAAAGTGATATGTCTCCATCTTTTCAAAAAACACCAATTTCGTTCATAAAATTCAAAATTAGGGAAGAATCAATTATGAGGTGGAATGAACGGTGGACTATTTCAAATAAATCTCCTAGTTTGCATAGGTTCATTCCAAAACTAACAAACAATAACTACAAATTACTGCCAATTGTATGAAGGACAAAGATCAAAATTAGTTATCTCCACAATATTAAGAGGGAAAGTTTGGCCAGTTGCTGAACATGACCTATACAATCACTTTCGACCCGAACTCACTAAATTTATTTATAGTATTGATTTTGAAAAGTTGACATCCATATAAGAAACTCCCTGTACTATACTAGGTAAAAAAAAAAAAAAAAAAAAAAAAATAATCATTTTGTAAGTATTGTAATTTTAATTTAAAAAAAAAAAAATGTTAATTGTTAAATTTATAGTTGTTACTTTTGTTAATTATGTTAAGTTGTAACAGCATGTATATAATAATGTCTTTTACATATATTTGAGAATTGTCAAACTGTAGTTAACTATTTGTAAAATGAATTTATAAGGCACATAGTATACTCACGTATGGAATGTGCTAACAAATAAACGGTCCTTTCAATGGGTTACTTTGAAAGGAAAAAAAAAAAAAAAAAGTCTAAGATAATGAATACATACACATTTTTTAAGTATCTTATGTAGATATACGAATCTGTACGAGAAATCTTATATAATATAAACATAAATTTTTTTCCCCAAGAGTATATGCTGAACGTCATACAACAAGTAGGTTTAGAATCGAACATACAAAGCTGACACATCTCCATCTACATTTAGGGCTGTATCAAACAACCTGCCAAAACTGTGATAGTATAGAACTTATAGCGAAGCATGTATGTATTTCAATGTTGTTGTTTTTTATTTTAATTTTAAATATATTAATTGAAATTTCAAACTGTATACAGAATACATCAATTTAATATAATGAAAGATAAATCATGTCCCGACATAAAGACAAGTAGAGAAACTACCCGGTGGTAGTACTCAAATAAAAAGTTCAACTTAGGCCACGAGGCCATCTTCTTTTCAGACGCCTCGGAGGATTATGAGGAATTGAAGAGATTGCGAGATTTGAAACTAGTGGGTTTGAGTGGAAATGAAGTTTGTCATGAAAAGATTGATATCGGATTCGGGCCAAATCAGCAACAAACGGGACAGGAAGGTCATTACGGATTACTTTGTTAGTAACATAAAGCATTGAGAATTTTACGAAGGATTTTGGATTGTAAGGATTGAATACGAGAGGAATTCGATGGCTTAGTGGAGCATCAATGCTCCATTGCGTATGTCCTGGGACTAATGATTGTCATGTATATGAGTCTTTTGTAGTTAATCGGGAGCTTGTCTAGTAAATGTTGAAATATCCTGAAACGGCGAGCTGTTTCTTGTCGTTTCAGTCTAGTATGAGGATTCCAAGTTCAGCGTTTGTCAAGGTGTAGTCCTAAGTACCGGACCAGTTCTACAGGAATCAGTGGAATGTTATTAAACGATACAGGAGGACAGAAAGTCATTGGTTTACGACGGAGGGTAAAGGTGATTTGATGAAATTTGTGATGGAATTTATTTTAATCCTCCAGTTTTGGCACCAATTTTCAGGTTCAGTGATATGGGATTGAAGAGTACGGGATGCTATAACTGGATCAGTGTTGACCGATAGTATAAATGTGTCATCCGCGAAAGTGGTAAGGATATTATTAGGACGAGTTGGGATGTCAGCTGTATAAACTGTGTAAAGAATTAGGCCGAGGATACTGCCTTGAGGAACACCAGCAGATTGAGAAAAGAGGGATGAATAGACATTATTATTATTTACTGTGAATGATCTGCAGGAGTGATATGATTGGATAATGAGAAAGTAGGATAAGGAGGTAGGAATTTACGGAGTTTGTAAAGCAAACCGAGGTGCCAGGCTCGGTCGAAAGCCTGTTCAACATCAAGGAAGGCCGCTGGACAATACAATCCATGTCCCAAAGCTGAGGGATCAACATCCACCACACGATGATATAGTGGCCTTATTGGTATCAAATAGAAAGAATAAATTTGGATATTTAAACGCGCCTACCATTTAAAAAAAATAAACTACCTACAGGTAGGAGAACGCTGATATATTTTAAACGCACAAAGCTAATTCGAGAAATTTAAGAAGAGCAGACGTTGCTAATAGCCTCAGCAGTCGAAGCAACGTTAAAGAAAAATCAAATAAAATTTATTAAAAAAAAGGAATACCGAAATTAAAAAATATTTCTGTAATAATCTTCTTTCATTTAAAGAAGCTATCAAAATCGACATGTGTTTGAAGACTTTTCCCCAAATATAAACTAAATCAGATGATGATCTTTATGATGATAAAAAATCGTTTCCCCTAAGTTTCCTACCTCGAAATAACGCAACTTAAATTATAAGTGCATTGTCCAGTTAAGTTTTCGGTCCGCTAAGCCTAAGGTCACTCTGGACTAGAGAATGATTCCCACGATTTAAAGGAAATGAGGTCGAAAAGCGACTTAATTGCTGCTACTTAAGAAAGTTCTGCGAATTCTACGTGGCAGAATAAAAATGCCAGGAATATCAGAGATGTGTCCTTTCTTTTAATTGAAACCTAAAAAGAAATACAGACCCAAACTATTTCTTAATGATTGTTAATTAGTATTTTAATTCGTTAAATTTTGAAATCGAAGCATATAGTCTTCAAGGAGGGTATTGTTACGGGCTACTGGGCATTAAAATGTATTAAACAATTCCTTAATTAAAGATACTAATATTTATTAACAAAATGATAAAAAGAATACAATTAACTTATTAACAATTAAATTATTAGACTAAGATAAATTAATAATAACAATATTCTAAATATTTATTATAACCTAGGCCTATTTTATTATTACAATAGTACAAGATATTACTAATTCTGAATGACTTAACTGTTTACATAAATTTGTATAAAATTACACTACTAATTATTATTACAATTATTAATTACTAATTAACACTTACAGTTCACTAGTCCACCGACCGTAAGATTCTCCAAGTATGACAAACTGACACACAGTAACAAACAGAAACAGTTTATTACACTCGCGATACTATCACAGTTCACTGATACACTTATTACACGGGCCGGTTCAACACTGACTAGTTTATCACACTGACACTCATCACAGATCTTCACCGTGCGTGGTCTACTCTCAGACTAAGACTCGCTCGAGGCGAGGGAAGTATTTAAATAGGCAAGGCCGAACATTCTAGAACAGTCTCCACCCTTCCGTGTTCTAGAATCTTCTTAATCCTTTTCCGACAAAAGGAGACGATCGAGAAGGTCCTAATCCTACATTAACTTCTCCCACCGACGGATTTAAGCCGCTAATCCCTTGCTTCCGTCTTCCTGTCTGTGACCATAACACTATACTGAACACATTAGCAGGTTTAGCATATTAAATAATTTAAATATTGACTTAAACTAAGCAAAGAGCGTCTTCTAGAAAATTTCAGTAAGATTGCTTGACTTTTCCACATTTTCCATATGAATAAATAAAATTCTTTCCTCTCTAAATAAGTAAAAAAAAATCATAAAAAATCTACTCTAGTCGTTTCATATGAAATGTAAATTTTCAATAGTAAGGTTATTTAGTAAATCAACTTCATAAAATACAGTAGCAGCATTAAGTGGACGTTAAATGACCAAACTAAACTAAACTAAAATAAATAAAAAATTATTCTTAATATTTACCCTCATTTTATACACATTTCCAATCCCAAAACTGAATAATTCAGAGTTTTGTAATGAAACAAATTCTGAAAGTGCGTTTTGATTTGAGATTTATTTTCAAAAATGTTTATTCTTGCTTGATAGTTATACAAATTTCTCAACAGATGGAAATATGTAGGAGGTAACTCTGGGATCGCCCTTATAAATATATATATGTATATATCGATAAGGTGGGCGTGGGTGGACTTCGTAACCCCAGCTCGTTTTGTTTCTTCCTGTCTGTCGTGAAGCATGTGGTCAGGGCTTGTAAGAGTATATGTTTTTTCCGATTAACCAATGGAGGTTGTTTTTGGTAAGATTTTCCGGTAAATGTCAACATCGTTCCAGGAAGACGTGGAAACGATGAATGAATGAATGATTTATATTTGAATTAATCTATGTCACCACCTGAAAATTTTTCGTCGAATGGTTCGTTCGTTACAAGACCCCCGAATGCGGTGGTAATGTTTCTTGCAGCTTGAGCTCCCGAGTGTCCAAGTTTAAACTCACAACTAAAAATTTACACGAATGTTGCATTATATGCTTGATAATTAATTACATATATTTGATGGCATCCTAAACAGATTGATCCATTATAGTAAAAGTAAATATTATCCATATATGTCCCTTCTGATTAACCAATGCAAGATCTTAATTATTTTTTATTTAAGTTTTTGCTGCACTATGTCAGATACTTCAGATGTCCCTGCTGTACGATGTGGATGTGATGGTTTCAACTCCGAGTAGAAAGCAAAAATGAATTATTCTTACCATTGATCACAACACCGAAACCACGAAACACCCCATGTTTTTTATTACACTAATGTTAAATATTTGCATTGTTTATAATATAATAATATAAATATAATATATAATAAATAAGTTTCACGTAAAGTATAAAAAAATCGGGGCGGTTCATCGACCTACCTACAGCAGTGCTTAAAAAGCGCGCAACAGCTATTTTTTGAGACGGTTTTACGGAGTATTGAATTTCATTTAATATTTTTTAGCTACTGTGCCAGAATACCAACAACCAGATTGCTAAAATACTTTTCGTCCACTAAATCATAATTATCTATAGATCTGTAGCGAAAAAATATAGAATAAAACTCATTATCATTCGAAACCCGATAAAACTAAACCTCGCTAAACTTGGTTCAAGTTCAACGTTCATTAAAAGTAACTTTGTAATCCGACGTTCAAAGGGTGATGCACTTTAAGGAAAACAATTATAAACAAATGCTTTTGTTGCATTTCAGTAAATGTTTGTTCGTTATTCCTCTTCTTGAGTTAAATGTAAACATAAATTAAAGGAAAGAATGTAAAACAGATAATCCCTCTTGATAGCCATCCTACATAATGTAATGGATACCAACCTTTCTAGAAGGTAATGTAAAGCATTAGAAGTAGACAAGTTTTAATTAAGCATAAATAAGTATTGTGAATAGAGCAAAATTATGTAACTATATTCCCGTATATGTGTATTGCAATATATTACAGAATATTAAATTGTTTTTATGGATCTATATAAAATATAAGCTGTCAAATTTGCATTATTTAAGTGAAACAATTTTTGAACTCAGCGATTCTATGCAAATCTGAATTATCAGCATTTGATCCTAAACGCCTCACACAATATCAATAAAACCCCTTTTTCCCGTGAGCTGATAGCAGTGAGGGAGCGGAGTGGCTCAGTGGTAGAGCGCTGAGTTGCCATGCCGAAAGTCTTGGGTTCAAATCCCGCTCGCTGGCAGACTTATTTATTCTGTTAGCGACTGGAGATGAATTCTATGAAATCGAGGTCCCTCCAGGTGCTCAGCCAGCCTCTATAAAGAAGGTAATCAAAACAAGGGGGGAAAACTCGGGCGGTTAAGCGTGACATAGGAAAAATCACATCTATTCACAACCGTTGTCCAAGAAACAGTCTCTACCACTTACTGAATCCCAAACCATTCAGGGATTGTCGTGGTACAGTTTTTTTTTGTTTTAAATGACGGCAGTTATCCGATCATTCTGCTTATAATAATAATTATTATTATTGACATTTACAAGACCTGCAAATTGGAAAGGGTGCACAGAGATGGATGGTCTGCATAAGATAGCTTAAATTAGA
Source organism: Arma custos (assembly GCA_037127475.1). Classification (NCBI taxonomy): domain Eukaryota; kingdom Metazoa; phylum Arthropoda; class Insecta; order Hemiptera; family Pentatomidae; genus Arma; species Arma custos. Next base: position 90,602,713 of record CM073759.1, read on the forward strand.
GCTTTTATTTACTACACGATTTTTCAGATCCTGTAATACCCAGCTGTTATACTCAACGAGAAAGTAAATTGTTACTAATGACTCTCGATTACAAAAATCCTGAGCTACAATACCAGCTGAGCAGCTGATTTCTTCATTCCCAGAGAGATCTATCAGCGTAGAGTAATAAACTATGACTGAACGAGGGAGATAATTGGGAAGGAGTATATAGCGCGCCCAGGGAGGGGCTAACACTTGTTGGGAAACAGTTTAACGAGTCGTAACAAGTTTGTGAATAAATTAGACCGAACTCGAAGTAGGCCTTAGGAGCCTAGCGTGTATTGATGGATGTCATTCATAATACCTCTAAGTAATTTCGAAGAGTTCGAATTTTATGTAAGAAATAAATGAAAACGTGGAAGTTTTATTTTTGGGGGTATTGGTATAATTAGATCCTGCTTTCCCAAAAATAAACTAACTGACTTGAGAACTAAAGTTATTAAATCCTACTTTTTTTCTAGTCAAGTTTAGTTATTCCGAAATATGCGTAAGAGACGGTATTGTTTGTAGGGCAACAGTTTTATAAAGAGATGATTATCCTAGATCACGCTAAACCGCAAGGTTTGTCCCCCAATTAAGGGTACCCACTATATTAAGCCTGGGTTAGCCCCAAGAGTGTCTCCAGACCCCACAGTGTCCATCCCCATTTGTTAACTGACAGATTATGAATATTAATACACAAACATTAATTGCAAATACAAACCGAAATGAGGACAATATATGAGAAACTCGTAATAACAAAAGGACGCTGTTAACGCTGTGAAGAAATAAGAACACGGTTCCAAAGCTGGCAATAAATCGGCCAGTGTGGAAGCAGATTGTTCTGACTTTCATCCTTAGATCGTTAAGTTGGTTGGGCAATCCGAGCCGTTCTCTGCTGCACCTCCACCACCATTAACATACTAAATCTATTGCCACCGCTTCATGATTCCGGAATCTCTTCTCCTCACAAATTAATTGGGTCTCTTATCTATTAACTAATGCACTACAAATAGAAACAACTCCCGGCTCTAACATTAATTCTAGTGTCTATTTCTAGGAATCTAGTGGCGATATAACATTTTAAACTAAACTAAAAGTAAAAACAACAGAAGAATATTTGGTGTAAGATTCAGTGCAGAACACGCCACTTTAGTAGGAATATGATTTAAATAAAAAAGAAAAAATAGTTCTCTTGGAAGAGCATAATAGGTGGTTAAAAAAACTGAATACCTACTGTGGAAGAAGGGGCCCGTAATAATAATCCGCTAACCTTCTATCCGAACGAATTTGCCGGTTGTGAATTCAATAAAAAAAAACTGACAGTTTGATTGGGTGACAATTTCCCCAAATAAATATAGTTGAAGCTATAAAAGGAAAGAAAAGAAATTCATCAAGTAAATACAAATAAAAACATCCAAAAATGAGTAAATGATAAATATATAATGTAAAAATAGAAAAAGAACAATTATAAAAATTATTAACGTGCACAACTAAACCTAAGAAAATATAAAGAAAGTTATTTAAATCTAAACAAAAAAGTTATGACAAAAAAAGAAAATTCATTAAGCTATTATCTACAATTATGTACATGAAAAATGAAATTAACTTATTTACTAAAGAGAGATGAGTCTTACAACAAAAAATATTACTGGTCTGTGAGTCAATGAAAAACTGAGAAATGAATTGATTTCTTGAAAAGTGTTGAGTTCTTGATAGCGATGACTTGATGATTCGAAATGATGATAAGTAGAAAAATTAAATGTCTCTTACCGGTAAGTCCAAATTAGATCAAAATAGCGAGAAGTTTTACTGGTGAGATGTGACAAAATTCAAGATGAAGAAGATGAAGAGATCGGAGAGAGCGGCGACAAAATCAAGTGTAGAGTAACAAACAACCTTCTCACAGGGCAACTGTCTTGAGACTGATCTTGTTTTGTTTTTGCGAACATTACACTTAATATTAAAACATATGTTTTTAAAATTACTCTCTGAATTCTTTTTTTTCCTTTTAATAAATTTTATTATTATTAGAATTATACAACAAACAAAAAACAACTGGCTTTTAATGCAATAAAATATTCATTTGAATAAAATATTCGTTTGGAAATAAAATAAAAAAAAACATTAACAAAATAAAAAATAACTATTGATACCCGACACCTACGTACTAAAGAAGACAGATCAATTTGAAAGGTTTACTAATTTAAAAATGTTACCAACTTCAAATATCTAAGGCCATCCCTTCAAAAACATGGAATATCCGAAACAATTATAGAACGAAGAGCCAGAGAAGGCAGAAGAGCTGCTATTGGGTTTCTTGGAAAATAATCCAGGAGTTTATGTTTTCTTTAAAATACCCAACTAACTTGTAAAATGTTTATGTTTGCTGGACCTTTGAAAATGTAAACATTTATTAATCTTGTATGAGATGAAAATAGTTGACTGGATGATCTAATGTAAAGGAGATAGTTGGGGGGTGCAGTCAAAAAGAACACTGAATAAGTAATAAAATTATAATTATGTGCCGTCGTTTCGACCTACAGTGTAGGTTCAACTTCAGTAACTTCAGTTTTCCCCTGAAGATGACCTACACTGTAGGTCGAAACGTCGGCACATAATTATAAGTTTATTACTTATTCAGTGTTCTTTTTGACTGCACCCCCCAACTATCTACTTTACATTTATTAATCTTCTTTAAAAAAAATGCTTATTTACCTCTGTAACTTTTTGATAATTGGAAATTATTCAGTATTTACTAAGATATCAAAGCGCGATTTTCGCATATTTTTATTGACGATTTCAAACTGTCATAAATATCAACAAAGTCTGGGGCAAAGGCAGTATAAGTAAGAGCGGGGTTCCAGATATTTCAAGAATAAGACTTGAGTCTTGAAGACAAAGAAGGCCGTGGAAGAAGCTCTGACCTTGATGACGATATTCTCCTAGCTTTGGTAGAAGAAAATCCCACAACTGATTTGAATAGAATTCGCAGGGTAACTTGAAGTCAGCAAATCAACCGTCGATAACCATCTCAGACGGTTGGGAAGGAAAAAAAATTTGAAAATTGGGTTCTTCACAGATTCAACAAATTGCACACCGCCAGAGGTAAACAAACGTATTTGTTTGAAAGAGGATTAATTAGTGTTTACATTTATAAAAGTCAAAAGTACAACAAGCATAAACAGTTTATTATTTGGAGGGGTGTTACGAAGGGGATAAAACCCTGCATTATTTTTCGGACAACCCAATAGTGTACTCAGTTCAGTCAAGTGGAGTAATAACGTCCTATACAGTTTTTTTCCATTACATTGTAATTCTTATAATTTTATATGGCTGTGAAATATGGAAATTTGGAAAGAGGGACAAATAAAAACCACTCTTTGCTGAGTTGGGCTTCTGGTGAAGACCATGCGTGGATAATTACGTGTTACAGTAACCACTACAGTTGTTCGAGAGATATTGGGTACCATTCTCGAAAAAAATCACCAAGTAATTAGTGTAGTCTGAACAACTATTGAGGATGAAAAATATAAGGATGCCCTAAATGACCCTGTATTGGTGCCCTGATGAAAGAAGAGAATTAGCCGCAAAGGAGTACGAGTGAATGGTCACACACGAGCAGGCCGACTCACTCGCAAAAATTCCCCAGGTTCCAGTGAAAGTAAGGTGGCCTCTGAAGAAGGCTGTCGCTGCCTACGTGGCGAAGACATCGTAAGTTCGAAGTAAGCCTCGCTGTGAGTCCCTTCTCGGGAAATCCTCCAGTCTACTTCTTGGGAATCAGTTATCATAAGGTGACGCTAACTGACCTATTGATATGCGAGGCAGATATAGCAGTCGCAACGATTTAATTAAAATAAGTGATTAAAGTAATTTATATTTCCCTCTCTGCAATAAATGCCTACTTCTGTATCGATAATAACAATAATGGAAAATTGAAACAACGATTAAAACGCCTTACAATTTAATTAATACTATTTCACGAGGAAGAAAATGGTCCGGGTGAAGGTCAGAAAAAATTCTCTTTTGTAGCAAGTTCGACCCATATTGCAGGTCTTCTTCAGGGCGTATAATGTTTAATGTATAATGTATAAAAGGTTGTGTCAACAGTAAACTATCATATAGTAAATAAATAAACAAAAGACATTTAAAATAATCAAATATAACTTCAACGTTTATTTATTTTATCAACTATCAAACCTTGACCTCATTATAAGCCCTGAAGAAGACCTGCAATGTGGGTCGAAACGTTGGCTATAAAATAAACAGTTCTAACTAAAGAGAATTATTTTCTGAACTCAACCCGTACCATTTTCTTCCTCATAGATATAAGGTCGACTAATACTATTCAAGATATTATTAATTTACTGAACAGCATTTAAATACTTTCACATCAAGAGGTTCTCCAACAATTACCAAATGGCTATAAAAGTTCTTTTTATTACAAAAACAAAAAATACAATAGTTGGATACCATCTAAAACTTACTCCACACAATCACTTAATTTTGAACGATACACTAATTTATATTTGTTCCTCTCATAGTTCAAAGTCATGATGGACTATGACTCTGCTCAGTGAAGATCAATTATCAATAGCATCAGGTCATTCAACATCCATTTAGTTCAACCCCACTTCTCCTTCTTGTTCCTCAACACAATCACTTATAGCATGTCTCATCGTTCATATATGAGTATATCGGCTAAATTCAATTCTTTATTAATTATCTTTTAATGAAACTTACAAGGAACAACTAAGCAAGTATACTTAATCGCTTCCTTAATTATTATTCTTTATCATCCAATCCAACCGTTCTATTTGCAGTTTCCTTTTTTTTCCTTTAATTTGCTAATTTACAATTTGTAACAATTAGTTTAATTACATGTTGGAGTATAACAATTTACACTGCAAGTTGAATAAACATAATAAATAAAAGCTGTAAATATTTATAGCAGTAGGAAAAAGAAGAAAAAACCTACACAAAATAGAAAAATAAATAAAATAAATAACTAAAATATGTATAATATTTTGTAGTAAAAATAAACAATTTTAGTACAAAACAATCTTAGTACAATTTTTTTTTTCTACCATTTAAGGAATAAATTCTCTTATGATTGATAACTTATTATAATGTATTAAATTAATTATATTTATTCTAATAGTATATGTCTTGTTCGTCTATGTATGTATCGTCTTAAGGTTTGTTTGTTATAATTGCCTATTGATTGCATTAAGGGATTTCCTGAGTTTTTCGTTAAGTTGAAAAAGTTCCAAGTCTGAGAGTGAATAAACTATTTAATTGTTTGTAGGTCTATATTTGCTTAATCTAGAATATAAGGATTTTAATCTATTTTCTATTGTATCTATCCTGTAAGAACTAGTGTAAATGGCGGTGTCATCTGCATATAAAGATCTTTCAACTGATGGGAATGTGGGTAGGTCGGATAAGTATATGTTAAAGAGCGTTGGGAAAAGACAGGATTCTTGGGTAGGGTTCTACCGATACCCAAAAATATCGATACCAAGCCTTTCCGATATATCGAAACTAAGTATCGATACCGAGAAAATATCGAAAGAAAAATATCGATATCACTCGGTATCGGAAGATTTTTAGTCGTTTAAAAGCACGGTTCGTCAAATGGCTACAAACATTCCATTGCCAGGAAAACGTCACACATTGGATAATCAATCAAATAGTGAAAGACCTTTTATTTTTTATTAGAATAATATGGTTCTCATTCGATATTCTCAAAGTATCGAAAGATCTTTCCGATATTTCACAGATGGCTGATATATAAATGTTTTATTATGTTATTAACGCTATCTATACATATCAGGGAAAGTAATTAAAAGAGAAAAAAAATATACACGCATAGGAAAGGACATTCTTTCGACATTAGAAGAATATATACTCATTCGATATTCTCAGAGTATCGAAAGATCTTTCCGATATTTCAAAGATGGTAGATATCTAAATTTTTATTATGTTATTAACGCTATCTATACATATCAGGGAAAGTAATTAAAAGGAAAAAAAAAACATATACATGCATAGGAAAGGACACTCTTTCGATAATAGAAGAATATGGTACTCATTCGATATTCTCAAAGTATCGAAAGATCTCCGATATTTCACAGATGGCTGATATCTAAATTTTAGATTATGTTATGAACCCTATCTGTACATACCAGGGAAAGTAATTAAAAGGAAAAAAAACATATACATGCATAGGAAAGGACATTCTTTCGATACTATAAGAACAGGATACTCTTTCGATATTCTTTTTTTTTTTTTTTTTTAATTTATTTATTGATATTTACAACTGTATTACAATTATACAACAAGTAAATAGAATGTGTGTTACATAATGACATGAGAATGACAAGTAGAGAAACTACCCACTGGTAGTTCTCAAATCAAAGTTCAATAAGAAGGTCACGTGGCCATCTTCTTTTCAGACGCCTCGGAGGATTATTGGGAATTGAAGAGGAAGCTAGGTTTGGAACTAGAGGGTTTGAGTGGTAATGAAGTTTGTTATGAAAGGATAGATACCGGGTTCGGGCCAAATCAGCAACAATAGGGACATTAAGGTCGTTATGGATGACTTTATTCTTAACAAAATAAGGAGCATTGAGGATTTTACGAAGGATTTTGGATTGTAGGGATTGGATACGAGAGGAATTCGATGGCTTAGTGGAGCCCCATAGCTCTACTCCGTAAGTCCAAATAGGTCGTATGATGGTCATGTAGATGAGTCTTTTGTAGTTAATTGGGAGCTTAGAGCGTTTGTCTAGTAAGTATTGAAGTAGCCTGAAACGTCGAGCGGTTTCCTGTCTTTTCAGTCTTGTATGAGGATTCCAGGTTAATCGTTTGTCGAGGTGCAACCCTAAGTATCGGATCTGTTCTACAGGCACCAGTGGGATATTATTAAAGGATACTGTAGGGCAGGAAGTCATTGGTTTACGACGTAAGGTAAAAGTGATTTGATGCGATTTTTTAGAATTAATTTTAATTCTCCAGTTTTGAAACCATTCTTCAAGATCAGTGATATGGGATTGGAGGCTTTGGGATGCAATAACTGGATTGGTGTTGACTGATAATACACATGTATCATCAGCATACGTGGTAAGGATAGTATTAGGATGAGTTGGGATGTCAGCTGTATAAACTGTATAAAGGATTGGGCCAAGGATAATACCTTGAGGAACACCAGCAGATTGGGAAAAGAGGGATGAATAGAAATTATTATGGTTTACTTGGAAAGTTCGATTTGTGAGATAGGATTGAAGGTTTCGATATTCTAAAAATATTTTCCGATACTTCACAGATGGCTGATATCTAAATTTTATATTTATTTCATCATTAAAAAAAAAAAAACTAGACGTAATCCAAAACCGTTGTATAAGAATTTATAAGAATCGAAAGAGTACCCTGTTCTTCTAGTATGGAAAGAATTTCCTTTGCTATGCATATATTTTTTTTTTTCTTTTAACTTATTTCCCTGATGTGTACAGATATTATTCATAACATAATAATAAATTTAGATATTAGCCATCTGTGAAGTATCGGAAAATATTTTTAGAATATCGAAAGAGTACCCTGTTCTTCTGGTATCGAAAGAATTTTTCTTTGGTATGCATATATATATATTTTTTATTTTAAAATATTTCCCGGATAAGTCAGCTATCTGTTTCGATATTTAGTTTTCCATACCGATATCGATAAAATATCGGAAGAAAAGTATCGATACCTAAATACCGGTATCGAAAGGAAAAGTATCGATACTGTACCCATATCGGTAATATCGGTGGAACTCTATTCTTGGGGTAGACCTGCTGATAGTGGATGTTTAGGAGTTTATTTGTGATTTGAAAGGATCTATTAGAAAGGAATGAATGGATAATGTGAATGATATAGGGTGGAAATTGATAAGTAATAAGCTTGAATATTAGTCCGTTATGCCTTATTGTGATTTGCAGTTTAAAATCTCCGTTTCCAACATTGAATGCCTCCTGAATTAATTACTGCTTCTAGAAATAAAAAATAAACTTTTCCTTTTTTTCCTTTTACTTTTGCAGATTTTTTCCCTCAATGGGTTGCCTGGTTAAGTCAGAGCGTCCTTCCACTTTTCTCTGTCCCACCAGTCATCCTCCTCAAGTCCCCTGCCGGCCATCTCCCCCTCCACGTAGTCCTTCCACCGGGTTCGGGGTCTTCCTCTTCTTCCTCTGACTGGCTGTTCCCACAGCAAAAGTCTCTTCGGCCACCTACGTTCTGGCATCCGCTGGCAGTGTCCGTACCATCGCAGCCTGTTCCTTCCAATTTTCTTCGGAACCAGCCTGTCTCTAACATTTTCATTTCTGACTCTATCCAGGCGTGTGATCCTCAGGCATCTCCTCCAAAAGTCCATCTCTGCAGCTTGTAATCTGTGTAATATGTGTCCAGGTCTCTGAGGCCTAGCTTTTATTGTTCGTTGAGATGACTGTGTTCCAAAGAACTGGGTGCAACATTCCAGTCACTCTTCTTGCTAGGCCAACTCTGCTCCTAACTTCATGTTCCGACTTGCCGTTCCCATCTATTAAAAAAAAAAAAAAAAAAAAAATATTAAAAAATAAACAAATAAAAGGTTTACTTATTTTATATTTTGGTGATTTACAATTTAAGCAGAATATAATGCTCATGCCTATTAACATATGTATATGCATAAAAAAAAAAGTTTAACCAAAACCAAGTTTAACCAACGATTTTTATTTCATTCATTACTGACAGTGGATTAATAGGCATGAAAATATATAATTTATGACCAAAATGCTTTTTAGCACTTTAAGAGGAAGATGGTGATTAAAATAATTTAATATTATTTTTGGGCGCGAGGATATTTATCAGTCTTATTTGTTTAATACATCTTTTGCATAAAACTTACATATTATTAAGTTTAATTTAATTTAGTTAATGTGATCTAAATAAATAACATGAAACTTTACTAAAAAGTGTATACTATTTTTGACAATATATGAATGAAAAATAAACACAACCTTATAATTTTATCACACCCATAACGTTATTATTTTCTATATTCTTAGCATACATAAATTTCAGTTCATACATATTATCATATCATTATTTAAATATTGTATTATTCTTATAATAAAGCTCTTCGGCCAGATATATATTTATTAAATTTTGTACACCTCTTAAGTTATTTTTTATTAAATTCTGTTATTCTTAAGGGATCTGGACCTAGAATAAAATTATTTTTCTATTCTATTCTACAAGATATATCTAAAGGCAGCTAATGTAGTTACATGTATTTTCAGATTTTCATTTGTTTTTCGCCTCAGTGTCGCCAGCTTGATATCAATGATTCAAATGCCTGTTTGGCAGACCAGATATTGTCTTGGAATAAAGGATATGCCTATACAAAGAAGTATCACAGATGTATTCAAATCATTCACTTAAGTCTTCACAACAAGCTTGGGGGTATATGAACTGATGATAGCAGAGCATTGACCAGGCTGAGGAGAGGTCGACCTACTGATATAATTATTAATCATCAGCTAACATGAGCTCTCTATTAAAAAGCATGAAAGACCAGAGCTCATAAAGTCATTAACGAGAAAACACGTTGAAAAAAACGGCCGATAAAACTATCCATATACCTAAGCGAGGTTATAAATCCATTGCCTAACATCGTTATCGACGGGCCATAATTAATAACAACGTAACCTTCAAAAGCCACCGAAGACTGTGGTCATCAATGTCTTCATTACCTCAGTTTTGATATTATGTAATCCTCCAGTTCTTTTTGTTATCGAGGCGATAATTACACTGTTTAGTGCCGCTGGAGCCTTCCCTGAAACACTTCTGAAGATCTAGATAATACTGCATTCCTCAGGGTGTTCTTCCTAATAAGTAATTAAATGTAACATTATATTCCAGATCGATAATGCCGTAGTACAGAAAATATTAAAATAACCAGTTTCTCCTGAGCTGAAGTTATGGGATTATTCATAAGTTGAACATTATTTTTCCGTTTTTTATTCCTCTTGTTTTAGTTTTAGTTTTGTTTACCTTATACAATTTGGATCTAAAATACTCGTATTTATGGAGATAGTTGGGGGGTGGAGTCAAGAAAACACCAAATAAGTCAAGACTTATATTTTATGTGTGCCGACGTTTCGACCTACTTTGTAAATCATCTTCATGGCTATGACAGAGAAAACATAAGTATAGGTATAAAATATAAGTATGGGATGTAATATAATATTTTCAAATTTTACATCTCTACCTGGTATTCTACGATATACCTAGTCATTACTTTCTGCATGTTTCTTCTGTATTTATTCTTTGGCATCATATATTCTGTCATTTTTCATACATTTTACTTATGTAACCTCTAGGAGTCTATTATCATACATTTTATATTTTATCTGTAATAAAAATAGGTTTTCCAAATACTTTATATCTCACCTTTTTATATTTTAATCTTTTTCATTTTGTATCTTTCCGTTTACCTTCTCATTTTTCTTTCTCTTTGTATTATGTTTAGATTATCACCCTTCTGTGCATTTATTCCGTATTTTATATTCTTTATCCTTAATTATATATCTGTCACTATTTTACTTTTCTACACTATTTTACTATTTGTTACTACATTCTTGGTACTGTAACGTTTTTTATATTTTTTTGTTTTGTTTGTTTTTGCTCTCATTGCCTTGAAGATGACCTACTAGTCTTGAATTATTTGATGTTTTCTTGTCTGCATCCCCCCCCCCAAACTATTTCCATTCTCCATTATTTTCCTCTGTAACTGTAATATATTACTTTATATAACATGCATCCAATAGAAGCGAAGCCACCTTACTTCAATTCTGTTTTACTCGATATCTATGTATCTCTAGGAATAATCTTTAAAGGATTCCAGTCTCAACTACGACCTCTGTAGAGACGACTACAAACACGGTTGCAGGAAGGTGATGGTACTTTTCATCTTCTCTTTGCCAATTCCAATAGATCTCATCATATCCTCGAAGACCACCATGGTCTTCCGATTAAACAAGGAGTTTCTTCCAGTTTATTAAATATAATAGTAAGTTATATGGTAAGTAAAACTTTTTACCTTGATATATTCAAGTTTTAGCATTTAACGTATAAATTATTACAAGAACATTTAGAAATCATGAAATATATAAATAAACTAAACCTACTTTCTTGATAAGATGTTTGCATAAGGACGTTAGCTACGATATGGCGTAATGGTTAGCATAGCATGGGTACCGAAGGTTGGATAACCAAGCTCGCGGGTTTGTAGTTCGGCAGGTGGCTTTAGGATTTTCAAAAGGGAGTAAAAAATCCTTGTTATTCCCGTTTTTCGGAAGGTACGGAAAATGGGTTTCCTGAGCATCAACGATGTCCTGATCCATATTCTTATCAATCTTGTATAGGCGAAGTTCAGGTCTCCCATTGAAGCATCGCCCGTTAGGTAAATTAGCTTAAAGCGTCATTAAATTAATAAAAAAACACATATAACGATGTTACTGTAGTGAAGGTCTAGCTTATCATTAGTATTAGGAAAAAAAGTAATCTTTAAATCCCATGAATATAATGTATAAACGTCTTACGAAATGCTGTAAGATAATCAATACAAAATGTTCAAACATTTTTTGTGAGAGATATGGCCTATTTGCGTGCTTTAATGATTTTTGTTAAAATATATATATTTATAAATGCAAACTGTTCATGCTCAACTCACACAAGAACCGAATGGTACACGGTGAGTAAGAGCTTCTCAACCTTCAGAACAATATAAATTGCAAATGCCCGATGAAAAAAACATCACATATCTCTCCAGCCATAAAGTAAGTCATTTCCGCACAAACATACAAGTATGCTCCAAGTAGATGGGTTTGACATTTGAATAATGATATAGCATCTCCTGTAAGTTCTTCACAACGCCTTTTCCCAGGACATTGGAAGACGCAATGGTAGCAATGAGAACATATTGCGAATATCCCAAGCGAGGAAGGTCATGTGTGATCCAACAACTTAGGTTTAAAAAGAAGTATTGGAGTATGATAAAGGATCTGAAAATAAAATAATGAAGACAACTGCTCGCTAGGAAATTGCGTCTTTGAAAAGCATGGGAAAAGAGAGAATGGAGGCCTATATCCATTGTTCATTGTCATTTGTACTTTGAAGCATAGCCTCTGTTGCAACAAGTAGGATGTCCTAAAATACATAACTCATCTACGCAATTCATTTCGAATTCAAGATCATTCTTCTTTTTTATTCTTGGAAGCTTTTTGGTATATATGTATTTGCCATTTGTATAGAAGAAAAAAGTCGTAACGAGGATAAGGAGAAGATGCCGCCATCGCAAGAGGTTTTTTTATAACATTAAAAAATATTTCTCGTATTAACTTCTAGTAAATCAATAAAATGTTCTCTCCATCTTTCCATGATTTCCTGTTCTTTTCTGAGGACAGTACTTTTTGTCTTTGATGAACTTATGTACTGATGGATTGTCCCTTCTCTTGTTTTCATGCACTCTGTAGAATAGCTTGAAAAAAATGCGGGCCTAAAAAGGCAAGAATAAAATGATTGGACCATCGATTAGATATAAAAATACTCCCAAAACCTTGGAGAGATATCTAAATGGAGAGGGAGGAATTGGCAGACCTAAACTGAGATGGCTGGACGATGTGAAGGCTCCCGGGGTAAGAACATGGAGAAGAGCGAAAAATTCTTGAGGAGGCCGAGGTCGCTTATGGATTATAATAATAATAATAATCCTCTTTCATTCTCAATAGTAATAAGGAAGATATAAATATAAACAATGAATTTGATGAGTAACTGGAGGGAAAAAATAAGAGGAATACTTTACCAGGGTAAAAAAAGTAACTGAATAAAGAAAAGTAATTAGAACAGACGGCTGACAAAACACATTACAATGAGCTGTGTAATGATATGTTGAGCCATATATAACTTTTACTTTAATTTACCCATGTATGGAAATATAGTAAGGGGAGGTATCCCCATCGTAAATAATAAAGAAACCGACGCTTTAAATTGACAAAGAATTATCCTTAGTTTATGTTCATGAATGAGTTACAACAACTATATTTTGTAAGCTTATAAATTTATACCTATAGCCATAAGTAGGTTGGTAGTGTAAGAGTCTTCAAGGCGGGGTAAAGTATTATGCAATATTTCATGAGGATTCGTAATCTTCATGCTTCGCTCTTTCATTTTCCAGCTCCATTTTCGAATACCAAAAAAAGCAAAGAACCAGTAAAAGCGGATTCCTCTGCTTCTTATTTAAATATACTTTACGTTATTTATATTTTTTAAATTTATTTACCGAAATTTACAACTGTATTATAATTATAAAACAAGTAAATATAATGAATGATACATAATAGCAAGGATAAAGGCAAGTAGAGAAACTGCCCAATGGCAGAACTCATTAGGTTATATTTAATTTAACACGAGGTTACTATGACCAGAAGGTTGTTGTTTGTTCATTTAATGCCACTTTATGCAGGTATGGCTAATCGAACGACGCTACAATGGGAGCTCTAAATTTTGCCTATCCAGGTTTAAGTAGGTTTGGCATTTTTAATGCCTACCTGGCATCCTACAGGCTCGGGCCTTCAATTTAACTTCCCTTCCGAAGGACGGAATAACCAAGGATTTTTTACTCCTTTTAAAAAACCACCAAAGGGCCAACTGCCGGGCTACGAACCCGCGATCTTGGGCTTAGTAGTTTCTTACTCTAACCACTAGACCACATGTCGCCCCTCATATCTGACGGTTTTGCTCTTTATGTAATTTAAAAAAAAACTAAAGCTAAATAAATGAATCCACTAAGCTGGCTAAAAATTCCAGTATTAATATAGTTTCCTACAGTTATTTCCTATAGTTAGTTCCGTAAAAAGTCTGAAGATAATATAGTTTCCTATAGTTTCGAATCCGAACAGACTAAATAAAGTCATGGCCTCCAGCGGGAGAGGGATCATGGGATCTAGGACCCTCCTGGGGCTCACCCATCCTCTATAAAATGTTATTAAAATAGAGTATCCAAAATAAAGGGGGGAAATGTGGCGGTTGAGCGTGACCTAGGACAAGTCACCTCCTTGCAGAGCCGTTGTCCATGAAACTGTACAGTCTCTACCGTGTATTGAATTCCATACAGACCCGTTCATGGGTTGTAGTGGTACAGGTTTTATATATATACTAAAGGATTGTATTGATACAAGGAAATCAACAAGTCATACTCTAAGTGAGGGGTAACTCAGTTAGGAAGCTTGGAGTTGGTGTGTCGAAGGTGACGGGTTCAACTCCGTCTCATAGATAATTAATTTAATCTGTTAAAGCTGGGGATGGAAGCTTTGAGATGTTGAGACCCTGCTGGGGCTCAATCAACGTCTGTATTTAATGGGACACCCGTAAAGAAAGCAATTATAAAAAGCTCCTATATGCTGAATTGACGATAACTGTTATTAGTTATATTATTAGTCATCGGGAAATGATAAAAATAATGTGCTAATGTTTATACTATTTTTAATATTTCTATATAATAATTTACGAGTATATGCTTGACCAATATTGGTATTTAAAAAATTTCTGACGCATATTTTTTATTATAGTCCTGGAGAGACCCCAGGGGGAAAACCTGGTGGTTAGAGTGATCTAGTACAAATCTCCCACCACAACCGTTGTCTGAGAAACAGTAAAGTTTCTACCACGTACTGAACCCAAGACTCTTCATGGATAGTAATGGTAAACTTTTTTTTCATGACATATGTAAAGAAATAATAATAAGATAAGTAAAAGGCTAAAGTTGTTTTGGTTTCATGTTTATGAACTCATCAGACTGACGTGGCTTACGCATCTCAACTGAGGCTATACTGGCAAGTCGGCTACGGTTATTTTGGCCCCGACTGACGCTCATAGCAGTTAGCGAGATGTTTGGCGAAGCTTCACTATATTTGGCGCAACCCGACCGACGATAATACGTGATCGCGGGCACGGGCGGTGAGTCACCCTTCTCTAGCTTTCACGGAACCTAAAGTACCTGAATCCTGATCAGTTGCGTCCATTCCAGAGCTTAGTAGTCCAGTCGCCTAAACAGGAGGAGGCTTCCTTGGAGGAAAAACCGACGGTCCAGTTTTCCTGATTAATGTCACGTACTTTTCACCTTTTTTATTTTAATTAATACGTTAAAAACGATACAATCCCAAGGTAACAATAATTATACAAATGCAAAGTATGAAATGTGATTTCTTTTCAATTGATGACTGATAAAACATTCGTATAGAGTCACCTGTAATAAAAGCTTATAACTACATAATTAAAATGCATTTGGGGACAAGGAATGATTTTTAATGGACCTTAAAACAGTATATTTACTGTCCTGAAAAGCTGTGTTTCTCACATTCCAAATTTTCATTTGTGCCGACGATTTATTAGCTATGGGATAATATAATCGCTTCCTAGTCGCAGATTATTTATAAGTTATAACAAGTTATATATACGCACTAATTTTGAATGAACCTTAAAACACTGTTTTATTGCCCTAAAAAGCTATACTTTTCATTTTCGAAACTTTACATTTGTATCGACGATATATTAGCTATGGGGAAATACAATTACTTCCTAGTCTTAAGTAAAACAAAATAGGCTCAACAAAATAAAGAAATAACTTAAAGACATTAGGAGTGGCTCAGAGGTAGGGCACCGAGCTGCCATGCTGAAGGTCCTATGGGATCTAGGACTCTCCTGGGGCTCAACCAACCTCTATAAAGTAGATATCGAAAATATAGAGTAAAATACTGGTGGTTGAGTGTGATCTTGGACAAGTCACCTCCTTGCAGAACCGCTGTTTCATGGACAAGTCAAACAGCTCTACCATGTACTGAACCCCATACAGACCCGTTCACGGCTTGTAGTGGTACAGTTTTTTTTTTTTATATATATGCTAAAGGATTGTATTGATATAAGGAAATCAACAAGTCGTGCTCTATGAGAGGGGTAGCTCAGTTGGAAAGCTTCCAGTAGGCGTGTGGTCCAAGAAACCGTAAGTCGCTATCATGTACTGAACCCAAAACCCTTCACGTGTTGTAGTCGTACAGGAAAGAACAACTTAAAGACAACTTGCATATGAAAGATTTAGAGGTTTTGTTATTTTTGCGCATTGTTGCGTATTTCAGATCATTATTTCAAAAGAGTATCATTTCCACAGGTTGTCACTTCTAATTAAGAAACAAGTTATATATACGCACTGATTTTGAAAGAATGACGTTAGCTTCACCCAACACACAGCCTTCCCAACAAATCCCTCCCTCAGCACTACTAATATATAAAAGAACAAAAACAAAAATTATGAAATGAAAAATACTTTTATACATTGAGTGTAATAGCTCAGTTCCAAAAGGTCCAGAACTATAGTTATAAAAGTACCGACTTCAAGTACGGTAAGAGCTGACAAATAATTTATTCTCTTAACAGCTGCGATTACACCAAAGAAATTACTCATCCGTTGTCTGCGATGGCTGGCTGTGGAACAGTTTAGTTCTCTACCTTACAATTTGGCAAATGAAAGAAAACATTGAGAGGTGGAGTTTACTACACATAAATGTATATCGTAGGTAACTATATCTAAAATTTTATTTTCATCATCATAATACTGTTTTAAATTTAAAATTAATCAGTTTTAACATCAACTACAAATATAAAATTTTAACTTTCAGTAGCTACTTGTTTTTGTGTTTCAGTTTTCCGTGAAACCCAGGAATTTGGGCAATACGAGAGAAGCACGGCGAAATCAGTCAAAGCGGATTTAAATTCGTTGGGTTATGTAGACAGGCGAGGCTATCATCTAACTTAGCACGATGTTGAAAATGAGGGCACCCCCAGAATCTAGAATGTAAATCGAAGGAAAGGATTTATTAATCTTTGTTTTTTAACAGTTGTTTCGTATAAAATATTGTTGTAAACCAAACAGTATTCGAAGTTAATACAAGCCTTTTGAGATACGGAGATGGAAGAGAAAAAAAATGACTGAATTCAAAGTTCAAAAAGTCGTAGAGAATTGGTGAGTCAACTTTACACTATTTCTCTAGAAAGTAAAAATAGTCTCAATAAATGGTTATTTTTTATTTTAATTATCTTCTTTTTGTAACTGGAGTACATCTTTCTTAGTCAATCATTCAAGTAAAACCTTTTTTCAGTCATATATTATTTTTCTTTATTTAAAAACGTTTCAACAATTCTATGTCATTCTCAATTTACATTATTTATAAGTTCTTCAACGTTATTTAATTTTAAAAATATTCTCTAAAATTTTTTTAATATAAATTTGTACATTTTCAACCTAAAAATAAAAGACAAATCAAATTAATACATAATTTTACACACAAATATGTCCCAAAATACTGAATAAAAAGTATAGATACCTTTTTGGTTGATTGTCATATAATTTAAAATATTTCTTACAAAGCTTAGAGTTACAGTGTACTCCATGGTCAATTAACAATTTTTAAAAGGAACAAAATTGTTAATTGACCATGGAGTACACTGTAACTCTAAGCTTTGTAAGAAATATTTTAAATTATATGACAATCAACCAAAAAGGTATCTATACTTTTTATTCAGTATTTTGGGACATGTTCGTGTGTAAAATTATGTATTTATTTGATTTGTCTTTTATTTTTAGGTTGAAAATGTACAAATTTATATTAAAAAAATTTTAGAGAATATTTTTAAAATTAAATAACGTTGAAGAACTTATAAATAATGTAAATTGAGAATGACATAGAATTGTTGAAACGTTTTTAAATAAAGAAAAAAAATATATGACTGGTATGTAAATGGTTATTCTACTATAACAATGGTCATGATCACGCTGACTTTTCAGTTTTCCATCCATCATTTCACTGGAGCAATGGTAGTCGTTGCATACATGTAGTTATTTATTCTTTAATCCAAGTAAAAACTTTTTTTCATGATTCGGATTTGATAAAGAGGAAGAGGGAGATGAGAGGCATTTCTGTCAATAGATAAAGAGGAAGGGAGTATAACCGCAGTCGATAGGGAATAGGTCATAATATATTGTTACGGGCTACTGGGTGTTAAAATGAATTAAACTACTCCTAAATTGAAGATACGAATATTTATTAACAAAGTGACAAAAAGAATACAATGAGGTTACAAACAATTAAATTATTAAACTAATATACATTTACAATAACAATATTCTAAATATTTATTATAACCTAGGCCAATTTAATTACTAAAATAATATAAGATATTACTACTACGAAATAGCTTAACTATTTACATTAATTTGTACAAATACAATAAAATTACGATAGAGCTTATAACTACAAAAATTGACATTTACAGTTCACTAATTAAAGTCCACCGACCGTAAGAATCTCCAAATATGACAAACTGACACACAGTAATAAACAGAAACGGTTTATTACACTCACAAACTCACTGTCACAGTTCACTGATACACTCATTACTAGTTCATCACATTGCCTGGTTTACTCTCTGACTGCCTGACTCGTGGCGCGGGGTATTTAAATAGGCAAGTCCGAACGTTCTAGACGCACGGGAGTGGGGGGAGGTCGTTCTCGAACCTCCCAGAACCATCTTCTTAATCTCTTCAGGTGACCGGCTTAAGACGTTAATCCCTTCCGCCCGCTTTTCTCTCTCTGACATAACATAAACAATGAATATAATTCCCATTAGTGACAATGGCTATTAACATCTTTCTACTTACAACCATATAACCATATCGAACCATAGGCTTTTGACTATTCATTCTTTATCCGATGCTCTTCCCTCGAATCTCCACTAGTTCTTCAATTCCTCATTTCCGGCTGGTCATATATTATATATAGTTGGAAGTTGGAGTTCCTCAAAAAAATGTTTAGCTGAAAGAATAGTATTAGAGTGTTGGCATGAAGGAGATGATAGTTGTTCATTTATTTAAGAATGAGTGAGCCGAGTGTCATAGGAACCTCCTCCCTTCGACTTTTCAATACGACCTAGATCACGCTCTTACTGTGTTTTTTTTTAATAACTTTAATTTACTGGGATGGCATTCCTTCCACATGGCTCCTCAATTCCCCTCATACATCGCTTCCTCGGTAGACATTTTAAGATGTGTACTGTCTTCTTATGGGATGATAAGGAGAGTGAGTGAGGTGTGGATGTGCTAGCTAATCGTGAGCTCATTTCAAATCTTAATGACTATAACCTAACGCGTTATAATCTGAATAAGAATTCAGTCCTCACATATTGTTTGTGGTGTTAGAAGAACACCAAGTTTTATAATTATGCTCGCATGTAATAATGTATTTCTTATTTTTTTGCAGAGATCGCAGAAGACTACTACTTTTTTTTAAAGGAATTTCCTGTTTGCCTATAAGAAGTATCTAACCAAAACGACCTTATTAATTTATAAAACCATACTTAGACCTCTACTAATGTACGGTTGTGAAGTGTGGGGTACAGTGTCAACAACAAACCGAAAAAAATTGCAAACTTTTCAAAATAAAATCCTACGGATCGCACTAAACGCGTCTTGGTTTGTACGAAACAGCCAACTACACAGAGAGCTAAATATAGAGCCGATAGAAGAATTTATTAAAAAGCGTTACACCAGATTTATGACCGGATTACCAGCAGTCAACATAGGCGAACCTATTTCATTTTTTTTTATTTTTTATTTATGGCATTGGATATTTCCATCCATACAGCCAGCTATGTATTTATTTGTTTAACTGTTAAGTTAATTGCCAACAGCACGCGGTTTTTCCCAGGCGGTCAGCCATCCAAGTGCTAACCACGCCCGACGTTGTTTAACTTCGGTCATCTGACGGGAACCGGTGTGTATATTTCATCTTTCATCAAGACTAAAACCGAGACTCTTCAAAGATATTCTGATGTGAACTCTATTACCTTTCTCACCAAACGTTTTAACAAATCGTAATATAATTCTATTTTCTTCTAGTTTTCCGTTTAATTGTACTATAGTTCTGTGTATTGTTACATTATAATTATTTTATATGAGTACAACTATTATATATTTATATCTTCTCTTGTAAATAATCTGATAATGTACAGTTAGGGGTGTCTCTTCCACAAGACGAAACCCACACTTTTACCTTATGTTAAAATTTAAAATTCATTTGAACATGTAAGGCTAGTAATAGCCGATCTGGAAATAAAGGATATAAAAAAAAATCTAACCGACTCCGTAGGAAGTTATATCGTTAACGTTATTACTATTTAAATATTAGATTGATTAGATCAGCTTTCTAACCTTCTAAGTGATGAGTCCTTTCATCTTACGTATCTCTTATCGTTCATAGTCCCTGTAGTAGCACATTTTCAATCTCATCGTCGGAAAATACTGTTGCTAGTGGACAACAATATTTAGAAAATCTCGGATCACCTTGGTCACATTTATTACATCAAGAGTCAAATATTAATAATGCATCAGACAGGCAATAATTTAACGTCGGCATTTCAATAAATAAATCTAGACTTTCCCAGCGATAATTAAAGCAAGGTCTTTAAAAATTTGAATATTTTTTATTCTTTATAGGTGCAGTATCGGAATCACTCCATTATCTCAGTCCATTTTATTCCACGAATGGATAAAAAAACCAGGAACGAGCCGCTGTGCTAACGCGTACCAAGCGCTAATAAATGACTCCTGACAGATAGCTTTCCCGGCCATTAAAGTAATTTATTTTTGTATAGCTAATGCAGTAATCTAAACAGTTTTCAGAAAAAGTTAATTACGCATCGGATGTGATACAGTGACCTACCTGATAATACTGCATATGCATGCGCCTCGAGGATGGGAGACCGTGTAAGGTCAGGACTTACTGCGCAACACAAATGTGTTATATCGACTTTAAGGTAAACACTTAATTACTCTCATTAATTCGACTCAATCGTAAATTAGATTTAGCTGTCGCAACTGCTGTGGTCTGGTAGCCAACCTCATGCATATTCATTCATCCCTTTAATGCAACTGTCACTGCAAGTTAGGAAAAATAAACGAAAGAATCAGAAATCGAGATTGACGCAGAAACTTTTAAGGAAAAAATCCTTTCCTTGTAACTCAGTTATAACCACAATACAGAGAATGGGAATTTACCTGAGGTGAACCAGGGTTTCGATCTTAGTATAAGCAGATTGTGTGTCTAGGTAAGGGGTGCAGTCAATGATTACAGATAAAAAGAATGACTTATTTTAATGTGCCTGCGTTTCGACCTATGGCCTAGGCCATCGTCACTCAAATCAAAGAGTCTCTTAGATTTATCCATGACCTCTGAAGCCTAGAAGGCTTCTTTCTGTTCAGAATCAATAAGCAACCACGCTGATCGTTTGGATTCAATTAATCTTCTCTTACTTTCTAGACACAATAATGAGTTCACGTCATGATTAATCTTAAGGAGGTATCTTTGGAGTTCTTTCACCCTTTGGATCTAATAGAATACTAAGAGAACAAGATGTGAAGATAAGGCCATTCACCAAACATTTCCAGAACATACCTGGCAGGAAAACTTTAGGCATTTATGATAGCATGCTATATGTTATTTGTTAATTGTTATAAATGTGTAAAATGAATTGAGATACAAATTAAGGTTTAATGAATTGCAGAATTTTATGATTAAAATTTGGATAAGGTAAGCAATTTCTTTTTTTGTGAAACGTCGCAAAGCATATTTATAGAATTGCTTCCAATTTTAGATATGTTATTTTTATTAATGCATAGCATGCTAAATGCATTTTGTAATTCAGAAGTGTTATTTTACTGACAAGATGCTACAAACAACTATTACACTTTCTGGACTACAGATCTTCACTTGACTTACGAAACAAAGGACTAATCTATAAAGGTATGCAAATATCTATTTGGACATAAGAAGTTGCTGAAACTTGGGTGTTCAGCAAAACAAGTCTATACATACACAGCAAAAAAATCTGCGTATAATTGTTAATGCTCTGGTTTAATTCTTCATTCCCACTATAAAATCATATTTTCACAACAAATATGCAACATTCCACCCATGAACACAAAATCACCAAAAATCCAATTGTTCTTCCCCCTCCCTTCTCATTGTTAATCGGACTCGACAGGAAAAAATGAGACCAAGAGACCTGCTAAAGAACTATTGATCATTCCAAAACTTGCTCCTGCACAGCAAAGATAAAAAACAATCCCTTCGATCAAATTTGCTAGATACGCAATTGCGTAGGTACAAATGATAACAGTTTTTTATTTTTATTTTGTTGCGATTACTTAAATTTTTCTCCTCAAAATAAAAAATAAAAACAAAAGTTTTATATGAGAGGAAAATAGTTGACTGATATGATATGATAAAATGGAGAACGGAGATAGTTGGAGGGTGCAGTAAAAAAAAAAACACTAAATAAGTACTAGTAAAAGTGTTCATAATAATATGGTTACTGTTACTTTTCCAAAGTGATACATATATTTCATCTGATCACATCATTTTTCGCAAATTAGGTCAATCATAAGCTAAATGAAAGTGATATATAAAGTGCCATAAACATCATATTCACACTGTTATAACACTAAGAACGAAGTAGTAGAGTTATACTCTAAGAACTAGAGAACTAGAGAAGTATACATATTTTCTCTAAACAATCAGACATATGCATGATAATTTTACGATAATCTTATATGAAATGAGGCATTCAGGAACAAAATCGGATATCTCCTAAATTTCAAAACTAGACTTTTCCACATTTTCGCTAGTTTATTCAAGCAATTATATTTGAAGGGTGCAGGGAAAAAAACAAGTAAGTCAAAAACATCGTTCTTTCAACTTGCCAAGGTAAACACGGGAACAAACATCGCAGTCGTGGGTTATTTAGGTATTTTAGTTCGTCGTACAGGAGAAAAAACTACTGAGTCAGTTGGGATCTGGGGAAAACCCAACTATGTTGAAAATGTTATAGTTACTTTTTCTGTTCGTGGACAATCTTATATTGAAATAGTTAAAAACATCGATTCAATTTTTTACAATATAAGGCTTCAAATCTGAATTTAAATTTCCATAGTCCTCATACAAGAATGAAAAGACAAGAAACTGCTCGACGTTTTCGCCAACTTCAACTGCTCAAAGCTCCCAATTAATTACAAAAGACTCATCTACATGACAGTTATCAGACCTATTTGGACATACGGAGTTCAGCTTTGGGGCTCTACTAAACCATCCAATTCATCTTGTATCCAATCCTTACAATCCAAAATCCTTCGTAAAATCCTCAGTGCTCCTTATTATGTCACAAACAAACTCATCCATCATGATCTTAATATCCCATATGTTGCTGATTTGGCCCAAACTAGATAACTATCCTTCCATGAAAAGCTGCATACACACTTGAATCCGCTAGTCTCTCACTTTACTTCCCTTAATATTCCTGATAACCCTCCGAGGCGTCTGAAAAGAAGATGGCCTCGAGACCTTCTACTATAGAACTTTATTGGAGTGCTATCAACAGGTAGTTTCTCCACAAGTGTTTTTTTTCTTTCATGTCCTTTGTTCATACAGCAGATTTACTTGATGTAATATAATTTCAGTTGGAAATATCAATAAATTATTCTAAAAAACAAAAACAAAATTCCTTAGAAATTTAATTATTCACACTTTTCTGACTATTTTGGTTTTGCCCTTGCACCCTTAATTTAGAATTTACATTTTGTCACCCTGTTTCTCATGGTTTAGTAGTAAGTTCGGTTCTGAACATATTGTTACGGGCTACTGGGTATTAACAATGAATTAAACAATACCTTGATTAAAGATACTAATATTTATTAACAAAAGTAATAAAAAGTATACAAGTAAACTATTAACAATTAAATAATTGAACTATTATAAATTTATAATAACAATATTCTAAATACTTATTATCTAGGCCTAACTTCTATTTAATTATTACAATAACATATAATGTTACTAATTCTAGATAGCTTAACTAGTTACAATAGTTTCTATGAATATTATAAAATTACACTACAATTTATAACTAATAATTAACACTTACAGTTCACTAGTCCACCGACCGTAAGATTCTTCAAGTATCACAAACTGACACACAGTAACAAACAGAAACAGTTTATTACACTCGCGAGACTGTCACAGTTCACTGATACACTTATTACACGGGCCGGTTCAACACTGACTAGTTTATCACACTGACACTCACTTATCACAGTTCTTCTCTGGTCTACTCTCAGGCTAAGACTGACTGCCTCGAGTTGAGGGGAAGTATTTAAAGAGGCAAAGCCGAACATTCTAGAACTCGAAGGGGCCAGATAATTCTGGAATATTCTTAATCCTTTGCCGACAAAAGGAGACGATCTAGAACCGTCCTAATCCTGTTTTAACTTCTCCCGCTGACGGAGTTGAGCCGCTAATCCCCCGCTTCCGCCTTCCTTTGTACGCCCGTAACACTGCCCCCTCCTTAAAAGTGCTCTGCCCCAGAGCATAGTCCGGAGAAATCGGGCAGTTATGAGCTTCTGCTGATGGAGACGCACTTTCTTTCCAGGGGTTGAACGTGCACACCAATATGGCAATTCCAGAGGTGGCGAATGTCTGTTCGATCATGTCCCTGACAATCTTCCAATCCAAGCCGTCGTATCCACAGCCCAACTTCGGAATAGCGAGCTTAGTGACACGCAGTCTCAGAAGCTTACTCCGAAGGTCGTCGAGGCTTCGCCGCAGTGCGTCATATGTCGGCTTCTGATCAGTGGCACGCTTGGTAACCAAGTAAAACAGGTGTCGTCCTTCGTGCGGCTGGTGGAGTGCCTTCCCGACACTTGGTGCTTGGCGTTCCAGCTCCTCAGTTCCGCCGAACTTCTTCCTGAAGACCGTTGCAATCCCTCGAGAAGTTCTCAGATCTTCGGCAACGCAATGGGCCAGAGAATACTCCACTGGTAACGAGAAGATATCCCTGTAGATTACCTCAGTTACTCCACGAAACCCTGGTACCTTAGTATTTGCAACTGGGTCATTATTTGTCTCCACATTGTTTAGGTACCTAACCTGCTGGTCTTCTGCCGGGCCATGGTCTCCTTTGTACTGCGCCAGTCTATTGAAATGGACTACCTTGGGTTTTCCTTTAGGCTGCTTCCTGATCCTATATATGACGTCATTGATCCTCTTGACGATCTCAAACGGGCCGTCCCAGGAGTTCTGAAGTTTAGGTGAGTAGCCTCGCCTTCTTCGAGGATCATGTAGCCAGACCAAGTCTCCAGGCTGGTAGCCACCCTTCTCAGCCCTGATGTCGTAACGCTCCTTCATTCTGTCACTGGCTCCCTGGATGTTTGTGCGAACCTTCTCGTGGATATTATCCATTCGCTTCCGTAGATCCGAGACGTACTCCTCTCCGGCAATTTCCTTATCAGGCTTGAAACCGAATTTCAGATCACAAGGCAACCGAAGTTCTCTGCCGAATACCACATTTGCGGGAGTCTGCCCCGTTGCCTCACTGACTGAACTGCGGTAGGCCAGCAGGAACAGGTGAAGATACTGGTCCCAGTCTCGCTGATGGTCGGAGACCATTTTGGACAAATATCGACCCATAGTCCTGTTCATGCGCTCCACCATGCCATCGGATTGAGGGTGAAGAGGTGTCGTCCTGGTCTTCCGTATTCCCAGTGCTTCGCACATCCCGGAGAAGACTGCAGACTCGAAGTTTCGTCCCTGGTCAGAGTGAAGTTCCATGGGTACTCCAAACCTACTGACGAGCTGCTTCACCAGTACGTCCGCAACCGTGACTGCCTCCTGATTCGGAAGGGCGTACGCTTCCACCCACTTGGAAAAGTAGTCCATGGCCACGAGAATATACCGGTTACCTTCATCCGTCACAGGGAAAGGGCCAGCGATGTCGATTGCTATTCTCTCAAACGGTGCTCCCACGTTGTACTTCCTCATTGGGGCCTTCTTTCTTCTTATGGGTCCGTTAGAAGCCGCACAAGTCGCACAACGCCTGCACCAGTCCAACACATCGTCCTTGAGATTCGCCCAGTAAAAGCGTTCACGTACCTTTTCCAATGTACGGTGAACTCCAAGGTGGCCGCCAGATACTCCGTCATGAAGTTCCCTGAGTACTTCGGGCACTTTACTCTTTGGAACGATGAGCTGAAGTCTGCGCTGATCTCCTTCCGTGTTCTCCAATGCCCGTTTCAGCAGCCCGTTGTCCACTAGAATGGAGTCCCATTGGGCCCAGTAAGTCTTTACATTCTTCGACATTGGAGCAACATCCTGCCAGGTTGGTCTTCCTTGCCCTGATAGTTTCCACTGCTTCATTTGTTTCAAGTCCGGGTCCCTGTCCTGCTCCTTTGACACCTCTGCATCCTGCCAACTGTCCATGACCACCGTTGTCCTCAACACTGCTGCCTGCTTCTCTTCTTGTCGAGAACAATGCCCGCATTTTTCGTCACAAGGTCTCCTAGAGAGCGCATCCGCATTTCTGTGACTCGTTCCAGCGCGATGAGCAGATTCAAAGTCATATTCTTGAAGGCGCTCTATCCACCTCGCCACTTGTCCTTCTGGTGACTTGAATCGTAGCAGCCACATTAGAGCCGCGTGGTCCGTTCTCAGGAGGAATCTTCTGCCGTATAGATATTTGTGAAAATGCTCTATAGATTTCACCACTGCCAGAAGCTCCTTCCTTGTGACACAGTAGTTGCGTTCCGGAGCTGAGAGCGCTTTACTGAAATATCAAATGACCCTTTCTTCTCCATCTTGGAGCTGAGAGAGGACGCTTCCAATAGCGGTGTTGCTAGCGTCTGTGTCAAGTATGAACTTGCCCTCGGGACGTGGATAGCTCAGAATAGGAGCACTACTCAACTTTTTCTTCAACTCTTCAAAGGATGCCTGACATTCGTGATCCCAAAGAAAAGTCCGTTTTTCCTAGGTGAGCCTGGTAAGAGGTTTTGCAATGTTCGCAAATCCTTTCACGTACCTCCTGTAGTAGGTGCAGAGGCCGAGAAAACTTCTTACTTGGTGCTTATCTCGAGGTACTGGCCAGTCGGTGATCGCTGCAATCTTCTCTGGGTCAACGGCAACTCCATTGTCCGACACAACATGCCCCAGATAGTTGACTTGCCTTCGGAAGAGATGGCACTTCTTCGGGTTCAGTTTAAGGTTCGCTGCACGCAGTCGTTCGAAGACCTTCTCCAGATTCTTCAGATGGTGAGCGAAGGACTTTCCCAGCACAATGATGTCATCTAAGTATACCAGGCAAATTTCCCAAGAGAGACCTCTTAGCACGCTCTCCATCAGTCTCTCAAATGTTGCAGGAGCATTGCAAAGCCCGAATGGCATCACTGTAAATTGCCAGAGTCCAGTCCCAATCGAGAACGCTGTCTTCTCTTTATCTTCAGGTTTCAATCCAACCTGCCAATATCCACTGCGGAGATCCAAGGTAGAGAATAGTTCACATCCCTCTAGGGTGTCCAGGGTATCATCAATCCTGGGGAGCGGATAACTGTCTTTCTTGGTGACGTTATTCAGAAGGCGGTAGTCTACGCAGAATCTCGTTGTGCCGTCCTTCTTCTTCACCAATACAACAGGAGACATCCAGGGGCTACTCGAAGGCTCAATGACACCATCAATCGCCATCTCCTTGATGATCTTCTCGGCGTCCTCCCGTTTGGCTAACGGCAGCCTCCGCGGGACCTGTCGGATGGGCTTAGCATCCCCGGTGTCAATTCTGTGCTGGACGATATCCGTTCTACCCCGTGGCCCTGGGCTGATCTCGAAGACGTCCTGCCATCGGATAATCATCTTCTTCACTTCCTCGCTCTGTTGAGGCGAGAGTTCCCGGCATGATTCGTCCACAAATCCTGTTAGTTCTTCCGGCAGTTCTAGCAGCTCGGTGGGATGACGTTGCAGCTGGCGAACCACTGAGGTAGCGGTTGTACATTCCCCTACCGGTGTTCCTTTGTTCAGCGTTACTGGGAAGCTGTTCAGGTTCATTAGCCGAATCGGAGTGGTACGTCCGACCTTGATGAGAGACCTTGCAACCATTACGCCGCGTCCGATCTCCTGTTCTTCTTGCCTTCCAGGTTCAAGTAGTAAACATTGACCCTCAGGTAGATGTCCTTCGATCGTCCCCTGCGTTATGATTTGGCTCCGTGCAGGTAAAGTGGTGTCCTCCAGTAAGCGCACTCGTGCGTAGATGTCCTTTCCCTGCCGAAGGATGACTTCTTCGTCTCCCATCGTCATCACACCTCTCGCCATATCCAGCTTGATCCCGTATGCGATCATCAAGTCCGTGCCCAATATGACATCTTCATCAATATCTGCCACGAGAGCGCGGTGCTTCAGATGTTGACCCCCGATGATGAAGTAGGCAACTGTCTCCCCGTAGACCTTCGCTGGCTCTCCTGTGGCAGTCCGTAATGTCCAAATCGATGGCAACATCTTCTCAGCAGGAACTGTCTTTGAGCTCAAGATTGTCTAGGTTGCGCCGGTATCCAGTAGCAGACTTCGCAGATGCCCGTTCACCTTCCCATCAACGTAGAAGCTGTTCGTTCTGCTCCCTAATGACGCAACTCTACTGGTCTTCCTCGGGCCTCTGACGTAGCGGGCTGATAGTTGTTCCTCCCCATCAACCCTACTTCGTTCCTGTGGCTTTTCTCGCTTCTTGGATGGACACTTGCTTCTAGGGTGTCCAAGTTGGCCGCAGCTCCAACAACGTATCTCCTTCTTACGGGTCCTGAGAGCCTCCAAAACCTTTGTCAGAATGTCTCGACGCTAGGGACCTTATTAGACTCCGCTCCTGCTGCTCGAATTCGTGCATGGCCCCGTACTGACTGCCTGATAGCCTCGAACTCCATGGCCTGAGATAATGCGTCTCCTAGCGTTTTTGGCCGGGCGAGCTTAACTGCTTGTTGCGTCTCGGGGTCCCGAAGTCCGTCCAGGAATTTGTCGACAGCGAGGCTCTCGTAGACATCATCGGTAACCGATGGGTAGGCATTCCTCACCAGCCGGGCAATGTCCGCTTCAAATTCCTGCAGCGTCTCGCTGGTCTTCTGGATCCTGTTTCTCAGCTGTGAGCGATAAAGCTGGTCCATGTGTTGGTGGCCGAAACGCATCTCCAGTCTTCTAATCAGCTCCCCGTAGTTAGACCGCTCTGACATTGGCATCCCCTGGAGTACTCCCAAGGCGTCTCCCCGCAAGGCCAGGCACAAAGCTGAAGCTTGGGTCTCTTTCGACCACCGGTGGATCGAAGCCACAGTCTCGAAGAGAGTCATGTAGTCCTCCCACGGCGTCTTTCCGTCGAACACTGGAATGGTGTTGTGAGTTGGTGGCGTCCCTGAATTGGCGGGCATAATGGTTTTATGAAGGCTGCCCTCGGAGGAAAGGTCGGTGTCGTTCTTCGGTGGGTTGCTCATACGTCCCTCGAGAGCCTCGACTCTTAGCCTAAGTTCGTCTTTAATAGATTTCAGTTCTTCCCCTAACCTAGATTCTACATTAGCCACTTTATTATTTACATCGGCTAACTTATTACCAAAATTAGCTACTTCATTATTTACATCGGCTAACTTATTACCAAAATTAGCTACTTCATTATTTACATCGGCTAACTTATTATCTACATTAGCTAACTTATTCTCAACATTTTCCATTAACTTAGTCTCTAATATGCCTAACTTAGACTCTAATGTATCCAATAAATCACTTTTCACAGTACCTAATTCATTACCTAGCTCATTTTTAACATTGCTTAATTCATTTTTAACAGTACCTAATTCATTCTGTACATTACCTAGTTTATGTTCTACATTGCTTAACTCATTTTTAACAGTACCTAATTCATTTTTAAAAGTTGCAGACAACTTGCTTAAATCTGTTTCAAATAGAACGTCATCTGGATTTTCCCCAAAATGTACAAAAAATTGACGCAAGCGCTCTTGCAGTACACTTTTAGTTCCGGAACAATCAAGATCACGTTCCTCCAATTCACGTTTCAAATCCGCAACTTTTAAATCAATCAATTTAACACTTTTAGAAGCCATTCTTCATACAGTAGCCCAATAATTACAAAATACAAGAACAAATGCAAAATAATAGCAATTACACAAGATCCCACTTCTGACACCAATTTGTTACGGGCTACTGGGTATTAAAATGAATTAAACAATTCCTTAATTAAAGATACTAATATTTATTAACAAAAGTAATAAAAAGGATACAAATAAACTATTAACAATTAAATTATTGAACTATTATAAATTTATAATAACAATATTCTAAATACTTATTATCTAGGCCTAACTTCTATTTAATTATTACAATAACATATAATGTTACTAATTCTAGATAGCTTAACTAGTTACAATAGTTTCTATGAATATTATAAAATTACACTACAATTTATAACTAATAATTAACACTTACAGTTCACTAGTCCACCGACCGTAAGATTCTTCAAGTATCACAAACTGACACACAGTAACAAACAGAAACAGTTTATTACACTCGCGAGACTGTCACAGTTCACTGATACACTTATTACACGGGCCGGTTCAACACTGACTAGTTTATCACACTGACACTCACTTATCACAGTTCTTCTCTGGTCTACTCTCAGGCTAAGACTGACTGCCTCGAGTTGAGGGGAAGTATTTAAAGAGGCAAAGCCGAACATTCTAGAACTCGAAGGGGCCAGATAATTCTGGAATATTCTTAATCCTTTGCCGACAAAAGGAGACGATCTAGAACCTTCCTAATCCTGTTTTAACTTCTCCCGCTGACGGAGTTAAGCCGCTAATCCCC
Source organism: Arma custos (assembly GCA_037127475.1). Taxonomy (NCBI): domain Eukaryota; kingdom Metazoa; phylum Arthropoda; class Insecta; order Hemiptera; family Pentatomidae; genus Arma; species Arma custos. Next base: position 90,633,579 of record CM073759.1, read on the forward strand.
CGCTTCCGCCTTCCTTTGTACGCCCGTAACAATATATATTGACGTCAAATAATAGTTACATCATTAAGGGAACAACAACATTTCAATTTAACATATTTAATTTAAAGAGCTAGTGTAAATGATATACTTAACAAGGTTTCTAATTCGTTCAGGAGTACGAATAATGTGAGAAAATAACTACCAAAAGTGAAGACAGTCTATTCGCGATTACGAAAGGTAATTCTTATGAGTCATTGGGAGGATTTACCAAATGGGAATGGAGAAGGAAAGGATGTTTTGAACTATGTGCATAACATTTTCTTTTTATTATCCATAATAATAATGAATTTTAAATTGTTTTCGCGACATTCCACACTAGAACAATAGCTAAATGCAATGAATTGTGAGCTTCATTCAGAGTATCTAGAGTACGAGTATTATTGAAATAACAGTTAGTTCTCTTTAGAAACCATCTATAAATATAATATGGAATATATAATTATATTATCGAAAGTGTCGGGACACAATGAATGATCCATAATTGGAAATTAACTTACTCTGCCTCTCTAGTTGAGAAAGAAAGATGGAAAATATTTTTGTAAATAACGATTTATTAAAATCAATAAGAACAAAATGTTTATTTCTACAAAATCGTTAAAAACAGAAGTTAAGCACCGCTAGAATAAAGGGATACCCCCACTACAAGAAACTACAAACCTACGTGCCAAATACTGTTATTTTCTCCTTAAGCCAAATAGAACACGATGGGGTACTATAAACTTCTCTAAACGATTTCAAATTTATCTCTTCGAAAGTGTTAAGCTACAACCATCTACGAATATAACGTACTATTTAAATGATATTTATAGATTGTGTAGAGCATAGAGAAGGGACTCTACATGAGTATGTTATTTGTGTCGTATTATGTTAACAACAACTTAACATTAACACGAGAGATGTTAAATATTTTTTTATTTATTTCTTCAGTTTAACCGATCATCAGGTTTAAAGAGATTAGGCGCCCTGGACCTCCACAAGGCAAGAATTATTTTCTCTTTATTCAAGAATTGAGTTTTTTGAATTAAGAGTATTGTAATGGAAAACTAAACATAATTTTTGAAATATAACACGTATTATTAATTTGAAATGGTATAAGCTATTTGTCAAAATATATTAATACTACACTGTATTGCCTTTTTTTTTTAAACTTTGCCAGAAATCATTTTTTTTTTAATATCACTGCATTAAACGAAAAAAAACGATCATTAGCGAGTCCAAAAAAAACGATTAGCTGAAATAAAACGACCTGTTTAAGGAAGATTAAGAAAACAACAATTTCGAATCGCATGATCTGGAAGTAACAAAGATAAACATTAGACCGTGAGTAAAGCTACGTCCACACTACTAGACCGTTGCTGAGACATGGTCTCAGAGACGCGGATTAGTTGGTCTAGCTAGGCGGTTGCGGAGCCGTTGCTGAGACTAATCCCCGTTGCTTAGTCCGTCTCTGAGACCAAAATCGCTGGTCTAGTGTCTCCCGCTCCGAATGGGAGACCTTAGACCAGCGCCCCGAGACACGGTCTAATCTGACCAATATTCAACATTATTATTGTCATTATAAATTGTGATTATGAATTTTAATAATAATTATTGCACTCATAGATCGTAACTATCATGTGTATACCTAAAATTATAAAAATAATCCAATTATGTTAATAATAATATAACTAAATTACCGGTCTTAATTTATTTAACATTACGATAGGCGCGCGTATCTGTCAGATATGCAGTGGAAATGTTCATTTAACTTTCTTTAATCCTTGTCGGTCTTAATATTTCCCTCTTCTTACGACCCAACCAAACCACAGTCTTCGCCTAAAATTCCAACAATAAATAGTTAGGTTAAAGTGTTGTGGATCTGATGAGGAATACGTAAATTCAAGTAGTATTTTATACCTATTTAATTATGCAATGTAAAATTTTTAATTCATTGGTAATTTAAACAAACAAATTAATTGAATTTTCACTTGATCCAAACTATTACAGACCATTCTATTACTATTAGTGTTCTTTTTTCAGATAAGCGCGACCTTTAATCATTGCATCAGTCTTTTAAGTTTCTATTTCTTGCAAATTTGTATTTTATTTCAGTTTCAGTAGTATTTCAGTGTGCTATCTTATTTTCTATAATTATAGTCGAGAAATATATTTTTAATTTGAATTATGCTTTAGACGTGAAAGTTCTGCTAAATGCAATTATATGTGATAAAGACGATGAAATTGATTAAGATATCGCGACTTTCCTGGAAATAATTGCTAAGTATAATTTGATGTAACGTCGTTTTTAAAATGTAAATTTGTATTTTTTCAGAGTTTCTTGAGAATAAACTTTTAATTCCATCTTCTTTCCAATCCTACCACAGTTTTGACCGAAAATTCCCACAATAAATGCTTAGGTAAAAAAAAGTGTTTGTATTTGAGAAATACGCGTATCCATTCGTCATTTTTTAAATATTTTATTTTTAATTAGTAAATATAAAATTGGTAAGTAATTGGTAATTTAAAGTAGCATATAAATTGAACTTTCACTTTATTTAAGCCATTACTGAAATTAGATTTTTATATGGCAGATAAGCGCGACCTTATCTACGCGACTAATCATTGCATTAGTTTTTACTTTTCTATTTCTTGCATATATTTATTTTATTTCAGTGTGCTATCTTATTTTATGTCATTATAGCCGAAAAAAAGTTTTTTTAATGTGAATGATGGTTTGGACGTGAAATCTGTGCTAAATGCAATTATGCGTGATACGGAATATGAGATTGTTCAAAACAAAGCGACATTCCTAGAAATAATTTTTAAGTATAATTTTATAATTCTAGTAATTTTTAAAATGTAATTTTGTATTCAAACTGATTTCCTTGAGAAGCTGTATTAAAAAAAACAAAACAAAAAAAAACTGTTCTATATAACGTGTTTATTTTTAAATAAACTTTTATTGTAATTTTTTAATTTATGTGTTTTGAGAAACGCAAGTAAACTGAACTTGTAAATTCTTCAAAAATACAAAAGTTCTAAAATAGTTTTTGATTTTCACTATTTTCTTCATTGATCGCATTTGTTTTGTTTTTTTACTGAAATTTGAAAAAATATCATATATTCGTTGATTGTGGGAAATGCAAGAAGGTTAACATAAGTAAGTAATAACAGGCAATAAAATGTTTAAATATTTTATTTTGTATTTTTTAAAGCATAAAGCAAGAAATCCTTCCGCACAAAACAATGCTCTCCATGGTGTATTGACTAAGATTGGTCTAGGAACTGAAATAGTAGTGTGGACGCTAGACGAGACTGATCCTGCTGCTCCTAGACCGTTGCTGAGACGGTTGCTTAGGCCGTTGCTGAGACGGACTAAGGTTTGTCTCGTCTATTGCCTAGCAAATGTCTTATAGTGTGGACGTAGCTTTAAATAAGAGACAATACCACAAAGGAAGCCACAAATTTTCAGCAAAATGAAACAATTCAAAACAATAATGACCGCAGCACTACTTCACAGGAAAAAATTAAAAAAAATCTTTCTAAATTTAATGTAAAATTTTTATTTCATTTCACCAATTTTTCAGAAGAGATCAATCAGTGTTCAATGTGTCCTGTTGTCTCAGCTGTATTTTTTTTACCTCTTCCGTTCTCTCTTCCACTGAAATTCTTTATAATCCTTTGGTCTTTACCCTGTATTGGAACCTCTTCATTTTATCTTTGTTAGAGAAGAGATGGTCGACTGTATCTTCCTTAAATTACATTTTATCTTTGGTTATATTCTTGATCCTTTGGAATTCGGTGCTCTCATAGACCCCTCTCAGTCTTCTTAGATCAGATCGGTTTGGTTTGGTTTGCTTTTTTGGGCCCATTCTTAGGATGTTGCCACAAAAAAGTGTATACTTCTTTTATCAATTGTGTAGGAAATCGGTTCACCTTTACAGGGTCATAGTGTTTGTCATTATATACTTCGGTGTCTACAATGTTCAGTTGAATTTTCCTTTCTTTACTACTAACTTTTCCATAATGGGTAGCGTTTCTGCCGCATATAGGTCTTCAAACTTGACCACTGTATCATTAAGTCTTGTCTTGCCATTCTAGTAGAATGATATTTTGTTACTTTATAACAATATTATACTGTTAATAGCTTAGATCTTCTGTCTAGTAATCCATCTTCCAGAGGCCACTAAACACTCAACAGTCATCACCAATATTTAAGTCCACCATAGTTTATTTATATTATTGTACAATTTACCATTTAATAGTAGAAGGAACTATAAAAGGTTGAATTGGGTGCTTTAAAAGAACGTCCTGAAGGCTTATTAAATATAAATTTGTAATTAAAAAAAGAGATACGAATTAAGGAATACCAGAAGGTAAAATTGAAACATATAGTGGAAAAATACAAATTAATTACTTATTAACGGATTAAGAAACGCAATTACACATATCTTGAAACTGGATAATTTAACTGTAGTTATTGATATGTTAAAGCTGCCAATATCTTGAGGCTTTGTAGAGGAGTAAGCGTAACTTTTAGGCTAGAAAGTTTGGAGACCCCTACTCTTAAGATGATAGGCACGGACATGTTAACTTCCACCCTATAACTTCTGAGAAGTACTATCTTCGTTCTAATCGGAGCACGTGACTGGCTGCAAAGTTTCCTTTAAGCCAAAATCAAATAGCAAAGTGTCTATTGAGCTTCACAAGAATTAACACATAATTAACAATGATAACAACTCGCACTATCTACTAGATCAGCCTGCAGAACATTAAAATTAGTTTTGGTTTTTCATCCTTTAACGTTGACGAAATTCACATATAAATAGACGGATGAAGGAAATTTTATAAATTGTAATACATTTTTACATTTTGGGATAAAAAAACTGTAAGCATTTCCTGCCCTTAATCGCTCCATTATCTCCTAATGAATTATTTATTATCAAGCTATTATAAATTTAACAAACAGAGACTGTAATAAGACTTGACTTGTAATAAGAAAATCTCTGTATTGTCCAATGTAACGAAATTACATGGATATAAAAAGAAGAATCTCCAAAATCACCGCCACTTCTGCTACTACCCATATATTTTGTCTTATCCCAATTTACTTCGAGCCCTACTTCATTGCCAGCATTCATAGGCGTATTTAAGATTTCAAGTCAACAAAACCAAATCGTCTGCAAAATTAAGAACAGATACTACAATCCAGATAAAAATTCAAACCTTTTAGGTGTATATCACCTTTCTGGAAATACTCTAGTATTGAATTAAATAATAAAGGAGAAAGCTAACCGCTCTGTTTTAAGCCTGAGTGAACAAACCCCAAACTTGTTCGAAAATCATTCCCAAATCAAAATATATAGAGTATTTGAATCATTTCTTTCCTCTTCAGTATTCATTGCTAAGATGCATCTCTGATATATTGTTTAATAAATTAGTTCATTGTTACTGCATTTAAAGTTGAAACAATTTTAAATTTTTCATCGCATATCTCGTCGGTCCGGTGCTGCTACCGACGAGACCGATTTTTAGTCCACCATGTTTAATTCATTTTCTGGTAAACTATCGTAACGTGTGGATGGATTATATTTTCCTTTTATAGTTTATTTTATATTTGGGCAAGAAGTAGTCAAAATTTGTCTCCATTAGTGAATTTTATTGTTTATAACTGTTTTGAGTTTTTCCTGAAGAAGAAGAATTTCTTAATTAATTTTTAGTTTGTGCTAGGTTATGTTATGTTACGTTGATCTTAACAAAAAAAAAAAGACCGGTTTGTCACGTACATAAAGTAATACAAGTTGGTTTCTACGGACTTCTTCGTTTAGATCTTTTGGACCTAAATCTCACAAACCTGGCCACAAAGTTTATTTCTTCCTAATAATACAATTAAACGTATAATTTTTTCTCGAAACAGTTTTGGATATCACCCTTGGATATCATTATTCCTTCCCGTTGGAAGTGAAATCATCACCGACGGATGACAGCAATGAATCCCTTTCCTGTTCTGAGGACGAGAATGGCGCTGAATTATCGCACTTAACGCCCGGCCACCGGAATGCTTGAATAACAGAGGCGAAACGACTATTAAATTATTCAAACTATCGATAGCAGCTTCATCGATATATTTAGCAATGATTCAGTGGGTCATTGTGCTTCATTATCAGCAACCTTAGATTAGTCTGGTCTACTGGAGTCTCGGTAGAAAGGTTTGGAGATGTTCTGAAAATGTTTAGGGTACTTCAGCCCGGGCGCGGATACAGGGTTTTTTTTTCTGGGGGGGGGGCACAACGGGCAGACGGGCCAAAAATCAATAACTTAGAAATAAACTTGTAGTGTTTATAGAAAGGTTTCAAAGGTTTATTAAAATATCTAAACAATAGTTTCACTCATGTTATTTCTGTTATAACATCACATGATTTGCCTATAAGTATGTACTGTAATGGATTCTCCACAGTACACAAAAAACCATCTGGGGGGGAGGGGGGCACATGCCCTCGTTCTCTCTCCCCTGGATCCGCCTATGCTTAAGCCATATTCTCAATTTGTTTGTACTGGAAAACATATTTTTTAAATGGAAAACCCTCATTTTTTCTCCTATACAGTGTTTTTTTTGTACATCTCTTTATCAACTATTTATACTTTGAACATCAGTTAAGTAAATCTATATATTTTTTAATCTTCATTATTTTCATAAGGGACGTTGTGTTTCATTCCTCTGCCCTTAATGTTATAGACTGTGGTCAAATGGTGTTCAGAAAAATATCACGAATAAAAGTTTTATTTATTAAAAGATAAATTGTTTCGCTTGTTCATTTATGTTTTTTTTGGGGGAGGGTGCCGATTGAGAATTTCAATTTTTCTCTGTTTTTTTGGAAAATAAGTTTTTAAATGTTGAAACCCTTGAATTTTGTTCACCTAAATTTTATTTTTTTTTTAAACTTTATTATCGTATATCTATACTAAATTAAACACGGGTTTTTACAAATTTCCTCATTATTCTTTATTATTCATTATTCTTTTCGTTGCAACGGGTCATCGTTAAACCAGCTGAGTTACTAAGTCCTTCAGCACTCACCTCATTCACCGCACTTAACACCAACAGATTCTTATCTGTTCAGCAATTAGGACAGCTTCTTTAGGTATAAACTTTTTTGTTGATACTCAATGATGGTAAACATTTTGAATAAAAATGTTTTAATTTCATAACTTTGTTTAACTAAATAACCTTTCATTTGAAAACGGACATTTATAATGAAAAGATCCAATGGATAAATAGATAGACCATAAATAGATATACGCACACAGAACTGATTATGGGCCGTGAAATACAAAGGGCCATGTTCGGTAATGTTTATGAACTTCCCAGCCTCAAGAAGAGGCAAACATGAGGCAACTCTAAAGATCATTTATTTCTCAACACCTCGAGAAATATTTTTTATAATAATTTCATTTTCCACTTAATAAGATGTATGGCAGGATATATATGTCAGGAGGTGACCTTGCCTTGAACGAAGCATAAAACAAGCCAACCCTGAGCAGGCGAAAATACCCGCACCCTTGGACTTGTTGTCCTAATTAACATGTTACACGAAGACATAACGACATGTCCTCCGGAGCAGGATGTACCGCGGCTGTAGAGTATGTACTCCAATCCGGGACAAGAGTCATCACTCTTCGCAACATCTTTGCGAGCCTTCCGGCCATCATCCTCGATCCTTATCGCATCTGAATCTGATACTCTTAAATTATTTATGGTCAGGTACATGAAGACAAAATATGAAACATAATAGGTAACGAAACGCTTGGCAAATATAAACGACGAAACGGAGACTTTTTCCTCTCGAAATATTTTCAATTGTCAGCTATGGCTCAACCATGTTTTTTACAAGGTTATAAGGGAAAAAAAAGGGAAACTCCTGCAATTATTTGCCTTTTGTCCTTAACATATCGCAGATTTATTGAAAACAAAATTTAAATGTTACACCCATATTAATAAAGTTCCTGTAAATTTACCAGACATAAATGAAGAAGTACTATTGTTACACGATAGAACGGGAATAATTTTTTTTTTATGTTACGTATGGAACCAGGCAGCATTCAGCAAATTCGAATGGTGATTGATGAATGTTTATTTATTTGCTGAATGAATTTTATTTGTCCTCGATTTGCAGTAATATGAATTTTTTGAACTGATTATTTTTCCGAGCAGGTCTCTTCTAGGCCATTGTCTTTTTAATCTTCTCATTCTCAGGAAGCTTAGATATTAGAGAGTGGAAGGACGAAAGGATTTCGGTAATGTGTTGACGAATAAAATATTGTGAATTTGCTATGAATATGTGGTTTCATATTGGGAATGTTCATGTTGTTGTGTATAGTAAGATTCGAAATAAACCCAAGGAGCATTAAATAACAAAAATTTTGTTAGAATTAATAGTAACCAAATTATTATTAACAGTTTATATACATGTGGTCAGCATCAAAACCCAGGTGCAGTAAAATAGATAACATACCAAGCTACCCCCAGTATATTAGAGATCTGATTAGGGCCAAGAGAAGAGCTCGTAAAATATTGCAAACCAACAGACAACCTTCAGATAGACGGACATTTAACAAACTAAATAATGAACTGAAACGCCAAATTAGCAAATTTAACAAGTCAAACTAAGACAATTAAATTAAATCCCTTTCGACAGACGATGTAAGTCTATGGAAGCATACCAAAAGACTCTTAAAACATCGTGATGTGTTCAGCATCTCTTAGAAAAGAATATGGATCTTGGTGTTGTGTCGGACGAGGAAAAATCCGAGCTCTTTGCCTACCATCATTCTTCCGTATTTACACCACATACGGACTTCAAAAACACAGAACACGAACTCCTTGTAAAAACACACTTGACTTTCCATAACAACTGACACTGCCACCGCCTTCATTCACTCCGACAGAAGTAGCAGAAATAATTAGACACTTACCAAAAAGAAAATCCCCGAGCTATGAACTAATACCTAATATAATGGAAATACTCTATTGTAACCATGATTAAAAAACAAGATAGAGATATTAGCAACCCTTTCTGGTACAGACCTCTCCATTTGTTCTAAAATCTTTGAAAAATTACTTTATCCCCGGTTAGAAAAGTTACTGACAAAAATATAATCCCTCACCATCAATTCGGTTTCCGAAAATCTCACTCGACTACTCAACAATTACACAGAGTAATTGGCTACTTATATATCGACAGCACTAGAGCAGAAGTTATATGCAACTGGAGTGTTTCTGGATGTCGCCCAACCATTCGACAAGGTCTGGCACCAAGCCTTCTCTTTAAGCTCAAGACTGTACTACCACGCACTTTTTATTTAAATACTTCATTCATTTCTTGCAGACAGATTTTCTCAGTCCGATAAGGCTTAGAGCTATCTTCGAAGAGACCGATCTTAGCCGGTATGTTTCAGGGATCAATACTTGCACCGCTATTGTACATAGCATATACACATGACATTCCACAAAGTCCTGACATACTGACAGCAACCTATGCTGACGACACTGCCATGATCACCAAACATCAAGACCTGACACAAGCCTCACTAAACTCTATTTACAACATAACTTTCAAAAGTTGAATGAGTTGTGCCATCTATGGAAAATCAGACTGAACCACGAAAAGTTACAACACATCACTTTTACTCTTAGACGTGAAACATGCCCTCCCATTTACCTTAACAACTCACTCATCCCATGGACAGATAAAGTACAATAACTTGGACTAAGGTTTGATAGGAGAATGACATGGGGTCCTCACGTTAAGATGAAATGCCTATCACTGAACCATAAGCTCAATTTAATGTACTCGCTATTCTGGAAAAACTCCAAATTAGAGAAATTAAACACGTATACTTACTTACTAAAACCAGTTTGGACATATGCATTACAATTTTACGGGATCGCTAAACAGACTCACAGAAAACGACTGCAGGCTTTTCAATCAAAAGTACTCAGACTTTTCACATAAGCACCCTGGTTTGTCAATAACAAAACTATACATACTGACTTAAAAATACCATTGGAGTGCTATAGATCGTTAGTTTCTCCACAAGTATTTTTCATGTCATATTGTACATTTTAGCAGATTTACTTGTTGTAATATTATTATATGTAGTTGTAAATATCAATAAATTAAATTTAAAAAAAAAATACCAATGGTTGACGAAAACATACGACCACACGACAAACACTTTCAAGAAAAACTACACTGACACCCAAACCCATAGATACAACAAATGGCCACGACTGCCTGAGAACACTAGGAGGAGACTAAAAAGAACGTGGATGAGGGACCTATTACTAGAGAAAATTGAATCAAGCCAAGGGAGAGGTACCGCTGGGTACTGTTCTTCTTCACGCCTCTCATGTCATTGTATTTTATTTTACTGTAAGCCAATCTTCTGATTGTCATTGTTTTATTTGACAGGTGTGGATGTAAATATAAAGAGAAAAAAAAAGTCTGCATTCAAATCACAAATGTTTAACATAATTGGATATACCCATTGCTCTTAAATAAATAAAACGTTATGCTTAATACAGTAATTTAATTATTGGGCTGATCCCCCACTTAATAACGCTATTCCATTATTGGTATAAATGGGATTTAGCTCAGGGCCGGGGCAGAGTGTGGGCTGAAGCAATAAAAAAAAAGACGATTCGAGACTGAATTAAATAGCGGAATATTCTGAATAAAGATTTGAATAAATTTAATCCTTTCCAACAGCCTTATAAATAAACTAATGACAATAAGAGCGCATAGTATAAATATAAATGGTGCAAGGTAATTGCATTGAAAATAACAACTATACCTTTATTAGCATTCGGTTTTCTTTTCTTTTCACTTGTTTACCTCAATGCATTGTTATTTGTTCTCTCAGGGGACGTTTCCTTAATCCCATTTACTCTGTTAAATGCTTCCGAGTCCATAAATCTGGTTTAAAAAACTTCACAAGTCTATAGTGCTATAATATTATGCTTTGCTTATAATATTATACTATATTTATAACGTTGTATGGCACTTTTATGGCAATATTATACTTAATAAGTTGGAGATGGTTCTGAATCATCCTTACAATAGACTCATGAAATGTCCTTTAACAGGAAATTTTAAAGTAAAATAAAAAACTAAACTAAACATAGGAAGAGACAAATTATTGGAAACTGTTTTTGAATAGAATAGTTAAAAAAAAGATATTGTGAACATACTGACGGTATAACAAATATTCTTGAAGACATTTTTACTGTTAAATCATGAGTGTTAAAGATTTTTCAAAGAATTCTTCCTTTCTAAGATCCCAGTGGAGAGGGAGTGACTTAGTGGTAGAACAGTGAGTGGCCATGTGGTTCAAATTCAGCTATGGCAGATAGTTTATTTAATGTAATACATCCGGCGTAGAACCTATGGGATCTGGAGAAACTCCTGCGCCTCTATAAAGTGAGTACCCTAAACACGAGAAAAACCTGGCAGTCAAGAGTGATCATGACAGGGATCCTAGCGTTACATGTGTTGTTTTTTTAAGATCTCAGTGTTCTTTCAACAGACATTTTATCAAAAAATCTCAAAAAGTCTCAGATATGTAAAATCAAACTTAACATTCAGAAATCTAGCAAAAAAAAAAAAGCGACTCAATAAACATTATTAAACCGGAGATTTTTGGTTGTCAAAGAGATATTGATAAAAATAATAAACTGCGTAGAATTTTTTCTCAATAAAGATTACTGCGATGATAGAGCTCGATGATGATTTAAAGAATTGACAGATAAGAGCAAAGCCGACACATAGCCTTGAACCCGCAGCCAAAATATATCTTGGTTTGGAGTGATAACCTTGGCACTACTGGGCTTGGGTATAAATCCCCTGGAGAATGTCTGTTGAAGGACAGCAATAATTAATTCTTTCTGATATTTAGTCTACTTTAATCGATACATTCAATCGTTTCATATGAAATGTCCGTCTTCAAAGGAAAGATTTAGTAAAACAATTTTATGAAATCAAAACTGGAATCAATACCAGAACTGAAAAATATAGGATTTTTTGACGAACTAAAGCCTGAAGAAGCCTTTTTGGCCTGACAATCATTTTCAAAAATTTCACATTTAAAGAAGTTGTTCAAGTTCCTGAACTGATGGAAATATGCAGGAGATAAGTATAGCGCATAAAGTGGAGGTGGGAAGACTTCGTAATCCAACTCGCTTAGTTTCGTCACTGTTTGTCGTGTAAGAGTATAGGTATCTTCCGATTCACCAATAAAAGTTTTGTAGCTTTTGCCAATATCCCTACAGTATGTGTGGCTCTGTTGGTTTCACCTCTGGTTAGGAAGGATAAATGAATGAATTCCTACCATTGGCCAATAAATATTTTTTGGTTGAAAATTGGTGAATGGTCCATTCTTTATCAAACCCTTTAAAGTTTAAACTCATAAAACAGATTACTTAAAATATTTGCTTGCAAAATAAACTGTGTTTCGTTCAATTGTAGTGATAGTAAACATTATAAAAAAAGAGAAGGTTAATAATAGCTCATAATATTCTCTAAACAAAATATAGCAAACAACAGAAATCCACTAAAATGTCTAGTATAAGTATACTTATATTAGTTTTATATAAAGTGTCAAAATTTGTTAAAACACCCTAAACACAAGCACCCTAAATGATCCTTGTTTTTTTTGTTCACTACTACATATGATTTCTTGTCACTTAATAATTTCGATGCGAAATTATTGCGCTCAGGCAGTTTTTAGTCTGTCTCCTTTCAAAAGTTAAATAAATAAAATGAATTTATCGGTACGTAAGTAAAAACGAACAAAAATAAATATCATGACTAAGTTTACAAATTCATTTCGCAAAAATGTTATGAAAATGATCTCTTTTGACATACATAGGTCGAAATTGTCTGTCTTCATAAAATTCGCGTGAAATGGGATAAATTGTTCAGGATTTTTTTTTCGTTTTCTTGGTTTAATAATTATTAAATTATTAGAGTGAGCAAATTTTTCGAAATAATATAATCAATTATGGAGCGTTATATAAACTATGTTTCCGGTATAAAATAAGATTCCAACAATTTTTTTTAGTAAACTCCTGAACCATAAAATAAAACCCAACTATATTACTTAGTTGACATGAATATCATAAAATTGACATGCACGAGTTGTGAGGTTGAAGGTGAGGATTGAAAAGCTATCCAAGAAAACATTAGGTCATTCATTAGTAGTAAAATGTACTAAAACGCTGTTGGTACATTTTTATGCCATAGTTATTTATATTGAAGACCAAGGTCAAGTAAAACGGTACAAATTTTTCCTAAAGAGATATTTAATCTCGATTACCCAACCGAATTACCTAGGATAAAAAGAGGAAATTAAAAGTTTGTTCATAACTTGTGCATTTTCAAACTTATTTGCATCAGAATTTCCAAATTGGCCACATAATTTCGTGAATTATAAATAACTGGCACGTAAATTTCGCGGAAAAAAGTACGATTAAAAAGTAGTACTTATATTTTGGGTCAATGTATAGGACCAATGAAGTGTATTCAATTATGAATGCTTAATTATTATGAGAAATGGATTGATAAATTAAAACATTCCAAATAATCATAGATACCAAAAGAGGGACAAAGCTGTCTTTATTCATTTATTTTTAATTACATTAGAGAAGCTTGAAGAGAACCCATTGAAATTATATAATTCATATTTTTTTATCTTTATCATAAAAAAATCACACATTCTTTCGCCTATGGCACAATAGCCAGTTCCAAGAAGCTATCGCATCGCATTCCTGAAGTCCAGACGGATTTAATGAATACACTCATAAAACTGGAGCATGAGCTTCAAGGAGTCCGCCCACTCAAGCAAATGAACCGATTGTTTTAAAATTTTTTAGCGATTTTAGGAATGTTTCATTAATTGATAAAATATAATTATTTTTAAATCAATGACATTAGTCGGTTTGATATCATTTTCCCAGGTTGTAACTTCGCCTTAACTTAACAAGTTTTAACTTTTCATTCGTTTCCTCTTCAATATTCTCTCGAAAATTAAAATAATTTCATCACTGACTGAGCATAGTAACTATTACTGACTATATATAGAGTAAAGAGCCAACTTACACACACTGCTTAGGTTATATCACCATATATACTTCCAAATGTTTGGTAAATTATCGACGAAATGATAAATAAATAAATACATTTTCCATAATTACACCCTTTTTATACTAAAATTCAAAATTATTTTTATTTTCTACAATATTAAAAAATAAACGAATGAATAAAAACGACAAACTGCGGAACTGATACCGCATATTTATTATTATCGAATATTTTGATAATTATATCCTATAATAATTAATGGCTGTATTGAGAAAAACAAAGTATACTCTTCTCAATGCACTAATGACAACCGTATCTGTGATACAAAAAAATTAAAATAAAGTTAATGTATGACAGAAGTAAACAAACATCAATTGCAGAATTGTGGAGGAAGATGAAGAAGCAGGGGGAAAGAAATGGAAGCTCCATGAAAAGAACCAAACGTTAATCCATTCAATCCTCTCAATCCGAGTCAACACAGAGAGCGTGAGTTTTTAATCACTTAATCCTCTTTTGATCTTAAGCAATGCAGGCGACAAAAAATAAATCGGCTAAGGACTCAATAAAATAATGTCATCTCAATTTCTTGTATATTTTTCGGTATATAGAACTTCAAAAGATTGAACATCGTCACTGTAAACACTGCAGAAAAAAAAACAACAATAAATCGCTCATTTAACCGGGAATGCTGTTATTAAACGTCAGTCTTTCTATTTGTCAATTAGAAAAGAATAACATCAAGAATTGTACATAAAACAATTGTGGGCAAACAACAAAAGTATCTATTATAGAAATGAAGAATACAAGAGCAAATTGAAATGGCTCTCATCTTTCTATTATGAATATAAATACTTAAGTATACGGATAAATGATAATAACACAACTGCTCTTTTACAGATTGTGGGCCTTTAATGACTGAGGAAGTAAAATTATGTAACGTAAGTAAAAATAATTTAATAAGTAAGAGAAAGTTTGATTTTCGATACTGTTTCCAGAATACCCAAATATCTACAGCAACTGTGAATAAGTGGTTCAGTCGAATTTTGTACAAAGAGAAATTATCTGTATTGAGAGAAGCAGGATCGTTTAAAACTCATAGTTTTTCAATTAAATGTTTTTCAATAGATCTTAGGAGTTTTATGATCTTCGAAAAAATTCGAATTATAAAAGATAAAATTAAAATATCGAGCTCTAAAATCAGTTTTGGTTTTTACAGAAATTTCTTTTCAAAAATAATGGGATGTATAAAAAAAATTACCGCTTTATCAAATTCCAGAGTTCAAAAGTCTGTAAATATTTGAATGCTATTTTTTATTTACCAACACTTAATAATCCCTTTAGAGCATTCTGTAAGCTTGTTTACTAGCACTGGACTTCTGCAAAAAAAAAAACTCAGTTTAGTTATTTATTTCAAAGAAGAAACATGACAGTGTCCTACGAAATTCTCGTAATTTCAAGACATTACTGGAAAAAAATTTCAAAGCCGCTGAAGCATCTTATGAAATTATTAAATATGAAGGGGCATGACCAGCGCACTGCACGGCGTTGGTTTGAAAAATTTAACAGGGGAGATACGACGTTGGAAAGGAAGAAGGGCTTCGGGCGACCATTAATGAATATTGATGAGGTTCTGAAGGAAGTTGTTGAGTCAAATCAGTCCACAAGTACTCGCTAACTTGACAGGGAGTGTGGTGTGTCGAAAGACACTGTTAGTCGCCATCTCTCCATGGGGAAGGTGAAAAAGGCCAGTAGACTTCCAGTAAAAACTGCTTCCAGAATTTGCTAAGGGGCCTAGATCTAAATAATTGGTCAAGTCGAATTTTGCACTGACAGAGTTGACTTTATTATTGTTGCATTACAGCGATATTGTATCGTCTTCTAAGTTTTTAGATTTAAATGGAGTTTTAATAAAAGCAATAATTCCTTCCGTAGCCAATGTCTGACTTGCCCCCTTATTCACGACGTAAACAACACGATTCCGCTTCATCAACAACAAGAAACTCATTTTGGAAAAAAATCGACGTAACTACTTATTCATTTGTGCTACAGATATAATTTATATAACTATAATTATAAGAAATCCATATAATGAATTAAGTCTTCTGAAGAGGAACATCGATAAGGGTACTTTTTGACCTTCAAAAGATAATGGAGATTCGCTGTAGAAGCAGCCCATCCTCTCATCCCGCTCCCAAACCACGTAGATCCCAGACGACACCCAGAAACCTGGTACGGTGGTATCAGGTACCAACGAAGCAACAAGTGGCTCGAGATAAGAGGCAATGGCTCATGAATACCTGGCCAGCTCCAGATTTAATGTCCTTATCGTTCAAATAGGTCGCCCGATATTTATTAGCCCTGGGAAACGCCTCACCTATTCCACGGACTCCTACAACGCCTTCGATACTCTAATCCGGCTTATCATTCATGTGAGCCTTAGAAAAGCAACGTCTTCCGCTTCCATTTTTATGCGTCCTTTCAAGTCCTTATCCCTTCAACCTACAACTCTTATCGAACCATCATCGTCATCCTAAACGTCTGAAAACTCTGGCTTATTTTGAATCATCTTTTTTTTCTGATGCAATATAACACTTACGAAATACAGAACCTAGGTGGTTAATATATATCCTGTCTTGGATATTATAGTAACATATTAGTTGTCGGTTAAATAAGAATAGCTTGAAACAGATCGATCTTAAACACGTCAGATTATATTATTTGAATCAACTAGAAAACTCTGTTATATTGAAAAAAACATACCGAAGAGAATGAAAGCATATTACTAACTTTCTTGAGATAGTATAGATGGTCTTCATACTTAGATCAGGTTCCGTTCAATAGAAAGCTGATTCATGCTCGGAGAAATTTTAATACAACCATGAAGTCACATTTTGAGGATTTTAGTTTATCTATAAAGTGTTCTGTATAAAACATAGATAATTCGTTTCCTTAATTCTTAGCCAAATTAGGTATTAGAATGGTGTTAAAATATCCATGAATTGGTCTTTGTACTCAATGTGCTTAACTAAAGTCGTGTGGATGGGTACGCAAGTTACTTTAACTTGAAATGAAACACTTGAGCCCATAAAATCGACATTTATCCTGCTTTAATGCTATCTACTGTTTCAGGTGGACTTCGGTGACATATGGAAAAGGGCTGGGCGGGGTAACAAGGTATAGTCTAGGACACATAGGAAAACTTTGTAAGGAAATTAATCCAACCATCCTCATATCAAAAATGAAACTACTGTATTAAACAAAAATAATATAAAATTACACCTAACGTCTTATAAGAATAGTCCTGAAGGCTTAAGACTTCCTCTATCTCCTCTAATAAAATCTCCAGGTGGTGACTTTTGTAAAAGCTTCACAATGTGAAGATGAAAGGATGCATGAAAATTGGTGACGAAGCCCTGTGATGTCCACTCCATGTGAACAACATATAGTGTAAAGAATATCGTACAGACGTTCCTTTAGAGAAACAGATTCTTCTACGATTCAGATTTGTACAAAGAATTTATCGTTTAATTAGAGTATACTGTTTTGTGATATCAGAACCTACTTTGAAGACAAGATCATCGTGAAGGTGTCCATGACAACAAGTTAGTCAAGTTCAGAATTGAATACGGTGACCAAATATGGAAAGGACATATAGAAAATGACGCAAAAATTTAATTTTTATCTCTACAGATCATAGATGCGACAACTCTTCGCCGAAACAAGGCCTCCTCAGATAGCATACACCAGCAGCAGTTTCGGACAACAAGGATAGGGGAATCCAGCCTCTCATATTGGACCGATCCGTAGGAAATAAAACTAAAACGTAGAAAATAGTTTTCAATACGATTAAAATAAAATAGAGTGATGAAAAATAATTAATTTTGTTGTAAAAATGCGTGGGGTAATATTTAAGATGCTTTCATAATAACTTTTCAACAGTCATACAAAATATACCATATCATATATCATGGCAGTTTAATTACGGCTTTAAATTAAAAAAAACGTCTTTTAAAATATTTTTAGGGAGACATCATAACGTTCAAGTATAATAAATAGCGTTAACTGATAACTATAAGAGTGAAATTTAGAGATACCAAATTATCCAAAATCAATCCACTATATTAAGAAAAATAAGTCTAGAAAAACCCATGCAGCCTTTGAAGTGCCTTTGATTTAACCATGATGCAAACAAAATGGTTGTAGTGAGGCCATCAAATCCAACATATAAGGATCATAAACAGCGCAGTATCGGATCCGTCCTGGGAAGGGTGACTTTTATTTTTTATGAAGTGATTAGATTTTCCCTCTATTTACCTGGGGTAAGTAGCCTTTAGGATCATTGAAGATGGCTGATGGATATTTACCTTTCCTTCTCCAATCATCAAATTAATACCAAAGTAATAACTATATTACATGAATATGTCATGAATAGTGACGTTACTATTTAATATTAATATTTAGTTGATAGACGTTCCTTTTTATATTTTACCTTAAAATTGTTCCGAGTTTCCTCTTACACTTCAGCATTCGCTGACGGAAATAACGATAGTGTATTACCATATAACCCACATCTCTATCCACCCAACAGGCACTCCATAAGTATTATAAATTATTAGACCGCCCACCTTTCAGGAGCGGTTACACAATATCTCATAAAGTATCTCTGATTTGCATGAATTTAATAAATACTTGAGGCCGTCTCAATCAACCGCTATCAGGAGATAACTGATGGCAAGGTGCAGAGGATGTCCCGCCGAAGCAGCCCCCGGGCTACCATCAATAACCTCTGCCTCTTAACTGTCCAGCAGAGGGGAAAGTGTTTCCCAACGAGGAAGTATTTGTGCCTAATTTATTGTTGTTTAAGAATAGTGTAAAATGGTGAGTGAGTGCAGTCAATGAAATTACACAAAATAAGAATGACTTATTTTATTGTGCCTACGACTCAGCCTTAGATTTAGGCCACATTCAGGGCAGGGAGAAGAGTCCAACCACTACTGACCAATGTTCTTATTTTAAAATGATTTTTTTTATTATTATTTTCCAAAAACGGAGAAAAACTACTAAATAGAAAAGAAAAACACATATTAAACCAGAGAAGTTTAGGTTTCACAAGAAATTGATTGAAATATTCCCTGTTCGTGAGGATGAAAATAATACACTATGCCTCATAGTCTGATAGAAGTAGATTCACTTTCAAAAAGAAAAATAATGGTTTAAAAACCTGAAAAACGCACTTTAACAGGGAACAAAACTAAAGAATGTAGAAAATAATTTTCAATAAGTTTAAAATAAGAATAAAAATTAATTTTATCATAAAAAAGCATGGAGTGTTTTAAGATACTTTCATAATAGCTCTCTTTTTATCAACAAGTCGATAAAAAAATTACAAAAATGAAAAGAATAACAAAAATGTCAATCGTTGAGTAATTAATTCGGTAAAAAAAATATCTTATAATAGAAGATTTGCTATAGCCTGAACAACCTTAATAATACCAGGAGACATAAACAATATGGGAGAACCATAAATAATATGGGGAAGAATATATTGATTTTTATTTGTCTGAAATTGACGCATATTTATGCCATATCTAAGACAGTGGCTTTAAATTACACAAATTTTTAGAAATTTAGCCCATTTAACACACACAGATTTTTGAGGGCGTATGATTTAACCATACTGCCAAAATGTTGCAAATTAGGGATTTAATTTGCCTTTAATTACAATTACACCTTCGCCATGGCAACTCAGCGCTTTACCATTGAGCCACCCGACTCCCTAAGCATCAATAACCAAGGAGAAAAAAAGAAAAAGAAACATACAGGAACGTGTACCGTAAGTTTTCTCTACACAAACGTTAAGTGTGTCAGGAAGCCATTACCATACCTCCTAGGAGATACACAAGTTAGTTGTGACAGCGACTAATTAGGAAGTATTAACAATGGATCGTTTGTTGATGTTCCCTGGATAGGAAGGTAACCACTACCATTAAACCGATAGAGGACTTCATTCATCAGGTAGTATTGAAGGGTATTTACAACCTTCCGATGGGGAAGAACTTTCAAAGCGATGGCTGTAATAACACAATAAAAAGCATGCAAAACAACGCTACTAGTCATTAGTGTTTAGTTAAATTTCCATTTAAGAAAATTATATCGAAATCAGGATACGTTCCTTCTATAAAAGCGGCACGGTGGGCCTAAGACCCATAATTACATTCTCTTTTCCTACTAATGTACTAAAGCTCACTTTATCAAGTATTTATGGAAAATACTAAAAATGAAATGAATCAAGAGTTAGAACATTTTGGGACTTAAATTGAAACAACCCGCGAAACTGATACCCTACTTTCCATAAGCAAGATTCTTCAGTAGGCCCTAATCGACCGACTTAACGACTAGTGTTGTCGCAGAAGAACAAGGCGGAAGGAAGAAGATGGAGGCGATTTACTGTCACAATAAAATTCGCAGCCCGCCCTTGACCTGCCGGCCTTGGCACACTCTTCGCCACTATCAGCCACTTTCTCGGACCGTCTCTGTAGCACTTGTCCGCTATGAGATACCTTTCACGTAGAGCAGTGCAAAACTGTACAATGCAGGCAGTATTACAGTACATAAAATATTCTGTAGGCTTCTCTAAAATATGGTGACTACAGTAAAATAAAAGCATATAGGTTATAGTTATTTCCCTAATCCACATCTTACAGATGTAAGCCTTTCTGATTTTGGTACTTTTCTCTGATACAGGTTCCATCACTGGATAAGAGGAGAGCAGTCTTGTAACCTTTTGGCATTTTTAAATGCTTTCTGTTTGCCGTCTTTTGTTTTTCATTAATAAAACATGATGCAAATGTGGAATCTTCCGAAAACAGAAATTTAATCGGTACCCTTTTTTTAAAAATTCGCCTCCATAGAAGTGTTTTTAAGAAGGTCAGAACATGTAATTATGTTTTGAGACAATGACTTGGGTGTGTCATTTGAGAAGTTGCAGAATTGTTGTTGAATTGATTTTAACTCAATAGCATGTTCTTCGCATATCTTAATTTTTTTCTGCTCTGTTGTTCATTAAGTTTGTATCATTTGGGACGGCTATTTCTATGACTATGCCAAATTTCTTCCCTTAATGGATCTACGAAATATCTGGACGGTTATGTATTACTCTGTGGTCCGTGGTTATTTGTTCGTCCCAATAAATTCTTACTCCATTATTTTCTAAAAGTTTTTTTGGCTGAAAGCAGGAAATTATTATTATTATTAGGTCTCGATTCTGTTGTACAATTAAAATGCTTGAACCCAGGACACATCGACTTAAGTATTTATCTATGAAAAATATTTGAAACCTTTGTTTGATTTTTTTTTATACAATTGTAATTATCCGAAAGAACCTGCTCAATAAATTAAGAAAAAGTATTGATTGATGTATAGAATGAGATATGATAAATATAAGATTAATTTAACAAAAATTATTGTTCCGATCTCGGAGTATTTATAGTAATCTTATAGTAGTTAATTAATAGATCGTAACTCTTTCTAATCTTCAGACGAGGGGTGGCTCAATTGTAAGCAAAATGAATTAACTTTTTAATTATAATTTCGCTAATTAATCCGTAGGTGGTCGCTTCGAGTGGAGTCACAAAAAGTTTTAACTATTCATTCATTCTACGTATACTAGCTGACCCGACAATGCTTATCTAGTTCTTGATTTGATATGAAAAATATTGAAAGTTTCTTTTGACTTGAAAATGTTTATGCTAAGAATCTATACTTACTTGGGCTATACCATGGGAGAGAAGAGATACAAAACGCTGGAGGTGGTCATGCTGGGGAAAATCATAGGAAAGCGCAACTTAAGAAGAAGACGAATGTCATGGCTCCCCAATTTCAGAGAATATTTTAACTCTACTTCAAACCATCTCTTCAGAGTAGCAGTCAGCAAGATACAAACAATCACGATGATCGCCAACCTACGACAGAAGAGGGCATCATAAAAATAATAACTTTTATTTAGTCTGTTAGCAGCCGGAGATGGGTCATATGAGATCAAGGACCGACTAGGGCTCACTCAGCCTCTTTAAAGTAGGTACCACAAATAAGGGGGGGAGGAAATCTAGTGGTTGAGCGTGACCTAGGACAAGTCACCTCCCTGCATAACTGTTACACAGGAAAGAGTGCTGTTTTTACCATGTACTCAACCCCAGACCCGTTCACGAGTTGTAGAGGTACAGAGTTTTTTTTTATCTGTATAAATTGACCATCTATGTAGCTGATCAGTTTTTATTTTATTTGAAAAGTCAACATTTACAACTTCATAAAAATAATCAATAAATTATTAATTTGTCCAATTGTACACAGCATATATGATGCATATTAATAACTAATTCAGGAAGAAAAAGTTCAATTACATTAAAAGGGATTTGAGCCATACAGGCATCTAGGGGTTCGATAGTAATGAAAACTGTATTCACCTACGAAGAGAAGCATATTAATAATTTTTTTTTTGTTATTCAAAACGATTTTAACGATTAATTGATTTAGCGATTTGAAAAACTTCTCTATTCTAATATTCGTAAATATCTTTAAAATCTTAACTATAAATTTTCCTAATGAAATGAAAAGGATATAGCTTTTCAAAAATTTTATAACTAAAAAAAGAAATCAGTACCACCACACCCCAGAAGCGTCTTGGGTTCAGTACGTAGTAGAGAATGAACTATTTCTAGGAGAACCATGGGACCATCGCCACAGAAACTCAGCCCTTAACCACTGAGCTGTTCGCTCTCTATTTATTTATTTATTGGGCTAAAAATCTGTAATGCTAGTTCATTTAATGACTAAAACACTTTAAAAAATGTATTTGACAATAATATATTATTTTTTTAAGTTTATTAACTGAAATATTTATCCCTGGATATAAATATAAACAATGTTTTGTTGAAAAAATCATGTTAATGTTATTTTTCAAACTCAATATATTGAACATTTCTTAGCAGTTTCGCCGTTTTTTATCATTTAATATTATCTACTCATATGACACTCATAATGATTCTTTTTAATTAAATTTAATTGTCTTTCAAATCAGCTTTTATATGATAACCGAAAATAAAATCCTATTTCTATTATTCGTGAATAAAATATTCTTTCCGTCATAACCGCTTCTTTTTCGAGGACGTGGTATATTTATGGATAGTTAATAAAATTCGAGTAGAAAATTTCTGGTGTTTCTTTAAATTCATCTGAGCAATTTTTTATAATATATTACTAATTTAATAGTAATTTGATTCAGAATTAGTTCTTGAGCTACTGATTCAAAATTTAACATGCGTAGAAAAGTAATGTGCTATCCAATCATGATTTTCTTTGTATTGGATTTCAAAAGAAATTAATAGATCAGAAAACACCAACATTTTATATATATTTTTTTTCATTTTGACCTTTAAATTTAGATTGATTTATTGCTGGTGTTTCCTCTATAAAGAGATAATGGCAATTCATAAACTTTTCTGACGATTGATGACTAACGTTCGCTTAATCTGATTGATCATCCTAGAGACCTTGTTCTCAGATAACTTTTTACGTACCCTCGTATATCAAGCTTAAGCCAATTAAAAACATGAGAATTATTAGCTTATTTCTTAAGAGATTCCTAAACCAAATATGGATAAAATGGCATTCAATATAAATCATAAAAATGAAATCATTTATGCATTTCCAATTCCGATATTAATTGAATAAAATTATCAAGAGATATATTGGATAGAAATATAGATTAAAGTCGTCTCGGGAAAAAAATATGAAACTATTATTATGATACAGATAAATCTACTCCAGAAAGATAAAATTATATTATTTATCGATCCATAATAATTTGTAACCAATAGGTATGCATTTAACCCTAAGAACATAAAAACATGATATTTATTTTTATTAATGGTTATTTTGATGGTGATTACAATAGGATCGGTGAAGAGAACGGATTTGTTTGACTTGTATATGACCCCTCGTAGCTCAGTGGTTTAGAGCACTGCACTGGAGATGCAGACAACCTGAGTTTGAATCCCGGCTAGGGCAAATCTTTTCTCTTCAAAATAAATATATTTAAAAACATAATAGCATGATCAAAGCGTAATACATCAATTTTAAATTATTAATTAGTTTTACTAAAATAGAGCCAAAAACTCAAAAAGAAACACTATTATTTATTATAATGCAATTGGGAAAAACCACAATGCAAAGCCTTATGTTTCAAAAATACACCTACTTACCAGTCGACGTTTCGCCTATTCAGGCATTATCAAGACACCAAAATCAAAAAGGGGGGTTATGTGAATCCCATCTCGAAGAAAAAGGTGCAAAACATCCCAACGATCAACAGCCCAAACAGGCTCCAAACATGAGACAGCACCCCGCCACCAAGACGTTCAACATAACATACATTGACATTCAGACAAATTCTTGTTTAGAGTTCTGATACAATTGAGTACTTAAATTATTAATGAATGAAAGTGGAAGGCTTATAGAAGTTTAAGACACATCTTGAAGGTTCATTTTCCAACACCTAATCTTTCTTTTTGTCGAAGTTGAGAAACAATTTTGAAAAAAATTTATTAAATATAATCAGATGGTTCGAATATTGTTTTGAAAGACACTTCCTGTCAAAGATACCGCAAAATAAACCGCAGTTGCTATTTGTTTTCAATAAAAACTATTTGACATAATTATATAGAAAGAGTTAAAGAATTATACATGAAATATTAAAAAGACAGTTGTTAAAATGGCAATAAATTTAAAATAAAAATAAAGGGCAAGCCATAAGCAAAACTAGGTGAATGAAGCAGAAGAAATTTAGAGGGAGGAAAATTTTAGAATCTAAATCCAATGACAAAGATCTTTGCGGTAGTTTTGTACTTTCTTCATCTGGACACTTTGTCAACTTGTAAGTAACTAACAAATGATGTGCTTACTATCTTTACACCTGTGAAAGGCTTTTTTTCCAAATGTCTATAACTTTTTTATTAATGTCTACAACTCTTCCACAACCCGAAGTTATAAAGTCCGAAGTTATATTTTTTTCCAGAATTTTCAGATGGATATCAAGGTATTGTATATTACCTTGTACAGTGATGGAATAAGGTGAGTTTGTGTGGGCAAGAAGTTTAGAATAAAAGTAGAAGTAATTATTTCAGACTAAATCTGTAACCAATTGGATATAGAGATCATTAGTGATAAATTACTTGTAACCAAATAAGAACAATCAAGTATGGGTATAAGGATTTTAGGATGTATGAATTGGATATGGGAGGAGTACAATAATACGGTGGAATCTCAAAGCTTAATTCTGCTAAATACGTACATACTTATACATATATAAATAGGATATACTAATTTAAATAAGCTTCTTGTAAATGGAACGGTGGAGCATTCACATGTTGGAATAATCGTAATCCAACGACTAGATTTTCAAACATAAAATAGTTAAATGTCAACTAAGGTTTCATAAAAGCAATGTCTAATTTAAATTTCAAATAATTTTGTGGACCATTTTTAGTTGATTATTTTCAATATTCGACGATAAAATAAATGGACAAAATATATTTTTTTACAAAATAAATTTTTTTATTTGTCACTTTATGCTGCTATGGCTAATCAGACGATGCTACAGTGGGAGCTCTAAATTTTGCCTATCCAGGTGTAATTATGATAGGGATTTTTAACGAGTATCTGACAATGTACAGGCTGAGCACCCATTCTGAAGGACGGCTGAACTGAAGTTTTTTTACTTCCTTTAAAAAGTAAGTTTGTTATTTATTTACTTTTAGTAGGTTGTTACGCTAACCATTAAACCACAGGTTGCCAAAGAAAAAAAAAAAGTTAACACTTCCTTAAATTTTTGTGGTTTTATGTTTCAAGATAAAGTTATTTATGTTTTTTAAAAGAATATTATTCAACAATATGAAATTATGTAAGTTATTCAAACTCTTAAACAAAAAAATAAATAAATAAAGACAAGAGCTATTACTGAAATAATCATAAAAGATAATCAGTTAGTAAATACATATAAAAGGATAAATCGCAGATCAAGCTATACTTAACTGTACGTTAGCCTAATAGGATAACAGGATTTAAATATAATGAAGAGTATAAGAATATAAAATAGTAATGTAATGAGCTCCCTCTGTAGCATCGTCTGATTTGCCATAGCAGCATAATATAATTTAGTAAGAAATGTGGGAATATCTACATGAGTCTATAAGTAAGAAATTAAGTACCCAACTGATAATTTAGGTGTCACAGATCTTCAAAAGAAATACTCCAGTTTTGAATAGCTAATAACAGTCACAAACCGCAACTAAGCCTTGGAAAAATCATATCATGTAAAATGCCCATACCTTGAAAAATGTTAAACAAATCCCATTGCACTTCAGCCTTATAATGCAATCTATGCAATTAAGTTTATTTCCTGGGTCCTATTTTTTTGTAAGTAGAAAAAGTAGGAACACAAATGTATATATCTACAGTCCCAGTGAATAAGTGGTTAAGTCTAATTTTTTCCAAAATGAGTTTCTTGTACTTAAGTAAACAGGATTGAGTTATTTTTGTAGTGAATAAGGGGGTAAGTAAGGCTTGAAAAGGAATTATTGTTATTATTGCAACTCCATTTCAAACCAAAAACTATGAAAATGACACAATTCTGATTATCCGAAAGCAGTTGACTCTCTCTGGACAAAATCCGACTTAACTACTTATTTACCGGGGCTGTAAATATAACTTATATTGAGAAATGTTGAATCGCTATAACATTTAAGATAGCTATATTTAAAATTATTTACTGATGCTAATGTCTGGCTGAAAGTGCTTAAAAAATTAAAGGAAATAAAAATATGTTGCATATTACTTGGCAATTTATTTAATTTAATTTCAAATTATAAAAAGTATTTAAAATAAATTGTATTGGGCTGATCACTTTTTATTTGTTGTTCCACACCTGATAAACAAATAATTTGTCATAATTCGAAGAAAAGATAATCCTAAATAACTTTCATTTTATGGTGCATACATAAACCCTGCATGTATATATTATTTTGATATGTAATAGAGTTATAAAATAGTTCTAATAAAATAACAAATATAAATGAGTATAATTATTATTTACTAATGAACATATGTAACCTAAAGCCTCTTGTTCTTATTAGTAAAATTCCGACTTGAATTTGGTAATTTGCACCTTGTTATGTTATGTACTTTGTTATTTCTACACCATAATCGAAACCATAATTGCTTGTACTACTATACCTCTTCATATAAAGTTTGGACTAAAATCCAAGTGATTAGAAAACAGCCATTGGTGGATTGCCAATTGTGTTGGAATATTCTCTCATCGGGCTGTTCCATTGGTTGCTGTGCTCAACAGTGATTGTATGGAATAATATTCTAAATATAAATATTCCTGAAGTTCAAACTTCTCATGTGATAAATTCAGATTATTTTCTTTCATTATAATTGAAATCTTATAAGTGGAAATGAATTTCCCTGATTGCTGGAAAATCTTCTCACTCATTGCTGCACTGTTATATATTAATTAAAACATTTAGGAATAAGCATTTAAATATTTTGTACAGTATATTAAAACTTATTAGATGGGTAAATATTAATAATTCATTTTTAACAAATATCCTAAAAATAGTATTGAAAGAAGTATCTGGAAATCGTGTTGGAGAAATATCCGAAGTTGATCAACTTCAATATAGGCCCCAACTCTCTAACTGCACTTAGCAATTTACTTACTGGTTTTGAAAGTTTTCATTGCACCCTAGATGGCTCTCAGAAAATAAAAGTAATAGTAAATTTTCCCTCATGTACTTTTGATTGATTGATTAGCGAAAGTAGAATTTACGGTAGTGCTATTTAGAATTGTACGTGGAACAAAAAAGTGAGATATTATCACATCATCTGTCTTGTCAATAGAAAACAATAGAGAGGGTATCCTTAAAAGTATAGAAACAATTCTTATAATAACTTGGGGAGCAGAATGGCTCAGTGGTAGAGCACTGATTTGCCATTCCGAAAATCCTAGTTCAAATCCTGATGGAGGCAAGACTTATAATTAGCCTATTTACAGACGGAGATGGATCATATATAGTAGTGGTTATAGAAATTGCATCACCTATGATTGTTACTTTTTTTTATCCTAAATGTATAAACAAATAGTAGGATTGTATTTGTTTACTTACTAGTATTAGAGTGAGGTGGAATCAGTGACTCATAGTTTAGTTGTGCCCAGAGTATCCAATATTAAGCACATATTTCTTATTATTATGTCCAATAGACTGAGTTTCAAACAAATGTCTAATGAGGAAAAATTTAAAATAGTGATGTTTGCTGAAGCTGGACTTTCTTCACGTCAGATAGCAAGGAGGGTGAGGTGCAGCCAATCCACTGTGGTAAGAATAATAAACAAAAATCTTTCCCAGGGATCTACTGAGCAAAAGAAAGGGACTGGAAGGAAAAGGAAGACAGATGAGCGTTTAGATCACATGATGACAATATTATCCTTAAAAAATCGGTTCAAAACTTCTAAAGAAATATCTATAGATCTAGCAGATGAATTTACAACAGAAAAAGTTAGTCGAGAAACAGTTGGCAGAATATTAAGAGAAAAAGGTTTACAGGCAAGATAACCAGCCAAAAAGCCATTTCTTAACAACAAAAAATGAAACAATCTCACCTAAATTATTTTAAGAATTTTAAAAATTGGACATCTGATGACTGGAGGAAAGTGATGTTTTCAGATGAGAGTAAATTCAATAGCTTCAGTTCTGACGGTGCTCCATACGTAAGACGTCGACCAAATGAAAGATTTGACAAATCCTGTACTGTAAAAACAGTGAAACATCCGGCAAGTGTGATGGTCTGGGGATGTTTTCCCTACTTTGGAATTGGCAAAATAAACTTCATAGATGGGACAGTTAATGCAGACAAATATAAAAAATGATGGAAGAGAGTTTGATTCCCTCAATGAATTCCCACCTTACACACTGAGGAGACTTCATTTTTCAAGATGATTCTGCTCCATGCCAAAGAGTCAAATCGGTAAGTTAATTATTTATTTATTTTAAAAAATGTATTAGCTGTAATTATTATTTATAAATCTCATTATTATTAATTAGATTATATTAATTAATTTTTATTGTCTTTACCATTGTGTTTTTGAAAATATAAAGCAGTTTCTATCAGAAAACCAGATCTCCACCTTGTCATGGCCAGGCAATAGCCCTGATATAAAGCCTATAGAAAACTTGTGGATGATCATGAAAAGACAAATTAATATTGCAAAGCCTAAGAATAAAGATGAGCTAAAACATGAAATCGAAAAGGTGTGGAATGAGGAGATTAGTGACAAAATAATATAAAATTTGAT
Organism: Arma custos; assembly: GCA_037127475.1. NCBI lineage: Eukaryota > Metazoa > Arthropoda > Insecta > Hemiptera > Pentatomidae > Arma > Arma custos. The sequence goes on from CM073759.1 coordinate 90,663,147, forward strand.
CGACTGGATGCCAAACAGGATTGGCTCAGGTTATCAAAGCTAATGGCGGTTCGACAAAATACTAGTTTATAATAATATTTCAATAAATATATTTTTAATGTTTTTATACCATTTTTCCAAATAAATTCATATGAGTACGTAAAAAACAATTTTTTCCCTTAATTCCTCGTAATGACTAAAAATTGTATTTATCATTTTATGAATATTATTTATTTTTTGTTTGGCTTTTAACCATTTTTCATGCCTAATAACATTCTCTTTTCCTTTGCAAAACCTTTTAAAAGGTAAGAACAAGATTGGTTTAAGGAGATCCTCCATTATTTTTAAGTTATGCAATTTAAGATATAGATTTAAGTTATAGACCACAACTGTAGGACCTAGGACCCTCCTGGGGCTCACCCAGACTCTAAAAGTGGTTACCAGAAATAAAGGGGAAAATCTGGCAGTTGAGCGTGATCTAGGACAAATCACCTCTCTTCACAACCGTTGTCCATGAAACAGTACTGTCTCTGCCATGTACTGAACCCCCAGACCCTTCATGGGTTGTATTGGTACAGATTTTTTTTTATAACTTAATTTTATTACCATTGAAGAACACAAGAACTACTACATACAACACTGATATATCAACAGGTCATAGTTAAAATCAACCTAAATTCACCAGTGCTTCTCAGAAGTAAACAGAATATTAAGTTTGGAAGTCATTAAATATACCCAAGCCCTGATGCCAGTTGAAGAACAAAGTAAATGGATAAATGCATAGTGTTATGTTGGACCCAATAATTAGAAAAATAGTGAGAAAGGTGTTTTTAAAGGCGATTGTGCTCTTACTCATTCAGAAAAAAATATATTATTTTTTTGTTATTGAACGCCATGCCTGGTCCTCTTAAAGGGAAATTCAAAATCAACTGACATTGCACTCAGATTCTTTAAAGCCAAAAATGAATTCTTACCATATTTTGACTAAAATTTTCTGACTTTATATGATGGTCTTTGAATACAGTGATATTTTGACATCAACAGCTCTCATCTGGTATTGCTATATTTAGAATCCAATACAATAGAATCCAATGGTGGAAGTGGTGAGGGTGGGAAGACTTTTGTGGTTATTGATGAGTTTGTGGATGGTATTAAGGGAAAAGTTATTTTTTAAAAGGATGCTTAGTGCGATTTTAGTTGTTGTCATGAAAGCAGTGGTCCGAGAGGGTAGGCAGTGGTGAATGATATTTTTAGTAGTATTAATTTTATTTTGTGGTAGGATGTTGGGAATATTAATTGAGGGGTCTGGAGTAGGTAGGCTTTGTGTTAGAGTTTCTAATGATATGAAGGTCTAGAAAAGGTAGGATATAATTATTATTATCCATGGAAAATACTTAAATTTGATTAAAGAACTGTCCATGGAAGGTGGGAAATCCAGATTAGAACAAATTTTCAAGGACTGGAGGGACCTTAGAGAGGGGTCTGGGGTTCTATTGTTGACCAATTAGCATTCATATTGTTTGATATTGTTGGAATTTATATTTAAATAGATCTAATATATCACGTATTTGTCATATTGATAGTCTTGGGAATACTCCCTCCATTTTCTTGACCGTTAGTTGTTTGTAACGGCTTCTTTCAGTAATTGTTTAGACTCCCTCCTGAAATGTTTGTTTATACGCTTCTATTGTATATATGTGTGTAAATATAGTCTTTGTGTAAGAAGATATCTATATATTTATCACCAAAATCCAGTATACATAAGAAATAGGATAGTCTTCTTCTCATCCCAGAGGAAATGACTTCTATTACACTACATACTTTTATTACACAACATATGCAAGTTCTTCAATTGAATACAGCTCCTCTAACATATCAGCACAACAATTGCACACCTACTGTTTGTTTTTAGCATAATCAAGGTGATAACTCATCTTTTATGCCATGATAAAAACAAAATCCAGCATGATTAATTATTAAAATATTTATACAAAAATTGTAAGAAAAAAACTTTCAACAATAAATTAAATTATGATACTTATTATCCATTTATTGGGTTGTTTCCTATGAAATGTCCATTTTCAAATGGCAGGTTATTCAGTAAAACAACTTGATGAAATCAAAATATTTTTATTCAAAATATTATCCTCATTTTCTACACATTTTTCCAAACATATCATCAAATTTTTAATCCCAGAACTGAAAAACTCAAGGTTATGTGATTAATAAGTCTGAAAATGTGTTTTTGACTTGAGAATCATTTTCAACAATTTTACTCTTAAGGCAGTAGTCCAAATTTTTGGAGAGATGAAAATCTGGTGAATAAGGTAGGTTGGGAGGACTTTGCAACCCAACACATAGTTTCTACTCTGTCGGTGAAACTGGAGATCTGTCATTGTCCTGGAAGAGTAAGGCCCTTTACGAGTAACCAATAATTAAAATTTTATAAATGTTTTATGTGCTTTATGTCAATATCCCGGCAGTACAATGTGAATGTGATGGTTTCATCTATGAGTAGAAAAGAGAAATGAATTATTCCTGCCATTGACAGTCATACAGAAACCAATAATTTTTTTGATCCAAATTTGGTTTTGGCATATGTCCATTAGTTACACCCTATGCCACTTCCTCAAATGCAGTGGTAATAATAGTGGTGCAACATGTAATTGAATTAACTATTTATTTTTTTTGGCGTGCCAATCGTAGGTCATTAATGCCAGTGGATAATGGTGTTGTTGATTTGTATACCTATACCAAATATCTTATTGGAATTAATATTGATGTATCTATTTAATCCTTTATTTGCTTAATCTGATAACATGTATTTGTAAATTAAAGTTCACATCAACCTCCCAGGCCAATGGGCCCAACCACCAATCCCCCACCGGGACTCCGACCGGACCACAGGGTTTATTTCAATGTGGCCTAGTTTTTACTCCATGAATTATTTTAAACTGAACTAAAATCTTATTATTTTTTATAATTATTGGTCAATTTTTTTATTTTTTTTAAATATCATACTATCTTTTCTCTTTAAAAATAAAAATAAAATCTTATTATTATAAAAGATCTAATTTGAAATAAAATAAATATTTATTATATACATATATATATATATATATATATATATATATAAATATATATATTATACATACATATATAAGTAATTTTTTTTTAAATTGTAGTCTCTCATGAATAATTTACACGTTAATTTCTTTTAATTTAGATATCTTTTAATAGGCCTGTTGATTTTAGGAAGTTAAAGAACTATTTATTTATGAATTAATCTGTATCACATGCTGAAAATGTCTCAATCCAACAGCGAATGGTCCATTCGTTACAACACCCTCCCTAAACACTGTGGTAATGTTTCTTGCAGCTTGGGCTTCCAAGTGTTAAACTCATAAAAACTAGTTATACAAAAGTTGCATGATTACATGGTCATATTTGATGACATAATAAACAATGTTCATTAATTTTTAGTCATAGTAAATATTATCAAAGAGAGGTGATTAATAACAGCTCATTATAATCTGTAAACATAACATAGCAAACAACAGAAGCCCACTAATTCCACTTTGAATTTTAGAAATAATAAAAACAGGCATTTTATTTTAAATGACCCAATAATTAATTCGTAATAGGCACCAAAAGAAAGTTAAAAAAATTTAAGAAACTCAAAAAAAAATATTAAATGCACCCAATTGAACAAATGAAACCTTTGGTATCATTACCTAAAAATCTAAGTCAATATCTATGTTTCCATTCAAGACATACTTATTTCACTTATTAACTCAGAAAACTTAGTCAGGCTAAGACCTTTTATCATAGGACTAGCTTTCTAATGCTGGGAGTGAAATTATTCATCACCTTTTTACATATATGATATTTTGTATCAATTTGCATAGAAAGTTTGTTGTTCTCTGGATTTTTGATTATTTTCATACAACCTTCATCATGCATTACTAAATTAAATTTCACTTAATATCTAAAAGTATATTCTTGATCCGAATCCCTCCACAAATACAGGAATATGACTTTTACAATGGTTATAGTTCAGTTTTTTTTTATTGAAAGAGCAACCCAAGTTTGCTTCTAAAAGCAACTTATAATATTCAACAAAAATTTGTGATGAAATATAAATGTCACTTCTTTTCTAAACCAGTCTCGTGTTAACTTATTATTATTATATCTATTACGTATTAGTATATTTCAAAACTTTACTTCCTACAAGTAAATGTACCATTCGGGTGTAAAATTATTTTTAAGACTACTAAAATTATGTCAAAATACAAATAAATCTCTTGACTATCAAATATGTTAATAAACTTCACCTATTTGTAAGGTATCTTTGTATTTTATTCATCACTCTTAGCATTGTTTTATATTTAGATTTCAAAAGGTGTAGGTGTTGATTTACTATCTTGCATCTCAAATTTTCATAATGTTTTAGCACAATTTTCTAATTTCATAAGCATTAGACACTTATTTTTATAATGAGAAATCACTAAACTTCAGAAATTAAAGAGTTTCTCGTGAGTTAAATTAAAATCATTAAATAAAGATTAGAACATAATTAATTCTAGGATAGGATTAGACAGAATAATATGAGCAAACATGAGTAGGTAAATTTTTGTACCGTTTTCAACTTTAGAGTCATTTTCAGACCTTTTAAATCCAATTTTAGTAAGCAGTCATTTATTCTTTGCTTCCAAGAATTGGAAGACTTTCATGCTCTTAATAGTTAATTATTGCTAATATTTACACACAAAGGCAGGGACACGTATGGTCGAGTGGTTGGCATAACAACCTACGATTGAAAAATCCTTCATTTTGAAACAAAATAATACTCCTTAAAATATTTTTGAACGTCACTTGTTGAAAATATTGTAATTACTGTAAAATTACAGTAATTATTAAATTATTATTATAACTACATTATTAACACAATACACTTTTATTGCATAAGACTCTTATAACACTACATATACGCTTCATGTATTTATTGTGTGTGCCTAATTACATAGTATGTAGTGGTATCTGCATTCTTATACCAATCCATTAACTCTCACACCTTTCATATATCTATAGTCTCCTCCCATTCAAATCCTCTCTCCAGCACCATAAAACAAGATCCCACCTTTCCGATCTTTATGCTCGTTCCCATAGAACTAAACCATTCGAACGTTCCTTCCTCGCCTGCTTCAGCACAATGTGGAGCTCAATCCCTCCTATTATCCGTCATGCTACTTCACTATTGTCATTTAAATCCTTCCTTTACCATCTCCTGGCTTCCCCAAAATATGCTCGAAGTTGGTTAGTCATTTAATTAGAATGAAATGTATTGAATTTCATAATTTATTTTGTTGTTAAGTCGTTATAATTTTGTTTTTTTTAAAAAGTACACCATGTAAAGAAATTATTGCATGCTAGCTCATGCATTTAACTGTTGTTATTAATTTATCTATTCTCTTTAATTGCTTAATGTCTTGTCAGGATTCATACATTTTATGTACTTATTATTTTTTTTTATCACTTTTTAACCATTTTATGAATTGTATCATATAGCCTTCTGGCCAAACATATATTATGTTTCTTTTTTCTGTCCATGTTTGTTATTCTAAAAGACTTAGTTCCAGAATAAAATAACTTTTCTATTTCTATATGAGAAAACAATTGTTTGTTTTTAGAATTAATACAGAAGGTAAGTCCTCTGAAGACAGAAAAGCTTTGGGGCTCTCAAGGGCTTGAGTGAATCTATGTTAATTTTCCATCTAATTTTGATCCATCCCAATCAAAATCTGAAATATATACCTTCTTGAATCATTGATGAATTTGCATTCAGCATTTCAAATTTGCATACGAATGCCATGATTCTGCTTCTACCCTGGTCAACTATATAAAGAGGCTTGTTTGCATTTTGAAACTTCATCTTTTATGTACCCAAACCAAGAGGTTCCTTTGTGGTGATCTGTATGAATTATTATTAAATTATTAAAGATTTATTGTGAACTTTTAACTTATAAGAAGTATTATAGATTTAAGCTTTGACAATTGTACCATTGACCTGCAATGTTTGTAATGTTGGATCTGCGTATGTTTATTGAATAACGACTTGTAATTGGTCGGACGATGTCTAAGGGGGGGGAGAGTGTAAATTTGGGCCTATTACAGAGTTTTTAATCCTACGACTCTCATCTCAGATCCCAGCTAGGCAGGTGCCCTACTGAACTCTCTCTCCAGGCTTGTATCAGACATAATTATTTGATGTATGAGCTATATATTTTATTGTGACTTGATTTATGAATATTATTTTCATGTGTATATATGTATAAATATTGAGAAATATATTTTACTTTGGGTCCCTTAAATTTTGTTTTTGGCTAATTGCTTCTCCTACTTCGATCCACGAATATTTAGAGCCCATTATATATATATATCAGGGAGAAGGGTCAAAACAATTGGTAGCAGAGCGTGGTTCTGGAAAAATTAATTAACGTGGTGTTAAATATAATAATTTGAGGTGATTAAATTTGTGAGAATTATTTTGTGGGCAATATTTTAAATAATTAATAAAATGGAAGAACTTTTTAAAAAATTCGACGAGATCCAGCAGGAAAATACGGAATTAAAAAATGAGCTAGCTGCTTTAAAAAAATTCATTCATTCGTTCACAACGAAATTTGAAGATATGGAAGGGAAATTTAATAAATTAGTGGAACCCCAAATCGACGGTAATGAATCTTGTGACTCGGGCTTAAATAATATTAATATAACAGAGAGAGAGGATAATAATAAAAATAATGATTTTGTAGAAAACGATACAAGCCTGTTAAACGCCACCTTAAAATCGCCCAATAATTTAGATGATGTTAAATTTAATGTAGAGAACTGCCCGTTTAATAAATGTTTGAAAGATAAAGATCGACCTATAACGCGTAATCCTCAAGGTAATCTTATAAGAGTCGATACTAGGAATCAGTTAACGACGTGTAAACATAATAACAAACCTAAGTTTTACGAGTCCCGACGACGAAATAAAAATCAGTCTAATAAAAATAAAAGAAGCGGCATTTATGAAAAAAATATTAATAATTATAAAAATTATAAAATTAAAAGAAATTATAATAATAATTATAATCGTCAATTCGGGCTAGCTAAGGTTAATAATAAAAATTATAATAAAGGGCATAATTGTAAAAAATATAACTACGGGCGTAATAATAAAAACTATAACTACGGGCGTAATATGAATAATAATCACAATTATAATATGGGACATAATAATAATCACGATTATAATAAGAAGGGACGTCTTAAAAATAATTATAATAATAGGAACCCTTTTAAGGAAAAAATTTGTAAATTTTTGGCAGACGTAAAGTCTAAAGCGGCGCCCCCTCTCAACTAAAATTAAAAATGCCCGATAAACTAAACACGGCAATCCCTGCGGCGAATACGGCTTTAAATAATTAATCTACGTCTAGGTATTTAAAAAAAAAAGTATATGAACCGGGCTTAATTAATGATTATGTATAAAAAATTTAATTAATGTTTAAAAGGGACTATAAAATTATTAATAATAAGACAAATTTTTTTGTCGTCGATTATAAAAGAATTTAATTAATGTTTAAAGGGACTATAAATATAATAATAATAATAAAAATTATCGTCGTTTATGAAAAATATAATTAATGTTAAAAGGGACTATAAAATTATTAATAATAATAATTAAAAATAATTTATCGTCGTTAAATATTGATGAAAAAAATTGAAAAATAATTAATATTTAAAAGGGACTATAATAATAATGAAAAATAAAATATCGTCGTGTAATTATTGATGAAAAATTTTGAAAAATAATTAATATTTGAAAGGGACTATAATAATAATGAAAAATAAATAATTTGTCGTCGTTAAGTACTGATATTGATTATGAATGATTAAAATTTATATGGGACTAATATGATAATAAAAAAAAAAATAATAAAATATCGTCGTAAATTATTGATAATAATTAATATTTATAAGGGACTATATTAATAAATAAACATTTTTTTGTCGTCGTGAATTATGAATAATAATTAAGTTTTATATGGGACTATATTAATAATAGAAATATAAAAAATTTTGTCGTCGTTTAGCTATTGAGAAAAATTTTGAAAATTTATAAATATTTAAATGGGACTATATTAATATTAATAATAATAAAAAATAAAGCGTCGTCGTTATATGTTGATAATAAAATATTGTGTCGTCGTTAAATATTAGTGAAGAATAAATTTATGAGAATTGTTGTATTACTTCGAATTAATAATAATAATCATTGTGATGAATTATCTTATAAATATTCGGTCCCCATTTCAGTCCCAAGATTGATCACCGACGACGTTTTCTAATTGATTACAGACCTACGAGTCTAATGAGTTTGATATTAAAGTATATGTGTCCCGATTTGTGTCCCGAGGTCCCAAATTTAGGTCCCATTTTGGGTATTTTGAAATTGCCCGTGCGTCCCAAATATTATAGGTCCCAATTTGAGAGTAATGTTAAATTTGCCCATGTGTCCCAATTATAGAAAATTAAAGATTAATAGGAGATATATACGTATATTTTTTTTTGATTTGAGAATAAAAAATAAAGAAAAAAAATAAAAATTTTAAGGAATGAAATTATAAATTTAAATAAGTAAATTTAGAGTAAATAACTGAAAGAGTCTCATACAAGCCTGTTTACTTTGAGTATCCCAATGTAGCACTGAGAGAGCAAATATATTTGTAAAATAAAGGAAGTTGTTACTAGTGAAAGAGAGAGATAAGAGATAATCTCGAACTTGGCCTACTGTGTTTTGTATCAGTATTCTATGAAGTAAATATTGTAATAGAGTTTAAATATCTTGTAATGTGAAATTGATTCTTTTTTTAAGTTTCAGATTTTTTTAATATATATATATTGATATATATGATATTGTAAGAAGATAATGATACAAGATGAGAGATACTTTATTTTGGTTTGATTTCAGAGAAGTATTTTATAGATTTTTATTTTTGTAACCTTGATTTATTTTATGGATTATTTATATATATAATTGATTGAGAGATATAATGTGTTATCTTGTATGTATATGTTGTATGAAAGGAATTTATGGTTTATGTTTGTAAAATGTTGTAAATTTGTTATGGGCAACGAAGAAAACAAAAATAATAATGGCCAAGTTTCTTCGAAATATTTTATTTGAATATGTTATGGTTATGTAATATATGATATTATTGGTATGAACTTATGAATTATGATTATGTTTGGTATAGAAACATTTTAATTAATTGATTGAGAAATGATATGATTATTGACCATTTGATTATATTTGGTATAGGAAAAGGTTTAATTAATTAATGATATTATGATTATGTACAAATTAATTGATTAATATTATAATTCTGATGATTATGTACAATGTAATCAAAGATGTTGACAGGCATCTTATGTTATCAAATGACAGAAATTATCCAAGTTTAATTTACAGATAGACCAGATTGTTGATCGTGCGCGACCACGGTAAACTAAATTTTGATTCTCAATCTTCTATCATCGATCCAGAGAGAATCCAGAGATCTTGCAGGAACGTCTCAAGAAAAGAAAACTACGAGCCAGAAAACGTCGAGACTGGACTTCAGGGACCAACACTTCACATCAAGAAGACACAAGTATTTGTAACTTATTTAGTTTTTGTATAAATTCAATGATTAATATGGGGAAAGTTAAATAAGTTTTATTTTTACTAATTGATAAATGTAGAAAATTGTAAAAAAAATTTTTTTAAGATGTTGAGTGAAAATTAATATGAGAATCATTAAAAACAAAAAAAAGAAAGTGAAAATAAATAAAACTGAAGTTTTTTTCACATGTATTTAAGTTGATTTTCGGCTTTGCCAAAAGCAAGATCAACTTATATAGATGTTTTTTTGTTTCAGTAGTAAAAAAAAAAAAAAAAATATATATAATAAAGTAAAACATTAATTAATAATGAATTAAAAGGGACTGAATTATTTTTGAAGTTGAATTGTGTATAATTGAATTGAATTTATGGATATTTGGAATTTAGAATGAATTGAATTGTCTAAGAGTATTGTTAAATTTTAGTAATTGGATACTTTATTTTGTAGAGAGTTGAAAAATTTTGAAATTTTTTTTTTTTTTTGGAACATTGAATTGAATATTATGAATATTTCGAATTTGAAATGATTTGAGTATTGGTATATTTAGTATATATTACAGAGAGATCTTGAATTGTAAAGAAAAATTTTGATGATGGATTTTAATTCAGAAATTGATTCATACGCGTCTTCGTGTTAAAATGTGCAAGTGGTCTCTAGATTTAAGATAATTTTAGTATTATTAATTTAGAATAATTTGTGTTTGTATTGGGTGATATGTATATATAAATCCAATAATAATTATTAATCACCACATATTACACCCCACACTTCTATTTGATGGGCAGAAATTTTGATGGTTAGTTTCCATAAATTAAGGGTCCCACATTTTACTCCGATGTGCTTTTTCCTGTAATTTGATGATTAATTTGACCTTGGGTCTCTTCTGTGGCGTGGAAAGGATATGTGGAGTATTTGTGTCCTTCCTATAAATGGCACGGGCTAACTGAATGAATGGCAGACCCATTCATGAGGTTAATCCTGTTGGCCTGATCCTGTCGGAAGATGGTCCTGGTCTGGGCATCGGGTGGCCATTTTCCATACCCTTCCTGGGGTAGGCGTGCGGCACGACTCCACCCTTTTCCACCCTCGACATTGACACACATGGACGACTTGATAAAAAATTTTTATGTTGAGATGATATATATATACATATTTTTGGTGTGTGTGTCTACCATAGATATAGCACTTCTAGCATATAGACAAGGCAATTTGCACATCGAGTTTTGATAACTGCCCATGTTATCTTTGTTTTCATCGCATATATGTTCTATCAAAAATTGAAGTCATCAATTTTTTTTTTCTCAAGAGGGGGGTAATGTGGTGATCTGTATGAATTATTATTAAATTATTAAAGATTTATTGTGAACTTTTAACTTATAAGAAGTATTATAGATTTAAGCTTTGACAATTGTACCATTGACCTGCAATGTTTGTAATGTTGGATCTGCGTATGTTTATTGAATAACGACTTGTAATTGGTCGGACGATGTCTAAGGGGGGGGAGAGTGTAAATTTGGGCCTATTACAGAGTTTTTAATCCTACGACTCTCATCTCAGATCCCAGCTAGGCAGGTGCCCTACTGAACTCTCTCTCCAGGCTTGTATCAGACATAATTATTTGATGTATGAGCTATATATTTTATTGTGACTTGATTTATGAATATTATTTTCATGTGTATATATGTATAAATATTGAGAAATATATTTTACTTTCGGTCCCTTAAATTTTGTTTTTGGCTAATTGCTTCTCCTACTTCGATCCACGAATATTTAGAGCCCATTATATATATATCAGGGAGAAGGGTCAAAACACCTTTCCTGTTAAAGTATAATATGTTAAATTATTTCTGTACACAATTACTATTAATCTGGAGGAATTAATTTGAAAACTGGAGGAATCTCCCCTTGCTATTCAATCTTTATATTTTGCAAAATTTTAGTGTCTTTTAGGGAGTGGAGTGGCTCAGTAGTAAAGCGCTGAGTAGCCATGCCATGCAGGAAATCCTGGTTCAAATCCCGCTGCAGGCAGTTACTTTTATTTAGTCTGTTTGTGGCAGGAGATGGATCATATGGGAATATAGGACCCTCCTGGGGTTCACCCAGCCTCTATAAAATATTATAAAAATAGGGTACCCAAAATAAGGGGAAAAACCTGGCGGTTAAGTGTGACCTAGGGTAAGTCATCTCCTTGCAGAACCATTGTCCATGAAACAGTACAGTCTCTACCATGTACTGAACCCCAGACTCGTTTAGGGGTCTTAATGTTTACAGGTTTAGTGCCTTCTGTACTAGACATATTCAAATAATCATTCAGGTTAAAACTATAACCGCAAGACCCCAATAACTAAAATCATCCTAGCATCTCAAATATCAAAATCTGGCTTCAGATATTATATATTCAATAATTTTGTTACAATGATTTTTAGATATTTCTGTAAGTAAAATCATTAAGAAATACATAACATTTTAACAATTAAGGCATTCATGGATTTTTGTAAACAAATGAATATTACATGATTTAACTTTAATTTACACCTAAATACTCTACAAATAAATACTAAAATAAATGAAAACAAATAATTAACAGTGCAGCAATGAAAGGGAAGCCATTTTAAAGATTAGAAAAATTTATCACCATGTGTACAATGTCCATTACAATGAAATAAATGATTTTGTATATATATTATGAGAAGTCTGTGCTTTTAAACCCTTAACAGTCAATTTGCTAAGAGTTGGAAAGATCGTATATAGTGACCAATGAAACTGCCCAATGAAAGAATCTTCAAACACAAATGTCGATCCACCAATGCCAGTTCTCACTTGAGCTTTTGTATAAACATGAGTGTGTTTTTCTATGTAATACAATACATAGGAAGATTAACTATCTATTAAAATTTATTTTAAATAGTCTCAACAAATTAAAATTACATTATAACATTGGCAATTCATATTCCATATATTTCTTAATTCCTTTTACTCTTAAATTTCTGCCAAACAATATTTATATATTTTAAAACTTACCGTTGTGTAATTCAGATGACCAGGACAGGAGAATTATTTTTTAAAAACAAAACAAATATTTAGAAACAGTATAATTCTTTGATATGATTAAATATATTGTGTTATTTAATATCTGTAAAAGTCAGATGGAAATATTAAATTTCTATAACAGACCTGATTATAAATTTATCAGTAAATTGTGTAAGTTAAAGGAATTATGTTCAATTGGAATTTTTCTTACCATCAGCTTTTTTTATACTATGAAAATACTTCACAAAAATCTTAAATAAATATAATATAAACAATGGCTTTAACCACTCAGCCCAATGGTAATTAAAGACAAGGATGGCTCAAGGTTTTCTCAAGACCTAAAATTACCTCTGCGCACTATTATCTTACTCCGTTCTCCTTCAACTCTAAACCATTTGTGAAGTATAAAACAAACCATGGCTGGCATGTTTCATGAAAATTTAAATTTGCCTGTGAAAGAAAAATCTAAATTAGTTATTTTGTACTTATGATGATCTAAAGAACTTGTAAAGGTATGATTCTCATATTGGTTTATGGTTTCATCAATTACAAACTTAAATAGAAATTATTGTGTAAATAATATTAATTATAATAACAATAATAGCAACTCTAAAGCATTAAAGAGCTGCTAAGCTAATGAATGTAAAATATATATGTACAATTTGTAGACCAGTGAATACTTACTAAAAGGTTTGGACTTGTTCCATAAACCTGTACACAGACTTAAGCGCGAAATCTGCTGATTTGCCAACTTAATCCTCATAGAATAATAATGGCGGCAGAAAAGTTTCAAATTTTAGAACTATATATGCTTTTCCATATGAAATTTATAAATGGCGCTTTCGATAAAAAAAAATCTGATTCTATGTTCATTTAGCAAAAAAAAAAAGGTTTTTAAACCGTCAATTACAGTTCGCGAAAATTTCCTCATAAACCCCTATTACTTGTGTTTGTTTAACATTTTTAAGATGACGGTTTTTTTTTTAAAGTCAAAATAACTTGCTTCTCTTGCATTTAACACAAAATTCGTAACCAATTACCAATTATGTCATTTTTTATTTTATAATATTTTTGAATAATTGGAATTGTTACAGAAACAAGACAATGAAAATTTCCAAAAACGTCTTTAAAAAAGTAAAGAAATGCATATCGTAAGCTTAAAATCTATATAAGTAAGCCATGTTTTATAAGCAAACTTAAGACTAACGATTCTTTAAAAAAATCTAAAGATCTTTAATATAAGAGGGGCAGGTTTCAAAATACTGACAAAACCTCAAACTTTAGGTTTTTTCCTTGCTCCTCTGCTGACCCGACAATGTTTATCTATATCTTGTTTTGATAGGAAAATATTGAGTTTCTTTTTGAATTATAATGACGGACGGATGCTTAAAACAAACCGGAAAAAAGTGGCATCAGTTCCGCAGGTTGTCGCTTCTACTTGAGTCACAACAAGTTTTAAATTTTCATTCGTTTCCCTTTTAATTTCTTCCAAAAATACAAGCTGTCATCTAAAGGTTGATACGCTTTAGCTATGGAAAATAGAATGTAATTTGGGAAATGTGAGTACTTCGGTAATCATTTCATCTACTGTTGAACGTTTCAACAATCATATATCATCTATACTATTCTATATATCATCTATATTGTTCGAGTCCCGGTCCTGGGCATATCTTTTCTTTTCAAATAAAATATTTAAAAAATGATATCATATAACAATAAAATAAATTATAATATATCATCTATACTTCGAAATGTCAGTTGAAACTTATATTTTTCGATGAAATGATTACCGAAATCTACTCATTACCCATAATTAAATTCTCTTTTTATACCAATGCTCACCTTAACTCGTATTTTTGGAAAATTATTAAAAATGAAATGAATAAACAGTTAAAACTTATAGATATTATATAGGACTCGAAACGACAATCTGCAGAACAGATTCCCATTTTTCATATTTGCAATTTGTAATATAATTGTTAAGGTTTTTTAAAACTTTTAATCGTGACATGATCGTATTATTTTAAATATAGATGACATAAATAGTTTAAATTCTATTACCAATATATGTACATTCAATAGCATTAATCCATGCAAGAAAAACACAACGGGAGAGCCTAATTCGGCCAAATACCCTGCTTACACAACGGTTGGCTTAGATTAGAAAGTGTACATCCCTTACCATCCACTAAATCGCATGTCATTTATTGATTTTAGTAGCTCATATAGTATTTTTTCTTTTTTAGCAACTATGTATTTGTCTGTTTTCAGCTACTGGGCAAGACTTAAATCAAATGCTAAAAGTGTATTCCAGAATTTTCCTTATTATTTTAAAACCAAACATACTTCTATCTCGCCGTTAATATTTAATCAGCCTTTTTAATATACATCTTTCCAGAGTTTATATGTTTATACATAAGAATAATAATAAATACGTTAATTTTAAGGAGACATTAACTGTAAATTACGCTGTGGCGCTATCTGTAGTTAAACTCGCCTAACGAACTATTAGCTCACGATCCCCAAGCAAATGAATTTAGAGGGGCGTGGAAGGTTTGGTTACTGATTCAAATGTGTCAACGGTTTTAAGTGTGGTGTTGTAGCATGTAGTGAATATTGAGTTTTTGTTTTTTGTTATCTAAGTATTCTCGATATTTCTTGTCTAAGGTCTCGATAATTCTCGTTTAAGTTTCAATTTTATTAAAAGGTAAAAATTCCCACACTATCTAGGTTATAGTTTGTGAAGTTTCTCCTTTCCTAATATTATTTTTATATCCTAGACAAACCATGGTTGCCCTAAAAACGTGTTGGACCCCATTTATATGGAATAATAATGTCAAATCCGGCAGTCGATGTTGTGCTGTTTACACCATTGTAAGTTATGGAATAAAAAATATATTTGAAACCTATCTATTCTCTTTGGCAAAATAGCTTTGTTATGTATTTATTTTAATTTCAGGCCTTCAGTGTCATACTCATGACATTTACTATTTACATGATGGCTGGTGGTGATTCCACGCAACTATATCTGCCGTTGTTTGAAACCGATGTTCGAGGAAGTAAGCCATATGAATTATTTGTGTCATTCTATGTTAATCGTTTCATAATTTTAGAGCTGCCAAATATGTAACTTATTATGTTTTCTATGTTGTATATTATTTAGTTTATATTTTAATGATTGCTGTACTTGTTTATCTTGCTAACAGCCTTCATAAAATCAGGCAAGCAATAATCTTTTACTAGCCTGTCTAAGAAATAAAAACTACTTTATGATTTGGCTCTATAAGTTTGGCGTGATATGACTATTTCCATTTGATAATATTAAAAACCAAATAATATTATCCTATCATTAGATTTTATATTATATTCAAGATTTTTCTGTTACTTTGTACTTATTCATTCAAACATTTTTGCCGAGCTGTGAAATATTATATATTTTCATTATCTTTCAACCAGTTCTAAAAGAATGAATGTCTGCCTGAATTCATAATTAATGTTTGAGAAGTTTCTTCTTGTTCCTTGATTGGGAACGTGAATAAAACGATGCCTAAATAAATCTTATTTATCTCCTACAACCAATTATTATATGTAGATTGAATGAAATCTTTTTCATTTTATCATACTTCCTTAGCTTAGCTAGTTAATTAGGAAAGTAAAATGTTTGTACATAAAAGATTCATGGCAATAATTTATTTTATTTGAATGCACCTTTAACCGATTATTATCTTTATCTGTTTAGCTATGCAGCTGTGGGGGTCAGTGTTCATTATATATTTTTTGTTGTTCATATTATCATCTATTTCAATGCTATACGGAATACACCATCTCCTTCGTGGGCTGCTGCTGCCATGGTTAG
This sequence comes from Arma custos, assembly GCA_037127475.1. NCBI lineage: Eukaryota > Metazoa > Arthropoda > Insecta > Hemiptera > Pentatomidae > Arma > Arma custos. Next base: position 90,679,728 of record CM073759.1, read on the forward strand.
CACACATGCTGGTGGCTATCGTGTTCCAAGCTTTATTTGGCCTCTGGCTGCTCTATGGATATTATATTTATGTAAGTATAATAATAGTTATAATTATCATTCATGTAAATTTGACTGTAATTAGTTATTCAAATTAATTTTCTATCAAAATTAATAGTTTTTTTTATTTTAGTTAGACGTAGTCGTTCCTGCTTTGCTAAATTGGCTATGGATGGGATACAATGTAAGTTATTTTAAATGACATTTTATTTTTCAATCTATAATTATTTAAAATGTTTGTTAAACAGTCTTTTTAAAAAAATATATTTAAGATTTTAATATTATACTATCCACCAAGAGAGTGCTTGGTAAACTTTGATTTCATAGAGCCACCAAAAGAAATAGACAATTTCAATGTAGCATTGATGTGACTTATGATCTGGTAGTTATGCTCTTATCCCGCATAATAGTTAAAATGGAATTTATTTTTACTTCTTAGACAGATAGATAAAAAACTACATTTTGGAAAGGCATGTTACATTAATCAACTTTAGTCTCTGAGGTATGTATAAGGTTTTTAGTTAGACAGTTTCTAGATCAGGAGTTCCCAACCTTTTTTGTGCCACACTCTCCCTATTGAAATGAAGACCTTCCATGCTCCCTCTGGCTGATACGATAAATTGTATGAGCATATGGAAAAAACACATTTAGTTTTACTGTCTCAAGATACATTATAAGTTTCAATTAAAGATAAAAAAAATTAAAACTAACATTAGAACTAAAATTAAAGGTTTTTTTTTAAATTTCAAACTGGTCTCGCACCCCTCCCCCCTGACTTGTCTTCACATCCCCTAGTTTGTGAACCATTTCTCTAGATCAAATAATATCTATGAGTCCGTTGCAAGGCAAAACATTGCTTATCTATTGTTTCCTGATTGGAATGAGACTGACTCCATGCCACCCGAGATGAGACTTGGCCTTGTCTGTGGAGTTTTCAACATTTGTATTGTATTTTAATTGCCATTATAAATTTTAATTATAATCATTATAATTATTTTTATTGGAGCATTACTATTATTATAATTATTTTAATTATAATTATAAATTACACAAGGGAACAACATTTTTGTTGCATGAAATATTTTGACTAATATTCTACTTCCTCGAGGTGCTGATTTAAGATCTGAAGTCAGTTTGTTTGTATCAGCTTTACTTTTGGGGTTATAATTATAAACTGTTTTTTAAGATGAAAATATTTTTTATTAAGAAAACTATTAAAAAAATTACCACTACATATCAAAAAATTTTCTTTTGTAAGATTTTCTGGCTTGATTCGGTTCACGGGAGCTGTTTTTAATGCTCCAACAATAGTCCGCCATCATGTGAGCATTCCAGTGACCTTGGTAACGTTCCTCCATAGTTCGAATGTCCTGATGGAACCGTTCCCCTTGTTCTTCACTCAGATCACCAAGATTTTCAGGGAAACGGTCCAAATGGCTGTGGAGGAAGTGTACTTTGATGCTCATATTACAACCAAGCTGCTGGAAGTGTAACAACATTAGTTCAATATGCTCCGCATAGCTTTCTTCCTTTTTGTTTCCCAGAAAATTTTGAGCAGTCCAAACGAATTCGTTCCAGGCATTTTTTTCAATATCAGTCATGTAACTAATAAAGTTTTCATCCTTTATCAACCTTCTTATTTGGGGACCATCAAAAATTCCATTTTTAATTTTTTCTTGGCTCAAATTAAAGAACTTCTTAGAGATGTATTTATAGCAATCACCACCCTTGTTCAAAGCTTTGACAAATTGTTTCATGAGCCCTAGTTTGATATGCAAAGGTGGCAGTATTATTCGATCCGTGGGCACAAGGGGCTCATTTATTACATTCAGTTGTCCCGGAACCATAGATTGCCTGGAAGGCCAATCTTTTCTAATCCAGTGCTCAGACCTAGCTCTGCTGTCCCATAAACAAATAAAACATGGATATTTTGTATATCCACCTTGTTGTCCAAGAAGAAAATTCACCATTTTTAGATCAACACTTATCAACCACTTTTGTTCGTTGTATTTGATTCTATCCATTACAGAAGCTACAGTAGCATATTCTTCTTTGACTGTAGTTGAATGTGCAATCGGTATCGAACCCAGCTTATTGCCGTTATGCATAAGTACACATTTCAGGCTACGTTTAGAGGAGTCAATAAATAAACGCCATTCATTTGGATCATACTTCTGTACTCCCATTGCTTTCAATAAACCAGGAACATCTGAACAGAAAGCAAAGTCGTCATCTTTAGAAAAGAATGACAGCAATTCTGCCTCTCGGTTACGATAGTATGAAATTCTTGTTTCTAGGGTTAAAAGATTTCTTTGCTTTAATCGAAAAGCTAGAATCTCCGATGTCTTTTTAGAAAGACCAAGATCTCTGATTAATGCATTGAGGTCTTCCTGATTAAAGAGCTGGGGCTCAGAAGTAAAATCAGGGTAAGAATCACTTGTCCGACTTTCATCACTTGAAGAATAGTTTTGTTTTTCTATATCATGATCATTTTGTATAGATGAAGAAGCTTGGGGTACTGGTGCATCGCCAGAGAACAAGACTGGTCGAGTAACAGATAACAAGTTTGGATAAGACCATTTCGACCGGTTATTTTTATTAATTCCATTAATATCAATCACACAAAAATAACAATCATCTTGATGATTATTAGGTTCCCGCCAAATCATTGGTGTTTGATACTTAAAATGGGGTCTTTTCTTATTTGCCCATAATCTCAAAGACTCAACACATGTTTTACATACCATATGAGGGATCCAGTACTTGTCACGGATGTCCAAAGCGAATCCAAAGTAATCAAAATATACCTGTGTTATAAAATCTGACACACTTAGCCTACAATTTTTGAATGTATATTCACCACAAATGTTACAGAAATAGTTTGGATCGTTTCTACAGATATTTCTTAACTTGGACATTGTTATTTAACACAAGAGCACAAACTTTTTCACTAAACAACTCAGTTGAATTGAAGTTTGAATGTGACTAGTACAAATATATGTCTATCAGCTGTTTGCCAAAAACAAAAGGTGCTGGAGAAAAACTGAGGCTAGATTTGTAATCACCAACCTCTAATTAGTAAACAACAGGCCTAAAACTCCATGCAACAAAAAATTAATAAAAATTTGTTCCCTTGTGTTATAATTTTGTAATTGTATAGATTTATTCACCTTAATGTAATTTTATAATTATAAATTGACTAAATACGATATATTTTTTTAAATTTATATTTTATACTTTCACATATTGTTTTAATGTTGAGATGATCGGTTTACAATCCTCTTATACCATTTGTAATATTGCTTGCTTAGATATAATGAAGATATACACGAGGCTTGTGAAAGTCTCCAGTTGCTAGGAAACCCAATGTCATTGCCAGTCGAGGAGAAGTTGGGGTAGTTTCTCTAAATGTTATATTTTGCTTTATTATTAGTCCTCCAACCGTAAGAGGCAAATCTGCTAAATCATTAGGCGTCAGCCTGGTGAAATTTGAGACTCCATGCTGTCTTCCAGTATCAATTTATTTAATATCATATTATAGAAAGTGAGAGCTCCTTCTGGAAGCAGTTTGTGAGACCATCAACATTTCTGTTTTTGCATTCATTGATTTGTAATTATCACTATAGAGGAAATCATTCTGCACAAGACAATGCCCGCCATGATGAACTGAGGAAGACTAGACAATAAATTCAAATAGTAGTGTGCTGCATGATGAGGCAAAGAATTGTGTCTATAAAAAAAAAAACGAGCAGTATTTCCAATAGTGTGTACTAAACTTTAGAGACAGTATTTTTGCTTCTAATAAAGTTCCTCTCCTTATTACCTTAATAGCCTCTAATTTTACATCTTTTTTGAGCTACCATGAAAAGTTAAATCCACAATAGTCTTACCTATTGAAAGTGATAAAAAACTAAATAAGCCAAATGACATAGGATACTTTTGCTCCTAAGATATGTGTTATAATATTTTTAATTACAATAATGTTTGTTAATTACAGAACTATTTTCTTACCTATTAAATCCTTCGATTACATTTTGTTTTTACAGATCTATTGCTGGTTGTGTGTCTACTCTCAATATGAAATTATTTATCAGATGCAGACACCAAACATAGAACTGTTGTACCCTTGAGGTACAAGCATGAGCCAAATTTTCTCACCATAATTAATTTTAAAAAGTACAACATATTTTTATTTTATATATAGTAGTTATAATAACATTTTGATAATGTAGTATATTTAAAAATTATTTCTCACTAATCATTGATAAGTGTTAAGTGCTATGTATCTAAATATATTAGTGGGAAGTTAACAGCCTTAAGAAGACTGAAATGTTCCGTCCTTAAAGAAGTCATATATATGTCAAGAATGAGATTCTATTTTTCAAAGTCGTCTAGGAGTGTCTTAGAACCCAATTGTTATTTAAGGCTTTTCATAACATTAGTGTTATTCTACAACCGTCCACCTTTCCCTGTTTTGTTTTTTTTTAAATTGGATAATTACCTCTGAGATGTGGATAATTACCTATATTCAGCACAAATAAGTTAACCTTATAAATTTATAGCATTATATAAAAACATGCTGGACATCCTAATAAAAACTTATAATATTTTGATTGTTGAATTTAATTATATTTTAATTAAATTGTTTGTTCACTTTGTATGCTCTTTTAGTGTTAAACATTTTATATTTTTGTATTAATTATAAGGACAGTTTTTATATGTATGTATATGTTTTTAATAAATTTTATGTATAATTTTAAATTGATTTGCTTAAAATGCCAAATACTATTATAATTATAGGAATGATTATACATCAGTTAAAATAGTTCTTATTTTACACATTGAGCCAATCATATGCATGAACCAATCATACTTCTTTCGGTTTCAGGATATTTTTAAAGATTACTCAGGACCTTCGCTTAATATAATATTTTAGGCAATTGTCATCTCAATCTTGTAGCTACACTACCTGTATGTCATTCCTAAAATTAAATTACCTCATTTTGTATAAGTATGTTTATACAGTTTTTTAATTTCATTGGTGGTTTATCAAGATCCTAAATATGTATATATATCTCAGCCATTTTTATCAGCAATAGTAATAGATACTGGCAGTAGTTTTTCATTAAAGGAAAAACATTTTCAAAACACGATTTTTCGTTTTATGATTTATACTTATCGTCAACTTATAAAAAAATTCTAGCTAAACTTTATTTAACTAATGCAAATTTATAATCTAACGTAACAGCAAAAGTTATATTTTTTAATACTCTGTATTATTTGAATTTCATTGATTTGGTAAACTTAGCTTTTTATTATGATTTTTTTCCCAATGAATAAGAAAAAAAATAAAAATTCAAGTTATCACTAGTATTTACTTTTTTTTGCACGCACTTTTTTGTCACATGGATATAAAATGTTTACATCTGATTAAATTGTTTCATCCAGAAATCACCAATAATTTTAACATTCCTGACAATACATTAAGTAAACTATTGTTTCCAATTGAAAATTTGGCATCAGTTCGTATAACCCTACAGTTTGCATTTTAACAAAATCATTATTTATAACATGTAAATTTATCCAGACAGCTACTGTCTGCATTGTAAACATTATGCAAGGGGGTGTAAGATAGCGGTCCTGAGCCTGTGAGGTGTTAGGTACTCAATATATATAAATAAATCCAGGTATTTATTTATACAATTATATAAATACAGGTATTTATTTATACAATTATATAAATACAGGTATAATATTCCTATCCTAATTATACTTGAATAGGCTAACTTAAGGGCTCCCACTGTACGAGTAGCATTGTTAGATTAGCCGTAGCAGCATAAAGTGACATTAAATAAAACAAACTCTTATATTTATTGATGTCAGTAACTATTTAAAATCATTACTGTTAAAATGGGTTATTAAGTTCCAGTTGTTCAGGTAAAATTTGGAAAAGAAACAAAACAGTTTTTCCTTTTTATAGCAAATAAATAATTTTATCGCCCCAAAGTGTTTATTATTGACTTTAAATTATTATTCTGTAGTAGTTTAAACCAAAATCTTAGTTTTATCAAATTATATTTTAAGGAATACTACACTTAAAAAGTAAAATGTAATTTTTAAAAATATTTTTATTGCTTTTTTTTTTTACAAATATACTGTTAATTTAATTTATTTATATAACATCTGTTTATAGATTAAATAAAAATATATTCTGAAAAACTTATAACATTTTTCTTTTTTCCTTGATAAAATTCCTAACAATAACAGGTCATTTGACTAAGATAGCCATCAGTTAAAATATTTTTACAGAATAACAACAATCATAATAAATAGAATCGTGAACATTAATGCAATAGTGTTGCTACAATAGTACTGTGACTATTTAAAACTGATAAATTAATAATTTAGGGTAAGTTTCTAAACTCAAAAGTAATGGAATTTAACGATAGATTGAATTCATCAGCTGATATACAGCTACATATGTGCATTGAGGTTGAGATGCCACACATGATACAAGCAGCAAGTAGAAGGTTATTTTTCACAATAGATAACATTAACAAAAAGTAAAAGTTTAATTCTGGTAGGTTACCAAGGTAAACATTTTCATGTTACTGTTGTAACTATAATTCAATTATCCAGAAGTTTGGTTTAAAAACACGAATAGCATCAGTGGAATCTTTATTTACCCATGGAACCAAAGAGTCACAGTGATTCCATTGGTAAACAAAGATGGCCAGATTATTTCTATCGATGAATTTAGAAACATGCCTTAATATATTTTAAAGGAACAGTTTTTTTTTTTTCATCCATAAGGATCATGGTCATAATGAGCACAAGGTGGCTTAAATGCATTTTAATTTTTTAAAATGCATTAAATTAAATGCAATTTATTTTTTATTATTATACCAAGAGGTATATATAAGAGGATTTAATATATCTGTAGATACAGTATGATATTATTAATTTATAACAAAAAAGTAAGAATTGAAGACTGGAAACGATGGACCACTTTAAATTAAGTATTATCAAGACTTTTAAAACCAATAATCAATTACAATGCTTCAAATTTCAGTTTATGGAGAGGTTCTATTATATGTTTAAAAAACAATTATATTGATGGGTTCTTTAAAGTTGAGTGACATTATTCCTAATCTTATTTCCAGTCCTCAAATGGAAAAATCAGGAAAACATTTTTCATAAAATTATAGTACAAAATAAAAATTTAATAACTATTTTCCAATTATCACATGACATTTATAACAAACATAATTGTTGTCACTACCTCCACAACATTTATACAAGCTTGTATGATTTTTCAAACTTAAGGACTAGCTTCAAAAATAAATCTTACAATTCAACAACTCAATTTCAATTATGAAAAAATTAGATTATTTTATAATGTAAGTAGTATAATACAAAATATATATTTGCTCAAAGCAATACATTCAGTAGAAGATAAAGATAAACTTTTTGCATGTAAGGTGAACTGATACATACATGATCGCCAAAACTTCATATATCACATTTAAATAGTTAAAAATGCATGCACATTGAAAAGGTGAATTATGTATCTCATCACAGATTTCTTTGCCATGTGACACACTCTAAAAGCTCAGTTCATCTGCCACTGAAAAATAAATTGTACTGATAACTAAAAAAGAAACATTTTATGTATTTATGAATAATTTTTTTATTATTAAATAAAATATCCACATAACTACCACTTCTAACTAAATACTTTTAAAGATATTGAAAAATCGGAAGTTTTGAGAGTATTGGGTGGATTACCAAATACATAGGTACAAATATTTTTTACTATTAATAAATCATTTATACTACTTATATTTTTGTCAGGAGACTTACATAAAATTAATATTATACACCACTCCAATTACTACAGTGAAAAAATGTATGAATCAAGATATCTAATTTCAATTATACAACTCTTCAATTTCATAACATTGTTATAGAACCCATGGAGGTGGACTGCCTCAATGAAAGGGAGTCCAGTCCATGTTTCTTTGAAAAGGGGATAAAGCAAGGAGACAGACAAGTCCTCTCCTATTCATAATTTTCATGGACACAATTCAAAAGATTAACATCAACATCAAGGAGAATATTCGGGTATAGGAACGTTACCCCTATCTTGGCACAGGATTTGTATCAGCAGATATCGTGTTAATTGGCAACTCAGAAGATAACATTCAGAAAGCTGTGGTGGAATGGAGAGATAACCCAAACAAAAAGGGAATGAACATAAATGATTCAAAAAGTAAAGTAATGCAAGTGGGGAGAAATGAAGAAGCATTAGATGTCACCTGCAATGCAGAAAAAATAGAGTTTATCGATAACTACCATTATCTGGGTACTCTTTTAAGCAAGCAATCATGCATAGATTCAGAATACATATATACTTAATAAGTATCCAACTTATTAACAAGATAATTAATTGAAACAGTAAGGTGTGAAAGGTTTTTAGTTTAAGGTATTTTTTTAAATGTTCGACAGAAGATACATCATTGAAATTTAAACATTTCTTTTAGTTGTTCAGAAGTTGAGTATTAAATACTGAACAACCAAGGTTTTAAAAACCAATGAAACCAATAACTGCCAATAGTTTTTGGAATGAGCATTTGTGGGGCTAACTGGGCCGGTTAGAAATTAGGTAATAGGCAAGAGCTGGGAGACAAGCTAACATCTAAGTATGGTTGTTTACTTATATAAAGCAAATGATAAAAGCTGTAATATACTTAAGATATTTTTAGAATTCCATACAAGGTAAATAGGATCTCACAAAAAGTTGTGCCCAACTTCCTTAGATATCTATCTACTAAGTAGTATCACACTTTGATATTATTAAATGAAAAATACAAAGGATAAGAACTATTCAATTTCCATTGTAATAAAATTGGTGTAGAAATAAGAAACATGCCAGAGAAATGTAAACATTACATTACAGAGGGAGAGAGAGAGAAAGAAATAAAATTAATAAATACTAAGTTATTATTCAAAATAATCACAAAATAAGAAATCAATTTTAATTAACATTTCAAAAATAATAATAATCTGCTGTAGAATAAACTTACACGAAGTGGCGCTTCACCCGGTCCCTTCAGAGCATTTTCCCTTTCATATTTTTCTAATTCTTCAGCCTTCTTTTCCATTCTCCGCACTCTTTCTGGATCTTTAATTCCACGGTTCTGATTTTCTTGCAATCTCCGCTCTGCAGCTTCTGCAAGGTGACGTCTTCTAGTTTCCTAATGTCAAAACAAATCAGAACTAGTAATTGACAATATTACAAAGCCTTTGTTTCACGTTATACTGTACGAGAAATAAATGAGTTATGAACTTTAACATGAACTCTGATTGTATTAATTACCTTGTCTGGAGTTATGAGTTCTTCTGATGTGCCTTTGCAACAAGATATCAAAATACCCATTATCAAAGACTATTTGATTAATAATGTTAGCACTAAAAGGTAGCTTAAGAATTAGGAGTTAAACATTAACTGCAATATCGTTCTGAAATAGATGTATCAAATTGGTCAGACAAGTTACATAAACTCAAGTAATTTTGTTTGTTATGCAGAATAAGGTTACATACTTGGATTCAGTGTTACCCACTCAGAAACATAGACACCACTTAAGTCATTTTTATATTTTACAGTAGATGCTGATAATTACGAGCTTTTTTAATATTAAAATAAAAATATTATAGATTAGTTTAATTCATTCAATTTAAATCGAAGATTGAAAAATGTTATTTGTAAATAAAAAATTCTTTTGATTCTTCTAAAAAATCTATCTTGCATAGTTAGTTATTTATTTCCAATCGTATAGCGTGAAGTTTGGTAAATTGCTACGTTCACAAAATTCCAAAGAAGGGGGGCGTCATACTGACAGCCACCACAGTGTTGCCAAAGCGGTCGGCTCTGGCAACACTGCAGCTAGGCACAGACTCTGAACTGGTCCAGCAGTGTACGCTGTGAGGCCGCCTACTCGGTTTGTCTGTTCAGTTTAAAAGTCGTCCCATTTGTTTCATTATTGTACTTTATTTGGAAATCACAATAGATTATCGGATCTATTACCAGTACATTTAATCTGTTCTTTTTTCAGTTTCATTGCCGATAGTAGAGTACTTCTTATTTTATTTTGTATCTGTGTTCGTAGTTCACAACCATAAGTTAGTTGAATCAGTGTACAGAATAACCGGATTACGGGGCTAAGAAGAAGAGGCAAACAGGTGAGGACCATAATTATTTATCTGTAAATTGCACTAGTTACAAGTTGCACTCAACTTTTGATTTCTATAAATTTTAATAATATTTATTGTTCATAAAGAGGGCAGCCTATTTTAGCTGTATGCACTACTAGATAATGGTAGCGATGAAATTGCGATGTTCTGATCTTCAATATTCATTGTTAGATCTTATCATAGTGCTTTCTAAAACTGGCTCTTAACCACATCTTGCAAATTTTCCCTCAAATCAAGATTCGATTTGGGTGTGTAAATTGTACATTTAAATGTAATAATATATTTATGTTCAAAAGTACTGATAACCGATTATCTCATTTCAACCAAAACCGGCTTCTTATGATTTCACCATTTTCATTCACTGAATTAAGAACAAGAGTTATCTAATGAGTTTTCACAAAACAGTTTTGGAAAATGATTTTTATTATAGTATTATATTATTATTAGTTCATTTCAGTCATTCATTATATCGTCATGCTGCTTTCGATGCTACCAATGTCAGAATGAACATCAGTTATTAACTATCTATTCGCTTTAATAAAAAAGAAAAAAGTCAATGAAAAGCCATGATTAAATTAAACAAAAAGACATAACTAAAGAAGTCTCAGTACATTTAGAGCTCCGATTGAAGTAATAAGAACTGATGTTTGGTAACTTTAACGGTGGATTCGACCTAAAAAGTAGTTCCTTAATGAAAAGAAGTCGCTGGTAGCAACCCACTTTTCCGACTATTGTTTTCTATGAATTATCATTATATTGGTTTCATTTTTTATTAATTATTTGTTTAATGTCGTTAGATGGAGGATCATTTTTGATTAGTTCTATCCAAAGTTGGTTTTAGTAAAGATCAAAGTTATTTTTCTACAAAACCAAAATCTAAGTGGTGTTACAGTGCCAGAAAAATTAATAGAGGTTGAATATTTAATAAAGAATTTTTTTTTTACCTGTAATGAACTATTTACTTGAAGAGGACTAGGTTTTCAAATCAATTATATGGCGATGAGATAGAATTTTAAACTTCAACCACATTTATTAATTTTCTGTACATTTGTTAGCTTTAATGAAATTCATTCTTTTTATTGTAGTTCTGATCTTAGTTTTTTTTCTTCACAAAACGGCCTTTTAAGACCGCGCATATACCACTAATTTTCTTTTCTCATTTTCGTCCTTTTCTCAAAATATTTTCTTATCTTTTCTACGTTCCTTTGCTTCCTTTCTTTTGACCACTTAGTACCCTTTTTTTTTATCGTTTTCCACAAGATCCTTGATTTCTGTTAATTTTTTTCCATATTGTTCTCTATGAAGTCAGTTTTGTCTGTTATTTTTAATTTTTTTTCTTCATCTTTCTTTTGTTTTACTTATGGCTCTGTAATCCCACGCTCTTGTATTCACGGATTTTCTCAGAGATTTTCTTGTTAAGTCTCATTTGATCCATTCTTACCATGTGCCCGTAGGATTTTAGTCTTCAGATTCTTATTTCGGTTTCCAGGTCTTTCATTTCCCAGTACATTTTGGTTGGACCATATCCTGTAGCGTTCCTGTGTTTTCTTGGGCCCATAGATTCTCCTCAGGCTCCTCCCCTCTGTTTTGTCTTACGTGCCTTATCTTAGTTATTAATATAAATCTCCCTTTGATCTTAGTTATTAATACAAAATTTTATCGTAATAAATGTTCATGTCATTAATGAAATAAAATTTACTATGGATATGTTAAGATAATATGACTAGTAAAAAATGGACATCTTGAATTATTAACTGACTTGCAGGGATTAAGCAGACCTTATTTTATAAGTATATACCTAATTTAAGTAATAATTATTGAATAAATAAAGTAATAAGTTTAGAATAAAACTAAAATAATGATTGTTAAATAAAGCCAGGGCCTCTATCAGCTGATACAAGGTCCTGGGTAAAGTAATACAAGGGTCATCTCCCATGGAATATATTATGTGTTTTATTATTCATTTGTTCGTGTTAGTAAATAATTGTAAAAATATGAATATATATATACATATATTATATTCATAAAGTTTGGTATTACGAAAGCGCAACTCACTTCTACGTTATAATAATCGGATTTTATAGTTTATAGTTAGTTAAATCCAACAAATACTCAAAAAACAATTTAGTAATGATTCATATTAAAGTTTAATATTACAGAATTATTAAAAGTTTCAACAAGAAACGTTTAGATCTACCCTTAGCCCATTTTGCCTTCTATCCCAATGGACGGAATTGAATGATATTGTAGCTGTTCTTTATTTATTCTATAGCAATTTTAAAATTGTATACATAAAATAGTTCATACTAAGGGCATTTTCAATTTCTGGCAAAATTACAAAACATATTATTTCTTTAAAAAATAAGGCCTAATAGTATACTATTTATTTAGAATATATACATGTCCATTACCATTTTTAAAAAATTGATTTGTCAATTTTATTATTTGATTTATTGACTTCTGATCATTTTGCATATCTATTGTAACCCTACGTCGCTCGCTATAGAACTTATCAACCTCGATGAATATGAATGCTCATAGAAACTAAGAAAACAAATAAATAGTTATAAAGTAAACAAATCTTATTTTTTGACCGCCATCCCGACCATCTTCATGTTATCAGATAGGTCATATAATAAAGTGCAAGCATTTTATTTAGCTTCAGTAAAAAAAAAATGATATTATTGAAAAAAAAACAACAACAATAGAGTTCTAACTTTATACGTTCGTTCTAATTGTGTCAGAAATAGAAAGGCTGTCAGAATGGAAAAAAAACTATTCACTTGTTCTGGGAAATTTCAGTACCAATTGAATGGAGCCTCCATGACAAAAGCAGATCAGCAGAAAGCAATCCTCCGAGATGGAAAGATTTTTGTAGTAGTCGTTGTTGTTTCATGATCATACAGAAAACTTGTTTATGGCATGCTAAAAGTCTATTTTTTCTCCTTATCCATACAGCATATCATAGCAGGGTGTGGAGTGCTAATTGGTGGTGTGTACCTCCATCGGCAGAATGCAGCATAAATTCTTCTTAACGCTCTGGCAAAGAAGTAGAGTCTATTGGATGAAAAGGCCTAGCTTTCAGGCATTTACTATACTATAAATACAATCCTTAAAGCTATTCCAAGAAGGCCCTCTCAAGTTGTGCTGGAATGAATCTATAATTACGGACCATAGTGTGCGTCAGAGTAGATATGACGTCTACTTATAAACATGGTAGAGAGGAACGCTAAGATCTTAACGATTGCGTTTCCCAGCGACAGCAATTGCTAGAAATTTCGAAAATAACCAGTAATGGCGGTTGAAGTAAAATATTGTTTTCGATTCCTTAAGTTTAGTGGTGAAGCCAATCATTTTATCGACAAAGGAGCTGATTAACTTATCTAAGTGAATGGTGGGTGGCACATATGGTTTGGGAATGCTCCTAAACATACTAATAGAAGTTGAACATGCAGTACTCTTGAACGCTGTCATGGTGATTCGAATGTTCCTAAAATATTGATATCAATGCGTCTACAACAATTGTAATAATGACGTGCTAATATTTGATATGATATTCTATTGAAGTGAGAGAACCGGCAGATGCCAAGATTTTTTTTTTAATTCAATTTATTGATATTTACAACTATAATACTATTACAATAAGTAAATCTGCTATACGTACAATACGACTTGAAAAGCACTTGTGGAGAAACTACCCATCGGTAGCACTCCAAAAAGTTCTATAGTAGATGGTCTCGAGGCCATCTTCTTTTCAGACGCCTCGGAGGGTTATCAGGAAGAGTATGGGAAGCAAGTTGAGAGACTAGCGGATTTCAGTGTGTATGGAGCTTGTCATGGAAGGATAGGTATCTAGTTTGGGCCAAATCAGTAACATATGGGATATTAAGATCATGATGGATGAGTTTGTTTGTGACATAATAAGGAGCATTGAGGATTTTACGAAGGATTTTGGATTGCAAGGATTGGATACGAGATGAATTGGATGGTTTAGCAGAGCCCCAAAGCTCAACTTCGTATGTCCAAATAGGCCTGATGACTGTCATGTAAATGAGTCTTAAGATGCCAAGATAAAATCGAAAATATCAGGTTCTGGGAAAACAATATAATGACTTTAAAAAACATGATGAAATACATAAAGCAGAAAAACTTCATTGTCAGTGTTTATGTTTGTAATGTACTTATAAAGGTTCTAAACTATCCGGACACTTGACAAAACATAAAGTAATACATAGAGCACGAAGTCTTTTGCTTGGAAGGTATACAATAAATGTTTTAAAATATCCTTAACATAAAAAAATATGAAGGAATTCAGAAAGAAGAAAATATTTTATGTTTTTGAAGTATAGTAGAAAGAATTTATCTAGTCCTTCATCTTGTAGAAATAGTGAATAAGTCGTACAGAAGAAATATCGTATGTTTATGAGAAACGTAATACAGGATTTACAAAATCTTGCAACTTGAATAAATATAAATGAATTCGCATCATCCATTTCACATATATTAAGTCCTCGGCCGTGTCTGTCTGTCTGTTCGCGATAAACTCAATAACTACTGCACGTTCATACGGTTCTCACCAATAGATAGAGTGATTCACCAGGAAGGCTCAGATATATAGTGTGACGAGGTTTTGTGTAAATGGGTTGGAATATAACGATGAATGTCGGGAATGTAGGAAACAATATAGCCGCTGGGAGTTTATTTTGAATGCTATATTTTGATAGCTATTTAGATAGATGCAGTATTAATCTTTCAATTTAGATACTTTAGTTACCTTAACCATATCATTTACATTATTATATTATACACCATATATTTTAAATGAGTATATTAGAAGTTATTGCAAAAAATATAGCGAGTGAAAATAAATGTCTATAAAAGAATATTTTATTTTGTTTTTATGTTACAATATCTACATAACAAAATACATTAAAATACTTCATGTACTGTAGGCATTATATTACATTTAAGTCTAATCCACCTATTCGACTCTTCAAAATTATGCGATCCTACGACAGACAAAACCTGTAGGCATTACATGCTCTACTACCCGCGCAAAGCCGCGACTGGTCGCTAGTACTTTATAAAATGTAATCATAGGCTTACAACTTGGAATTATCCCCATATTAACAGACTCTTGCGTACGCCACTGTAAGTTTTGCACAGATACACTTTGGCATAGAACTACACGTACATTATGGAAAATGGACAGGGAGGCTAAGAAACTAGAGGATTGGTACGTGGTAATGTCCGCGAATTCGATTACAATTACGCTCCTCCTCGCTCTCCCCGTCCACTGGATCGCCTTGATTTTAATAGCTATGAAAAATTTGGAAGTTTTATTATAAGTTGATTGTCGTCTTGTTTGTTACAAAACTAATTTAATTCCAAAATAGGATAACATAATTAGTTCCAATGAAAATAAGAAGTCGTTTCGATCATTTATATGAGAAGGAACATCATATTCTATTTATTTTTTCTTGCATGCCTCTCAAACATAAGTTTTTTTCTGTTTGAATTGTTTGATTTTTTTAATATCCTGTGCCACTACAACCCATGAAAGGTCTTGGTTTCAGTACGTGGTAGAGACTGTGCTTTTTCCTGGAAACGGTTTTACAGGGAGGTGATTTGTCCTAGATCACGCTCTACCGCAAGATTTTCCCCCTGCTTGGGTACCCACTTTATAGATGCTGGGTAAGCCCCAAGAGGGTCCTAGGATCCCATAGAACCCACCTTCTGCAGCAGATTAAATAAAAGTCTGCCAGCAGCAGGATTTGAACCTGGGACATTTGGACGGTAAACGGGGCTATCTACCACTGAGCCACCTCGCTCACAAACGAATTTTTAATTTTTGAATTCTGTAAAAGATTTATCACACATCTCCCAAGCATGACACTATATATATATATATATATATATATATATATATATATATATATGCATGTCAACTACTATTATTCAATATAGATCTTTTCTGTTGATATTGTATGTATTGATTCACAGTCGAAATCATCTTTACTACACATTTTTGCACATTTTTTGGATTCTTTTTTTTCGCTTCATGCTGTTCGTTTACACTTGTGTTTAATCTTACTAATATTATAAATGTGAAAGTTTGTATGTTTGTCTCTCTTTCACGAAAAACTACTGAACGGATTTGGATGAAACTTTACAGTAATATAGGTTATACATCAGAATAACACATAAGCTATAGTAAGCGCGGATTTAGAGGGGGCACGTGGGCACGTGAGGGGACATGTGCCCCCCTTTGTAGTACATAATTAAAGGTAAATCAGGAACTTAGCATCTTGAAATTTGTAGATAGGTTCATTGTATAGTTTAAGAAAGAAATTTGGACAATTCCACCCCAAGGGTTACCCCTTTAATATAATAGCGGTTCAAAGATAGTAATCCGTTAGTTTTGAAGGTAGACATCCAAAATTCCCAAAAAAGACCTAATTCCGCAAGAAGCCGCGGGCATAAGCTTATATCATATCATTAAAAATTTAGAGAAGAGCTAAAAAAAAATAAGATAGTATTTTTTTAACTACTGCTGCTCTTTACTGGGTCGTGCGATTTATTTGATTTCAATCAATAAATAATTACTTTTATTGCAATGGGCTTGTGTGTTTCAGTTCCGTAGGTTGTCGCTTCGAGTTAAGTCGCATCAAGCTTTAACATTTCATTCGTTTTATTTTTCCTATTCTTGAAAATAAAATAATCTTGAGTTTTAGAATGGAAAAATGATGTAATTATGAGAAATTTGTATATTATGATAATCGTTTTATCGATTTAACCTAAACAGTATAAAGTCGGTTCTTTAATCTATATACAGTCAGTAATTATTAAATTATTTAAAATATATTACTTGTAGAACTGATACAGACTCCAGGTATAAAGTGGCAGTATGATACCTATTCCAATACAGGACCCTTAAAACTGTCTAACACGTACAAGGTAATGTACCCTCAACTATTTAATATAAATCACGTATATAACTGGTATTGACACTTTTAGGCCAGCGATATTATTTCTGTTGTAGTCGCTGGCGCCAATGTTTGTAAACATATCCGGCGAATGTCATTTATTATTTAAAAACATCGAATCTTTATTATTTAAAGAAAGAATGACAACAACGTCTTTAGTAATTATTTTCTAAATCAGATATAATTACAATCGTTAAATTTTGTAATGTATAGCCATAAAGTAATAAGCCGTTTTTGATCCTAAGAACTGTAAAATTTGAGGGTTTGGCCTGGCTCCACGTATTAAAGAATGATTCAGATATAATTGGAGGTAGATATTTTTTTCTCCAATCTTGAGTAACACTTTGTATATACATATTTATACAATCAGTTTATTTCATCTGCAATATCCTGTAACTGGATCCATTGCAGGTCAATTCAAATTAAGTTTTTGTTTTTATTCATTCCCATTATTTCTTAGTTACTTAATGTTATGCGCCTCTATAACGCATATTTTTTTTTTAATAAACAAATATTTTTTTGTGTGTATGGTACTGAGTTGCTATACTGAAGTTTCTGGGTTCAAATTTGGTTGTGGCGGAAGTTATTTAATCTGTTAATGACCACAAATGAACCCCGTGACATCTCCAGAATCACCTAGGGTTCACCCAGCTTCTTTAAAGTGGGTACCCTAAATGGGGGGGGGGAACCTGGCAGTTGAGCGTGATCTCAGACAAATCACCTCCATAAACAACCGTTGTCCTAGAAATTGTCAATACAGTCTCTACCGTTTACTGAACCCAATACTGTAATGGTACAATTATTTTTAAATAATGTATTTGAAAAGGTTCTTTAATTAAATATCGTTATGTATTTTGCTTCAATCTTGTGAAGTGCTGTAGATTTTTTTTGCTTATGGGATTTAGCATTAAACTTTAGATTCTGGTATTACATGATAACTATATGAGCTCAAGCGATTTTTATTGAAAAAACAGCCATGTTCAGCGAATTCGCTGTTATTGAAATAAAGGCATGTAATTGTGTATATATTCATTGGATCTTTAATGTTAGCAATCGATGTATAAATTTACCTAACAGAATATAATATTTTCTTAATACTTATATCTCCTTCATTAAGGCGTTACTCACAAAAAAACAAATTGTTATCATATTTCTATGTTATTTTAATACCTACAATATCTTGTAATCCGTTTTTTATTTTTTTTATTCTTTCTCATTTGTTAACTTACTTGAATTAATTAATTAAATGTGATCACATTACACTTTAAGACATAATAATACTCTGTATAGAAGCCTGTAAAGGGACTTGTCCCATAATAAATAAAGACATTATTATTATCGTTCTTTTTCTCGGTTTCTACTGGAGAGTGCACAAACCCGAACATAAGTCAAGGGTGAGGCTAGAAAAATTAATTAGTTATATTCGTAACTTTCCGAATGATACACGCAGTTCCGAGTAATACTGCTTTCTGCATTTGATCCAGAATATTATAATTAAGGTATATTTCTTTTATGCTGTTCAACATCATTTCCGGAATCAGTCCATTCGTGGATATGACCAACGGTAAAACTTTTGCTTTATGAACCTTATATAATTTCTTCAATTCCTCTGCCAGGTCCGGTATTTTCTAATTTTAAACCACCTTGTTGAGGTTATCATCTGCCGGTACTCATATTTCAACAATATTCACACATTTTTCTTCTTTAGAATTAGCAGAACATCAGGCTTGTTGTGAGGAATTGTGTGATCAGATATGATGGCCTGGTCTCTATAGAGAGAGCTTCAAGTGCCTTTTATCAATTATTGGTTGAGGGCTGTACCTGTAATAAGGGTAGGTCTTGTCCACAGTATTAAATTTGATGGCCAATTCTTGGTATACAATTTTCGGTCACCTGTGGTCTAGTGTTTAGCGTAACAAACTACTAAACCCAAGATCGCGGGTTCGTAGCCCGGTAGGTGGCCCTAGGATTTTTTTAAGGGAGTAAAAAATCCTTAGTTACGCCGTCCTTCGGAAGGGACGTTAAACGGGGGTCTCGAGCCTTTACGATGTCAGGTACTCGTTAAAAATCCCTACCCTAATTAAACCTGGATAGGCAAAATTTAGAGCTCCCACTGTAGCATCGTCCGATTAGCCATAGCAGCATAAAGTGACGTTAAATGAACAAACAATTTTCGCCACATTGTTATTTATTATTATTATTATTTTAAAAGACCCCTAATAAACCAAAATATTTCACACATATTTTAATTTTCCTTCAAAAGTAAATATTTTATCGAAATCGCGTAAATAATAAATGTTCTAGCAAATCAAATCAGCTATAAAATCAATTGGTGTAATCCTGTTCTTCTGAATAAGTTGAATTCTCAAGTGTGTTGTGGTTTAGAATACCGTTTCTTTCACTCAAGGAAAACTGCCATTTCCGCTGTAAAAATACAAGAACACGATGATAATAAACCAATTATTATGAAGAATTAATAAAACAGTCAGTAATAGTTTTTCGAGTTCAATCGAGAAAATCAAGAATTTATAATTTTTTGTTTTAATTTTTAAATATTTTTATATCTTTTCTCTTCGAAATAAAAATAAAAATATTCAAGAATTTATAGATTGACAGGGTACAGAGGAAGATCAGGGATAATATTAACAAGGCCGCTGGATTGATTCTCAGGAAAAAGGAAAGTTTAAAAAACAAGCCTTGGTTCGATACTGATTGCACAAACATTTACAAAACAATAAAAATAATACAAAGAAATTAAAAGCTCTAAGTGCCCCAGCAGAAATAACATTCCAAGCTTCAATGCATTTAGTAACTAAAGTTTAGACCCCCTGAAAAAAAAAAAAGAGTTTATGAAAATGTAAATATTAGAGATAGAATGGAAGCCAACGTAAGGGACGTGTACTTATAAGATCACCTTAACAGTATGAGCCTACTATGAATAAAATTATTGATGACAATTATTTTGGCAAATTTTGATTACAGAATATAATAGTCAATCATCTCCTAATTAATAGTCCACTCTCTCCACAGTGCGGTTTCCTTCTTTACAGTCCGGACCATACTAATCTGTCCTTTGCTTCTCATTTGTTAGATTTTGATTTTTGTTTTTCCGTGTGTGTATTGTCGGTCCAAATACCTAAGCCTGATATGGGGGCTACAGGGTGTACAGGGACACTCTCCTCCCTGCTTCGCCTTTTCTGGTGTTTTTGATGAGGCTACTTCATTGTACCCTCAGGTTGCTATGAGAATCCCTCATCCTTTTTCCGGGCTTGGGACCGGCAACTAACTTTTGGAGGCAGCAGGCGGAGTTCCTCATTAATGTCATTACTAAAAATCATTAAAAAAGTTGAAAATTCAGAAAGCAGAATCGAAAACATTCCTTATAAACAACTGAAAGTGTGTGGAAGATAGAGCTTCTGAAGTTTCTGTCTGACTGTTGGTTAAAAATATCTTGGAAAATCTGAAGGATGGAAAGAGCCAAGCTCCCGATTAACAAAAAAACCAATAAAGAATTATATTTTTAACTATTGCGTAATCCTAACAAACTGTTGCTGTCAACTGTTGGAGCCAACTACAAAAAAGCTGCTGAGCAGCCTATGCCGATGACATAGCGATCTACAGCAGCTCAATCAGCGCAGAGAGAGCTCTACGGTAGGCGGAAGAGGTCTGTGCGAGCATCACACAGAAGCTAGAAGGACTCAACATAACAGTGAATCCTAAAAAGACGGACTGCGTGATTTTCTCATTTCAGGGAAAAAAGCGCCGCCCTCTCCCTAAGGTCTATAGGGTAGCGGGACGCGAGAACAGACCAGCGAGCAGCATAGTCTACTTAGGTGTCACACTTGACCGACACCTGAAACTAGCCTATCACTGCAGGAAGAAGCTCAGGTCGGTTAGGACCAAGTCTTACAGACTTAACCACCTGCTTACATCTCCTAACTTATCCCTCCGCCTTAAGCTGACCATCTAAAAGAGCATCTTAAGACCGGCGCTCCTCCACGGAGCACCACTATTAAGTACCAGCACACCGGCAACAGCAAAAAAGCTCCAACAGTTTCAAAATGGCGTACTGCAGCGCATAGTGAGACACAAAACATAAAACAAAACAAAAATGGACCTCCTACATACTACTCTCAACTTACAGACTTCATAAAACGCAGACACATTAAATTTTTTGACAGTCTGAAATACAGTTCTAACCCTCTTTTCAGGACACTCACCCCAGCAGGAAGGCCACAAACGTGGCAAGATCACGTACAAAGTCTCAGCCTGAACTGAGAAATGAATAAAATAAACAAATAAAAGGAAAAGGACACGGTGTGCCCCATCACCAGAAAAATCCAAAGTTAATAAAGAAAGAAAGAAATTAGAGCCTTCCATTTTCTCATCCTCCTCTTAAAATGTGCGCAGTACAGTAAAAGAGATTCCTCTCCAACCAAATCCTAATCCAGATTAGAAATCTTCAAACTTATAGGGGCTAAGAAAAAAAAAATAAAATAAAATAAAATCGTACACTATATCTATTTATATATTGTATGTATATATATACATATATATATATATATATATATATATATATATATATATATATATATATATATATATATATATATGTATATTGTAAATATTTTTTTATATTAATAAATGGAGATTTGAAACAAAAAAATCATACACCTTTTGTATTATTATATTTTTGTATTATTATATTGTAAATAAAAGTTTGGAGGATGTGAAAAAAAACAAAAACATACACCTAAAAAATCTAAAGTTAATAAATTAATAAAGAAATTAGAGCCTTTCATTTTCTCATCCTCCTCTTAAAATGTACGCAGTACAGTAGAAGAGATCCTCTCCAGCCTAATTCTAATCCAGCTAAGAAACCTTCAAACTTAGCTGTTCACCTTCAAAAACCTTCAAACAAGGGGCTAAGAAAAAAAAAATCATACACCTTAATATGTGTTGTTAAATAATATAATTAAGCACAAGTAATGGATTAGCTGAATAAGCCACGGAGTTATCGTATGTAATTATATATTTTAAGAAGGGACCGTTCTAACCTAATAATCAGAATGGCTTAAAAAATTCGAGATGACGAAAATTGTACTTGAAGGTAGATGCTGATTTCGAGCTTGGAGATTTTATTACAACAAATCCGTGTTCCATCCATGAGCAATGTTACATTTAATATTATTACATGAAATGAAGAAACGTGCCCCCCCCCCCAGACGGTTTTATATGTACTGTGGAGAATCCATTATAGTACATAATTATAGGCAAATCACATGATCATAGTTGTTAAAATAACAGAAAGAACATGAGTGAAACTATTGTTTTGATATTTTTAACCTATGAAATCTTCCTATAGATAATACTAGTTTATTTGTAAGTTATTGTTGATTTTTTTTCCCTCTGCCCGATGTGCCCCCCCAGAAAGAAATCCTGGATCCGCCCTTGTACTTGACCGAATTTTCTTCTTTTTTTGTGACTAATGAATTCTTCTGAATTCTATGTATATCAGTTCTCTTCATGCTCTACAACTTTTAAACACACATTCAACCAGCCTAGTAAACGTACCTTACTCAGTCGGTTTTTGCCATAACAGCTGCTTTTTAAAAATTATTTTATTTTCCACTTGTGCATTTCCATTCGATACACAATTTAATATTCTTTAATTCAATATCTGAGTTACTGCACTAAGGGTTCCGGGTTCAAATCCGGCTGTGTCAGACAAATTATTTAATCTGTTAACACGGATGGAATCTGTGGCATCTGCAGATCCTCTTGGACCTCACCTAGCCTCTATGACATGAATACTCTAAATTGGATGAAAAACCGGGCGGTTGACTTTGATCTTGGACAAATAATCTATGCTTTTCTGTTTTTGCCTTATTAGTCGTTTTTACATAATGATTTTCTTTCTTATTAATTAACCAATTTATTACTTTTAGGTACTAATTCGATGCATATTTTTATATCTCAGTTGCTGTGTTCAGGGTCCGGATGAGTCAAATCCGGTTTTGACATATAGATGATTTAATCTGTAAATAGCCTTGGATGAACCCTGTGTAATCTGCTTTTCCTGATGGGATAATCTGGCTAGCCCAGCCGCTATAAAGTGGGTACCCTTAAGGGGGGGAGCTGGCGGTTGAGCGAGTGATCTAAGATAAATCTCCTCCCAGCACAACCATTGCCCAAGAAACAGTACTTATCTACCATTTACTGAATCCAAGACCCATTACGGGTTGTAGAGCAATAGATTTTTGTTAATTTAATATACTGGTAGTGTGCATCGCTTATGAATCATAGATGAAAACGAAAAACTGTACCAGAATATCTAATTTTTTTTGGCATTTTTAAATCCCCACAGTTTTGTATGGCAGTTGCTCATTTTTTTTTTACCTTGATCGATAGATTCCATGGGTCATCCTATAAAGTTTGGCCAAATAGGGCGCGGTTTTTACATTCAGCTGAGGTACTAAAAGACGAGGCACACTGGATATCTCTGTCGGTGGCCGAAGTTTCTGTAAGACGATCGGGAGGATCACTGGTTAGGATTAGCCTAGAAAAAAGATAATGGGCGTGGAAGATTTTTCCCGGCTCACTCCTTAGGTTACCAGGCCTTTTAATAGGCTCGGGTTTCGTATCCCAGAATAAAAAACCAAAACAGATTCGAAAAAGCTGTTTTAATTAAAAACAAATGCTAATTGATGATGATTATAAATAAATCATCAAACAGCGTTATGTATGTCGACAGCCTCGGTGAATATGTAGTTAAATTAATATCTCCAAAGGAGTTTCTTTTACTTAGGGAAGTGTTTTCTTTGAGGGGCTTTATAAATATATATAAACATAATACAATATATATAATAATAATAAACATAATGTATATATACATAAAAATGTATGGTATGGATGTTTCATTGTAAAATGAAGTAGCAACATAAATATTGATGATATTATAATAATTTTATAAACTTAAATCGTTTATTATTTGCTGAAATTGCAAAAATGAAAACAAACAAAGAAATGAAATAAAGTGTATTTTGATTTCAAAGATAGGATGTCTTGGATTTTATGTTATATGATCTGCCCAGGCAAATATCATCTTAAATATTCTCTTAAATATCCACGGCCAATATTTTGTGTATACTATGTTTCCAACATTCTCTCAGTCTCAGATTTAACCCCGAGGGAGCTAGTATGACTAAAGTAACTTTGACGATTCGGTCGAAACCAGAAGAAACATTTGATGAATTTATAATAGACATCTTATTTATTAAAATCCATTCATAAAATTATTTTAATTTGATGATATGATCAAGTTATTCTGTTCATTGAAATGAGTTCTCATTCATTTATTGTCACTAAGATTTGTTGCACTGCAGCGTACAGTTATGAAAAATTCATTTATGATCCTACTGCCTCAAAAACAACTATGGTTTTGTGATTAAAAAATAAGTGATTTTTTATTTATTTATTTATGTGCCTAACCTGTTTTCCCCAAAAATCTCCAAAAGTAATATTTTCAGTCAGAAAAAATCCTTGCTTGCCTATACTTAAATCCGCTACTGTTGTCACTGGTTAGTTAAACATATATAAGGAGAATTTTTTTAAATGTGTCTTTTTTTAGTTTTATTTATAAAAAAAATATTTAAAATTGGTTTAAATATATTTTTAAAAAGTATACTAATTGTATATAATTTTTATTACTTGTTATCATTTTTAAATCTTTTCTCTTCAAAATAAAAACATACTAATTGTAGTTAGGAAGGTTGGGATTAATGTGACGATATTATTGTGTTAACAATTGGATGATAAAGTTTTTTTTTTTTTTTTTTTTTTTGGCGTGCCAACCTTATGTCATTAACGCCAGTGGATAATGGAGTTGTTGATATTTATTGATAGGTTAATAGGAAGGAATATTTCAATGTGGCTTAACTAATGCTCTATGAATTATTTTAAACTGAAGGAAAATCTTATTATATAATTTCTAATTTAAAATAAAATAAATATTTATTATATATATATATATATATATACACACACACATACATATATATATACATATATATACATACATACATATATATACATATATACACACACACACACACACACACACACACACACACTACACATACATACACACACACATATATATTTTTTAATCGTAGTCTCTCGTGAATAATTGACTCCTAATTTTTTTTAAATTTATATATTTTTTAAAAGGCCTGTTGATTTTAGGAAGTTAAACAAGGAAATTAAGTTCTGTTCGCTGTTGCCTAATATTTCATCCAAATTTCCTGAAACTCCTGATTTTTCTCTTTGAAGTTGGTATCGCCTGCATTCCGTGAGAAAATGTTTTATACTCAGCGGAAGTCCACACGTTTCACACATAGGGGGTTCTTCTTTAGCCATGAGGTATGAGTGAGTCAGACGAGTGTGACCTATTCGTAGCCTGGTGAGAATGACTTCTTCTCTTCTGTTTTCACGTACCGAAGTACTCCAGCTTCTGGAATCTGCTTTTATCTCACGCAGTTTATTATTAGTGGTATTTTGCCAAACTAATCCCCATTTTTCATTTATTTTTCCTCTAATGAAGCAAACTACGTCTCCCTGTGTAACTTTATTATATTGATCGCCTTTTTTAATTGCTTCTCTAGCAGCTTTATCAGCGATTTCATTGCCCAAAATACCGCAATGACTAGGTACCCAAACAAACGTCACACCTATTTTGTTTCTTTTTAAATTGTAAAGTGCCTCAAATATTTCAATTATCAGAGGATGTCTTGAGAATGTATTTTGAATTGCGAGGAGAGCAGAGAGGGAATCGGTGTTAATAGTGATGGTGCTTGTAGTTGGTATTATTATGTGTAATGCTTTGGCGATAGCTACTAGTTCTGCCGTGTAGTTTGAACTGACTATATTCATTGAGTATTGTTGTTTCCTGGACCCACAGACAAAAGCAGCACCAACACCGTTCTTGTCTTTTGAACCATCTGTGAATATGTGAGTAGCTGATGGGAAATCATTGGAGGAAAGCCTGAGGTATTCATTTCTAAACGCTATGGGGTTAGTTTCTTTTTTAACCATCTTAGTTAATGTTAGATTGAATTTTGGGGGATATGTAATCCACGGTGCTTTTGATGTTAAACTGTGAGGTAAAACATTTGGTATTGTAATATTTATGGTGTCTATTATTTCAATTATTCGGTGTTTAAATGATTTTTTCCTGTTGTTTAAATGATTTGGAGGTGCAGATTTTACGAATTCGTGTAATGGATGAACTGGGGATGCTAATATGGAGAGATAATAGTTCATGGTGAGGTACTCCCTGCGGTATTTTAAAGGTGGCTCTCCACTTTCAGACAGTATACTAAGAACAGGGCTGGAACGGAAGGCACCAGTTGCTATCCTAATGCCTGCGTGATGAACACTGTCTAACATTTGTAGAGTTCTCTCTGAAGCCGAACCGTATGCCATACAACCGTAGTCAAGTTTAGACCTAACTAGACTTCTATATAGCATGAGCATGCTAGTGCGGTCTCCCCCCCAAGAAGTACTACATAACATTTTTAAGACGTTAATAGAACGCTGGCATGATGTTTTAAGATGTTTTAAATGTATATTCCAGTTGAGTCTAGAATCAAAATGTAAGCCCAAATATTTAACGGAATCTTTATATGGAATTTCTTCGTTATTGATGTAAAGAGATGGAAGGTGTAGAGTTTTTCTAGGGGAAAAGAGTATGCATTCTGTTTTATTGGTAGATATGGTAAAGCCGTGTTTATTTAGCCAACTATTAATTATATTAAGAACTTCTTGTATGACTTGCTGTAGGTTTTCTATTGATTTATCTGAATAGTGAATCCGAAGGTCGTCTGCATACAGATCACCTTTTACCATTAACCGAATTTTACGCAAGACTGGATTAATGGCTAAACAAAACAGGAAAGGGCTAATTACGCTTCCTTGCGGTACTCCGTTTTTCTGTTCATATTCATCAGAGTATATACTACCATTTCTTATCCTAAATATTCTACGCTCTAGGAAATTATGTATGAACCTTAATATATAGCCTTTTACTCCATTTTTTGCAAGGTTTTTTAGAATTAGCCATCTCCATACACAATCAAAAGCGTTTTTAATGTCAATGAAGACTGCTAGTAGTTTCTCTTTCCGTCCGAAAGCATCACATATATCGTTTTCTAAACGTATGATGTTATCTCTAGTGCTTCTACCTCTTCGGAAACCACTTTGCCATTCCTCTAGTAACCCCTTGCTTTCAAAGAACCATTGGAGTCTGTTTGATATTATTTTTTCTATTAGTTTGCACAGTGAACAGGTGAGAAAAATAATCCGATAGCTGGAGGCCTCCTTGACGGGTTTATCTTTTTTTAGAATTGGGATACCAATGGATTTTCTCCAAACTTCAGGGAATTCACCAGAACGAAAAATCCTATTTAAGAATTTTAAAATGATAATTTTGTTTTCTATGGAGAGATTTTTGATAAAACTAATACAAACGTTGTCAGGGCCTGGACTTGTATCTTTTCGGGATCTTAGAGCATCGTTGAATTCTGAGATTGTAAACGGATTGTTAAGAGGTTCAAGAGGATCTGTGCTATAATTAAGTGGTTCGGATTCTTTTAGTTGTTTTATTACTAAAAACTGCTGGGAATAGTTGGAATCAGAATAAATCTCTTGAAAGTATGAGCCAATATAATTAACTATTTCTAAGGGGTTTGTAAGTGTATTTGTTGAAGTTTGTAATGAGTTTAGACGGGTATTTGTTTTACATCTTCCCGATATTTTACGGACCGTGTCCCAGATTTGTGATGGAGGTGTTTGATGGTTTATTTGTGATACGAATTCTCTCCACGCTTTTCTCTTCGCTAAGTTTAATATGTACCGTGTTCTACGGCGAACATTTTGATACTGTTCGAGATGATCTGAACACGGGTGCCTCCAGAATTTTCTTAAAGCCTTTTTCCTGGATTTCACAGCAGATTCACAGTCTTTATTCCACCAGAGGGCTCCTATTTTATTACTTTGCTGTTTCGTTTTGGGGACTGATATTTCTGCTGCCGACAAAAGAGTGTTGTTTATATTTTCGGTAAGTTTATTAATATCCGGTTCTTCTAAATTAATTTCTTTCAGCTGAGCTAAGTTTTGAAATTTTTTCCAGTCTCCTTCTTTTATCTTCCATCTCGGCTCTTTTATATACTTTAATTGTGGCTGTCTATCAAGGCAATCAATGATTAATGGAAAATGATCTGATCCATACAAATCGTCAATCCTACGCCAGTTGCTTCGTTGAAAGAGAGATGGGCTAGCCAGAGACAGATCTATGTGTGACGAGACACCTGTAGCACTACAAAAATGTGTAGGGGAATTTTCATTCATAATCCCTAGCTGGGATGAATCAAGAAAGGACTCGACTATACGTCCTCTATAATCAGTTTTAGAAGAGTGCCAAATGAGATTGTGGCTATTAAAGTCTCCTAACAAATAAAGAGGCTGAGGTAGTTGCCTAAAAAGATGAAGCAACTGTTGGTCGGTAAATGGTTTGTTTGGAGGTAGGTAGAGTGAACAAACTGTGGCTTTCCATGGGTGAAGAACTTGGATTGCTACTGCCTGTAAAGTAGTATTTAGTGGGACTTCAGAACAGGAGAAAAGATTGGAAACACATATACACACTCCACCACATGCGATTCGTCCCTCTGTAAAATCTTTTCTGAAGATTTGAAAACCAGCGAGAGAAAAATCGGCAGATTCTTTTAGACGTGTCTCTTGGATACATATAATTTTACAATCTACGTCCCTTAGGAGTGAGATGAGATCTACTTTATGCGAGATAATGCCATTTATATTCCATTGTCCAATAATCATGAATATTGATTTTAAAGAATAGACCTATTAGAACGGATGATGGACGGATCGATATGAAAATTTGATTGGCATATAAGGAAAAAAAAATAATAATAAAAAAAATAAAAAAGTAATATAAACATATAAAATAAAAAAATATATATATATATACATACATACATACATATATATATATATATATATATATATATATATATACACATATACATATATACACACATATACACAAAATAAACACATATATATATATATATATATATATATATATATATATATATATACAATAAAAAAAAATACACATATACATACACATACATACATATACACACATAAAATAAAATATATAAAAAGTAATATATAAATATATATGCATAAGTATAAACATATAGATATAAATATAAACATATAGATGTATAAATGAGTATATTATAGAAATATATGCGTTTCGAAGGTAGAGAGGTACAGAAATATATATATATGTAATGCTATGAAATGCGATAATGTTTTTTTTAAGTATATGAAATTTAATTTGTACGTACAGAATATTATATTTATTAAAAGAGAGAAAAAGTAAGCTCTTATAAGAATAATCCTGAAATACCCTTTTATAGTTCAATAGATAGACATTCATTTTTTAATGTTTTTATTTTTGGGTCGTGGTGGTTTGCCCCCCGACGCAAGTCCTGATGAACTAGAATCGGTAAGTGACATACTCGACCCTTGAGATAAAGGTCTCTCCCGTTTATCTCCAGTTCTTTGGATTACGGGTTGTTGATCTATTTTTTTAATTGGAGGTTTTGTTGACATTTTGGAATTTGTTTCGTTATTATGGTTATCAGGTATGTTAACTATATTTGACGTACATTTGGTTTTTTCGTTATCGAGTGGAGCACATTGGTTTGTAATTTGATTATTTACAATCGTTTCTAAAATATTAATTTTATTGGTAAGAACCTCAACCATTGCGGTGAGTTTCCAAATTGTTCTAAAATTAAATTTGTAGGGGGAGAGGATGTTGCTTCAGCATAAGAATGACTTGTATTCCGGAGATCAGTTGGAGGTGGTGGGAGGGGCTGAAGTAACTTTTCAGCTTCGGCATATGACACTTTTCGTAAAACCCTAAGTTCTTCTATATTTCTTTCCCTTTTAAAAAATGAACATGACGTATTCCAGGCGGCATGAGGACCGCCACAATGCTTACAATTATATGTCTTACAATTTGACTTTTCTTCTTGAGTTTGGTGAGACTCACCACATTTTCCACATACTTCGATATTTTTACAATTACGAAAACCATGACGGTAATCGTAACATTTAAAGCACATTAAAGGTTTGATATATGGTACTACCTTAACATTTGTAAATTCTAATATAAGTCTCTCGGGTAATTCAGCCTTACAGAAAGTAATAATTAGAGAAGGTGTTGGCATTTTTCCATTATTAGAATTTCTATAAATTCTTTTCACGTCTACAACATGTTGATCAGCCAATTCGTGTTTAAGTTCTTCTTCTGAGCAGTTCATGAATTCGTTACAGGTAATTATACCTTTTGAAAAATTCAATGTTCTATGTAACGAAAAATTAATTTGATAATTTTCATAAACTTTTATATTTTTTAAATTGATAAAATCCTTTTCGACTAGTACTTCTAATAGGATTAGCCCGTTTCTTAAAAATTTAATTTTAACTTGTGGTGCATAACATTTAATAAAACGGAAAATTTTAAATGGACTGAAGTCTAGGAAACTTTTATTATCATTGTTTTTAGCAATAGACATCACTAAAAACTTTTTAGAGAATCTTCCCTTCGGAAGTTTAAAATCAAAAGGTGGGTCAGGTGGTTTGGGTTCCAACCTAATAATGTTATTATCCGCCATTAATTAATAATAATAATACAAAAATAAATTTAGAAAAATACAAGAATATATATACGTATGAAAGTAAAAGTAAATAAAAGAAAAGAATTATAATGATAAGGTACTCCCTGACGAGCAGGAGCCGGCGCGTTCAGCTAATCCTTCACAGAGATCCTCACTGGTTGAAGTCTAGACTGACACTGGATGATAAAGTTTAATTTTTTCATTAATTTATTCATTGAAATTTACAACTGTCCTATAACAATACAAGTAAACGGCAGAAATGATACATGATGGCATAGATGAAGACATGTAGGGAGACTACCCAGAGATAGTACTCAAATAACAAATTAAGCTTAAAAGATCACGAGGACTTTTCCTTTAATGATAAAGTTAAGTTGAAAAAAATAGACATAATTTTGAACTCAACTATGTTAAATTTTTTTATTTGAGTGAATTTGGAGATAAATTCAGACATTTCGAATCGCTAATAAATTTAACCAGTTTAACAATACTACAATAAAAAAACAAAGACTGGTTTTATTTGGGACATTACATTAAAACTATAATATGTGATCAAATATTTTATAATGCCAGAATAAAATGGTGAAATAATAGAAACACCAGTTCCATCATTCAGTAATTATCCACTAACTTTTGACAATCCAAATTTCTGAAAAATCTGATTTTCTGCTGACCATGCGTTCGTGTCATGTGTTGTTAATCAATGAGCTATACAATATAAAATTCGTGAGGCAACTTTTATTTTAAGCCAGCAATCCTATTTGTGACTGCTACAATTGCCTTGTGACAGCTCAATTAGCGGCTATCACAGCATTCGTCGCTATTAGCGGCAGTAACTGCCGACGTCCACGTGACAGCAGGTAGCAGCGCTCCTAGCCTCGGGGTATACTTCATCACCTGCAATTGCTGCACATCTATTACCAGGCAATTTGCTATTATAATGTCATGCAAGTTCTTCCGCATCTTTCTTGAAATTACAATCATTTTTGCTATTTTCTAGCTAGATGTTATATAAGACAATGAAATGAAATGTAACTCGTTAATTTCCCTCTGGAACTACGATTTCTTAAATTTATTTTATTGTTAAATGTATTATAGTAGCCACTTCCCAGTAGGAATTGGTCTCCAGGGAAGTTAGACCATCACTCCCTAAGGGGAAGGCCTACAAGAAATTAACAAGCAAAAATTGTATATAGTATCTGTAGTAAAATTGTTTTAATTTTTATTATTTTAATAATTCCTGTTAATTTTTTGTAATAAAGGCTTTTTTCATTCATTCATTCATTATAGTAGTGAGATCGTAGAACATCTCCGTATTATTATGTTTTTTTCTTTACACGGGAACACCGAATAATTCCATTGAAGCTGTTCTACAAAATTGGACATACACACATCCCTTCGATATCTTTCTTACAATAATAAAGATCATTGGCAAAGACGGCAGGGGCGAGGATGGCAGTCCTCCCCTAATATTTAAAAAAAGAAACCTTTACTGCTACAACCCGGATTCATGAACAGGTCTGGGGTTCAGTACATGTTAGAAACTGTACTGTTTCATGGACAACGGTTCTGCAAGGAGGAGACTTGTCCTAGATGACGCTCAAACGCCAGATTTTTCCCTCTAATATTGGGTACACTATTTTTATAATAATCTATAGGGGCTGGGTGAGCCCCAGGACGGTCATAGATCCCATATGATCCAACTCCGGCTGCAAACATACTAAATAAATGTCTTGCCTGCAGCGGGATTTGAACCTGGATTTCCGGCGAGGCAAATTCAGTGCTCTACAACTGAGCCATTCATTTTCACTCTGAAAAAAAATTAATCGGGACAAATTTCCGATCCAGACAGGATTGCATGATCTATCGAACTAGTTTTTAAACAGTAATAACCTTAAACGGCCCTACAAGAAGCTAAAAGTCCATATAAGATGCTCTACATGACGGCACAGACCGTGACTAGACTCCGCAGCCTATCTCCAGTCCAGAAGTAGATCTGGACTAAGGCGAGGAGTGCCTATATCGATTAAGGAGTTGCTGATTTATTATTTACCAATCTTAAATATTTTTTTTAGAATTCGAAATACAACTGGCACAAACAGAAAGTGGTCTATATAGCGTTTTCAATTACTTTAACCGTATAAAATGGGATATTAAATATGATTATAGTCCATCAATGCCAAGCCAATAAAACATTCATAGCTATTTTAATTTCGGTTGAAAATAAACATTAAAAGAATGTTGGTGTTCCACCTTCCTTCTAGCAATCATATCTTTCAAATTAGAGGATTCTATCTTGACTTATTTATTCTGAAGATCAGCAAACAGTTTTCCTAAAAAACAAAAGTTCATTTGTTCTTCATCGCATTTTTAGTAGAATTATTTGATTACTAGCTTATGCCCGCGGCTTCGAACGCGTGGAATTTGGTCTGCCACATAAAGTTTCGTGCAAGATCATTTAAAATAAATAATTTAATTTTTTTTTTTAAATATTAGTTACTCGAACATCCGAAATTTCAGATGTCTAACTTCAAAACTGACGGATTCTATACAACCTTTGAACCCCTATAATATTAAAGGAGAAAACCTTGGAGTGGAATTATCCGAATTTCTTTCTTAAGCTATACACAGAACCTAACTACAAATTTCAAGATGCTAAGTTCCTGATTTACCTTTAATTATGTACTATAACGGGAGGGGCACATGCCCCCGTGTCCCAACATAGATCATGGATAGGGTATCAAAACAAATAGTTTCACTCATGTTCTTTCTGTTATTTTAACAACTATCATCATGTGATTTGCGTTTATTTATGTACAATAATGGATTCTCCACATTACCTAAAATACTGTAGGGGGGCACGTGCCCCCTTGCACCCTCCCATAAATCCGCGCTTGCTATAGCCTATGTGTTATTCTGATGTATAACCTATATTACTGTAAAGTTTCATCCAAATCCGTCCAGTAGTTTTTGCGTGAAAGAGAGACAAACATACAAACATTCACATTTATAATATTAGTAAGATTAGTAGGATATCAAAACAAATAGTTTCACTCATGTTCTTTCTGTTATTTTAACAACTATTATCATGTGATTTGCCTTTATTTATGTACAATAATGGATTCTCCACAGTACCTTAAATACTGTCGGGGGGGCACGTGTCCCCTTGCACCTTCCCATAAATCCGCGCTTGCTATAGCATATGTGTTATTCTGATTATATTACTGTAAAGTTTCATGCAAATCCGTCCAGTAGTTTTTGCGTGAAAGAGAGAAAAACATACAAACATTCACATTTATAATATTAGTAAGATTAATAAACTATGATCTATAGGGGAGGGAGCTAGCTCAGTGGTAGAGCGCTGAGTTGCCGTGCCGAACGTCCTGGTTTCAAACCCGGCTGTGGCAGATAAATTATTTGATGTGTTAACAGCCGGGAGTGGATCCTGTGGGATCTGGAGTCACCCAGCCTCTATTGAGTGGGAACTCTTAAGAGGGTAAGACCTGGCGGTTGTTACCATAACTAAAATCCCCTATATCATCAAAAAGTTATCATTCACTAAATTTGATGATAATGAAAAATTGTAAGCTTAGTTAGTTAGTTCATTTAACGTCACTGCATGCTGCTATGGCTAATCGGACGATGCTACAGTGGGAGCTCTAAATTTTGCCTATCCAGGTTTAATTAGGATAGGGATTTTTAACGAGTATCTGACATCGTACAGGCTCGGGACCCCCGTTTAACATCCCTTTCGAAGGACGGCGTAACTAAGGATTTTTTACTCCCTTAAAAAAATCCTAGGGCCACCTGCCGGGCTACGAACCCGCGATCTTGGGCTTAGTAGTTTAAAAAATTTTAAGGTTTACATTGCTCTAATCGTATTTTATCATTGTTGTTCGGTTGAGATGAACAATGCCTTTATGTTGATTATGTTATTGACCAAAATATTTAAAATGCGCAAACGAGCTGCTTGTCACAATTCTGATGACTTTATCCAACAGTCCAAGTTACCGTTAATTAAGATCTGACTATCATGTTTCATGGTGATTTTATTGTGTGTTCGTTTACCGCTAGTTGTGAGGATCTGAATAACAAATATGTGATTCACTCGACGGACTTTTCTCACTGGAAATTATACCTTCGTTTCCGTTAACAAATTTATGTAAATATCTTTCTATCCATCTCTCTTTATAAAAAATCTTAAAGTATTTACGAATAGACATTTAACTAAAGTAGTTTTCTAGCTTACTTAAAGGTTAGCTGCACTACAATGTACTTTCTTTATTTGGGTTTGTCACTCATTCAAAAATGAATGAATGCTCATCAAATTCTGTTTGTATTTTATAGGAATTAAACGAAGATAACAATGTTTTCCGAGCTTAATTATTTATTAGGGGAGCGGAGTGGTTTAGTGTTAGAGCTTTGAGTTGCCGTGCCGATGGTCTTGGGTTGTTTATTTATTTAATGTCACTTTATGCTGCTATGACTAATCGGTTGATGCTACATTGGAAGCCCTAAATTTTGCTTATTCAGGATAGGCAACTGAAATAAGGATAGGGATCTTTAACGAGTACCTGACATCGTCCAGGCTCGGGATCCCCATTTTACGTTCCTTCCGTCATGGGACAGCATAACTAAGGGTTTATTTAAAAATCCTAAGGCCACTTGCCGGACTGCGAACCCGCCTTCTTGGGCATAGTTGGTTGTTACTTAGTTTCTAATCCGGCTGAACCAAATAATTTGTTTAATCTGTTAACAGCCAGAGATGGATGCTGTGTTATTTGGAGACCCTCCTGGGGTCACCCTGCCTCTATGAATTGGGTACTCTGAAGAGGCAGTTGACCGTAATCTCGTCCAAAACATCTCCCTGTGCGACAGTTGTCCTAATACAGTACAGACAGGAAAAATCTGGCGGTTGAGCGTCATCTAGGACAAGTCTCCTCCTTGCAGAACCGTTGTCCATGAAACAGTACAGTTTCTACCATGCACTGAACCCTAGATCCTTCATGGGTTGTAGTGGTACAGGTTTTTTTTCTATTATTTATTAGATCATAACTCTGTATAATGTATTAGTATGCATGTTTGTGCGTATTATATTATATTTTTATAATTATTGAGAGTTTATGAAAGTTAACTTGGGAACATAATCCCAAGATGAAGTAGCACTTTTCATTATTCCTGCGTTAGAAAAGCAAAGTATTCCGCTCTTTGTGTTTCCTTCAAAGCAACAGAAGTTTTTCAATTATGGTCTTGATGATAAAAAAATGTTTGAAACCGTGCTTAATGGTTCGTGATTGAAAATGCATCGTGTGCTGAGTTAGCCAACTCATGCCCGATTCAGAAGCCATGCAGTCAATTAATCGGCGATAACTACTTCCTTAATTGAATTTCGATTGGATTGCTCCCTATGGCCGGTCTGTCCTTCCACTTATTGATGTCGTTACAGATTGAAATTGTAATCACATAGCGACAGTCTTCGATTACCCAATAAGCTATATCGTATTAACTTAGAAGAAATAGCAATTACTCCGCTTAAATGATTTTTATGATTAATTATTATTTATGATTTCTATTGTTGAAAGCATACAGTTAAATTATTACATATAAGGATTTTAGCTAAGTTCCCAATTAATGACAAAAGACTCACCTTGACAAACGTTTAACTTGGAATAATCATTCTAGACTGAAACGACAAGAAACAGCTCGCCGTTTCAGGCTACTTCAACATTTACTAGACTAACGCTCTAAGCTCCCAATTAATTACAAAAGACTGCTATACATGACAATCATTAGACCCATCTGGACTTACGGAGTAGAGATTTGGGACTCCGCTAAGCCATCGAATTCCTCTCGTATTCAATCCTTACAATCCAAAATTCTTCTTAAAATCCTCAATGCTCCTTACTTTGTTACGAACAAAGTAATCCATCTTGCCCTAGATTTCTCAATAGTTTTGATTCCTGATAATTCTCCGAGGTGTCTGAAAAGAAGATGGCCTCGGGACCTTCGAAGTTGAGTTTGTTATTCGAAAACTGCCGTTGGGTAGTTTCTCTACTTGCCTTTGTCTCGTGGCATTATTTATCTTTCATTATATTTACTTGATGTATTCTATTATACAGTTGTAAATTTCAACAAATACTTTTTTTTAAAGATAAGAGATTAATAGGAAAACAATTTTGCAACAAATCAGTATGATAATAATGACTTTTATGTTAATCGAAAGACGGTTTTATATCCTTTCAACAAGAAATAAACCGTTACTTGATGCATCAAACAAATTGTAGTCCAAAATATATTTGAAAATAAAGGATTTAATTTTAACTTTAATGGTTTAACAGTTTTAAATCAATGTAAATTATACACTAAACTATCCGTCACATTGTTGTGAAGATATCAGGATCGTTTTAGGAACCACCTTTCCAATTTTTTTCAGTTATCGTCGATTCATGTTCATGTTTCTCCAGTGTGTTCAGTAGTAGACCTTTCTCAACAATAATTACAAAGTTTCGAAATCATTCTTTGAAAATGCCCAAATATGTCTAATTTGATCGATTCAGTTTAACAATAATGATTAAGCCATAATCTATTTTGGGAGAAGTACCTTTAAAAAAAAATAAAATATGAGCTATAATGTTTCAGAGAAAAATACAATTACAATTTAACATAAAGAACGTAATTCATGAGTTAACTCCCAATAAACAATTTAAAGACAGAAAATAATATATAAAGAATATAATAATAGTTATGTAAAAAGAAAAAAACTTAATATAAAAGAGAATTGAAAACGCGAATTCCCGTTTAAAATTGAGATTCAAAATTTATCTCGATCGTAATACTACTACTAAGTAAAATGTTCTTAAGAGCTTTAAACTAATCACATTAAAAATAATTACATTGAACAACTAATGTTAAAGTTTTAGTATATTTATTTTGGAAACTATGTTACAAGTTTGGCCGATATATAGCAAACATTTATATATATTTGAGCCTAATCATGCAAGTTATGTTCCTAACTGACTACGTTAATATTCAGAAAAAATGTACTTTTTATAAGAATTTATTAACATACTATAACATTAACCAAACCATTTTTCATTTCTTATTAATAATCGAAGTAAAAGCGTATGACTTTTCTTCATTCAGTTCAATCCAATAAAACAAATGCTTTCCTTCGGAGGGAACATAAAATGCAGTTACTCGTTATTGGTCCCTCGCCTTATTACACTTGGATAGGAAAAATTCTGGAATGTAGCATCGTCCGATTAGACAAAGCAGCATATCATAAACAAACAGTAAATGAATAAACAAGCAAGCATCATAAATAAATCAAGGTTAATTTTTGTGTTTGGAAGACTTTTCTCTAATAATTCTGAATCAGTCTGAGAAAATTTTGTTTTTTCTTAAAAAATACTACTGTATGCTCCATGTTCTAAAATCATAATTATTGATTTATTTCTGTGTTATCTTTAATCTGAAATAAATTTATCTTTAATCTGTTATGATCGTGTGTGAAGTAGATCAATATTTACTAGTTAATCCATTCCTGATCAAAATATTATACCAGCAATGTTATCACCAGTATAAAAATATATTATTATTAACGAGGTTTATTGTTTGACTTATTAGTTTCTATTGTCGCACTTATCTGTTAAACATCATCCATTTTGAAGTGTCGTCATCATCCATTGTACATCAGAGACAACTTACGTCACTGACTGATGTAACGATCATCAATTGCATTGGATTTACGCCATTCTTCGATAGAACTCGTTGCAACACATTCAAGTAACTAATTTCTGGGATATTTGATATAAAAGTATCAGGAAAAAAAATGCTAGAAGGAATATTATTACTCATTATGTACATCTAAAAGAAAAATGAGATTTACTAATTAAAACTACTATGTATATACTGACGTTTCGTTTTGAGACTCATGTTTTGTTTAATCACTTTGTTATACAAATTATTAAATAATAAACGTAAGTAACATAACAAAACTAATAATTTAGGCCGTTCTTGTTGAGTTTGTATTGTATACAGAAATTTTCTTTTATATTAAATATATTGTTACGTGCCCATTTTACTCTTTCTAATACTTGAAATATACCATAATTTATTCGGGAAAAAAAGTTTTATAGGATGATTCTATTCTATTTACTTACTATAACTATATTATTTTTTTAATTAAATTTTTTTAAATTCTATAATTTTTTTTTATTATTTTAAATGAATATTAATACTGTATTTAATTTTAAGTATCGAGAGTGATAATCAATTTTCAAATCTTCCGTGCCCCGGTATTGACATTCGTCCAGGGTACCGACATAAAATAAATTTGGTAGTCATTCTTAAGAAAAATTCATAAATTTATTTATAGATTGAACATTAAGATTTCTGGATTAATTAGTTTGGATCTTTTATCACAATAAAAATGAAATTCATGCGTAAATTCTAGAAACAGACATGGCACGGTACTAATTTTTAAGTAACTTCTCTCTGGACTGCAAGTTATACGAAAGAAATGATGAAATAAATATGTTAATGAGGATCATATTGATATAAATGTTTTACAAATAGATGGTTAAAGACCATTGAGAGCAAACGGTTTAGGAAATTAATAAACACTGTTAGAATGGAATCGCCCATATTCATCGAGGTGTACACCGCTTGAATATACATGGGTCACTTGAGGTATAATGATTAGCAAATCAACTTTGATGCCCAAGATTGTGGGTTCACAGCACACCGGATGGTCTTAGGATTTTTTAAGGGTGTAAAAAACCCTTGGTAATGCCGTCCTTTGAAGGGGGCGTAAAAATGTAGGGACACCACACTGAAGCATCGTCCGCCATATTAGTATTAATTGGCGTTTGAAAAAGGGGATAACTCCAAATTTCAAAAATTTACTATTTCACTAGTCAAGCAATGGTTCATGCTTCCAAACTTTGAAGTCCAGAACCGGACTAAAACCATTAGAAATAAAGCGACAGTTATCCTTATTTGTTCCCGAACGCCTCAAATATAAAAAGGGGTTCGCGGTTTGTTCAGAGTAAACAAAAAATTTTTTATATAAGCTGTTGGCGATCGGAGATGGATACCATGACCGTCTAGCACCCACCTGGGGTTCACTCAGCTTCTATAAAGTGGGTAACCAAACTGAGGGGGGATCTGGCGGTTAAGCGTGATCTAGGACAAATCACCTTGGTTGTCCAAGAAACAATACGGTCTCTATCATGTACTGAACCCCACACCCTTCACGGGTTGTAGTGGTACAGTTTTTTTTTTTTAATGAATACATCACGCTATATTTATCAACCGACCGGAACGCTTTTTTTTCCTTTACCAATTACCCGGGCGGTTTCTTCTAGTTAGTCGTCAACCGCCCGAGTTCGTACCAAATCCTTGGTCCAAAGAAATAAGTCGCCGTTGGAGATCGATGAAGAAGTCTGTTTGTAAACAGATGCTGCTTAGTATTCATAGGCCCCCGTCTGCCCTGGCGTCTCCTTCATCCTCGCGGTTCTCCTCGACATCTCGCCTGATTGACTTCGGTTAATGAGAAGCGAAGAACCCCGTCGGACGGTCAGCTGGAAGAGGCCCGCTGACAGCTCCAGATTGTGTGTAGGTTTCCATCTCATCCTCCTTCGATGTAATCACCACTTCACGCTGTCCTCTTTATTTATCCAGAGGTCATCCCAATGCCTGACTTATCTCGGAATTTCGTTATCAGGATTTCTTTGTTCCCAAGCGAAATATCTGAACACGGCAAAAGCATTGTTTATATGCTTGTGTAGAATTACTAAAATGGAGAATTTACAAGTAGTTTGCTAAGGATTTTTAGTAGGCTTTTACAGTTTCAACCATAATTGTGAGGGGAGAACCGTGGTCTAGTGGTTAGTATAACAAACTGCTAAGCCCAAGATCGCGGGCTCGTAGACCAGCAGGTGGCCCTCGGATTTTTCAAGTTCCGAGCCTGTGCGATGTCAGTTACTCGTTAAAGATCCCTATCCTAATTAAACGTGGATAGGCCAAATTTAGAGCTCCCACTGTAGCATCGTCTGATCAGCCATTGCAGTATAAAGTGGCGTTAAATGAACAATCAAACAACTAGTATTACATTGAAAACAAAATATTCAGTTTTACTATTACCAGAAAAACATATAAGTTTCAATTTAAGAAGTACTGAAATGAGAAAAATAACCCAAACTAACTGATATTTTTTTTATTTTAAACTGGTCTCGTGCCCTCCTCCCTGACTTGTCTTCACGCCACCCAGGTAGGAAACCACTCCTTTGCATCAATCACTATCAAACAATATATCGCACTGGTATTTCTATTGGGGAAGAAGCTCTGTTCGGGGACCCCAGGCAAATTGTAAATAGGGTATGAATGTGTACATTTTATTTTTTTAAATTATAATTATTATTTTGTTTACTTTATTTTATTATCATTTTCGCATTGATTTCTGTTTGTTAACGCAAACAAGTATTTCTAAAGTGACACATATCGGTGCTTTTTCAGAGGTAGGTCATGACCATGAAAGAAATGAGCAAAAATCTCTTCATTATTCATCAAAACTGTATCGATCTGGCTCAAAAGGTTTTCTGACAGTATACGCTTGTATCACTCTTAGTTTCATAATGCTATTCCCCAACAAATATCTGAAAAAATGGGGACTCAATACAAATACTGACAAAACCGAAGCTGTAATTTTCACAAAACGAAGACCTATACTCCCCTCTACCATACTACTTAACAATATCTCGATACCTATATCAAACCATATTAAATATTTCTAGATTCTCTAGACCGCAAACTACTATTCAACAATCATATCAATAATAAACTGAATAGCGCCCGCAGAATATTATACAAAATGTATCCATACTTTAACAAAAAGTCAAAATTATCTGAAAAAATAAGAAAATATTATATAAGGGAGTCATTAGGCCCATGATAACTTACGCATGCCCAGTCTGGAGTTTAGCTAGCAAAACACATTAACAAAATACAGATCTTTCAAAACAAATGTCTAAGAATCATAAAAAACTATCTAATATATACTAAAATCACCAAAATGCACAAAGAACTGGACATCCCAACAATACAAAAATTCATACACCAACAAACCCTCAGATTCTTCACCTCATGCCAACTTTCAGACAACACACTCATACAAGAAATAGGAAATTATACAAAAACAACAACACAAAAATACAGACACAAACGAACAAAACACATACTATTATAAATAATATGCATTTTGTATTATATTATACATAAATTTTGTTTTAAGTAAATCCTATGTACTCTCTTTTTTTGGTTTTTTAAATTGTACCAACAATAAAAACATATTAATCAGTAACTGTTGTAATGTGAACTCATTTTCATTGTAAGGGATTATCCCACCAATGTTTTAAAATTTGTACATATTTTAAAATAAAATGAAACAAAAAAATAATGCTATTCCTAGCTCATTTTTCCAAAAATATATGTTTTGGACTTATATCACTTTAGAAATAATTGAACGTTATTTATTATAACAAGCATACTTTCTGTATGAGATATTTAATTACAAAATAAAATATATATTATTTAATTAAAAATACTGTAAATTTTTGTTAAAGCAATTGGTTGATTTAAGATGGATCTGAAGTATTTTCCCTCCTTAGGCAAAAGCGAAACATTGGAAATTTAGTCTTGAATTATGTGGTGAAACAAAGTAAAAAAATGCATTATTTGGAGTTGTAACATTTTTATTGCTTCAGAGTCCGAGAGCCCGTTATTCTACTGCTAATAGTATTTCCCGTTTTTGGGTTTGGCTTGCCACATTAGAAATACAAATGCGATATGATTAGAAAAAACTAATACAATATTTCTTTTATATATATATATATATATATATATTATATTTAAAAAAAAAAAAAAAAAAAAAAAAAAAAGAACCATATATAAAAAATATATATATGTACATATAGAATATAAGTAAAAGGGCCTTATTCAGAGGCAATCATGCTCCCTCGAACCATTTTAATCCCGACAGATTCGTTTGTAA
The DNA here is from genome assembly GCA_037127475.1 of Arma custos. NCBI lineage: Eukaryota > Metazoa > Arthropoda > Insecta > Hemiptera > Pentatomidae > Arma > Arma custos. Next base: position 90,722,831 of record CM073759.1, read on the forward strand.
ATGGAACTGGAACCACTTCTGTTTAGTGTAAACATACTTCATTTCATGTCCTCCTTCGCATACTCTTGTCTTTGGATAATGCTTATTTCTTGTAAATAAGTTATAGGATTTTTTTAATCTTTGGATAAGTTAAACAAAAAAAAAACCTGCACTACTACAACTCATGAAGAACTTTGGTTTCAATACGTCGTAAAGACTGAACTGTGTCTTGGACAACGGAGGTGATTTGTTCTACAAGCTAAACAGTTCTGTTAAATTCGTATTGTCAATTACTAATGCAGAAAATAGAACTAGTTGTTCCGCACATATTCACGATTACAGTTACTAAAAAATACCGTAGATGACAGGCGTTACTATAAATTAACCGGTAATCCTAAGGTAGAAAATGCCCATTAAACTTTAAATTATAAAAATAATAATGAAAATTTACTTGCTATTGCTTTTAATTTCAGACCTCATTAAAATATTCTTTCTGACATTGCTTCCTCGTACTTTTGTTCAGGGTAATTTTATTATTGCTAAATCAAAAAGTTGACGTTCTGAATTTTATTACATTTTCTTACCTTTATCAGAACTAGAGATACAAAATTAAATGTTTAGACTTGAAAAGATCCCGATTATTTTCACTGATATTCCATGGCGCCCTGGCCTATAAAACTCCTACACTGTCGTATGTTTTAAGGCTTAGAATCTCCTAATAAGGTTTCATCAAAATCTGGTGGATCTTATGACGCGTGGCATCCCTTCTTTGATAATAATGAATTTACTGGTAGTAAACTTTGTATTAATTCATTCAACTGACATAGATTTTCTTCATTAAAAAAATATATATATCTTTAAGAACTTAAAATTATTTGTTTATTATTATTATATTATATTTTATTATTATTTTATTAAAATTATTTATAGAATCTAAGAATTACTTGTTATTAATTATGTTAATATTTCTATCTCTTGATGGAATGTAATACCTTTTATTATCGGCAAATGCTAACAAATTATTACTTTTTTATACTGAAATACGTTTGCTTTTTTAACTTAAAATATAGATATTTAAAAAATATACTTTTAGAATAATGAAACATTTATTTTATATGTTGTGCATATTTCGACGACTATGGCGGCTGAAATATGGAAGATAATATGTATATTATCTGCTGAAGTTCATCTGTTTCTAAGTTGTTTTTTTTAAAGAAAACCTTTTTTTTAGAGAAACGTTTTAGAGAATTATTTTCTTAACCTCCTTACAAATTTCTTAGTGGCTTAGTGGAATACTAAGCAGAGGGTTTCACTGGCTTTTAAAAGATTTAGTTATTAAAAGAATGAAACATTTTTTCATTTGAATGCACAACCAAGTAGTTTTCTATTAAAATTTGATTGTACACCAATGCCATGAAACTGAATATTGCGACAACTATAGAGGCTGAACATTGAAGATATGTTAAGATCCGCTGAAAGTAACCCATTCGAGACGACGATTTTTTTCGGGGGACCTGGCCAGGAGCGATATTTTTCCCTTTATATTGTTCATTTTTAATTTTAAAAAACATGTTTACGACAGAAATCGCCCAATTCGTAAGTGAATTCACATAAATAAGATTATTGCACACCAGGTGTGCAGCTCGCTCCTCGGAAAATTTTTATTGCGAGGAGCGGATTGAACACCCTATGTGCAATGTAAATTAAAATGAAAATACATCATTAAAAAATGTATAAGCATTTGTTACAAAAATAGTTAGGTAATATAATATCATTATTTCCCTTTCAATAATAAAGAACAGAATATAATGCAAAGCAATTTTTAAAAAGTAAAAAAAAAATAAGTTGAATAATGAAAAAACCTACAGTAAAACCAATATCAATTTTTGTTTTTCTGTACTTTGCATATTTCATTAGCTCAAGAAAAATCTTATTTCGACGACTAGTTTACTTAGAATAACTGATTATTGCACAGTGCATTCGGTCTCGAATACGTTAATACTTTCTATTGGGTTGTCACACATGAAATAAACGTTTTCAGAACCAGGAACAAAATAAAAATTTGAGATCAAATCTAACATATTTTTTATTCAAAGTATTTACCATCATTTTCGATACACTTCTGCCAACAGCTTACCAAGTTTTCTATCCCAGATTTGAAAAACGTTGAGTAACGTGATGAAAGGAATTCAGAAAATGCATTTTTAATGTCTAAATCATTGGTAATGCCATCGAGTGGTGGACGTTGACTCATCCGCATTAGAGCGCGGAATGTACTGCACGGGAGCTTTTCTCGATGTAGAGCAGGTTTTTGATCGAGTCTGGTATCCGGGACAATTGTACAAACTCCGTAAATTCTTACCTTCTACTTACTTCCTTATTATCAGTTCCTACCTCAGTAATAGAACCTTTAAAGTAAACCATAATTTTTCCTACTCTTGCCTCTTTACCCAGTTAGCTGGTGTTCCTCAAGGTAGTATCCTGGGTCCCATCCTATACACAATATATACAGCTGACATCCCAACCCATCCAAGCACTGTCCTCACTACGTACGCTGATGACACATGTGTGTTATCAGTAAATAACGATCCATTTGTTGCATCTCAATATCTTCAATCCCATATCTCAAACCTTCAAGAATGGTGTCAAAATTGGAGAATTAAAATAAATCCTAACAAATCCCACCAAATTACCTTCACTCTTCGTCGTAAACCTATGAATTCCTGCCCTACTGTATCCTTTAATAACATTCCACTGATCCCTGTCGAACAGATACGTTACCTAGGACTCCATCTGGACAAACGTCTCACTTGGAATCCTCATACAAGACTGGAAAGACAAGAAACTGCTCGACGATTTCGCCTACTTCAACATTTACTGGACAAACGTTCAAAGCTACCAATTAATTACAAAACACTCATTTACATGACAGTTATCAGACCTATTTGGACATACGGAGTTGAGCTTTGGGGCTCTACTAAACCATCCAATTCATCTCGCATCCAATCCTTACAATCCAAAATCCTTCGTAAAATCCTCAATGCTCCTTATTATGTCACAAACAAACTCATCCATCATGATCTTAATATCCCATATGTTGCTGATTTGGCCCAAACTAGATACCTATCCTTCCATGAAAAGCTCCAAACGCACTTGAATCCGCTAGTCTCTCGACTTGCTTCCTATAATATTCCTGATAACCCTCCGAGGCGTCTGAAAAGAAGATGGCCTCGAGACCTTCTACTATAAAACTTCATTGGAGTGCTATCAATGGATAGTTTCTCCACAAGTGATTTTTTTGTTCATGTCCTTTGTTCATACAGCCAATTTACTTGATGTAATGTTATTACAGTTGTAAATATCAATAAAAAAAAAAAAAAAAAAAATCATTGGTGAACAATTTTCCTCGTAAAAAGTTGTCCAACCTCCGAAAAAAGTGGTAGAATGTAGGGGATAGATCAGGGGAATATGGGGGGGGGTGTGTGGTAAGACTTCATAGCCCAACTTCTTTAATTTATTCACCGTCTGTATTGAAACATGAGGTTGGGCGTTATCATGAAGGAGAATAGGTCCTTTCCTGTTTATCAGTACCGGCTGTTTCTTGATCAAATTTTGATGCAGTTGGTCAATTTCTTAGCAGTATGATGTTGAATCATTTGTTTTTCCCTTTGGTAGAAAAGAAAAATGAATGACCCCGGCCATAGACCACCATACAGTAACCATTAACTTTTTCGGATGGAGATTCTGTTTTGGCATGTGCCCAGGAGGCGGATCAGCATCTAACCATTGACCAGATCGACGTCGATTGTCATACATGAACCAATTTTGTCACAAATTATTCAGCAGCCGAGAAATGGTTCGTTTCTTTGACGATCGAGCAAAGAAACGCACGTCTCTAAACATTGAGCTCATCTGGACCCAGGAATCGAGCTTTTTTACCTTTCCGATCAATTTTAAATGCCTGGAAACTGTCGTACGACTTGTGCCTAGCTCTGACGCATATTCTTTGACTGTTGTATGAGGGTCTTCTTGCACAGCATTCTTAAGATCTTCGTTCTCTATTGATGTTTGAGGCCGTCCACGGGGCAGATTTTCTAATGTATCTCCTGAGGAAAATTTTGTAAACGAACTACGGATGGTTCTTTCATTAGCACTTCCTTCACCAAACGCATGAATAATATTTCTTGCATATTCGGAATGACCAGTTTGTACTCACAAAAAAAATCGCGTGTTTCCATGGCCACGGTTAAAATTATACTTGGGAAAAAAAACGATCACAATTTGCAAATAGAGAATTAACAAGTTCTGATTATAGATAGTAAATATTTTGCTAGGAATCAACAGGCAACGCTTTAATTCCCTATAAAGGTTAAGATTTAAAAAATCGAACATTTCATGTGTGACAACCCAATCATTTGTTTTTCAAAAATAAAAGTTTTTTTCTAGAGAATTTTTTTGGGAATTATTTTCTTAATCATCTTGAAAATTCCTTAAGGGCTGGGTGGAATACTTCAAAAAGGACTTAATTGGTTTATATAAGAATGAATTATATAATAATTTATAAGAATATAAATTTATATGAATGATCAAAATTTTACTATATCATAAAACAGGATTGTATTCGATGAAATGTGGAAAATGTGATGTTTATTATCTGCTGAAGTTAATCTGTTTTCTACTGTTTATTACTTTTTTAGAATTATTACACATGGCATTCTAGTTTGCTCAAAATGATGCAATGTCGATTTTCAAGAATGTTTTATGTATATATTTTTTTTTTTTTAATTCATGTGTTTCCTCTGTTCTACTGTTTTAATAAAAGTTTTTTATTTTCAACAAAGTTTGAAAATGCTTTTATTTTTTCCACCCCCAACTTTATTATTTATAAATATCAGTGTAGATCTTCTGATACATCATAACTGCCTAAATCGAGATATTTGTAGCTGTATATTTATTTTGTTTATTCCTTAGTGCTACCAACGTATGTCATCCTATTTAGTTTAAGCCCCCTTTTTCGTCAAATTACGTTAAAACTATTTCAAATCCATACTTCTTACAGTGGATACGGGATATTAAGTAACCGACTGAGGGAGCGGTGATCTAGAAGGAAGCGTAGGGTTAGGGAATGAAGTGTTTGGCAGGAGGAATCAAAAATAGTCTGTTGGAGGTGGGCCAACTCGCCCGCTCAGCTGATCTCCACCAGCCAGCTCTTTGGATAAACCTCTTTGGACAAATACCCACTCTCTGTATTTGTTGTTTTATTCTTTCTCTGCCACTTGGGCTCAAAGGTATAATCTCTCGATGTCTCATTGAACCATTTATTCCGATGTAGGAGAATGATTAATGAGATGAAAGAGAATGATTAATGTTTGACGTGAGTAGCTCCTTAAAGTAGGGATAATTCGAGTTTAATTTTTTTTGTTCCTAAGTTTTATATTATGTCTGAAATCGTGCATTATACTACTATCAACTAAGCAAGTAATCAAATACCATGTATATTAAGAGTCTGAGAGTTTAAAAATTGTAGTTGCTAGCTTTTAGCTAACAAAAAAAAAATAATCACTCATCACGCTTGAAATTAAAAATTCCTCTTCATTGCCTCTGAGACCTTTATAAAATTGTGTTTTTAATAAATAGATAAGTGACGACAGAGAAAAATTCTCGACTACATACAATTTTTTTTTATCATCCAGCCGTTTGCATAATTTGGATTTTTTATTTCCCCTGAATATTTCCATTTTGATTTTATTGTTTTTCTTTCAGCCATTTGTAACGTCTTTGTGATTCTTTAACTTTCGGGATCCTTTTAAACTTCTGTGAATTATTTTGTATTATCGAAATTAATTAATTTTGTTCTTTTCAGAAGAATATTAAATAAGCAAATTCAATAGTAAGAACCTTTAATTTAACCGTTTCAACAGACTGTGTACTTTCATATGGACTCTAGTATGTATTTTGTTCCTAAGTACGTGAACAGTGAATAAAAATATTGGATGGTTTTATTTTGCTATATGTTTGTTAATAATCATATTCTTGTGCCATACGATAAATATTTGTTGAACAACTTGATGGTTCAAAATTCCACTAAAAATCTTTTTGTAAAATTTTTATATCAAATCAGTAAACTAGTAGACTATGGAAAAAAAAGACTTTTTACATTTATCAATTTTTAATGTTTCTGTATGGGACCATGGCTCTTTTGAAAAATTTTAAATGGTGCTTTTACTTGGAATGTCCATCCAAACTTTTGTTTTTAGAATTCTGATTTAATTTTGTTTACCGACATTTTTCCCAGAACATAAACAAATATATTCTAAAATGCTAAAAAGTTCTCATATTGAATGTCATATTAAATTTTTCAGAATCTTCAATCTGTGCTAAATCAAACATGAGAAATTTCTTATATATTCTTATATAAAATTGAATAGCATATTTTGAGTATATGACGTTATATGGTCGAAAATAGTGGAAATACGTGGTATAATATTGTATATGAGTTTGTAGCACCTGAATGAATAGTTTAAGAGAATAATCCATAAAATAATTGCTATAGAGTATCAAACTCTGGGTCTATTTTATTTGTGATTCATTACAGAGCATCTCTCGACATTAATCTGTGAATCTCTGTGAATTGCCATAACTGAATTATTACACATGGCATTCTAGTTTGCTCAAAATGATGTAATGTCGATTTTCAAGAATGTTTTACGTATGTTTTTTTTTTTAATTCATGTGTTTCCTCTATAACCAAGTTTTAAAGAATGAAAATTTTACCGCAGGTTTTCTATGCAATATTTTTGAAAAAATGGAATCTCTGTTCGGAACCGTTCTAAGGTATTCTCTACATTCCACTTTTGGTCTTTCATTTTATGAACTAATTATGGAATAGCTGATATTATGTTTCGCTAAGAATCAAGTATTTAGCCTTCCATTTTCTTCATAGTATATATTACCCCATCCAAATGTTAAGCTGAACGTCTTACGCTTTACTTATTAAATAGATATTTTTACAAGTACCAATAAATTTACGCATAAAAATGATTGTGATAAGTTAATACTAATGTTTTTTTAATTTTATTTTGGTTGCAGACAAACGTGATGGGGCTGGGAGACTAGCAGACTGGATCGGCTGCCCAAGCTGCGGCTGGGCGAGCGTAAGGGCCGCTCCACGGACCGCCTGCGCCAGCTCACCGAGCGCCTCAAGAGCCCGCCGACCAATGAAGAGAGTAAGCCAGAGCCCAGGCCCGTCGGCTACGTCCAGCGGACCATCCCCTTCCGCAGCGCCTCCTTTAGCCAGGTCGACTTCAGTCCGTCTGACGGCAAGTACATTCGCAACGCCAGGAATATAGCTTTAGCCAACAAGGCAGCCTTGAGGAAACCGGATCCAGAACCGGAGGAGGAGGATCTGAAAGATATCGCTGAGGAGGACCTGGAGGTGGAGAAGAAGAGGGCCTGGGGTGATTGGAGCTCGAGTGCTCAAGAGGAACCCCAGAGCCCGGAAGAGCGGCCGTGGCCGCGCTTGGTCTGTCAGTCTAGCGAAGAGAAGGAGGAAGAGGCCAGCTCGAGGGGGAGTCCTCTCGAGTCGGACTGCGAGGCGCGGAGCCCACGGCCTCCAAGGAGGTATCCTAAGCGGCCTCTTCGAGGACCATACGGACAGATGTTGGAAGCCGAGATGAAAAAACCGGAGGCGCGGAAGTTCACCATCAGCCAAGATCTCAAGTTCTTAGACGACCTGCCACGACGGGCTCGCGACGATAGTCACCTGAAAGAAGAGAACAAACGAGGCGAGCACCAGCGGACGACCAGCAGCCCCAGCCAGCTGGAAGGTTGCAGTCATCAACTTCTTGCACAACTGCTGAAAGGTAGTAGTGAGCGGTGTGCAGACTCCAGGCTGCTTCTCAACTCACCTAGTCTTTGGAAGGTGAGTTATCCATGTTATTTTTCTTAGTTATCGATTATTTGATACTCTTTCGTGAAATATTAACAACAAGTAGTATCGTCGTAATGTATAATTTTTATTAATCAGTAATAATTGTTTACTGAAACTTCATTGTTTTCTGTAATTTATTTATAATATTCCTTTACATAGTGTTTTGAACAATTCAGAGCTAGGATCGCCTGTGGTGTAGTGGTTAGCATAACAACCTGGTAGGTCTAAGGTCGCTGTCCGGTTGGTGCCCTTAGGATTTTTTAATGTAAGAAATCCTTGGTTATACCGTCCTTCGGAGGACGTAAAATGGATGTCTTAACCTATCATTAAAGTACCCTATCCTGCCTGCACCTGTACAGTCAAAATATAGGACTCCCACTGTAGCACCGTCTCATTAGCCCTATCACATAATTTGATATTAAATGAAAGAAACAATTCTGAGCAAATATTTGTTTATAAATACAGATATTGTATTATTGTTGGATTATATTATACTATTTTTTTTAAAATGATGTACTCGTATTACTACTAAGAAATGGGCGTTTTTTAAGTTCTAAGACACCAGGAGATAGTTATATCTAGAAATCATCATATGCAGTTCTTAAGCGATTTCCTACGATCATTTAACTTATTATATAAGTCGACTGAATTTTTTTCCCCGAGTCATAAGCCGTTGTTCTGAAAAGAAAAAAATTAGAGAAAAGATTTTCATCTTTTCAAAAATTTGGACAGCCTCCTTAAGGGTAAAATGATTGACAAATATTTAATCCTATCTCATAGTCATTAATTTTCTCAAAATTCTGAATTTTTGTAGTTCTGGGATTGATAGTTCAGTAATGTGACAACATGTTGGGAAAAAATATATATAATATGAGGGTAAATATTTTAAATAAAAATTGTTTGATTTTATAAAGATTTTTTACTAAATAACCACTCCTTTGAAAACGACCATTTCATGTGAAACGACCCAATATGATTTAAAACCCATCATAGGATTAAGCAGAGGTTGAGGTAAAGCCGAATGGAGTAGGCCGAGACGTTAATAGGGAAAATCGTATTCCTGTGACACTGGAAAATGGATTTCTATGGCAGATGATATCAATTTCTGCAACTTTCCAGATTTAATTTAGTATCGACGTTTAAATAATCTCACTTTAGTACGATATAGTTACTGTTTTACCCTGCGAATCGATCATTAATGCTTTTATTTTTCTACCATTTTAAGCTTTAATTATTTTCAGAACATTCATTTCGACCACTTATCCTTCAAATTAATTATCTTGTTATATTATTCATCATTTTTCGCTAATTTTTGATAGCGGATGGGATAAAAGACAGGGGCGGGAGGACCCAGATGTGAGATTGAAGCTGGTAATAATAACTTGTGCCCTTGGACTACATAGCACCTCTCTTAGGCTTACTGTCACAAATCTATTCAAATAGTCTTCAGAATTTCTGTCAGGGTATCCAAATTTCCAATGCAAGTTTATCTATTAGTAAGTGTATTAATCCATTTGTTAGGTTTTAATTAGTTATCAGAATAATGAATCATATTTTGGCGCAGTCTGTCGAATTTGAAAAGTCTGTTGAATTGCACTTGGTGGAAAAGTAAAACAATCATAAGAAATAACACCTGATAAATTGAATTATTTGTAAAATGTAGCTTATTTACAATTTCATAGATAGATTTGCGGTTCCTACAGTCGTCGTCCTGTTTAAACGTTTTAGAAATCCGATAATTATTATTAAAAAATCTAAATAGATGGTAATTATTAGGACTGTTTTGATGAAAATAAATGTAAAAAGATTAATCATTAAAATTCCTGACGCTATCACGCGTAAAGTTATCACAACTTGAACTATTAATTATGTATGAGTTTATCTAACTATGTATAGCTTCAATGTGTTAGATATAAACTTTTTTTTTATATAAATTTATTTATTGATATTTACAACTGTATTACAATAATACAACAAGTAAATAGGATAAGTGCCACATAATGACATGATAATGACAAGTAGAGAAACTACCCACTGGTAGTAATCAAATCAAAGTTCAAATAAGAAGGTCACGTGGCCAACTTCTTTTCAGACGCCTCGGAGGATTATCGGGAATGGAAGAGGAAGCTAGAGGGTTTTAGTGGGAATGAAGTTTGTTATGAAAAAATAGATACCGGGTTCAAGCCAAATCAGCAACAAAAGGGACATTAAGGTCGTTATGGATGACTTTATTCTTAACAAAATAAGGAGCATTGAGGATTTTACGAATATTTTGGATTGTAAGGATTGGATACGAGAGGAATTCGATGGCTTAGTGGAGCCCCAAAGCTCTACTCCGTAAGTCCAAAAAGGTCGTATGATGGTCATGTAGATGAGTCTTTTGTAGTTAATTGGGAGCTTAGAGCGTTGGTCTAGTAAATGTTGCAGTAACCTGAAACGTCGAGCGGTTTCTTGTCTTTTCAGTCTTGTATGAGGATTCCAGGTCAATCGTTGGCAAGGTGCGACCCTAAGTAACGGATCTGTTCTACAGGCACCAGTGGGATATTATTAAAGGATACTGAAGGGCAGGAAGTCATTGGTTTACGACGTAAGGTAAAAGTGATTTAATGCGATTTTTGAGAATTTATTTTAATCCTCCAGTTTTGACACCATTCTTCAAGATAAGTGATATGGGATTGGAGGGTTTGGGATGCAATAACTGGATTGGTGTTGACTGATAATACAGATGTATCATCAGCATAGATATAAACTTAAAACAGTTTTAATTAATAGTGGGATATTATTAAAGGAAAAATCTCAAATAATTTTTTAGCCAGCTATAATTTTTCTTTACTGAACGGATCTAACTGAAACTTCAAAAAGCTTGGTACTACCTAGACTTAAATAGGCATCGCCTTAGTTAGTTAGCTAGAATATAAGTGGCTCGACAGAAGCTGTCTTGTTAAACATTTAGGAGGATGGTAAATTATTTTAAAAAAACATTATCTATCTGTTCGAATTGTGAATCTAATCTATTCTTGAACCCACACAAAAAAACCATGAAAATCTGTTCAACCGTTTAGGAGAAGGTCAGTGAGATTCACACGAACAGAAAAATAAAATATATAAAGATGTATTGTAATTGAGTAATAAATACTTAGAAACTTTATTACTCAGCATTCCGTTCATCATTCAGCATTCAGATATCATCTTTGACATCAAAATTGGCACGACAACCAGGTTAGCTATTCTGACAATATTCATATTTAAAATTTTTAAATTACAAATTACTTAACTTTTACGACACGATCGTAAATATAAAAAAAAAACATTTCCATGAACGAAATTCCACAATAATTTATCTATGGTGATAAACATCATCACTGGAAAAAAACAGTGACAAATTATCCATTAATTTAGTCATAAGAATGTTGGATAGATACCTTTCGAATACCATGGTCACTTCATCAATTTTATTAATTAAGAAATAAAATTTACTGTCTGAATTGTACAATTAATTAATTTTAAACCTTAGAGATGTCATGGAACTGTGCGGTACTTATGATTCACGCGCACAGGCATTTTTAATATTAAAAGAGTGTTGTTACTCAACAACTATAAGTACTGTAGGAGTCGTTCAACCCTAAATTAGGTCAAGTTTGAGGGTATGTTAAATCATCCAAAAAGTCCTTGTCAATTCAAACTTGTTACTACCGGCATAATTAATAATATTATATTAGCATATCAGTGAAGAACATTTAGATATTTTAGCTTTTTCGGTATAAGTAAAACGTTTGCAAATGGTAGCAGATTAACTGTCTTTTCGTGCGTTTATAACACTAGAATATGTTGTAACCATTCTGAATGATGATTGCTTATAGCATTACCAAAGGAGGAAATAATTTTTGTCTTAACTTTAGAAATAAAAAACCTCTGCATTATGAACCATATTCTCTTTTATTCTATTACAACTATCTGCTGTCTAGCATAACAAATTAAAGATAAATTTATTTCAGAATATATTGCATAGAAATTAATCAATAAACCTTACATCACAATTAATGCCATTATGATTTTAGAACAAGGTGGCATAAAATAGTAGGCATTTTAAAAAAATTACCAGATTGACTTGGAATTATCAGAGACAAATTTTCAAAACACCAAAATGAACATTTTTTTAATGTATTTGTTTTTTGGTGGGGGGTTGGAGTGGCTCGGTGGTAGAGAGCTGAGTGCCATGATGAAGGTCCCGGGTTCAAATCTGGCTTAGTGTGATAATTTATTGTAGTATGTAGGGATCCGGAATCCCTTCTGGTCCTCATTGTGCCTCTTTGGGTACTAAAAATGAGGGGGAAATCTGGCGATTGAGTGCTATCTGAGACAAATCACCTCCCTGCAATACCGTTGAAGTAGAAACAGTACAATCTCTACCACGTACGCTTCTTGGGGTACAGTTTATTTTGTTATTTCATGAATACGTATACGTATGTTTATTACATTGCAATAAATAGTAACGATTCTGAATGCCTAGGAGGTTCAGGTGATACTTGAAGTCTTTAAAAATAGTTAATAATATATGAAGAAATAATTATTGACTTAATTTTAATATAAATGCCCTCTGCTTTTATTGAACTTGTTAGCATGTGAAAATCGACCATATAATTTAGTTCTCCTCTCATGACAAAAATGTCTCCTTTTAAGAGAAAAATCTTCAAGCACATTCCTTTCAAAAACGAGACTCTTATTGACAGTAGAGACGGCTATTTGAATCGGTATAGAGGTTATATTTACTAAAGAGTTAGCTGACGTCATTGGACCCCATTCACTAAATATGTACACACGAATGGTGACCTCTAGCGGCAGAAATAGCTACATCTTCAAGTCCCAAAGCTGCATACCTCTGTATTCATTCTATTTTCTTTCTTTAAAAAAAAAAAAAAACTTCTTATATTGAAACTGACTTTGATAATGCTGTCACCATTAAAAATGACTAAATTATCTAAAAGTAAATTTTTCGTTTGGTCACGAGTCTGATAGGACAAAGTGATGTGGTTTTCTCCACTCTTTTATAGCTTTTTCAGTTTTGGATGACATTTAGCAGAAAGGAATCCCCCCAAAAAGTGAAGGTAAAAATGAGTTAGTGGTAGTTTTTAAACGGGATTTGTGTTAACTTCTTCACTTGAAAAACAATATCTTGGTCAAGGAATGAAGCGTTCAGGATCAAAAGCGGATAACTCAGGAATCATACAAAATTGACCTTTTCACATTCCTCGCTTGTTTACTCAAGCAATTTCTTTTCATTCGACACTTCACCTCATTTCTCCTGCTTTTAGTCCAGTTCTGAACCTGAAATTTGGGGTGTATAAAGCATTGCTTGACTAAGCGATTAAAAAAGTAAAGTTTTTAATTTTAGAGTTATCCGCTTTTGATCTTAAACATCTGAAGTAGTCAAAATCCATTTTAACGTTTTTATCTGATTGGGAGATATTAATTTTGTAGAATAATTTAAAGTTTCTGGAAAAAAAAACACTATAAAACGTTTTTAGGTTTGGTGTAGGCATAGCTTAACTTTTGTTGGCATTAGGTTATTAAAACTACGTTGGCACAACAAAACAATGCCGAAACGTTGGCACAATTAAAAAATAAGTTCTGCTTATTTTGTGGTATTATTTACTGCACCCCTGACCAATTCAACCCATCATTAGAATTATCCAGTCAACTATTTTCCACTCATACGTTATGTTTTATTGAATAATTTATTTTTCTAATGTGTCTATTGGTTTTCTTGAATAAATACTAAATAAACTGCGCAAAAATGAATAGGGATACCACTAATTTTGTTGTATTTACTTTGCCTAGCATTTTAGTTTTATTTTTATTATAAAAACATAAATACTACATCAAATATTAATTAAATATATAAAGGTATACACTACAAAATTAGCATTATGCATATTCATTTTTGCATAGCATATAATGACATAAAAATCAACCATTGTTTCACTTCTTCTTCGGTTGGCTACTCTCTTATCTTGGTGGTATTGAGGAACAATCTCGAGTCCTAGGGAAAGATACTTCTTGTATTGGTCTGAAATAGTTATTTTTAACCCTTTTTTTGGCTTGTAGAACCCGATACTTAAAATCAAGACATCCTTTAGTTATTTTATAATTAATGAAATAATAAACGATTGAAATAACTAAAATAAAATATATCGTAATCGTTTTTAAAAAAATGTTTGATTGTTACTTTTAATAATAATCATTATTTAATGCTTTGTCGGTACCTTTGTGGGGTACGTGGGGTTTACATTTTCGCGGCGTTGCTGTTATTATGTTATTAGGTTGGAGAGCTGGAGAGGTTTCCTTTAGATTATTTTATTTCTTTTTGTTTTTATTTTTATCTATTATTAAATATTTATATGCACCCATTATTCTTACCTCCCTCGAAATCTCGAAAATATTGTTTACGTTTCCTATTCTGTGTCACTTTCGGCCCGAATATTAAGCTTCCGTGCTAATAAGAACTTAATTTTTCTAAACCTAATTTTTTATTTCATCTCTCATTTTGTTTTTCTCCATTAATCCGAGAAGAGGCTGAACACTAACTGACTAAAATGCATTAAAACCGTTTATATATATATATATATATATATATATATATATATATATATATATATATATATATATATATATATATATGTTGTGAATATTGAAAAGTAAAAAGAGACCTCACATAAATGTTAAGACCATCATATATATATTGTGTTTTAGTTCTCGAGTTTCAGTCTTTCTTGAACTTCTTAGGTGACGTTTCGAGACTAGGTTAGTCTCATACTCATGCCTCTCATTCTCATACTCATTTTTAGGAACAGCAGTTTTATGTAATTGTTGAATCATATTAGATTATTATTATTTTATATATTATAAATTAATTAAATTTGCATAACACGAGCTTAGACCTTGAACATTCGATTTTTTTTTACGATTTATATTTTGTGCGCGATGTTTATACTTCTCTATAGTTATCATTTCTTTTATATTCCGTTTGAAACTATTTTTCTCTTGGTGTATTATTTTAGGTTTATATATATATATAATAAACAGAAGTTTTCTTTCCGTTCTTAAGATTCAGTCTATTCAGAGTAATGTGGTAGTAAACATTTCGTCATCAATTTGTTAGTACCAATAATGTATTAACATCGTACAAGTGTCATTTTTATAATTTATTCAATTTTATTTAATATAATTTACTAAAAGCCTATTTTCCCGCTGTTAGGGCATTGATTGATTGATTGAGAACAATGATTATGAGAACAATATAGTTTCGAAACGTCACCAAAAGAATGTTTAGCGAATTCTTATTTTATTAGCAGTCAAGAAAAGTAGATACCAATATATTTCCTGTAATACTTTTTTAGGAATTATTATCCGACAGAAGATTCTCTCTCATGTGTCGTATGTTTTCTCTTTGTTCCTTATACGAAAGTACGTATCAAATATTGCATTGGATCATATTCTCATTCTTTATAAACAAAAGGTATCAAAAAGGAAGATGGCAGCTAACCTAAGAAGATATTGAGGTGATGGGAAGAGCAAGGTAGAGAGGAAGTGAGCTCACACATTTAAAATATATCTGGTGGCTTCGATTGACGTCACTGCTCATTGAGCCTGCCCACGCTCCTAGCTCCATTCATGTCTCTATGCACCTCTCTATTTTTTTTAGAACTTGTCAATGGCGGCTCTTCCTTCTGTAAACATGTTTATTACAGTATCCTGTTCATTTTATCTAATTAATTTATTAGATATTAGCTTTTATTACGTCAAAGAGCAGAGGTGGCTTAATGGTAGAGCGCTGATTTGGCGTGTCGAAAGACCTGGATGGCAGATTTTATTTAATCTGTTAACACCTGGGGACGGATCCTTTAGCATCTGGACATCCTCCTGGGGCTCACCCAGTTTCTATAAAGTGGTTACCTAAAAATTATGGAAGGACATTCAAGCACATCCGTTGTTCTAGAAACAATACACTACCGCGTACTGAACTCATGACTCTTCATGGGTCGTGGTCTAGTTTTTATTTTTTTCAATTATTTAAAAACAGTTATTAATTAATTAAAATAATTATTAAATTAATTTTAGATATGTTAGATACCTTCTACTCATGAACTATCTTCTCGGTTATCGAACAACCTTTGCTCCATCTCGCTACCACATACTGAACCCGAGATCTTTCATGGGTTGTAATTTTAATATTTAATATTGAAGTTATTACCTTTCGATTTGAAACACATAAAGTTGCAATCTTCTTTGGACATAGGCGATTATACGTTACGGCCCATCTTATTTTACTGACTGCTGCACGAAACAAGTCTATCGATGTTAATCCAGTCTACTGGCTGAGGTTTTTCAACCAGGACCTGGACCTCTCTTTCCTCCTATCTTGCCCTGTCTAATTAACTGAAGAAGACGGTTCTTTTCTTCTCGCATCGCATGTCTAAAGTATGCTAATTTATATCTTATGATGCTGTCCAATATCTCCTGAGGCTGGTGCATTCGTTTTAGTATGACCTCGGTTTTTACATCGTGCACCCCAGAAACTTATATAAACGCTGATAGCCCACTTTTTTCATATCAACACTATAAGGAATAAAAAAAATTGCTACTAAAGTTTTCTCCACATTCTTAATGACCATTTTTTCGCCTCGCACATCGAATTATTTGTCTAAGTAACTTTACGGACCAATGACACATCAAAATACATCTGCTTCTGAATCGTCTTTCTCTTTGTCTTACTCCACTCCAATTAGCTTTCTAATTATTCCTCCATGTGCTTCCTATTGGGGAGCGAGGCTGCTCACTGATTAGGCGCTGAGCTGCTGTTTTATTTTTTGGTTTGTTTTCTTACGGTACATATTACCAACCCACTTCAGATCCTCTTCTAAAACATTCTAAATGGATCTTACCTTTCGGTCTTCTCTTAACTTTTCATTTCTACGGCTATCACTTCTGGTCTTCCCGAGGACTTCTTATCTTATTTCTTTGGTAATTGTTTTATATGTGCTTTTAGAGTACCTCCAAATCAGCACCATACAACAGAACAAACAGGAATAGTATTTTAAATTGTGGAGTTTTCATTAGTTTTTTATCTTCTATTTTACAGTGAAAAAAATTCGGCTATCAAGACTTCTAAAAGCTTTTGATCAAATCTTTCGCTGCAGGAAATCGCACCCAAATATTTGTAGTTATATATCTTTTTAGTACCTTATTGTAGAATGTTGTTTATGTGTTGTTCCCATCCTTTTTCTATAAAGCTCTACAGAGGCTTATAGAAAGGTTTGCTATTATGAATCCTTGTTGGATGCCGGCAATTAAGTCAACGTCATCCGCTATTTCTTCAAGGAAGTAACTTGCAGATTTTTTTTGCAAGAAACTTTTTATCCAAACGAGCGAACCTAGGCCTGTTTGTTCTGTTCGAAAACTTGATAAAATCTAACAGAATCGTCATAAATAAATAATTCTTTTTTATTTATTCATACGTTTATTTATTACGCTTATTTATATATAGTTATTTATTACGCTTCCGAAAGGCTCTGTGCTTCAATTGTTGGTGGTTGACTTATATAATATTTTTTGGCTTAATTTGAGTGCATTAAACCGAGCAGTAAACAATATTCATTCATTTATAATTAGTGTTTCTTGAACTTTCTTTTTTCGTTTCTTACTTCCCTGCATGTGATATTTTTAAGTAGTATTACATTTTCCGAAGCAGCCTTTATGTGTATATAATGGTAGTGTATAATTGACCGATCTTCAAATCGACCATTTGGCACTTTATTCGGCTTTTAAGACCTAACGCGCCATTCTAAACATATACTTTTAAAGCAGTCAGAAAATTATTTTCATTTTTTTTTTGTATTTAATATCGCTCATATTAGTAGAAATGAGTAGATTAAAGAGAGAGATAATATTCAACATTTTTTTTTTTTAGTTTCATAGTCTACTAAGAAATAAGCAGGCAATAAATATTCCATTTTAAAATGAACAGCCCAATGTATTTATCACTTAGCCGCTTAAAAATAAGGTAAACATTATTTTTATGAGCCATTTGAATGAATGATGGACAACATTATACTAACAATCAATTTTTATTTCTTTAATTTATATTTTATGCAATAATGAAAGCGTTTCACGCAATTAAATTTTTATTGATTTGTTTATCAATTCTTATTATATATTTTTCTTTTACAGTTGTTGTACTATATTGCCATGCTTTGAAAATATTGCATTCATATCAAATTATATATAATTTAAATGATGTAAAAATCCAAATACTGTAAAAAAAAGAAAAGTAAAAAAAAAGTAGAGCATGGGCTTAGATAATAATGAAATTCATCAACAGATTCATATTAAAGGCAACATGAGTAGATTAAAGAGAGAGATAATATTCAACATTTTTTTTTTTTAGTTTCATAGTCTACTAAGAAATAAGCAGGCAATAAATATTCCATTTTAAAATGAACAGCCCAATGTATTTATCACTTAGCCGCTTAAAAATAAGGTAAACATTATTTTTATGAGCCATTTGAATGAATGATGGACAACATTATGTATTTGTTTTAATATTTTAATCTTATAGTATTTTTTTATTCATTTTCTCTTAATGGAAAGTTAGTTGAATAACGTTTTAATATATAGTGCCCTCATAGCTGTGAAATATTTGGTTCACTCTCTTGAATATTGTAACTACAATATTCACTCATCACCTGAAAGCCATATATTTTAACTGACAGATGCTGATATGCATAAAGAGTAATAAAAATAATATTTTTTCAATAAGTCAATATATACATTAAAAAATGGTTAATAACTCATTAATCAATTTCATCAACATTAATCAAAACGAAAAAACAAAATATGGTTGAAATACTTAAATTTAAACTATATTTTATGTTGTCACATTTTATTATTGTAATATTTAGCCAGTTGATTGTGGTAGACAATTTTTTAAACTACCAAATGTAAAATAGAAAAATAGAAGCGTTCTCTGAAGGTTTCCGTAGTTATAAATACTTGAGCAGCTGTAACTCGTGGTGTCCGCATTCTGCTCTGGCAGTTTGGTGTTACTACTCAAAGCTTTCAACGATATTTATATTCTAAGTTTTGTTAATTACGTTGATCAATAATTAACTAACATGAAAATTCCTGTAAAGTGGTTGACACCATCAGTCATGAGATAGCATTGCTTTCACCGTTGCAAGGTGCTGCTATCTGTGATTTCAATCTCTCATTATTCTTTAGTATTTACAGTTATTTCTTGTTCGCGATGTTTTAATTGATAAAATAATTATTCCAGATTTAATTGATGATATATATTTTTTACAAATTGTAGGTTTATCCGTTTTCTTAACAAAAATATGTCAAATGTATTTATTATCAATATATTTATTATTATTCAATTACCTCAATTGCATATTTTTCACCATATTTGTTAAGTTTCGAGTTTAATTAACTCAAATTTTATTCTATTCTCCGCAGCTATTGACAGCGATCTTTGTTAGGCAATTTTCTTTGGTATGATCTATTTTCTAATATACTACACTATGTATTTATGCGATATCCAGAGGGGATCGACATCGATAAAGAGGGGATATAGAAGACTATCATCCGAAATTTCACAGCTAACCGAAAAATTACAAATATTAATAAGCATTAATTCAAGGGTATTTTAGATACTTGCCATGGAGATCACATATGATGTCTTGCCTTCTTTTAGGAATATGCCAGAAAAAAAAAATGTTCTGCGTATATTACTGTTAAAATTATTATTATGCGTGTATAAATAATACTTCTGGATACTTATATTTAGTGTAGGGGCCAGTGAGAAGCCCTTTCCTTTAGTTCAAGAACTCCTTTTAAAAACCATCTTTAAAATTTGTCAGAACAATTTAAAATTAAAATAATGTATTGAATTATCCAGTCAACTATTTTCCACTCGAACTCTATAATTATAATACTTTGATGTAATCTAAAACTGAAAGTTTGCTTCACAATTATATTACTCCTATACCTATCTCTTGAATATGAAGAAAAAATAAATCAACTGTATGTTTTATTCGAATCAATTATCTACATCCACGTTAATCAGTAACTTTGTGAAATAAATTACTAGTATTCACTATTAACATAGAACTCCTTTAAAATGCCTTATGAATACTCTTTTTTTTTCAGCACTAAATGCTTAGTACATACGCTAGTTTATATTTTCATTATTCAAACTATTGAATTGTAATAACGAGCTGATTATTAAATTTATTTATTTACATTTTTAGATACATCTCCAAATATGTTTTAATACTAATTAATGCACTGAAATTTACAACTGTATATTAATAATAATAATAATACATCAAGTAAATAGAACGAATCGTTGATAATGGCTAGACCGGTAGTACACCTGTTCCGAAATTGGAAATTTGATTATGCTTGGATATTAAGATTTTTTTTAAGATGTTGGAAGATAAATATTAATAATATATATATATATATATATATATATATATATATATATATATATATATATATATATATATATATATATATATATATATTATTTGGACCTAAAGATTTTTTAACTGTAGGTCCATGTTCTTTTTTAATTTAACACACATACTGATCTCAAATTAATCCTACATATTAACTACGAGTATAGCCATGCCGAAAGTCGTGTGTTCAAATCCCGCTCGCTGGCAGACTTTTATTTTTTCTGTTAACGGCCGGAGAGGGATCCTATGGGATCTAGGATCATCCTGAGGTTCATCCATCCTCTACAAAGTGGGTACCCAAAATAAGGGGACAAAATCTGGCAGTGGAGCGTGATTCAGGACAAATCACCTCCCTGCTCAACATTGTCCATGAAACAGTACAGTCTCTATGATGTACTGTTCTCCAGACCCTTCAGGGGTTTCGTAGTGGTACAGGTTTTACTAACTAAAATTAGTATTACTTTTTAGTAGGGAATCATATATAGCATTTCCAAGTCTATGTGAACCTTTTCCAAGTCAACTGTAAACTTTTACAAATTCAATGCTACCCTTTCCAGGTCACAAGCAATCCTTTCCAACTCAAATTTAACCCTTTCCAAAGCAAATGTAACTCTTTACAACTCAAGTGTCACCCTTTTTATTTCAATTGCAACCGTTTCCATTTCAATTGTCACCCTTGAAACTTTATTGAAAATTTAACGTACTGTAGAGTGGGCGAAGTTAAGGCCTCAGAAATCAGCGGGATAAATCATGACAGTATTTTTAATTTTGTTATTTTCAAAAAATTGTCAGAGTATTTACACAAAACAGTAAACGAATGAAATTAATACAATTTTCGAAAAGCAATGATTTTTGTTGTTAACCATAAAGAATTATTCTTTTTTGAAGGAAACCCTTGAATAAATAAATAAAAATGCATTTTTTTCTGAGAAAGTAACGTAAAATGAAGTTATCAACAGTTTCTTTCTTCAATTTTGCATTTTTTATTACCAAAGCTATGAAGAAACTGTTGTTAAGTTCCGATTACATGTTTTTACTTTTTTTAAATAAACTTTCTCAGGAACAAAAAAATTAACTATTTGTTTTTTTGAATTATTTCCCTCATTTTTGTCCTAACAAGAGTTGTGAAGAAAAAGTTGTGATGATTTTATCCTGGCGAGTTCTAAATTCGCCCATTACTCAGTACGGTAAATTTTCAAAACATTTACAGGGTGACAATTGAAATGGAAACGGTTACAATTGAAATAAAAAGGGTGACAATTGACATTTAAAGCGTTACATTTGCTTTGGAAAGGGTTGCTTGTGACTTGGAAAGGATATTATTTGATTTGTAAAAGGTTGCAGTTGACTTGGAAAAGGTTCAAATAGACTTGGAAATGCTATAATAGCTTGTTTATTATATTATGCCTACAACATAGGCCATGGTTATTCGGTTTTACCGTAAAGCGGCGAGGAGGATATTTTCGATTCTGGCAGTCTATGACGTGGATATAACGAGTCAATCCTGTACAAATTCCTATCACATAAAACGCGCATTACCAGATGACTTGTGACAAGCTTACTAAAGTGAAATAGTATAATTATCTAGTCTTAAAATTAGACAAAATGAATAAAACATAGAGACTCCTCAGAAAACCAGTTGGATTAGTAAATAAGGGTCTATATGAATCTATGAAACCACAGTCAAAGATTCCTGCACATACATTCCTACTATCGAAATTGGATTCTGGTTGTCTATAATCAACTTGAAACTACCCATCTTCTTTGTTGCATTTATAAACCTCTGATGAACTGAAGAATCTGATGAACATTACCTCGAAATCACAATGAGAAAACACATTTTCCTATTAGTACTTGATCATCCGCAAACTAAATGGTTCATCCATTCTCCAAGAATTTTTATTCCTTTGTTCTGCCTATTCATAGTTTGCATCAGATCATGGAGAACTGACATATTTATGATATATTTTAGGAGATAGGGTATCACCTTGTCGTACCCCTTTGCAAATTATATTTAAATTACATGTAATAAATAAAATAAATTAAGGAAACCTCCTTTGCTTTTATGTGGTAGAGATTTGTTTTTGTTTTTTATATTTTAATTGTAAATATCTTTAGTGGATAAAAATAAACAACTATCTTAATCAAGCTGGTATAATTGAAAAAATATGCATATGTATTACATACGTTTACATATGTTACACAAAAACGACATGAGTTTCACAATTCTGACTATATTCCGAAACTTTAAAATTGTCATTAGTACCAATTACAGGTAAAATGAGGTACATATATTACAAGTAAATATCCGTAGAAATTTTTGCCTTTTTTGACATTTTCTATTTATTATTTATTGGTGTATGAGTATATATCATTATCATATTTTTTAAAGTTTTTCAATTTTTTTTAAAGACAAATTTCGAACTACTCGATTTGAGTATTCAAGTGTATTAAGCTAATTAACTTTAAGACGTAGTGAACAACGGTTTTTGCCGTCTTCGATTTGATTGTTCCGATAAAACATTTTGAATGGTATAATTAATGGTATTTGAAAAATCACTCGAAACAGTAAACACATTCGGAGCAATCTAATCGGTTCCACTTTGATATTAAATCTGCCGGAATGCATAAGTGTTTGTTTTCGTTAATAAACACTAAATACGCATCAGATGGGTGAATTTTCTTAAAATGTAAATCTTAATTGATTTGTTTGATTGATTGGTTGTTACAAAAACCGATTGGCCATCAACGTCTTATTTTTTATTTTTATTTTTTTCTCATCCTCCAAAAATTTTTTTTACAATATATTACAAATTTACAGAAATTCCTGAAAATGCTTCTATACAAACCAAAGCCTTCTGTTACTTTTCGGTATTTTAAGACTTTACAATAGGCCTAGTCCGCTGAAGGCGGTTTTTACTCGAACCGGCTCAAAGCCACTGACTTTATACAATACAAAACAGGGAGGGACCGTTTAGCGGGAAAATCAACGCCTTAATTTAAGTGTTTGATATTCAATTCATTCAGGTAATTTTCATTTATTGGGAGTATCAATAAATTAAAGTCATTCAAGTTATATGATTGTACTTTTTCTTTTCGATGGGGCTACAAGAGTCCACGTGCCGATTTCGCTTCTTCCCATCCTTTTGTTTTCTCTTCCGTTCCTTCCAATATTCTTTTATCCTTTCACTTTTATGATCTTTCCGTTTTCGTACAACTCTTCCCAATTTTCTTTTTCACTCTTTCCTCGAATCCCTCTATACTAAAGATCTTCTTCCAAAAAACCTCTCGACTTTTTATTCTTATCTTTCATTTCATTCTTTACTTTCTGAACCCAGTCAGTTTTTGACCTTATTTCCCAAAGGTACATCAATACATATTCATCCACTCTGAATATATATCCGAAAAATAATAGTCTTCTTTTTCGTTATGTTGTCTATGTTCCTGTATTGAAATCATTAGATCTTAATTTCCATACGGCTTTTGTTTTAATTTTCTATCATTACAATTGATAATGCTTATGCTCCAATTATAATTTTAACAAATTTTCATTAGGGTGTTTTGTTTGGCTTAATATTGAGTGTTGAATTGAATATCAATCGTGTTGTGTTCGAAGCCTGAAACGTTTCGAACATTGTAGAGGAGTTTGAGAATTTTTCATTGAGTAGCGGTGAGTAATTATATTGGCTGGCTTAAGCTTTATTTTGGACCTTAGCTAGAACCCGTCACCGCAAAGCCAAATTTTAATATAAACTCTTGGCTAAGGTCGACGTGTATATTGATGCAAAGCAGCTCATGTCAAGGTGGCATAAAAGTAGGCTGCGTAATATTTTACTTCATAATACATAATTATTTACAAACAATAATTATGATTTTTTATTTACATTTTTGGTGCATGTAGATGCTCATGCTGTAGGTCTAATAGTTGTAAATATTGACAAAAAAAAGTAGTGATTTTTTCTAAAGGTTCATGATACTTAAAACGTCTGTTTGCAAGATTTCTGAATTTTCCTCATACAACTTCGTGAAATTTTAATATGTAATGTTTGAACAATGCACACTTTTTAATGTAAGGAAGAAATAGTTGGGGGTGCAGTCAATAAAAACACCTTAATAAGTATATACTTATTTATTGTGTGCCGACGTTTCGGCCTACAATGTAGGCCATCTTGAGGGCTATGAGAGGGAAACAAATAGAAAAAATATATTTCTCTCTCTCTCTCTCTCTCTCTCTCTCTCTCTATATATATATATATATATATATATATATATATATATATCTTCCATAGCCCTGAAGATGGCCTACATTGTAGGCCGAAACGTCGGCACACAATAAATAAGTATACACTTATTGAGGTGGTTTTATTGACTGCACCCCCAACTATTTCTTCCTTACATTAGAAGTTACAGTCAACCAATTCTTCTCTAGCACACTTTTTAATATTTGTTTACACTGCATTGTTTTGCTGATAATGATTTACTTATGTATTATTGGCATTCAACTTAAACATTTACAGACTTAAACTTAAACAGACATTTTTAGGTCTCTGATTCCAAAATAAAATTTTTATGACTAAAACGCTGTAAGTAGCAAATGAATAGGTTTTGTCAAGGTTACAGTCCTTATACTGTTTTATTTATGAAGTATACTTATGTAATGCTGAAGGCTGAACTCAAAAATGTCAAATTTTGAGTTACATCGTTGTTATTTTGAAGAGACGATATATATATATATGTACATTTTAATGTTACATTAAAATCGTCCAAAAAAAAGTTCTTTAAAGGTTTTTAACGAAAATCTTCTTGGTAATTTTTAATAAATACTAATGTCAATAAATCGTTGACAACAGAATAAATGATATATATATATATATATATATATATATATATATATATATTCAAATATGTTGAAGTTTAAGTTTTTAGTTTATATAAATATTAGAATTTATTTATATTTTAAAGCATTTTTTTATGTTTAAAATATTTAAAAATTCGTTAATATAATTATTAAAATGGGAGTTATTTTCTTTTGTTGTCGTGTAAATAATAATTTTAAGCAGTAGGTAATGTAAACATGATTAGCCCATTCTGTTTAAGTCTATTTTTTATTTGACCAACGTATAGTTTTTAATGTAACTTCACTAATATATAATTATTAATTTAGATTCCATAAGTAGCAGCCGTCTTCAATCAAGACAATCTCCTTTTTAAAAAAAAGGATAGACATTTTATATATAATTGGTTATTATAAAGTGTGTAAACATCCACTTATAAGAATTCGAAGGAATATTAAGTTATTTAGTATTAAATTATTATATCTTTCATAGTGGTTAACATTGCAATTTTCCTGTTATAGAGAGTTTTAATCGGGTTTAGATTCTTTTTATTGATTCTATTTTCATATCTACTAAAAATTAATCGAATCGGAAAATCAACACGAGATATTGTATTGACGAAATGTTTTTATAACTTTCCAAAAGTAGATAAATTGACTTTGGAATTAAAAGTCTTCAATTTTTTTCTCTATCTTAAGTTGTTATATTGAGAGCAGGTGATAGAGGATTTATTGCATTGCCGAAGGAGGTTCGAATCCGGGCCTGGCAGATAGATTATTTGATCTGTTATCAGTGTGCAATCTGCGAACCTCCTGGGTACCCTTAATGTGAGAAAAGACCTGGCGGCTGAACGTGATCTCTCAAAAAATCACCGCTTTGCACAACCCTTGTCTAATAAATGGAACAGTCCTTACCACATACCGAATTCAATCTTCATGGTTTGTATCGGTAAAGGTTTTTATTTTTTTTTTTTTTCTACCAACTATTTAAATTTCGTAATTAAAATATGAAACGAAAGCGAAATAAGTCTCTATCACTCTATCACTTGTTTATGTATATATACATACATATATATATATATATATATATATATATATATATATATATATATATATATATATATAGATACGAGGGGTGTCCGTAAAATAAGTTTCCCTGTTGTGGCACGGCCGTGCAAGTTGCGGCAGGTCCCTCAGACGGCACCAGCGTGTCGCTTGGACTCCCCCCTCCACATCCCAACCCCGGTCACCTTGCTGCCACCATCAGTTCGGCCTTGACAGCCTTGAAAGATGGAGCTCCCAATCGCTTCCCCCGCCAGGTGTGAGATACGATCCGTGATGCGTGAAGCAGTGGAAACACCCGGATTCACCAACGCCGCGAAAATTCAAACAGACGCTGTCTGCCGGCAAAGTCATGGCAACAGTGTTCTGGGACAGAAAAGGCGTGTTGTTGTGTGATTTTTTGCCAACGGGCACGACAGTCAATGCTGAACGCTACTGGAACACTATGAAAAATCTTAGGAGGGCCATACAAACCAAGAGGAGAGGCATGCTCACTAAAGGAGTCCGTTTTCATTACGACAACGCTCGTCCGCATACAGCCCCGCGTCACTACCGCTCTCATCGAGGATTTCAGGTGGGAAATCATCCAACACCCACCCTACAGCCCTGATCTGGCCCCAAGTGATTACCATCTGTTCCCAAGCCTGAAAAAACACCTAGGCGGAACGAATTTTGGGACAAGTGAGGAATTGGAAGAAGAGGTCATGAAGTTCTTCAACAGCGCGGCGGCGGACCTCTATGACCAGGGCATCAAAAAAATGGTGACACGGATGCAGTGCATCGATGTCAACGGGGACTACGTAGAAAAATAGTTTGATGTTCAAGATTTCTAATGATGTAATATATAATGGTAATAAAACATTTTTTCCACTTTTAAAAAAATAGGGAAACTTATTTTATGGACACCCCTCGTGTGTGTGTATATATATATATATATATATATATATATATATATATATATATATATATATATATATAGAGAGAGAGAGAGAGAGAGAGAGAGAGAGGATAGAATAGAAAAATAATTTTATTCTGGGACCAGGCCCCTTAAGAATAACAGAGATGAACAAAATTATATAAATACTAGCTTTTGCCCGCGGCTTCACTAGCGTGGAATTTGGTCTGCCACATAAAGTTCGTTAAAGACCATATTAAATGAATAATTTAATTTTTTTTAACTATAAGTTACTCGTCCATCCAAAATTTCAGATGTCTATCTTTGAAACTGACATATTCTATACAATCTTTGAACCTCTATTATATTAAAGGGGAAACCCTTGGGGGTGGAATTATCCAAATTTTTTTCTTATATTATACAAAGAACCTATCTGCAAATTTCAAGATGCTAAAATCCTGATTTGCCTTTAATTCTGTACTATAATGGATTCTCCACAGAACACAAAAAAGTGTCTGGGGGGCATGTGCCCCCGTGAACCCCCCTAAATCTGCCCTTGCTGTAGCCTATATGTTATTAGGATGTATTCTAGATTACTCAATATATTTCATCCAAATTCTTTCATTAGTTTTTGCGTGAATGAGTAACAAACATACAAACAAACTTTATATTTATACTTTATAGTTTCACTCATGTTCTTTCTGTTATTTTAACAACTATTATCATATGCGTTTAATTATGTACTATAATGCATTCTCCACAGTAGCTAAAAATCTGTCAGCGAGGGAAGGGCACGTGCCCCCGTGCCTACCGCTCCCATAAATCCGCTCTTGCTGTAGCCTATGTGTTATTCTGATGTATAACCTATATTACTGTAAAGTTTCATCCAAATCCGTTCAGTAGTTTTTGCGTGAAAGAGAGACAAACATACAAACTTTCACATTTATAATATTAGTAAGATATATCTGGCCAAAGGCCTACATCAGAATAAATCAATATTTACATAATATCTTGAAAGTAAATAACAATCAGGTATGTTTTGGTAGAAAATCAGAAAATTTAATAAAAATTTAAAATAAAAAAACAGACAAATTTACTATAAAAAAGAATGGGCTTATGGAAAAATAGGTGAATAAATAATAGCATCTAATAATAAAAAAAATTATATCATTAAGAGTGAGGAATATATACAGCAGTTCATCAATCGATCAAGTTGAATATATCTATAAATTATTTATTAATTAAAAGCAGCTGTTTGGGAATTTATAAGATGCAGGAAAAGTTTGGATTTAAATGAGGTTAAAGAAGACGCATGACGGATATTGAGTGGGAGTGAGTTCCAAAGAGAGATAGAACGGGCGAGAAAGGAACTCTCAAAAGTTTTGGTTCTATGGGGACGGATATAAAAATCGGTAGGGCGAGATATTGTGCCCTGGGACTGGATAGAGGATTTGAATTGTGGAGACTATAGATGTAAGATGGATGTTGTGAGTTGTTGGTTTGATATAAGTAAGAACCTTGGAAATAGAGTCTATGGATAGAAGGGAAAAGCTACTTTAACTCAACGTAACGGCGGGATACATGAGATCTCCTCGGGGCGTCGAAGACAAATCGAAGCGAACAATATGTATAAATGTAACATACATTTTTAGCATATTTGCTCTTTTTTATGATGAGAATTCTGTGTTTTTTAATTGTGGTTTCAAGACCATCTTAGGTAAGATAATCATTCTTCAGTTCATCAGATATTTTCACATGCAAGAAGGGAATAGATATTTTCAGGTTGATTATAGGCTGCAAGAATCCAATATTCATAATTGGAATGTACGCTTATGTGTAAAAATGGTGGTTTTTCTTTTGTATTATCCCCTATTTACTTATTCATCAGATTTTTTGGGGAACCACAATGTTTTATTCATTTCATCTAATATTTAAGAAATTATTTATAATATTTCATATTAGTGTGTCAGCCATCAGCAATCAGGTAATTCGTGTTTCATGTGATTGTATGTTTTACAACGCTGAGTTATTTCCACTTCATAGGCTGCCAGAATTGAATATCGAAAATATCTTTCCAGAAGCTTTAAGGTAAAACCGAAGAAGCACTGCCTTAAAGTCTGCCATAGTAATAAGTAATAATAATTATAGCTAATATATTTTACCGAATAAGATATCTTTTCAGATCTATCTATATATGTGTTTCCTGACCAGACAAAATTTTTTTCATTAAAATTGATTTTTTCCTGATAAGATATTTTTTTTTTCAATGAAAAAATCCTACGATTGCAACATTATAATTTAATAGACTGGCGAGATTGAAAATAAGTCTATATTTTGTCGGTAATATTGGAAAAAGAATTTTTATGAGTCTACAGCTTGGAAAAGGGCACGAGTAAAAAAAAAGTGTCATTGAGTAAAAACATTACTGTGCATATTTAAAAACCTGTACGACTACAACCTATGTAAGTCATAGGTTCAGTAAATGGCAGAGACTGTACTGTTTCTTATACAGCGGTTGTGCAGGGAGGTGATTTCTTCTAGGTCACGCTCAATTGCCAGATTCCCTCCCGTATTTAGTAAAGTATTTAGTTGTATACATATTATGCTGTATTATTAGTTACACCTCCTTATTATAACGATATGTTGTCATTCCTGTGTCAATGAGCTAGCATTATCATTTATTGGCAAAAGTGCATCTCCGGGTGAGGAGATACCTGGATAGGATGGGATGGGAGAACAGACAGACGGGCACTCGCGCCGCCAACACTATCTATAGCCAGGGCTAAATACAGCTCTTGGTGACGTCTATGTGTCTGTCCTCCGGCTCCTAGCTCTACCGCAATATACTTACTTACCCTCAATGCAAAAAGATTTATTTTATTGCATAAGAAATAAAAAATATTGTTTATTTTCTATCATAAATGCCATTAATCATCCCTTGTTCGAGTATTTTTTGAAGAAGTTTTTTTTTTTGTGCACAACAAAATGGCCTCTATATGCACCCACTATCTTTATCAGACAATAATTTTATCGGACACATTATTAAAAAAAATATTAATCGTTTCAATTGCCTTTTTTTACTTATGTAGACTGTAGTAGCTAGCTATTTTTCGAATTTTTACATTAAAAGTAACGGATATTTTCATTAGTTACAAAACTATTTATAGCTTCAAGGCACTCCTCTCTACAAAAATATCTTGGAAGAAAATAAAAATAAAACCTTTTCACTGTACATCTGATAGCTTTAATTTTTGTCAATCATTTTTCTCTCACTTTCTTAGAAACTTTCATGATAAATCAACCCCTAAGATTTAACATTTTGGTTCATTGAATTTTTAGACTAGATCACTTTATCTTGGCTGCCAAATAAAGTGTTGTTTTCTTCAACCGCCACGTGTTTCTTAGATAAAATTGTTTTTGGTAAAATTCCTCAGATTATTTTTATACTCTCATTTCAAGGATTGTTAATCAAGCCTAGTGTAAGTATATTTTGTCAGTTATTATAACCCTTCAATGGTGTGTTTGATTTTTCTATTTTATTTATAAAACATGAATACTTCTTAATATAGCATTTTAACATCCAGATCCTGAATTCCTACAACCTCACTCTTTACAATCAATAACAAACTTCAAGCTTACAGGGAGTATGTTTAGATTTTATAGAGTTGTATTGATAACTATGTTAACGAAACCTGTGATCATGGTTGGAAACCAAGAGCGAATCTCTTAAAGATAAAACAAAAAAAAGAAAATGTATTGAATTATGAGATAGAGAGAAAAAATATGAAAATAAAGATACTCTGCGAAGACTATTTCTGCTTCAAATCTCGAACTTAGTTTTTCGATTTATGGTTAATTGAAATGTTTTACTATCTTCCAATTGTACGAGTTATTTGGAAAGTTTTTTGTAATCTATTTCTTGAAATGAAAAAGAAAACGTGGGCGTCCACGACTTAGATGGACAGATGAAGTCGAGAGTGATGCAGGCAGCATCATTGGATCCAGAGCTTGGAAGACCTTGGCGCAGGACAGAGAAGAGTGGAGGCGACGCCTTGATGCGGCCAGGACCCGTGCTGGGTTGTAGAGCCAGTGATAATAATTTACTGAAATCTGCCATTGTATTTTGGGTTTTAAGGATTGGATACGAAAGGAATTCGATGGCTTAGTGGAGCCCAGAAGCTCAATACCGTAAGTCCAAATAGGTCTTAGAACGTAATTGTTATTAGAATGTAATTGTTATTAGAATGTAATGAAAACCTGCCATACATATTAATTATTTGTATTTAATTGGGAGCTTAAACTTTTAGAGTTTGCCTAAGTAAGTGTTGAAGTAGCCTGAAACAGTTCAGTTTTAACGGAGCAGTTTTTTGTCTTTTCATTCAAGTATGAGGTTTCCATGTTAAGCGTTTGCCAAGATGTAGTATCAGATCTGATCAACACGAATCCGCGAGAAAAGATTAAACAATAGTATAGGACCGGAAGTCATTGTTTTATGACGAAGAGTAATGATGATTTAACAAGATTTGTGAGATATTATTTTGACAATTTTGAAACCTTTCCCCAAGGTAAGTGATACGAGATTGAAGAGTCGGGATGCAATAACTGGATTAGTGTTGACTGATAATAGACATTTGTCATCCGCTTACGTGGTAAGGATAGTGTTAGATATCAGCTTTATAAACTCTGTACAGGATTGGGCCGAGGATACTGCCTTAAGAAACAGCATCAAATTGAGAAAAGAGGAATGAATAGACATAACGATTTACTTCAACGGACCTGTTAGTGAGATAGGGTTGGATAATGAAGAAGTCTGTAGGGGGTTGGAATTTACGGAGTTTGTAAGTTAATCCCAGGTACCAGACTCAATTTTGAAAAATAAAGTCCCGAGAAAGTCGGCAATTCAAAAAACGGCAATCGTGCATGCATTTATAGCGTATTGTTTTGTAAATACGGGGTAGAGAAAAAAATATATTGGCATACAAAATTTAAGGGATGTAAATTGCTTGGTGGAGGGGTATCGTGTGCGCAACAGTTCGAAGATACTTGATCATCTACGAAGAAATGATTTGCTCTATCAAAAGGATTCATCAAGATTTATATTAATACACATGTAGATATTAGTTAAGAATCATAGATCATATATTTTGTTTGTATAAAAATATTTTGGAAGGCATAGCTTTTTATTTTCCAGGAATGTAAACTATTATTAACAATAATTAAATTATTAACAATTGATAAACTTTAAATTAATTTCGCCCTAAAGATCGCAACTTTTACTTCTGGTGAGTAGCAACTCCGATCGGCTTATTGATTTGTTTAATGATATGTTTCAAAATGCGTGTATTTTGTTTGTGTAGTTTATGGCCAAAAGAAATTCATTTATAGTGATTAGCAGAGACGTCTTCTCGTGACGTAATTCTCTTTTTCTTTTTTTTAAATTATTGTTTTGTGATTATTTTCCCTTTTCAATCTCTCATAGGTCAAAGGAAAATGGAAAACAGTTGCGCAAAGCAGAGAAGACTGAAGACTCGGTAGTTGTAGTGTGCGATTTTTTTATAAATGCTCATCCATAAACATTTTCTTAAATTTTGTTCCTTAACATTTTTGGACATTAAATTATTTAGAATTCTCCATGTACAAGTTTTATTTTACATAAAAATTCCCTTAATGAGGGCCTATGAAGTTATTAACATTTACATGCAGAAATTCTTTTTAGACTTTGTTAGATAAATATTACTAGAAAATTACATACACTTATTAAAAAATGAAACAGTTAAGACTATTGTTAGCAGTGTTGTATTACGCATTACACAATCAAAAATTGTATTCGCCAAAATTTTAATTTTTTGAATTTGAAAAGAGAGATCTGTTTAGACTAGGTTCATCAAATTATTATGTTCGATTTTTTGCATTGTTGGTGCAAATTTAAAATTTCTTACTTGACCGATTAATAGTTTAATTTCAACTGGGGTAGAAGGAAGTCATGTCTTATCCACATCCGAATTTTCGTTAAGATTTTACTCAAAATCTCGCGCATTTATTCGAGCGGGATTATGTTTGATTAGAATAAATCGCACAAAAAAAAAAAAATTCGACCTAAACGAAAAACCTAACTGGAATATTATTATCTATTTTCTCTCAAATCTTTGTTGTCCTGATAAAATGAGGATTTTCTGTAATAATAGTCAAGAAGCAGATAGTTCCATTCGATAAAATGCACATTAAATAATATCACGTATAGTATATTTATAAAAAAATAACTGTTCTGGGTTCAGTACAGTCTACCAAGACAGTACAGTCTTCTAGGACAAAGGCTGTTTTGAAAGATGATTTTTCCGAGATCACCCTCAACCACCTCATTTTTTCTCCAGATAAGGGTAACCACTGTATAGAGTTTGGGTGAGGCCTCGTACCCACTCAGAGCAACCCAAAATCAACATGATATCAAAATTATACGAGTCCATTTTTTGTTTTATTTAAATTTTTTATTTGTTCTAAACTTGTATCTTCTGGACAAAACTTAGGTCTACGTTGGTTTTGATTAAATAAGGAATATAAAATCATGGCTAATAGTAAGCCGGCGAAGGTATTCGAAAAATACTACGACAACTAGTTCCGAGAGATTGCACTACAGATATTTGCACAACACTTCCAAAATATAGCAGTTCTAATCCTGTTAGTTGATACTGTAGTCTTTAAAATATTTATCTATTTTTATCTATATTTTTATCCTCCCAAATGACTGGCATTCTGGAAAACGAAGTGGTCAAAACTGATATTATCGGTGTCATTGTTTTGTATCTTAAATTAGTCCAAATTAAGATATTTTTTCTCCTAAGGGTTTCCTTCAACCAAAAATATAAACTTCCTTAATCTCCCGTCCTCCTTAATAAGTATACATTCCGCCTCTAACATATTGTAAGACAGAGAAGAGAAGAAAACATAGTATAGACCAGTCGTTCCCAACCGGGCAATGGACTGAGAGGCGTGAGTACAAGTCAGAGGGGGGGGGGGGGCGATACCAATTGAAAATGAAAACTTTTGACTTAACTTTAGTTACTTTTTTATACCATTATTTCTTTACCTTAAATTAAAACTTATAATCTTGTATCTAGTGACAGTAAAACTAAATGTTCTGGTTTCAATCTATTAGTTATTGTTTTTTTTCATAAGACCATATAATTTATTGTGCAAGGGGGGGGGGACCATTAGTTACTAGGAACCAGTAGTCACTACTAATTCTCAGGTTAGTTTATAATTTATAAAGTTAGTCTGTAGTGATTAATAGTCAAGTCATTTCGTATCAGTAGATCTTTATATATTCATGTGATATCATTACGTTGGACAATAAATAAATTTTCTTCTTACACTCCAAGTGTACTGTTTGTTAACTGATGATCTAGTTTTGCACCGCTCTTTTTGCTAACAATATAAATACTGAAAGAGATAGATAACTTGTAAGTCGTAACGGGTTAGAAAATTACAGAACTTTTAACTGCCTTTATCTAGGACATATCACCTCCCTGCACAACCGTTGTCCATGAAACAGTACAGTCTCTACCATATACTGAACCCCACATCGAATGATAAGTGGGCAACAGATAAGTGCTAATAATAATAAATGATAAGTTCCAAAAATAATCTATCCATGTTTTGAATTCCCTTTTACTCCGTATTCCATTTTCAGATTTCAACATATACATTCATTTTAAACTATTCTTAAGTCTTATCATATCCAATTCTAATGCTTTAGTATTCTGTAAATTATGTGTCCACCATTGTTTCTACGTCAGTCGTATGTTCGAATTGAGCGTAATTCGCATTGCTAAAACTTCACTACTAACTTTTTATTCTAGAATTAAGTATTTTCAAGAGTATATCGCTCAAAATTTGACCAAGAGTAATTTAAAATATTAATTTTTGTATGAAATGGCCAAATTACTGTATTTCGGGAACAGAATTTAAATCTAGAACTAAGCTCAGATTGTGGTAAATTCAGTCTACATTAAAAGAGATGCGAGTAAATTTTTAGTTCAGCTTTCGAAAATATCAGAGCATTGCTCTGCTGAAAATATTTCTCTCTTTTTTAAAAAAAATTAAATCTGGGAGCTCTTCTGACTATTTTGCTTTCAATTGGATTCGTCAGGCTAGAAAAAAAATCGAACCTCAATGAAATCTACTGCTTAAATTCATTTAATTTTCGAAAAGGGTGTTTTTATTGATTATTAGTACAACAAAGTATTGTGATATAAAGGAGGAAACATTAGAATAATAAGCGTTTATTTTTAGTATTGTACCTCATGAGTTTGTGTAGATATTGTTATCAGCAAGTATCGATTATTCACTTATCAGTTACCTTATCTAATTCTAGGTACGTAAATCATTTCCCGATTGGAATGTTTCTTTTACGATCTCCTAAAATAAACTTTTTAAAAATGTTATAATTGATATATGGCACCGTTCTGCTTTGAACAGACGTAGCTGGGGTAAATTGGGAGAGGCTTATGCCCAAAGAAGGGCCTTTTAACTTTTTAAAACCATGTAAAAATTGTACATAGAGGAAAGAGAAAAAAAATAAAGCTTATTATTATTTTATTGATGTATATATATATATATATATATATATATATATATATATATATATATATATATATATATATATATTATATATATTTATGAATATAATATATGAATATATATATTATATATTATACATATATATATATATATATATATATATATATATTATATATTATACATATATATATATATATATATATATATATATATATATATATATATATATATATTATATATCCATTATTCTAAATTCCTTTGATAAAAAGTAATTCTCAAATTTTATTTTTATGCAATTTTGTTCAGATCATAGTCATAGTATGTAAAAATCTAAAAAATGAGAAGGATGATATCATGCATCAGCAAATAATTTTTAACTTTAAGATAAAATATAATAAATTGTTAACAGCACAACAACAACCCCATTTCTATGAACTTCTAACTTAGCCACTACTACAATCAATTTTAACTAACATTTATTGTTTTAATATTATTTTAATTTTGTATAGTTAGAAACCTGCTATTGTTCTATATATAGTTGCCACTTTTCAATGTAAGCAGCGGTTCATATTATTTAGAAATACAAATAACTATGGGTCACCTGTGGGCTGGTTCTTATCAAAACAACTTAATATGCACAAGACTGTGATTGTCCATGGTATTTTTTAATAGGAGTAAAAATCCATCGTTATGCCGAAAAATGTCAGACCCGAGCCTGTGCGGGGTCAAGTACTCGTTGAAGATCTCGACCCTAGATTAATTACTTATACCTGGATAGGCAAAATTTAGCACTCCCATTGTTGCATCGAAGTGACATTAAATGAAGAAAAAATCTGTTAGTTGTTATTTTTTCTTTAGAGTTGAAAAATACTATATTGGCTTTGTTCAACGAAAGAAAATGGTCCAGGTGGGGGTCAGAGAGATTATTTCTTAAATAGATTTAAACTATTTATTTGAAGGCAAACTTTCTACCCACGTTACAGGTCTTCTTTCTTCAGGAGTAGATATACAAGACACAAACAATTTAAAATGATTAATAAAGCTTGTAAAGAATAAAAATAGATGTAATAAAATATGGAAATAATGATATTGGACTAAACCAGATACCCAAGTGGGTATGATTTATAAAATAATATTAATAATTATATAAATAATTTATATAATTTAAATTTAAATTATATAAATAATTTATAAAATAAAATTTTTGTTTTAGATAAATGAACCATTCAGTAATTTTTAAAAAAACCTTACCTCTACTACCCATGAAGGGTCTAGGATTCAGTACATGATAGAAACTGTACTGTTTCTTGAAAACAGTTGTGCAGGGAGGTGATTTGTCCTAGATCATGCTCAACGGAGTATTTAATATGAATTAGGTAATTAGTTAATTTAAATTTTATCTATTTTTATTCTTTACAATTTTTATGTATCAATTTAATTTGTTTGTATCTTGTTAATCTGGTCCTTAAGAAAACCTGCAATGTTAGTCGAAACGTTGGCTTTCAAATAAACAGTTCAACCCTATTTAATAAATTATTTCTCTAACCTCCACCCGAACCATTTTCCCATATATTGGTGGAAGAGCGCTGTTTTGCTATGCCTAAGGTCCGGGGTTCAAATCCCGCTAGTGGCAAGACTTTTATTTAATCTGTTAGCAGCCGTAGATGGATCCTATGGTATTTAGGATATCATGGGGCTCAACCAGCCTCTTTAAAGTTGGTACCCTAAATAAGATGGAAAAATCTGGCAGCTGAACGTAATCAAGGCCAAAACACCTCCCTGCACAACCTTTGTCCAAGAAACTGTACAGTCTCTACCGTGAACTGACCCTTCACGGATTGTAGCGGCACAGGATTTTTTCTTATTATTATGTATGTAGGGTGAACTAAAATTATTCATGTTGTTTTATCGTAGTTGCTAATGATATGGTTGGCAAACATAATCACTTTTGTCACTTTGGCCAATAAAACCCGATGTATGTGCTATGTGTATGCGAGTGGCTATATACATATTGATGTTATATATTGACTATCTATTGAGAGAGAGAGAGAGAGAGAGAGAGAGAGAGAGAGAGAGAGAGAGAGAGAGAGAGAGAGAGAGATCCCCATGTGCTGGAGAAGGCTCACGTGCCTTTGATCGAGGCGGTTGTCATGGCTACGCGCGGGCCTGCGCCCACCTCCCGGTTCCCTCTCAGTTCTCCGCCTGCCCTCTCTCTTCCCGCTGTCTCAACAACACTCTTTTCTCTGTCATAGAGTTTGCGGGTCTATGTAGTGTCTGTCCTCACAACGGTAGCAACCTGGTACTGTTATACAATCATTATTATATTACTATTATCAATGTTTATGTCGCTACTTTATTTACAACGTAGCATCCATAACATTATGTTTATGTATATATGTATGTAGTCCCAAAAAATGGGGGTTGAAGTCGAATCTTATCCAGAGAGAGTTAACTGTATTGAGAAAAGCGGAATCGTATCTTTTTTGTACAGTTTTGCTTGAAATGGAGTTGTAATGTTGTAACTCCTTTTCAAGTTCTGACTTAACCAAGAAAATAACACGATTCGGCTTCCCTAAATAAAAGAAACTCATTTTGGAGAAAATTCGACTTAGACACTTATTCACCGAGGCTCTACATATAAATACATTTCTATGTTATCATTTCCTCGACTATTTATCTCATGATTTTCATCCATAGAAAGCCATCGATCAAATCCTTTTTCTTAATAGTAAGAAATTTACTGATCAAGCTTATCCAATTTTTTTTTCATAACTCTTTTATGTTCTCCTTCTCCCTAACTTAGTTATGGTTATATCATTTTTTCTTCTTATCATGTATATTATCGTGCTTGATCCTACTCCAAAGTAACTCTGTACGCGACTCATCTCCGCAACTAATTACTCCTGAGAAGACGTTAGGTCTTTCCACTCCTCTCTCCACCTCCTGGCATCGATTGGCCCGAGGGTTGGCCTGGTCAGGAGGGACAACAGG
This sequence comes from Arma custos, assembly GCA_037127475.1. Lineage (NCBI taxonomy): Eukaryota > Metazoa > Arthropoda > Insecta > Hemiptera > Pentatomidae > Arma > Arma custos. The sequence goes on from CM073759.1 coordinate 90,761,620, forward strand.
TTGCGGGTATCTCCAGGAGCGAGGGGGCCACTGACCTCGGCCGAGATGCTGGTTATCGGGTGGATCCTGATCATTGGTACCCACTACTTATCGAAATGTTATGAAGACGAGAATTTCCTTATATCTCAGTTACAATAGCAGCATTTTCAACTAATTTAGTCATAGAATTATCCTGCTACATTATAATTAATTCGCATAAGTCAGAATAGTAGAAAATCAAGACGTAAAAGAACGTAAAGAAATATAATCTACAACACGATGGAGGTCTCTACAGTCAATATATCAATGATGGATTAGTTATAAAACTAATTATTTAGTTACAAATTATAATTTAAATTATAATATATAACTTGTTTTAGTAAGAATAAACAGATCCCTCGTCAGACTCCTTGTAAGCTTTTGCTTGTTACTGTTTAAACCATTTGTAATAACCATGTTGAATAAAACTAATTCAGGCTTACAATCTACCATGTGATATTATGAGCAATGTTGAAAGGGGTCGGGGTTTCATTCAATAAATTTTACATAAATAAGTTTGTTTGTCCATTTAACTTCACTTTATGCAGCTATGGCTAATAGGACGATGCTACAGTGGGGCTCTAAATTTTGCCTATCCTTAATTAGTTAGGAACTTTTAACGAGTACCTTTCATCGTACAGGCTCGGGAACCCGTTTATCGTCCCTTACATGGAACGGCATAAACAAGGATTTTTTACTCCCTTTAAAAAATCCTAGGGCAACCGTCCTGGCTATGAATCCACGATCTTGGGCTAAATTTATAAATAACTATTATTTATAAATAGGTACAAATGCTTGCAGCATATACATAATAATAATAATAAATTATTTATTTATTCTGGGACAAGTCCCTTTAGAATAACGTAACTGTGCATTATTGTGGGCTTTAGAGCCTTAGATTACAAAGAAAAAAAACAAGTAGGAAAGTCAATCTATAAAGCTGATTAAATAATAATAAATAAAAAATAGCTTCTTATGATAATGAAAAAATGAAGATTTCACATTACTTCACATTAAAAATAAAAATAAAAATGAATCAACAAAATAAATAATATGCTATCGATAATTTTATATATGCACTTCGGAGAACTGGAGGGATAGAAAGTAATCAAATAAGTTGGATTTGAAGCTAGGAAGGGTCTTGGAACAGCGGATGGAAGAAGGGATAGAATTCCATAGAGAACAGGACCGAATCAGGAAAGATCTGTCGAAAGCAGCGGTTCAATGGGCCTCTATGTACAAATCGGAATGGTGTGAACGGGTATCACGGAAATGGATGGAGGATTTAAATTTGAGGAACTCATATATGTATAATGGACGGCGGGATTGGATAACTTGATGCAGGAAGGATGCAAGGAAATACGGCGATAGGAAGCATACAACCACCTCAACTCTTCATAAAATCGAGAGACAGGGGTGTCCATGGGGATCCCAAAGACAAAGCAATTCATCAAACGTTTTATTTTGGCCTCGAGCTCCGTAGAAACACCCCCATATACGAGCAGTAGTCGAAGTGGGGGAATACTAAATAGGTAACTAGGAGTCTACGAGTTTCAAATGGAAGTAGGTGACGGGTGTAGTTTAGTCTTTTCAGGGTAGAAATTGTACGGCGAGATATATTGGCAATATGACTTTTCCAGGAGAGGGATTGGTCTAAAGTGATTCCGAGGTTTTTGACTGTTAGGAAAAATTTGACGGGAACATTATTTAAATACAGGATTGGGGAATGATGGACTTTTTTAAGGAGGTGATTGGAACCTATTACCATCGCCTTTGTCTTCTCCGTATTCAGCCTTATATATTATATAACATTATATACATAAATACATACAGAGTGTTTCGGAATGGCACGGCACTATTTTAGGTATGTGTTCTCTAACGCAAAATAAACAAAAAAGTTCATATTAACATACATCTCAAACTCATTTATTAAACAGATATCAAAGGTTGAAGATTTATCATTTATTATTACAAAATTTAGAGTAACTGCTCAAAAGGGTCTCCCTTTTGTTGACATTCAGCACGACGAATCCATGCTTCTCTGGCACTTATAGCACGTATAGCATCAGGATGGTGCTTGATAGTTTCTGCGGCTTCCACGATCCTATTTCTTAGCTCTTCTTGCGTTCCAACTGTCTCAAAATAAACCATAGACTTCACCCAGCCCCACACAAAATAATCTAATGGCGTTAATTACAGAGATCGTGGTGGTCATTTAACAGGTCCTTTTCGACCAACCCATCGGTCTCCATAAGTTGCATTTAAATGATCAGGGACACAATGAGAAAAGTGACCTGGAGCACCGTCATGTATAAACCACAACCTTTGCCTGATGTCTAGCGTAATATCTTCTAGGAGCTCATGAAGATTATTTTGCAAACAATGCAAGTAAGATATACCGGACAGCTTAGGTGACAAAAAGAAGAATCCGCCCGATGTTGTCGCCGAGAAGACAGCACCAGATATTTAAATAAAAGGTATGTTGGTAATGTCCAACAGCAGTTGTATGAGGGTTTTCTTCAGCCCAAGTATGGGTATTTCGGAAATTATGAATCTCGTTTCTTGTAAAGCAAGATTCATCAGTAACCAAAATGCAGTTTAGGAAGTTAGGATCTCGTGTGCATTGTCGAATTAACCACTGGGAGAAATTTCTGCGCTTGTTGTAATCTTGTGGTAATAAATCTTGCCTACGCAATACGTGAAATGGATACAATTATTGTTCGCGTGAATTTCGCCATACGTTGGTAGAGGAAACATAGAAACGACGTGAGAATCTTCTGGTACTAGTAATAGGAGATAACTGAGCAGCATCGAGTATTTCTTCTTCGACGTTTGCAGTTCGTCGAAATCTTTGTCGATCGGCGTTTAATCGGATAGATTTTAGCGTTTCATTATCCCTAAGGCGTCTTTCAATGGTCTCCAACGTTTTACGATTTGGTATTCTTCGTTTAGGAAATTGTTCACGATATCTTCGAACAGCAGCAGCACCGTTTCTATGTACCTCGCGATAAGTTAAAAGCAGGTCTGTTTGTTCTGTAAAAGTGAATAAATTTGTGGTGTCTCCCATGATAATCATAAATTGAACTGTCTCACAGTATTCACTCACGCTAAAACACACAGAACTAGACAAACAGATGAGCAACTACTGCCATTGCTTATCGTTCATTTGTTTATCATCTGTAAAACATGTGATAGTATTAAAGACGCTAAACTTTGTACCGTCAGTCTTCATGTAGTAAATAAATAATAAATCTTTAACCTTTGATATCTGTTTAATAAATTAGTTTGATATATATGTTAATATGAACATTTTAGGTTCCGTTAGAGTCCATATAATGGTATAGACGGACGTACCTAAAATAGTGCCGTGCAATTCCGAAACGCCCTGTATATACATGTTACGAGCCAGGTTAGCTCAGTTGATTAGAGCACCGCGCAAGAGACGCGGGCGACGCGGGTTCGAATCCCAGCCGGGAAAATATTTTCTCTTCAAAATATATATATTACAGGTCACCGTGCATTCAGACCGAACGATTGAGAATATTTAGAAGCAAATTGAAATGTTATAAGATAGACAGTGGGCGATGAGCTTTTAAAAATTGAAATACCAACTTGACGGTAGTATCGTAGTTAACAAGTGCATTAGATAAATTTAAGGCTAGTCCTATTTTATTTATTGTTGATAAGTAGTGATTACATTCTTCAAACATAGGCTGTACAGTTAGAATGGCACTGCAACATTAGCATGAATGAGAAGACAGTTTTTTAATATTATGTGAGTGATGAGGATGGCTTTCTTCCCACATGGCTTGCATGTGGCAACGTTTTGAAATAATTTATAGGTCATCATCAGTACTGGGGATAAAACAAAACAGAATAACAATATCAACATTCCAGGTTTTGTTTTACTCTTAGCCCTGATAATTGCTTTATAATTGGGCCTCAATTTTGGCTCAAATAAAATAAGTTGTACCTATTTGCGTAAAATGCATTGCCCCCTTTCGACATTGCGTATGATACAGTCAACCATTTCTTTATCAATCTGAAATTTTATATACATTCATTAATATTTTGTAACAATTCAATCATTGATGTATTGTAATGTATTGCAATGCACGTGTTTAATTATTTTTTCTTCACTTAGCCAAAAAAGTCTGTGTACAAAAACTTCCAAATATTTTTTTTTTAAATGTTTGCCTCGCATTACGTTGGCTGGCTGTAGGTTATTCCAGCTTTACTGTAAATTAAATAACTGAGGCACATCGTTATCAGATAGAATTATCAGTCGAGCAATGCAGGGTCTCTTTCCTCAACAATTAGAAAAACTTAATTAGGAAACGTGAGTAATTTTTTTACATTTCCTTTGCGCCATTACTCTGTGTGTGTGTGTGTGTGTGTGTACAGGTCTTGTGCTTATGCGATATAACGGGAGAATGTTTTTGGACAGTTTTTTTGGAATGTACTAGATTTTTTCGTTTGTTAAACTTTATTTTTTTAAACGAATGTAAGAATTCGAACGAGATATTAAGTCCTAAGTAGGATTTCTTAAGGAAAAATATATTCGAAACTGACTTGTCCAGATGGACTCCTATGTAACGTATCTGTTCGACAGGGATCAGTGGAATGTTATTAAAGGATACAGTAGGGCAGGAATTCGTAGGTTTACGACGAAGATTGAAGGTAAGTTGGTGGGATTTGTTAGGATTTATTTTAATTCTCCAATTTTGACACCATTCTTGAAGGTTTGAAATATGGGATTGAAGAAGAAGAAATGGATGATTTTTTTTATTCTTTATTAGAAAATAATAAAAGCTGTCTTATAAGTATGTAAATATCCTGAAAATAGTCCTGTCCTGAAAATAGTCTGACAGATTACAATCAATTAAATTTAAATTACATAAAACAATTAACAATGAATGAAGACAAAAAGAGGTAGACTAATAAAAGATATGAATTAGAAAAATCACAAGCAAGTGAAAATAGACAGATGAATTAAATAATAATGATCGAGATAAAGAAAATCAGAGCTGAGAAAAACTTAAACGAATCACTTTGAGCGCATTAATTCCTGTTTACTAGATTTATATTTTCCCTAAGGGTGCTACAGATAATAGAGTTTCTCTCCAAGTCGCGTTACTAATATTCACAGTTACTGGAAACTGAGTGAGGAAATCAACACAAAAGACATTCATTAGTATTAGTAAAAGCTGTAGGAATAGCTAAGAATTCGGTTTGGGAGCGAAAAGCCTTTCCAAACGGGCATATAATTTGACAATAGCTGATCTCGATATCGAATTTATTTTTTAAAACTAACTGATAAATATTATTATTAAACATTAAATATTATTTTCATTTTAACATTTTAATTGATCACATCTTTATTATTTCAAAAATCAAGTAAAACATTTAATGTAAAATTGGTTTTATCTTTGCCTAAAACTAACCTGTCTTAAAAAAATATTTATTTTGATAAACACTGTTTAAGGTTACTTAAACATTTATTATTATTAGCTGCTAGCTCCCAATTAATTACAAAAGACTCATATAAATGACTCTTATAAGAACTATTTGGACTTACTGAGTAGAGCTTTGGGACTCATCATCATTTCCACGCCATCTACATCGTCTCGTATCCAATCCAAAATCCTTAATGCTCCGTAATTAGTTATAAATAAATCCATAATCACCTTAATGTATTAGTTGTGGATTTGGCCCGAAACCTAGATCAATCTTTGCATGACAAATTTAATTCCAACTCAAACCCACTAGTTTCGAAGCTGGCAACCTCTTCAATTCAGATAATCCTCCGATATGTCTGAAAATAAGATGGCCTGGTACTTTCTAAGTTGAATTTGTTATATAAGTACTTCCAGTGGGTAGTTTCTCTGCTTGCCTTTAGCGCATATCCTTCTTTTACTTATTTTAGTACAGATCGAAGTAAGTTTCAGACAGTAAAGTAAATTTCAATATTTTTTTTTGTAATTGTGATACTATTGTCCAAGCGGAGTAGCTCAGAGGCAGAGCACTGAGCCCCATTATTCAAATTTGGTTGCTGGCAGATTTTATTTAATCTGTTAGCTGCCGGGGATGGATCTTTTGGGATCTGGAATCCTCCGGGGCTCGCCCAGCTTCTATAAAGTGGTAAATAAAAAAAAATAATAATGTACCCAACAAAGATGTAAAATTATGGCAGATAAGAGTGATCTAGGACAAATTACCTCCTTGCACAATAGTTGTCCTAGAAACAGTACAGTCTCAACCACGTACTGAACCACAGACCCTTTATGGGTTGTAGTTTTTTCTTTTTTTTTTAATTAGTTATGTCCATCTAAAAGAGAAACATAGATTCACTTCTGAGAAATAAAAAAAAAATATTTGAAATGTTTTCATCGTATGGAGATATAAATTAAATAATATTTCATTAAATTGGTTATTTTTGTATGATATACTGATAATTAGAGTAATCATTCAATCTCAAATCGCTTTACGTTTCTTCCCAATTTTATTTGCCTGAAAATTGCGTTAATTGTAAATTGTATGTTGCATTTTGCAGGATGTGGTGCAATGTCATAGGCTAGCTAATGTTGAGTAACACATTTATTAGGCGCGACAATTTATTCAACATATTTAAAAGATGCATAGAGAGTAATTATGCTTATAGAGTAATTACCTCTTGTTTATGTGGTAGCAAGATAATAAAAATCGTTAATATCAATTCCATAAAACTATAAATTATGTGTCTTAAGACAATATGATTTACGAAAGGTAACAGAGATTAAACAATTGAGTTATATGAACTGGAATTATTTCTAGTAATGGAATTATTCATATAAGCAATATTTTCTAAATTATTAATTGGTACTAGGTAAATATCTTCACATAGACTATATATACTCTCCACCATATAACACATATTGGCCTTGTTAAGAATAGCACAAGAATGAATAATGCTGAATCAGTATCAGAATAAGGGCCGCGGTTCGGTAAAGGACAGTAAATTTTCGACTATCGATTTCTATGCCTCGCCTCCGGTATCTTTCCGAAATCATCTTGTATTATGCCACATTATAGATTTCTGGATGTTATAGGATCGATATTATCGATATTTTTAATATCAAATACCATAATAACATAAATTGTGACATATTTGAAATGTTTAAAAAAAACACATTATTATCGTTAATCATTACTTATATTTAGTTCGTTTATTAAATAGCGATAACAAATTATAGGAAAGTATAAACGTTCAATAGTTTTTAACATAAGTCATAAACCATATTTCATTTATTATCACGTCTAAGACATTAATAATTTTACCCAATTTAATTAAATGATTGCATGCGTGCTAAAAAAATCTGTTGGTGAATTCGAAAATATTATTCCATGATATAATGTTTATGGGCATCCGAGTTAATACTTCCTCCACTTGTCATTCACGGTGGGGAGGCCCGACCCTAACCAAGCAGCGAAAGAGATTATTGAGTACTTGGGAGTGAAGATTTCTTAGAAGACTATTTGGCCCAACCAAAGAAGGAAGCGGTCCCCTATCAAAACGAATAAAGAACATAAGGTCCTATTTGGGCAATCTGATATAATGTCTTTTATTTAAAAAACGGAGTAAGATGTGTGGGCCACACACATCGACTGGATGGAAAAAGGCTTCCAAAGCAGACTGAGAACTTGGACGAAGGGACGTCCAAACGGAGAAAGAGACAAGACAGACTGTGATGGCTGGACGATGATAAGGAGATCTTAGGTTCCCGAGGACATGGAGAAGAGCCGTGGAGTCTCGTTTGGAGTGGTGAACAATAGTTGAGGAGTTCGTCCTTCATGGGCCATACTAATACTACTACTCTGCGGTGCTACAACTCGGTGACGAGTCCTGGCCTCCTTCACCATCTTCTTCCAGTCTTTCTTGGTTTTAGAAGACGTCATCCAACTCCTGACTCCCAGGATATCCTTTGTGTCTCTGTCCACTTCCCCATCGACCATAGTGCCGCTAAAATAATATAATGATAAACCTGATATACAATTGACTAACAAAAAAAAAGTTAAATGTGATACTTCTTCGAAACCAAATATGCAATACAAGGAATGGAATTATTATCCAGAAATCCCAATATAAACGTAAAAAATTCGATAAGCTTATAAAATCCTAGACTTTCGAAATCTGATAGATCCGTTTTTTTACAAGCCTTCTAGCCCCAAATTCAAAACCGACGTCTTGACATCTTCGAGGAATGTGATTTTACTCCAAGAATTCAAATAAAGTCAGTCATGAAATGGACGCAAATAGATTGATATAATTTTTAAAACATTCAATAATTTTTAACCATATTGAGATTCATAAAAGAAAAACTTTTTGTAAACGAAAAATACTATTTCAAAATAAGAACATTTCAGGAAACCAAAGGAATAAAAAATCCACTTTTAGATATTTTTCATTAAAAAGTTTTTTTACTGTTGGAAAATTTCTTTATGCGAGCAACATAAGAATTGAAATTTTCATTTCGATATTATTAACTTAGTTTGATTGAATATTTTAATTCATTTATTTTTTATGCTATCTAAATATAATGCAGGGGTCAATAACATTATACCTTTATATTAATATTGAAAATGGGAAAGGTAAAAAGAGACCTTACATAAATGTTAAGACCGTAGAAGAATTCCAACGAAAAGCACTTAAGTCTCCAAACTAAAACAGAAATTGAAAATATCTGGTTTAGTTTGGAGACATTATACCTTTATTTTAATTATCTCTCTTGTTTACATTTATTTATACAATTTCGATCTATGGCGAAAGAAGGGCGAAAAAGTATCCAGCACTCATTCCTCCATGAATTTTATTTTACTTTTTTTATTATAGCGACATAATAGTTATAATAATAATAGTTATAATAATAATAGTTATAATGTTTATTTAAGTAATTATACAAATTCCATTTGGCACATATTTTAACTGTGCACTTCCTTTTAAAACCTCCCTTAGAGATTCACGTGGAAGTGTGGATGGAGGAACCTCCCACTGAAGGCACATACAAAAAAGACACGGATCTGTGATTTTAACTGCCACTGATAGAAAACAACTTCTAACTACCCATCGTTTCTTGAAGGTAACCGGACGATTTCTATTTTAATAGACGATTACAAGGTTTACTACAAAATAAAAAAAATGTATATGAAACGTTGTCTAATTTTACAACGAAAAGTAAATTATTCAAATTGTGTGCATTTTTAAAGTAAATAAGATCTTTCAACAAAAAAAAAACATTGTCACGTTCCAATCAGATTCCTTAATCATAATTGAGGGGAGCGGATTAATATTAAGTTTAAAGTGTTTTTTTTTCTTTTAAAGCAATAATATTTCGAATTTAAAGCACAACGAAATGAAAATTCAGAGATATATGCAGCAATTGATGGCTTGTTATAGAGGAAGAGTAAATGTTTAGTTAGTAAAAAGTAAATCAAGAATTTTAATTAAAATAAAAATTGTTGTAAATACTGAATAATATTATTACATTTTATAATAATATAATATTGCCACTTACGATAGGGGGCACATCAAAACAAGGTAGGTATTGGGGCTGGAAGGCGCAAGGCGTATGCTAACCCTTTATACAGTTAGGACCTGCAGGTTTAACATTTCCTCTATTTGGCTGCCCTCGTCTTCAATTCTCTTTTATTTTACATTTCTTCAATCAATCCAGAGCTAAAGAATTAAGCTAAACTGAAGTTAATTTTTAGATATATATTTCGCAGGGTATCACTTCGAGTTGAGTCGCAACGAGTTTTAAATTTCTATTGTTTGTTTGTTTTCTTGGGTTTAGGGGACGTAAAACATCTAGGTCATCAACGCCCGTTGGTTATTAAGTTATGGTAGTTAACTTAATAAGTAATTTAATAATAATTTAATTACAATAATAATTTAGTAATTTAATAATAATTTTAATATAGGAATATAAATTCCGTTATTCGTTAATATTTTTGAAAATTATAATTTATCATGAGCTTTAGTATGGAAAAGAGAATGTAATTATAGGAAATGTCTATAATTCGGTAATAATTTAATCCAGAAATGAACGCTTCAACAAACATCTTTCATCTATACTTCGAAATGTTAGTTGAAACTTTTATTTCTTGATCAATTTTGTACCGGAATCTACTCATTATCCATAATTACATTCTCTTTTCCACACTAAAGCTCACGACAACTTATGTTTTTAGAAAATATTATAAACAGTTAAAACTTGTTTTAACTCAACTCAAAGCCAAAACAGATACTATTCATAATTTTCATATTATTATATTGCAAAGATTATAATTTTTTGTATAAACATAAACAAAAAGAAAAGTGTGTTTTTTAAGTTTTAATTATTATGATCAACAATATTATAACAAATGCCTTGCTATTTAATAACTAATTAATATAATAATAATTTGCAATGTTATTATATTCCAAAGGTTTTAATTTTTCTACGGACGTATACAAAAAGAAAAGTATGTGTTTTAAATATCATGGTCAACAATATTTTAACCAATGTCCTTGCATACAAATTATGAGTGTAATTTAATATTTAATTTTCATTTTGTAAACGCTAGAAATGCATTGATATACCTAAACGTAATTTAATAATCCTAAACGTAATTTAAACACCATAGCATAAACAGTTTTTACTGTTCTATTGAATACTTTAGTATTATACTTTGACATAAAATGGACATTTTCTTTCTTTAAATGTACATATAATAATCATTTTTTTAATATTTATCTTTGCAATAATTTTATTATTCTCTATTTATATTTTAGTAAAATGGTCGAGTTTTTTCATTAGTTTTAATTATACTATCATTTCTTAGAACTTCTTCCCTAAGTTATTTTAATCGAAACGTATTAAAATATTTTGTTTAAAAAACGTATTAAAAAAATTTATACAATCATTATTATCATTTTTATTTCTTTCATTTATTAACACTCGTATATCAATTTGTCCTTGGGATGTTGGTCCTCCACAAAATAGATTAAGGAAACTAAATTAATTTTTTTTTTCTAAAAGCCTTCGTGAGTGTTATAGAAATATTGTTTTCGTCATTTTAAATAATTTTGATGCTTAAATAAAAAAAAATTGTAACCGACTCTCAACTACACTCAAAACTAGGCGACCAGGCGATTGAAGAAATGTCACTTGCTTAGAGCGGCAAAATTTAGAAGGTGCCAAATTTCTAGAGAAAGTTTTATTTATATTTTTTTTTGTAGTTTAAGCGAAAACTATCTTTACCTCCTTTTCGAATGTATTGGGCTTAATTCAATCAATATGAGATTACAATATTAGTATCTATTCCGCAGGTTTTTGCATCTAGTATAGTTACAAGTTTTAACTGTTTATTCGTTTAATTTTTAATATTTTCCGAAAATAAAAGTTATCGTGAGCTTTGGTATGGAAAAGAGAATGTAATTATGGGTAATGAGTAGATTTCGGTAATCATTTCATCAAGAAATAAAAGTTTCAACTAACATTTCGAAGTATAGATGTTAGTTGAAACATTCATTTCTAGATGAAATGATCGCCGGAGTATACACATTTCCCATAATTACATTCTCTTTTCCATACTAAAGCTCGTGACAACTCGTATTTTTGGAAAATATTAAAATGGAAACGATATGGAATTAATTGAATTAAAATGGAATAATTGTCATGATATTCACTTCGAAATATATTAAGTAAAGTACTTTAATAAATCAATCAATTTTATTAATGAGAAGGAAGGAGAGATAAAATAAGTCACCTGGTAAACTTATTTAAAATATAATGAACTTATATAAACAGTTGAAACAGATGTAGTGGTTCAATAGTAAAAAAATAAATAAATTAATAAAAAATAAAAAATTTATATGAATTTCCTCCTACAATTCCTGGTGATCTGTTTCCAGGAAAACACGAGATCAACAATAAATTACAAGGAAAAATACAATAATAATACTAACAACGATAACAGCTAGAACTCGTGGAGACTGTATCGTATACAATATTATTATACATTCTCAGTACACATATATACTTTATATATAAAAAATATTTTTAATAAATAAATAAAAAAATAAAAGTCCTATATTAGGAACTGTTGTTATACTTGTGTTATCAGATACTTACAAAGGCCAAGGGAAGATTGTATAATCGTTGTATAATATTCAGGTCCCCATAAATACCGATGAAGAGGAGGATTATATAATGGACGCTCCTAATCGATTTTATTTGGATAACTTAACGTATCGTGTGTATTAAAAAAAAAAACTTATTATTTTTATGGTTGTCATGGTGACAGGAGATTATTGCTTAATTATTACATTGGTAATTACAAAATCTGCTGTGTCCCTCCACCTTTATATACCTCCCTCGCCTCCCTGTTTCATTCTAAAATCATGGCCGAACCGCCACAACTGGTGTTGTTGATAGTAAAGCTGATCTATGTCTCAGTCAAAATTTTCTCGTTTTACCTCGCACTCGTTATATTGCATTTTTTTTTTAATACTTAATAATTCCGAGGAATATTTTATCGAAAATTTGATACCACAACACCAAATGTGGTAGAGGAATAAAATGTGTTTCATAGTTTTTGTTTTCTCCCGTAGTGTAAGGCCTGCTGTAATGATAATCGACTATTCCTTTAAAAAAAATCGAAAAATGTTTTATAAGGCTTTGCTGTTATCGATCAATGTTTAGATTAAGCGATACTCAAATAATCTTAATATAAAAACAAATAAATAGTTGTATAGTAAAATAATGACAAGTTATAAAAGATATTACAACGTTACGTATAATTAATAATTTAGTGAATAATATATTTTTAATAGAAACCTTTAGCACTACAACCTATCAAGGGTCTTGGGTCCAGTACATGGTAGAGACTATATTGTCTTTAGGATAACGGTTGTGCAAGGATATGATTTGTCCAAAATCACGTTCGACCGCCAGGTATTTTCCCCAATTTCCGAGTTCCACCTTAATAGAGGCTGAGTGAGAACCGGAAGGGTCATTAGATACCACAAGTGTCCATCTGTGGCTGTTAACAGATTAAATAATTATTTCAGAGCTGTATTTGAACCCGGAACCTTCGGCATAGCAGCCCGCCCACTGAGCTACCCTGCTCCATTTTATATATATATATATATATATATATAGTACAATTAAAATGGTTTTATGTTACACAAATATTTAAAAAAGTTTGTAGTGAACCGAAAACTTGCTAAAATATTTAATTTTTTCTGTTAAACATTCTTACTTGACTATCCTCCGATTCTACATTCTTTCAAATGTATGTAAACATTATAGAGTATGTATTTGCATGTTAAAGTATGTATGTATAGAAAAATATTATTACGGCTATTATACACGACATCAATAATAGTTTTAGTATAATGAATTTCCTTATCTGTGAATTTAAAGGTAAAACTCCTGCAAAAACTCCTCTAGTACCACGAACTGCTGAATATATTTTTCCTTCTGTTATTGAACCTAGTATGTCAATAATATAAGTGTGTAAAAGTTCCACCTACAGTAATCTTCGAAATATATATTATAAAAGTTCGACTAAAATGCGTGTTTTTATTCTATAATGTTTTTTTTTTTTGCAAAATATCCCCATTTGATCGTGCCAGTAGTTATATTTTTCCCTCAAATATTAAACTATTTGTCTCAGTAATTAGTACAAAACACTACCTTATATTCGGTTATGAAAAATCGCAATCCTAAAGATACTGGTCAGGATAATGACACAAAATTATAAGATTATTCAATAATGATTGGTCCTTGAGAAGTGTGTAAAGTTTAAATTTTATTTATTAGTTCTTTAATTTTCATTTGCACTTGCGCTATTGCGCATCCCGCGAATTTGATCCAAGTGTTCTTCTCTTTGCTACAGGAAAACCAAGTTTTGGAAATTATAACATCAATATTTTTATTTTAAAGAGAAAAGATATGCCCCCGGCCGGGATTCGAACCCGGATCCTCTAACGGTCACCAGTGTTTCGTAGCCCGGCAGGTGGCCCTAGGATTTTTTAAAGGGAGTAAAAAATCCTTAGTTACTCCGTCCTTCGGAAGGGACGCTAAACGGGGGTCCCAAGCCTGTACGATGTCAGGTACTCGTTAAAAATCCCTATCCTAATTAAATCTGGATAGGCAAAATTTAGAGCTCCCACTGTAGCATCGTCCGATTAGCCATAGCAGCATAAAGTTACGTTAAATGATCAAACAACAACCCGGATCCTCTGTCTCTCCGTAACAGCGCTCTAACCATTTAAGCCACCGGAGTCGCCTGCCGGAAGGGGACAAATCTTTTCTCTTATCCGATCCCATGCCCACGTGTTCTTGCAATTTTTTGCGATGTATACATGAGAAAGAATGTTCTTTGAACATTACTTGAAAATTTGATAACGAAAATGCCCTGAAATCGGCCTTCCAAGACTTTTTCTTTTTCGCTTTTTCTTTGACAACTAATTTCCACAGAACGGGGATAGAAATGCTTGTTTTACATTGGAGAAGTGTATTGAAAGTGAAGGATCCTATTTTGATTAATAAAAGTATTGTTTAATAATTTTTGCTAATAATTTAAATTTACACCTTCACTGACATTGCATATGTTTCAACCCAATATTTTCCATAATACCAGTTAAAAAGATATGAGTGACAGATTTTCCTCCGTTCAACAACTATTTGTTAGACAACTCTATATTGTAGAGGGTATCTGCTCAGGGATTCGCAAGTTGTGGGGAACATTTCAATGCAGATTTCACAAAAGCCACAGTAGACTCGGACATTGAATACAGGAGGGCCTTTACAAAGCTAGAGCATCGATATTTGACAAAGACACGGAGGAACTGACTGTCCCTGCTATCTCTTCCACTGTCACCTCCATTGAGAGGGCGCTATCCTTCCTGCTGCTATAGTCTCAGGCCTACCAACTTGTGGAATCTAGAGTCAGTTCTATAGCCATGCGATAATAGATAGCATAATGTCCGTACCAGTGACTTAGAGAATAAGCTCTATATTTCAGTAGTAGACTCATCGAGACAAATAATAAATTTAGGATTTTAAATTTGAACTTGTTGTTTTTAAACCTGCATCCACCATTGGAGCTCATGAAGGGGCTTGAGATCATTGCGTAGTAGAAACTGATTCTTGGGCAACGGTTGTGCTCAGAGAGGATAACGCTCAATCGCAAGGTTTCCTCCCTATTAAGGGTACGAACTTTATAGAATCTGGATAAGCCCCAAGAGGGTTTCCAGGTCCCACACGAATCATCTCTGGCTGCTAGCTGGTTAAATAAATTATCTGCCACAGCTGGATTTGAACCAGGTATCTTCGGCGCGGCAACTCAGCGCTCAAGCACCGAGCCACCCCCCCCCCCTCCCCCGCTTCCTGACTAGTCTTTAACATATTTATATTATCAATTTATTGACTCTTATTATTTTTTTTATTAACACTTCCTTCGGATGAGTTGCCACCTATGAACAAGGATTTCGTAAGGAAAATTTAACGACTATGTACACTTTACAAGATTTTCCTGAAGCATTGAAAACATGCTCACTCTTGAAAAAAAACGAAAACATTTATGCTGCTAATTGTTTTTATCTTGATGACACTCTGTAATCAAAAGTTAATGTAATGCAAAAGTCGGAATATCTTGATGTGATTGCCACCACTGGACAGTCGCATCTAAAACTAAGCGAATTTTTGAGGAAAAAAGTCAAATATTCAAATTTTTTTTTAATAATTTTTAAAATGTTTTTAGTCATTTTATAACGAAAGAGCTCTGATTTTTCAGGGAAATTCCTGTCCAATTCATTGTGAAGTTTTTAAATTGTATTGGTTCGTTTCAAAAGAAAAGTCCGTTTTTAATTATTTCTAAGATTCAAAGTGAAATTAGTGGACTTCTGCTGTTTGATATGTTTATTGTTACTGATTCTAATGAGCTGTTATTAATCCTTATTTAAATGATATTCACTATCACTACAATTGAATTAACATTGTTTAGTTCGTCATCAAATATGACCATGGAAACATGCGATTTTCGGGTATGGACACTCGGCAGCTCAAGCCGCAAGAAACACTACTGCTGTGTACGGGGAAGGGTCTGGTAGCGAACGGACCATTCGCCGTTGGTTTGTAAAATTTTCAGGTAGTGACTCAAATTAATTCATTACTGATTCATTTCTCCTTTTTACACTGAGATGAAACCATCACAACTATTCTGGGATATTGGTATAATACAACAACAACTTATCAAAAACATCCTGTACTGGTTAATCGGAAGGGACCTATACTCTTACTGGACGCCAGAACTCATGTTTCACAATAGACAGTGAAGAGACTAAACGAGCTAGGTTACAAAGTCCACCCCCATCCACCTTATTCAACTGACTTATTACTTATAACAGATTTCCATATGTTTTAGAAATTTGGGCAACTTCCTTAAGGATAAAATTATTCTCACGTTAAATACGCATTTTCAAACATTATTTCATCGTAAAGCCCTGAAATTTTTAGCTCTGCGATTGAAATTTTGATAGAACATTGGGGAAAAGGTATAGAAAATGAGGAATTGAATAAAAATGTTTTGATTTGATAAAGTCATTTTACTAAACAAACGTACATTTCATAAGAAGCTACCCAATATTATTTTATGAAAAAAAAACCGTAACCGATATATTCAAGTATGAATATAATTATTATTAATAATCGACCTTTTTTTCTTGTTCTTTAGGCTAAATGTTTTTAGCTATTAGTGCTACCTTAAGCCAATAACAAAATTTGTACTTAATAACCTAAAAGATGTCATGCCAGAGTTGATCTAGCTGCAAGCAGGCATTAAACTGTAGCAGACGAAACATAACATTTATTACCACATTGTAAAGATATAATATAGTTGTCAGCCTCCCAAATTTCTGTACCAAGGAAACAATTATTCTAAAATAACAAACTTATAGAATATAATTATTTCATAGTGATATAAAAGTTTTAAAAATCAATATATTTAAAATTCAATCAATAATAAATACGTAACTGACATAACGTTTGCGTACGGCTGAGTGAATGAAGAAAAATGCACCGTTTCGAATTTATAAATATCGTCCATATAACAATTTTATGATAGCATCTAATTAAAAACATGGAATAAAAACCACTGAACTTAGCATCTTGAAATTCGCAGATAGGTTCTTTGTATAGCTTAAGGAAAGGACTTTGGACAATCCCATAAGTTACTCACAACATTAGTTCTTTTTATGAGTATAATAATAATATGATGTATGAATGTTTGAATACTGTCTTTTTCATATTTCAAAATCGATGATGGATCAAAACAACAAACTCGATGAGGTATTAAAATGAAAGAAGAAATTAGCTAAACAATTTTATTATATTATATACCTTTATTTTTACCTTTAATTATATTATATTTCATTATTTTATTTATATTTTATTTAACGATTTTATTTCGCTTGTAAGAAACATTAATAATTTTTTTTTTTAAATGACACATCTCGTTTTCCGACCGTCAATTTACACATTATTTCTTGACGGAATTTAATGTATTAGGTATTCCCTCGAATTTCATTTTCTTTAATCTATATATAATCATAGGTTTTATTTATAAGAAGTATTTCGGAATTATGAATCACTAAATGAAAAATTTCGATTTTTTTTCTTTTTAACAGAAAACTGGAGTATAAAAATAAATTCCCACAAATCCCGTCAAATAACCTTTACCCTTCGTAGGCAACTAGAGACTCCTGTCCTCCAGTATCCTTCAATAATAGTCCCCTGTAGAACAAATCCGATACTTTGGTTTCATATCGACAAACGTTTAACTTGGAATCCTCATACTTTACTGGAACGTCAAGAAATTGCTCGCCGTTTCAGACTACTTCAACATTTACTAGCCAAACGCTCTAAACTCCCACAAAAGACTCATATTTATGACAATCATTGAACCCATCTGGACTTACGGAGTAGAGCTTTGGGGCTCCACTAAACCTCTCGTATCCAACCCAAAATCCTTCGTAAAATCCTTAATGCTCCTTACTTTGTTACGAACAAAGTAATCCATAATGACATTAATGACCCATTTGTTGCTGATTTGGCCCGAATCCAATATCAATATTTTCATGACAAACTTTATTTCCACTCAAACTTAGTTACTCCTTCAACTCCTGATAAAACTCCGAGTCGTCTAAAAAGAAGATGGCCTCGTGACCTAAGTTGAAATTGTTATTTTAGAATTACTAGGGTTAGTTGCTCTACTTGTCTTTATCCAAGCCTCTATTTATCATTCCTGCCATTTAGTCGTTGTCTTTTTGTAATAAATTTGTAAATTTCAATGAATAAATTAATTTTAAAAAACATTTCATATATATTTATGAAAGTATTTTCAGTACTTTCAGTTTTCATTTATAAGTCTAAAATATTGTTCCTAGCGAAAAGATAGTTACTTCTAAAATTAAAGAACATCAAATTAGGGATTCAACGAGTTCCTAATGTTAAAAATGTGGTCCCAAATTATGGTCGAAATCTATGGAAAAACTATATTTATTGCTTATTATCCAT
The DNA here is from genome assembly GCA_037127475.1 of Arma custos. Taxonomy (NCBI): domain Eukaryota; kingdom Metazoa; phylum Arthropoda; class Insecta; order Hemiptera; family Pentatomidae; genus Arma; species Arma custos. The sequence continues at coordinate 90,780,240 of CM073759.1, forward strand.
GAATTATTCTATGTATCCATTATAGGCATATTAGGATAGTGCGAAAAAGCCTTCCAAGCGAATATATTAATAATTGAAGTATTAAAAACTATTAGATTTTGCCCGAGCAATGTTGGGAGCTTTAGATGGTAAGTTAAATGGGTAATAATATTTATTAATAACATTAACATGCACATATTACCTAATTAGTAACCTTTGTTATTGTGAATAATGTGTATGAACTACTGGGCGCAGATTCCCTGAAGCTCCTTCTACGATAATATCAGTTTCGCGTCAACTCGGACGACATCGAGTGATGTACTGCATTCGCGGTAGCCTAGTCACTATCTGACCTCAATACTTGTTACTCTGTATGTTCAGTTATTTATTCCTTGTTTCTACTCTTGTGAAAAACAATATTTTAAATATTTCGAATTTCGATTATGTATTTATTGTGAATTTTATGGTATTTGTGAAACTTCTTTCACTATTATATATCTAATAATTTAAGTTTTAAACTAAAATTTAAATTTTATGAGCCACATGAGTATTGAGTTTTTATTTTTTTGCATTTAAATTATGAATATTCTAATAGGTTTGAAGATTGATAAGAATTATTTATGTGTTTTTTATTTTGTTTTATATTATAAAATTATTTACTTTAGTGTTTTAACATGAGTTATATTCTCTTCTTAGGAGAGAGGGGTAACGAAAGGCGTTTGAATAGGCTTGGTAGAAACACAAATAGTTTGGGTGAAAAATATCCCAATTACCGATAATGAAAAATTAATGTTAACGTATTTCCTGGAAAAATTACTAATTTATTATTTATCGAATCAAATTTGCTCTTCGTTTATTCATTTAATGTCACTCTATTATGCTATAGCTAATCGGACAATGCTACAGTGGGGGTCTTAAATTTTGCCTATCCAGGTATAAATATGATTAACTTTAAACGAGTATCTGACTACACAAGCTCGTCATTTTACGCCCCCTTCGAAGGACGGTTTTATCAAAGATTTTTTCATCCTTTTTTAAAATTCTTAGGCCACCTGCTGGGCTACGAACCCACGATTTTAGGCATAGCAGGTTGTTATGCACAGTTTACCAGCACAGTTTACCCCTCAAATCCAAGTTCAAATTATTATTTATATGATATATATAAATGTGTGTGTTTGTGTTTATCGTTTAAATCAATAAATTGTATATAATCATTTATAAATATTTATTGCATATTAATTTAATATTAGGAATAACAAGTATTTATAATGTTTGAAGTAAGGATACGTTAATTTTACCTTAGGTTTTGGTTGCAGGACACCCGGACGCATGTGGTCGTTGAGTTATATGAAACGGAGCGGTCCTATGTGGAATCACTGCAGACTCTAGTCATGGTAAATAGTTTTACTAGTGTCAAAATATTTCATATATATGTGCGTGAGTATGTGTGTGTGTGTGTTTGTGGAAACAAAAACAGTGAAGAGCATAACTTTTTTTTTTAGTTGGTAGAAGAAGCTACGTCTTGTTTCTACGTGTATATTAATATTATCATTATTCACCTCCCTGCACAACCGTTGTCCAAGAAACAGTACAGTCTCTACCAAGTACTGAATCCGAAACCTTTCACGGGTTTTAGTGGTACAAGTTTCAGATTTAATATTATCAGCATCATCTCAGTACTTATTTGATCGACTTGTTTTTCGAAATTCAAGATACAATTTTATATTTCATGATTGGATTCAACATGATACTTCTTAAATAATTAACTCCTTAATTCAGGACTCAAACTGGAAGGAGGAAGACAAATGGATTACCACCGCATTTTGAGTATTTTTTTTTAAATAAAATATTATTTGTTCCTGTTTTTTTGATTAATTTGACCAGAATTCAAAATTTAAAATAATTTGACACATACAAGATTTTCGTACGATGCAGTTCTGATCAGGCCTGGTCACAGTACTTTACATACTTTCGGCAAAAATAGCCTAATCACTATTCTACAACATGAGAATATTGAGATGGGCTGATGACACTGCTTCAATCTTATATAAATCCTTCTTAATTATAATTCTTAACAGAAACTTATATAAATCTCACCAGTTTGAAATATTTTTATAGTATGTATCAACAGTAAAAAACTGAAACAAGTTATTTTAAAAAATATCTTTTTTGAAGCCAACTATACATTATTAATAGTGTTCTGGAGGAACGGAATCAAAAGCTACTCGGACGGGACAAAGTCCGGGCTGTGCAGTGAACGCATCGAAACTTCCCAGCCAACCTCTCTCAATTTTTGCCACTAAAAATATGTGTGGTTTAGCCTTGTCGTAATGGAAGACAACAACTTTCATATTGATCGATTCCAGCTTTTTGTTTTTAATCGCCTGTTTCAATCGTATAAATTGACAGATTCGATAAGTTCATGATTAACAATTACTTACCGATAGCACCAAACATTCAGCATTACGTTCCTCAGCGTTTTCAAAGATTCTCACGGCTTCGATCACGATCTTTTTCACTCATTATTGTCGTACGAGGTCAAATTTTCAATCAATAACTTTCAAATCGCTTGAGTTGTTGGATTAATGGTTTGGCTAGGTTCGGGCAGCTTATGATGACGAATTCCTTTCCAACCCCACCAAATACTCAGCATTACCTTCCTTGGCGTTAATAAGTGCTTAGTAAGGGTTCGTGGAGGTTCCCTAGGCTAGATACATCTTATACATTGAAATTTCCAGAACAAAAGCGAGCAAGCTAATTTTGGCACTGCCGTTCAATTAAGCACTTATCATCATAAATATCACACAATTTCGTTTGGCCTGCACTTTTTCTTCTCCTGTTTTTGAAAGTAAAAAAGCCCAAAATTATGAAAATTACTTTCTGGAATCTCTATTTTCAAAGCGCAATTACTTTTGACTAAGTAAACTAATTCATTTTCTTTCATTGCAAATTATGATTCTCCACAGATATATTTAAATTTGTACAATTGTTTTTAATTTGAGAGTGGTCTATTGGTATAGCATTTTTATTTTGTGAAATGTAGCAAATTATACAAGAAATAAATAAAAAAAAAGCAAACTAATGACGCTACCAAAATATCTAGAATTTTTTATGAACTGTTAACTTTCAATCATGCTTTAGCAGGCTTCATTGAATAAGTATTGCTGGGTATATGCGGCTTTAAAGCCATCTATTGGGAAAAACCAAAATTACTTTTTCCCAACCTAATATATATTTATACATATACGTGTGTGTGTGTGTGTGTGTGTGTGTGTGTGTGTTTGAGTGCACATAATATTTTTTAAAATGATATATCACTATTTAATTAAGTTTATTTTTTGCATAGAAATATCTGCAGCCGTTAAAGAAGTCTGAGAATAATTATTTAATCGATGCAGGAATCGTTGATGAAATCTTTTATCAAGTATGTGGATCAAATATATTTTATTTTGTTTTAAATTATATTATTATTGTATATGTAACTAATAGATTTATATATAAATATTTGTATAAACTCCTTGCTGTAAAAAAGTAGGTTTTGTATCACTAGCACAAATCATTGAGTTATTTGTATATATACAAAATAATTTTTAAATATGTAGAGGTGAGTAGGGTATTATGGAATAGTCGGGAAATATGGAATACTGAGGTTTTAGCTCGGTTTGGTGCATGTGCTGTGAGAGTTGACCCCCTGTTGCTGCTGAACTGTTCGGTACAGAACGAAGTTTGTTTTGTGTTTATAAAGAATTTTTACAGGTAAACTTTCAAATAGTTGTACTAACTACTACAAATGCGATTTAACCTACTAGAGATGACTCCAGCAACGATAAATCTTTTCATTCTGATGTGTCATCTGTAATGGATTATATGCCATCAGAGACCCTCCTGGGGCTCACCCAGCCTCTATAAAATATTATAAAAACAGGGAACCCAAAATAAGGGGAGGGGGGAATCTGGCAGTTGAGGCATGAGACTTGACCTAGGACGTCACCTCCTTGCAGTACTGTTGTCCATGAAATAGAACAGTCTCTACCATGTACTGAACCCCAGACCCGTTCATGGGTTGGAGTTGTACAGGTTGTTTTGTTTTCTTATATGTAATTATAAATATAAATGATTAGTGTAAAATGATCAGAGGGAGCAGTAAATGATTACACAAAATGAGAATAACTTACTTTGTGTAATCATTCACTGCCCCCCTGACCATTTTACACCACTCTTAGAATTATCCAGTCAACTATTTTCCATTTAAATAAACACAAATGATTTATTTAAAAAAAAAATAAGGAGTATTTAAACATCAATTGTATTCTTTTAGATCACATTTAAGCACTATTTGAATTTTCGGTTAAAAAGAAGTTTTCACAAAGCTTAAAACTGCTACGCCATTAGATCCAATATTAATGTTGTTATGGATAGGCATGTTTTGAAAATAATTTACTGATATGATTAATGAATGCTTTCTGTAGTTTAAAAAAATAAAACTTGAAACAGATATGTGAGATATGAAACATTTTTATTTTAATAATAGCTTAAAAATATGTCTAAGTTTCACGATAATTAGTTATTTAATATTAAGTAACCTTAATGACAATTCCTATGTATTTATAGTTATAGAAAAATATAAAATGAAATTTACTGATACAAATTAAAGTTTTTTAAAGATAACAAAATAAAATTTATTTTTACCCAATTTCTCATATTTTATTTTTTTATGTATATTTAATATATATTTTCTTTCTTTAGATTCCAGAGATCCTAATGCACCACGAAATTTTTCTTGAAGAACTTCGAAGAAGATTGGAAGCTTGGGATATTAACCAGAAAGTCGGAGACCTTTTCCTAGAAACTGTAGGTATCTAATGTTCATGTTTTTCAGAATGTTTTCAATAATTATTTTAAAATAAATTTTGGTTTTTATTGAATCCAATAGTTAATCCTTTCTAATACTAAAACCAAAATAGATTCTAAATTCAAACGATCTCTAGCTGTAATGGACTGCTTCTCAATAATGCCTATTCTTGTTTTTCAAGATTCAAGTTTTTCCCAAATATTTAGTATTTCCATATCTACCATTCTTTCTAAATCTATAATCAGTTTCACAAGATTAGTTATCGATTAGTAGTATTTTTGACAATATTTAAACAAAATATGAACCAGGAAGGTACTCTTTAGAAAAAGCCTGTTTGTCACTAGAATATATAAAAGCCAACATATTTATTTCCTTTTTAATTGATATAGTCAGTATTTCATAAATAATAAATCCCAACTTTTTTTTATATTTTGGTATTTAAGTTATACTATTAAAATATGTATTTTAAGCAATGGTAAGAGATTTCAACACTTCTGATGAACGACATGAGCTATCATAATAATAGTCTACTTCTCTGTGTATTCCACATTTCTTGATTAAAGCCATATTCATTTGTATATTTTAAAAAAGACAAAGAAATGCCAATATTTGTTATTTATAAAACCTTCAATTTTACAAACAGCTACTTGGTAATTTTTTTTAATTTAGAAAATTATTGAGTAATGATAATATATTTTAAATTGGTGAAGCTTTTAGATAATTAACTGAAGTCATCACTGCAATATTTGTTGATATCATTATATTGCTTCCAAAACTTGTTGAAAATGAAACTCCTTTGTGAATTTATTTTATTCCATCTTTTATTTTATTGAACTATTTCAAATGAACCGTCAGAAATGAAAAAAAAAAATAGTATTAAATTTTTCTCATTCAATAGTTTATAAAATAGAAAGCTTTAAAAAAAATAAATAAATCGCAGATGCCAATATTTCAAATTAAAATTTCATTTTGCCATTGCTAATAATGGAGCAATTAATAGCAGTGTATACAAACTAAAAATTTACTTACAAACATTCACAAGCAACAGAATTTCTATCAATGATCTCATATTACAAGTTTGTGTGATAGTTTTTACAGATGTAATTTAAAACGGATATATTAATAGTTCTTATGTTTTATTTACTTTGTCATTTATTGATACTGAATAAATCATTAAATGCTAAGTATAGTATTAGTTACATGAATTAAATTAACTGTGAAGCAATCCCTACTTGGAGAATTACTTTGTTAATTTACTAATATTGTTTTTGGTATATTTCAGTTTACAAAGCAATCTGTGATAGATACTTACACTGCATTTATTAACAATTGGAAGAATGCAAAAGATGCTATTAAAGCTTCCACCCAGTCAAAACCAGCTTTTGCTAGGTTCCTTGAGGTATTAATATTATTTTATCCTTAATTAGTGTTTCTACTTAATTTTTATATATTCTCACAAAATAACTGTTTTATAGAACATGGCTAGAGAACATAAGGGAAAGCTGGCTCTCGACTCGCTGCTGATAATGCCAGTCCAGCGAATTCCTAGGTATGAGCTGTTGATACAGGTGAGTACTTCTAGATAAACAATAATTATGTATTACACTATTTCAAGAAAAATGTTGCTCAGTTATACAAATTTTTGTATAGAATGCTTTAATTTTTTTTTATTTAATAATAATAATTTGCTTTACTATAAAAACATTTGTTTTGAATAGTTTTTGCGTTAGTAATTAACTGTTTTAAAAAAAATGTTTTAATTTATTATTTTTTATTCATCTGATAAATAAATATGTTGTGATTTTTATAAGAGAATAAGCTTTTAAAACTGTGTTACTCCAACAAAGTACAATGCTCTGGCCAGGGAACTGTTTCCCAACCGGTAGTCTGCGACAGCCTTGGAGGTTTGAATGTTGTTTAAAAAGTTATGACAGGTAAATGTCCTATAAAATTTACAAACTTGGTTTAATTTCTGGATTAATTAGTTTCGTACAGATTTTTACTAGGTGAGAACTACTGAGCATGATCATCACATTTAGAAACGTTGTCATATTATTATACGATGATGTTTTAATATTATGTTTCATTCTAAAAAATATGGAACCCAGATTAAAAAAGTGTTTGTTCAGCTGAAAGTGACCAGTATATAGTCATATCACATTGCATTGAGTTATTAGGATAACTCCTTAGGAGGAATGCACTTTTTTTTAACTTAGAATATGTTTGTTTCTTTGTGTTTCTCCAATAGAACCAAGCCTTGTTGTCTACCTCCACCTTAATTCAACTTTTTGTATAGCTGAGGTTAATGCTACAATATAAAAGGTTAAAGGATAATATGAAGTGTGCTTGCTTTGAGCCTTTCCTAGCCCCAGGTTGGCTGCTTTCTCATATCCTAGATATGGAAAATTCAGGTACATATTCAATCTTCACCTTGTTTTTTGCATTCTTCTACCAGTTTGGATCAGATTGAAAAGCTATTAAGAACACTCGTAGCCATTTGAATGTCTATGAATTCGAGACTACCTATCCCTTAGAAGCTCTTCTAATATGGTTTGGTCAGGTGTGTTAATTACTATAGCTCTGTCCTAATTGTTCAAAGCAAGACTGCCTGAGGATATGGGAATTCCCTCTATGGGTTTGTCCATTCTCCATGCACCAGCTAATATATCATCCATGTAACATTTGAATTTGATGCTCTATAAGAGTTTATCGAATTGATCTTTATATAGTAATATGTGTACGTTAACCTAAATTTCTAACACCCCACCTTCATCAATCCTTACTGACAAGTCCCTATGTCTTTAGTAAGTTTGGTATTTAGTTTTTGTTCCTAGCTTTGCAACTCTGTATTTCATTCATAGAATTTTTAACATTTTCCTCTATGTGCCAGTGGTTTTAAAATCAAAAGGATTCTTGTATCATTAATACTTCTAGCTACAAATAGAGATGAAATAATGTACCAGTTCAAACAACACATTAAACAATTTTTAATTGATAGAAATCAAAGCATAACTGTTTCATTATTTCATTATTCCTCCTATTAGTGGAAATACAAGTATTTACCTTTAGTCGGTTGTTTCTTGATCATATTCTTGGCATCTTTCTATTTGTAGTTCCAAAGAATTTTTAGCCTTTCATAGATTCCATAGATAGAAATTATTTCGGTTTAGTTTGGTTAACTAACGTAAGAGTTAACAGCCAAACTCTACAATAATGACTTTACTACTATTTCTCATAATAATTAATGCTGCATGGAAGTAGCACTAGTAGAAAGCTACCTAGAGTATTCCTCAACAACATATTTTTACTCTTAGAGAATGCTTTTGCAGCTAAAATAAAAATAAAGCTTTAAATTGACATTTGTCTTATTTGTTACCTTTAAGAAATATGAACAACTTTTCCTTCTATTTTTTTCAGAAAATTTCCTAAGCCGTAAAATAATGCTTGTAATTTACAAATTTTAAGCTCTATTTTGAATGCTATGTTATCTCAGACCTTTTACTTCTATTAAATAGATTCCTAACTTCTTTTTTCTTTTTGCTACTATTTTTCAACCTCCTCAGTTCATCATTAATGCAACCCTTATGTTATAAACATTACAAATAAATTTTCTAATTCCTTCATGAACCTCATCTGCTATTTTAAAACTTGAAGTTTTAGTTTTAATTTATTTTATTAACAATTCATAAAAATATGTTCACAAGCTGTACTGGTGATTGCAGACATTGCTGAAGCACACTGACGATTGTCACAGCGATGCTCAGACCCTCCTTGAGGCCCAGCAAGCAATTCATGACCTTGCTGTAACCATCAACCTAGGGCAGCGCAGCGCTGGTCGCGGCCTTAGTCAGGAATTGTGTCAACTTGAGTCATTGATAGAAGGACTAGCAGGCTTAGCATCTCCTGAACGTACCTTTCTTTCTCATGATCAGGTCAGCAAAAAAAAAATTATAAATATTTTTTTATTACAAATCATATATCAATTTAAACATCATTCAAATATTAAAAAATTCTAATTAATGTTTTTTTTGGAAATAGAAAAATATATGTTTTGAATTCATATGTTAATAAAAAAAAAATTGAAAAAATAGGGTAAAGTATTTTTCTTTTCTGAATCTACAATTAATTAACACAGGCTCTATCACACAAATATGGGTACTGGCCGCATCAAGATGTCGTCTCCACTCTTATCTGTCTTTTTCCAAGGTCCTGGAAGTTTGCCCTAGCCTTTCCATCTTGGTTGTGGCCGTCCATTTTTTTCTTTTCCCATCAACGTTTCCAAATAGTAGTCTTTTCTGAGCAGCTTCATCCTCCATTCTGGCTATAACCCCAGCCCATCTTAGCCCAGATATTCTTATATGATGCACCATGTCTGGTTCCTGATACATCTGATACAGCTCAGCATTTTGCCTAAGTCTGAATTGATCGTCAACTCTTACAGCTCCAATCCTTCCTAATATTTGCCTTTCATTGAACTGTAAACTGTTGGCATCTGGCCTGGACATGCTAGGTTTCTGATCAATATTTAAAACCGGCCTGATAATAGTTTTGTTGACTTTGGCTCCTCTCGATTTAGGCATCCTCTCTTTCCATTGTAATGTGCTACAATCCACTACTCGGCCTCCTATTAGCACTCCCATTCTCTTGGAATTGCGCTAAAACCTGGGAAGCAACACTCTAAGAATCGCCTACAGTCTAAATAATGTCAACTTGTTGGTGACCATGGATGCTCATTCTCACAATAATATTTTTCGAACTTTAGGATCAAGATGATGTTTTTCCATAGTAAATTAAAATAAAATTGGCTTAAAATATAGAAAGTTTTAAAAATTATACAATTAAAACCTTTTATTTTTCAAAATCATATTAATAGTGGAAGCACGCCTCTTTTACACAACACTTCTAAACACTCTAACTCAGTTTTAGTATTGTAGTGCACACTCAAGAAAGTTATTATTAATAAGATATTAATTATATTTAAATATTTTATTTTTAAAAAAAAAGATATGACCAGGAACGGGATTCTTTTCAAATAAAATATTTAAAAAATTATAACATCTAACAATAAAATAAAATAAATAAATTAAAATAATATATAATTAAGTCAACAAGATCCGAAAATAAAAGTAATGTTTAATGAACATTCTCCCCCTGTATACATTCCAAATTGCGAAAACACGGAGATATAGGATCAGCGAAAGGTAAAGATACATCTGACCGAGAAGCTGAGGTGGCTAAGTACCACGACGGATACGTAGGAGACCTGGGTTTGAGTCCTGGTCCTGGACATATCTTTTCTTTTCAAATAAAATATTTTAAAAAAAATTATAACATCTAACCAAAAAATAGAAGGAATGTTGTTTATAATTTGTAAATATTAGTATTACTCATTAAAAACAATAACAGGACCATTTTGGTAGTTCAAACATTAATAAAAGTATGAAATTCATATGACAAAAAACTATAACTGTCAAACGATACAAGTATAATAAAAAAATCAAAATCAAGAAATGAAAGACATAAAAAATATCTTATCCTAGGTCATGTTGGAAGTTATCTATGAAAGTATCTATATAAAACTATTTTATTAAATTTCTTATATTTAGTTAATTCATTTCAGATCTTAAAATTTATTTTATTGATTATCATTTGTTTTATAAATGATAATCAATTATAGTTGTGATTTCAGGTATCAATTACAACTTCTCAGGGTCGTAAAGATCGAGCGCTGTTTCTATTCTCTGATCTCCTTATAATAACTAGTATCAAAAGGAGGAGTGGTACGATTAAAAGGCCTATGCAGTAAGTTTTTACAATTATGATTTTATAGCTTTAATATTTCTTAAATTTGATAACATTAATAAAGTTTTCAACAATTTATGATACATAATTAAGATTTTAATGTTCTGTTTGTTTTCAATTTTTAACCTACAGAAAAAAGTCTTAAAATTTGATATTGCTCCTTTAGTCATACAAATTCTTTTAGCTTAGGAGTAAGGTATTAGACATTCTTCTAATATACATTAGTATCATCTATAATTCAAAACACTTTGTCGTTTAGATAGATGAATCAGATAGACATTTATTTCCAAACCAATATCTATAATAAATATTATGATACTTTTTCCAAATAATATGATAATTTGATAATATGTTTTTGCGTATATGCCTTTATTTATAAGGCGCAACAGTTCATCTGTAGAGTTGTAATTATTTGCTGACTGATATTACTTCTTATTTTGGAACATTCGAAATGCTTTGTGAAAGAAATATTGTTTCTTTTGTTGTAAATGTTGGCCTTTTTTTTTAATTTAAAAATATTCTATTTCTTATTTTCTTAACTTATGGTTATTTTTTTTTTTAAGGCCGATATTTCCATATTATATATCTACATGCACACTATATATGTAATTTATCTGTCTACTTGTGATGCTCTGTTGGTAGGAATGCTCCAAGCAGTGTCATTAGCAGCCTGGAGGGTAATAAATATAAACTTCTCATGAAGATAACATTAGATGAATTGGAAATTGTAAAAGGTGAGTTAAAATTTTAGAATAATACCAATAGTTCTTTGAAATTCTAGACCTAACGAATCCGCTCTTCATCATTATTAAACTAAACTTCATACATTTTTCTATTTTGAATCTTAAAACATATTGTTGTATATTTATCTATCTATCAGATGGCGTTACAACCCTGTGATGGGTCTTGGCTTTCTCTATGAGCCTCCACCATTCGGCTCAGTTTTGGGCTGCTGCCTTCCAATTTCGGACTCCAAGCAGGTCTCATGCGTCTTGTACCACTCCATCCATCCATCGGAGCTTAGGTCGTCCGACTCTTCTTGGACGATAAATTTCCTCTTCCATGACTCTTTTAGGCATTTCATAGGGACTTCTCTGTGCAACATGCCCTGCCCACCTAAGACGTCCCAGCCTAATAAAGGTCACAACATCTAAATCCTGGGGCAGCTAATAGAGTTTCTTCCTTATTTCTTCTTCTTCTCCAGCCTTCCTCGTCCTTTACCGGCCCATAGATTCTTCGAAGGATCTTCCTCTCGAAGACCTGGAGATTATTTCTATTATGTGGAGGTAGTGTCCATGTCTGGGAGGCGTGTGCTAGGACAGGCCTGATCAGAATTTTATATAGATGGACCTTTGTTTTCCTGCTAATGAGCTTGCTTCAGAGCTGTTTCAACTGACCAAAATATCATCAGTTAGCCGCTGTGATCCTTCGCTTTATTTCAATGGAAACATTATTTGTTGCTGTGACTTGAGATCCAAGGTAACTAAACTCCTCCACTCTCTCAAAGGTACAGCTTCCTCCGACCTGTCTTTCTTGAGGTCTGGCTCCTCCAGTGTACATATATTTTTACAAAAGACTTTGTTGATTTCTTCTGGTTTAGATAGTGTTGATAAATTTTTCACCAATGTTTCGCCAGCCATGCTTCTGACTTCTTCAGGGCTGAAATGAGAATTCCTCAGCAGTATGGTTGGCGAAAATTTGGCGAAAAATTTATCAACACTGTCTAAACCAGAAGAAATCAACAGTCTTTTTGTAATAATAGTGGCTGATGAAACCTAAAAAAGTATTTACAAATATTTTGTTTTATTTCATTAATAGCCAGTCCCATGTGCGCGGCAGCTCTCTGTAGACTTAAGAAAGACTGAGTAAGCACAGTAAAGGATCGTGCCACTATATCAAGGCCATCCGCATAACCGAGCAGTTGGACTGATCTATTGAATATGGTGCCATTATTCTGGATACCTGTTTCTCTCACTACTTTTTCCAACACCAAATTAAACAGGAGGCACGCCAAAGCATCTCCTTGCCTTAGTCCTTTGTTTGAGCCAAATTCAGAAGAGTGTTCAGACTGTATGCGGACCCTGCACCTAACATCTCTCATTGTTATTTTTACGAGGCTGATTAGCTTTGAAGGAACCTTCATTTCTCTTAGTGAATCATGTAACTTAGGGCGCTTGATACTGTCTTACGCGTTCCTAAAATGCACGAGCAAATGGTGAGTAGGCATCTTATGTTCATGGGCCCTTTCTGAGGGTATGAATTTGGTCCACTTTAGATTTCCCTCATCTGAAGCCAGTTTGGTACTGTCCGATTTCTTGCTCTGCATGCGGGGTCAGCCTTTGGTAGAGGACATTGTAGGAGACTTTGTGAACATAGGGAACTACGATATTCCTCTGCAATTAGCACATTCCAATCATCCTCCTTTCTTGTGAAGTGGGCATATCAAGGCATTACTTCATTGCTGAGTATGCATCAATACTCCTCTCATGAACCCATATCTCGAGGATCATGTCATGAAGTGTCCTGTGCAGTTCCTCCCCACTATATTTAAAGAATGTCAGAAACTGTAAGAACATTGTTTATCTGCATGTTCTAAACTAGTTTCGTTTTTAGTCGTGGGAAAATGTTCTAGTTATTGGTGACAAATGTTTTTTTTTAATAATATTCAACACAACTATAATTGTATATTTTTTTTCAATGTTTCCATTTGTAGATAGATTTTATCATGGCAGAATAAAAATTTCTAAATAATTAATTGATATGCTACTAGCACAATTTTATTTCATCATTTATTCCTATACTTTTTTTAATTACATAGATGAGAATGTTCGCCGGTTACTGAAGGAGATGGAGCAACTTTCAGCAGATGTAGGGACTCTGTCTCAGATGTCGGAGCTGTGTGCCAATCTCCATTGCCCTCATTCTCACCTCGAAGAAACAGTTAGAGACATGCTAGCTGCACTCAACCGCCAGCTTTGCGAACGACACTCCGCTGATTCTCAACTTAGTCATCTTGATCTCAATATCACCACACCGTGAGTCGTTCTTTTCATTAAAAATTACTTGTTTCCAAAGAATATTAACCATATCTAAGTATTGAACGCTCCACTTCTTATGTAAAAAACATATATATATTTCTCGTACAAGTAGATCCTCACAAAATGATTTCATAGTAATAAGATATTAGCTCCAAGGAAAATAGTAACTTTCCATTTATATCTCACAAGTGTTATCTAAATAAAGCATACTGAGCCATAAAAAAATCATCAAAATGGAGAGAAGTAATCATCTCAAAGGGGCTAAATCTTCTCAAACTGACTTTGGCTAGGTGCCTACTATATCATGAATTTGTTGTTTAATGACACGCATTAGTAATCTTACTCATGATATGTTTAGTCTGGAACTAAATCGAACACACTTGTTTATTGATGTGTTTTGACTCTGTTTTATATTAGATTGCCCTATTTAAGCTCTCTCTGTTTAGATAAATTCCAATATTTTTCTTTGTACAATACAATCTGAAATCAATTTTTTTAATATATTATTCTTCTACTGATACAGACCAATATACAGTTGTTGACCTGCTTCAACATTTATTCCAACAGAATAATATCCCGGCGATGAATTTCTACTCGTCTCATAACCTCATTCTCCATGCCCTTGGTCACTGATTCCCTCTAGTTGCAAAAAATACATCTCTTAATTTTATCTCCTTTACCATGTTCCATATTTAAAACACCGTATTATTTATAAACATTGCTCATTAACATCTGCCATGCAGAACTCTCCTTTTGAGTCTTTCACTCATGGTCTTATTGAGCAACCAGGATTCACCCTAGTGTTTAGCAATAGGTTCGATTAGATAAAATAACATGTTGGATATGCCTGACTTTGATCAGAAAATATCATTATCTGGTTAGTTTATGGTTGATAAAAAATAAATAAAATACATATTTAAAAAAAAGCACTGTAATCTACATAATTAAACAATAAATTTACATAGTTTTTATTTTTGATACATACTAATTTTCATTTACATCTTGAATTTGGCAAACATCCATATTAGTAATATTAGTATTATCTTGGATAGGTAGCACATTATGATCTATGGCCTCTTTGTAAAATTCCAGGAGATCAATTGCTCTCCAGTCTTCCCCATAGTGTTCAATAAGGCATCACCATCATCCAATTTTTGGATTGTATGTAATTGAACTTAGATGTAACCACTTTTGATTGGAACTGGAATCTTTTGGTATTGATTTTGGAAGGATCCATGCGGTTTTGAAACAACCAAATCTAATACATCACTTCTGGCATTAAAAACTTATAAAAAATAAAATATTTTTAGAAAAAGTGGATGCACCCGATTTTGAAACCAAACGCCTCAATTCAATATTATCTCCGCCTAAGTTGTAGAATGGTTGGTTTGTTGTCAAAACATTCTCTTTTTATTTAAAGACCAGCTCTTCTTGCTTTCCTGCTTTAATTAGTAGAAGCCTCCTCGATTGCCTGCCTACTTCTTCCCAACATCACATCATCTGCATGTGTCATTATTTGCATTGATTTATTGACAATCATGCAGTTACCCTTTATGCTAACATTCTTATCTATTTAATCATGTATCATGTACCATGTTGAACATCAAAGAGACTGGAGTGCCTCTTTGTCCATATACATTCTTTATTTCCATGGGTTTTGACATTTTTTTATTCATTCTTACTTTACAATTGGTGAGCCTTATTAAAACAATTTTATGATTAAACTATAACAATTAACTCTATCTTTATTACAACTATTAATTTAGGAGGGTTTTTTATTTATCCATTTCCTTATTTACAATATATCTCTAGATATTACCATATGTAGCCTTGAAATCAATTGTCATGGAACTGTATTATTCTTCCATATTGTTTTGTTAATCTCCCTAAGAGTGAATCTCCCACCCTTTCACAATATGTTGCCCCTCAATTTTAGAGTGAAACTTAAATGATTTTAGAAGCAACATGTAGCACCATGATACCTCTGTAGTATTAGACTTATGCCAATAATCTGTTCTTGAATTGAGGCTATTTCATTGAGCTTCCATAATAATGTTATTATTTGATATTGGTTTTGATATAGATGGGGTTGTTAACCCCATATGTAAGTAATTTATATATTTTTATTTTGAATGTTATATAATTTTTACAGAGGAAATAAAATTTTAATATCTTTATCATTTGTCCATTATGAAAAATCAAGTATTATTTATAGATAAGAAATATAGTAATTAATATTTAATGTTCCTGTATAATATCATTTTAACTATTATGATTTTTTTCACTTTATCCTTTTAAGTGTCAATTAATAAATAAAAATAATGCTTAGGAACGGCGTTGAAAATATTGGACTGATCTTCTCTAAGCCTGAAAAGAGGACAAATTGGGAAGAAGTTTTTACAGAAGCTAAGAATCGTTTAGGTGAGAAAAATAATGCAAGGCATATTTGTTTTCTTATTTTCCTATTATAACCAAAATATGATGTACTATAAGATGTAATTACTGATGTTTATATCTATTATAGCTGCTTGTGGAGACAGAAGAGGATGCCCAGAGTTAGTGGCAGCAGTGCCAGTTCGCAAAACACGAGCAGGCTTGACTTTTACCTGTGCAGGTCCCACTCCAGCGTCAGCGGAAGTTTGGGTGTGCAATAGTGATGGCTATGTTGGACAAGTCTGCGTGCTATCTTTGGCTCGTCCATCAGAACCTACAGTTACTTCCTGCAATGGTGTGTGTAATGCCAGGATCCTCTGCATAGCCCCAGTCCCTGGGTCAGTGTTGTCACAGTATGTTTCTCTAATTTTAATATTTAATTTTTTACTGATATGAATACAAATATTAATTTATATGAAAAATAAGCATCGAATATCATTAGTGGCATATTTATAGCATAGCTAGAACCCTTGTAAGATCACCTACCTCTAAAAGTTTGAAGTTGATCAGGATCTTGAAACCATTGATATTCCTGTATTAAAGACAAAAAATCCTGTATATCATGAAAAGTCCAGACTGTCCCAGACCCCAAAGGATCCAGACCCAGCCAGGTTAGTTTGAGAAGCTTTAGCCCCTTTGATATGATTACTTCTCTCCATTTTGATGATTTTTTATGGCTCAGTATGCCTTATTTATATAACACTTGTGAGATATAAATGGAAAGTTACTATGTTCCGTAGAGCTAATATCTTATTACTATGAAATCATTTTGTTTTCAGAACAAATTAAATAAAATATGCCACAGCCAAATTTGAACCTGGGATCTCTGCCACTGAGCCACTTTTCTCCCTCCTAAACAGTTCGCTCATATATTAAAGCAATTCCTATATTCTCCTACCAACATTTTTTTAGTTTTGTCACTTAAGATTAGGAAATCAAATTAGTTTTTTTTTTTTAATAAGATAACCAATAAAAAGCTTTTGTAGATCATTCTATTTTCAAACTTCAAGTATTCTTAATCATATAATATTAAACAACTTTTAATTAACAATAATGTAAAGGAAAGTATTGCTAAGGCCTAAGGCATGCCTTTTATGATCCATTGTGGTTGTTTATAATCTTTGAAAATGGCACTGATTTTTTTATTGTCAAATGCTTGCTGAACAGACAAAGGTTTTAACATAAGAATGATTTGTTATGACATTTAGTTTGAATTGAGTTCTATTGAAGGTTTTGCTTGTTGGGTATAAACGAGTGTGTAAATTTTTAATATTTACTATCTAATTTAAATTTATGACTATATAATCTATTAAAGGTATATAATTTAAATAGATTGCATAAAGTTATCAATTGATTGGTTAAAGTTATCAGTTGATTGGTTACTGTTTATTGCTTATTAAAGATACAAGTAAAAAATTATTTCACTCAACTTGAAGTTGCTCAAATTAAATATTCTATTTCTAGCAGAAACAACTAGATTAATTTTGTTACACTCAAATAGCATTTTTTTTTTTTTTAGTCAATCAACAAATGACAGCACAGCATGCACCAATTGCAACAGTGGTGTTATTAGCATATCAGTGGAAGATACAGACAAGTCAGCTGCGAGTATACATTTAGATAGGTAAAAAACTTTACTAAAGAAGGTTTAATAAAGTTATAAATATGCAAGATGTGCTAAAATATATCAAAATCTTTGAGAATGGAGACTGCTAAGCAATATACTACTATTAGCCAGTTAGGGAATAATAGAAAGATTTATCATTCAGCTCAGGTTCCTCAATGCTTCGAAGCATATTATAAAAATAAAAAAAAAAGGGTTTACATTCAAAAATTATGAATTAGTTGTATAATGATAAAATTTATCATACATTAGAGCCCCTGTTAACTGAAGACAATAGGATTGACTCTCAGTCCAGGCCTATTCCCATTTTGGATGATTATTTAAAAGGGTGATGTGAACAGAAATATAGAATATCACTGTTTATAATGAATTTATTGGTACTTGTCAGATAGTTCGGCCCCACTACTGATAACACTGTAGGATATAGCCATCTTGCAAAATTTTGACACTTGTTATTGTTTGTGTATGATTGTGTTTATGAGTACCGCCTTTATCGTGTTTTTTTTTTAATTTATAAAATATGATGTAAATGTGAGGTGGGATCTACCGAAAACTGAGATTGAGGCAGTTGCATTTTTCCAATAAAAAGGGATTTTGACTTTAAAAAGTGTTGTCAGCAGGGACACAACATGAAATTATGTAAAAATCAAATTATTTGAAAGTGTCAGTCAAGAAATTGGACAGATCATTCCAGATATTGAGTAGTAAAATTGTCTAGTATGTGAGGGAAGGTTTGACAATATATACTGATTGCTGGAAATTGTACAAGACTGAAGATTTAAAGAGGCTTGGTTTTGATCTTTACACGGTTAACCATTCCTATAATTTTATCAACCCTCAGAACAGAGTTCAAACGCAAACTATCTAAAGAATGTGGGGAAGTGTAATGTGACAGATCGAAAAAGATAAAGGACCGAAGAGACTATTTGCAATCATATTTCACTGATTTAAATTTCTTTGTTTAAACAAGCCTTGACATTCCTGCTGGTTTTCAATTTTTATTATGAATAGCCAATGCCGAGGGATCTCGTTTTATGTTTAAGGAGTTAAAAAAGCTTTTTTTTATACTGTTTTAGACAAACATCTTTAATGCCTTCACCACTCTTTGACTGCAATTTTACACACATTCTACTCCTTCCAGAAATGTTTTGTTTTCTTTGTTATCTTTTCAATTCCACACTAGGCCGATTAATTTGAAGGATGTTTAAAGTGATGCAGGTTACCATGAGTGCTACAGTTTTATAAGATATTAAAACAAGAGCAATAAAAAAATGTTTAAGTCATTTAAATAAAAATTGCATATTCTGTGATCTATCATTAAAAATCTTTAAAAATGTAATTAAATTAAATTATTAAAAACTCTCATATTTTCTAGCCACCTATAAATAATATTTTGAAAGAAACAATGTTCTGTGTGATGAATGCTGATTTGTATTTAGTAAGTTAGCTATCCTGAGTGGTTATTTAAAATAAAAAGACTATTAATTTTATAAAAATTAAAACTCGTTTATGGTTTATATTTTCCTTGGTTTATGTTACATAAAGAAATAAATTAAAAGAGCATATGAAATCATTTTAATCCACTTACATTTTAAGAAATTATTATAAAGTAAGAAAATGAAAAATGCTTGCTAAAAAATTGGGCAATTTTATTATTCCTGATTTTTTCTACAGAATATTAATTATTATTATTTTATAAATAATAAAATTATATTCTCAATTGTAATCTTTATATTTATCAGTCTTTAACTCATATTAGTTATAATTTTTTTTTATTCTTTTATTTTTTTATTTCTACAGCAGTAGCTCATCAAGTGATAACGAAGATTCCAAAGAGGATAACAAGACGGATTCTAACGAAGATTTAGTGTCAGGGACAATGTGGCTTGGCACAGAAGATGGATGTATACTTATATATAATTCAACAGACAATATACGTACCAAAAAGAATAAGGTCAAGATTCAGCATACATCTCCAGTTCATACTATTATGTGAGTGCCACATCATTTTTGTTCTAATGATAGATTTATTTCTTTACATATTTTTATCCTTGATTTTTCTATTTTATAGTCATTTGGACAAGAAAGTTTATGTTGCTCTTGCAAATGGGGATGTTATGGTATACCAAAGAGATCTGAGTAAGTTTTCTTTTACTTATATTTACTGTTATAATTATTTTTCATAATGTGACCAAGGGTTTCATGTACAATGAAAATTCAGTAGAAGTAATATTTCTAATTATTTATCTTTTCTATTTTGTGAGGGTAATATTTTTGTTTCTTAATAATAGTATTTAATTATTTTAGATGGAAGCTGGAAGACGAGTGATGGAATAACAATAAATGTTAGCTCACCTTCAGCACCCGTAACCAAAATGGTGCCAATATCAGGAAGGCTGTGGTGCGCATGTCACACCTCTTTGAAGATTTTAAATACAAATTCTTTTGCTATTGAGGTAACTTACTTTAACTTTCTTTTGAACTTTTGAATTTTAGTTTGACAGACACATTTGTGCTTTACATAGCCATAAAATGTCAAATCTACTTATTACTTTTGCCTAATTAACAGTTAAACCTCCAATAATTCCAGTAATATTAGCAAAGTTAGTGAACGATTTCTTTTCTGGACAGAATGACCTGTAGTTTCTAATTTCATTATAAACTGACTTAAATAAAAAAATTCACTACATCGTAGTGAATTTATTTAAAGTCAAATTTATTTAAACATTTTTGTTATTTACATGAATAGCATTCATTGCCTGTGAGTGGCGAAGGGAACAGGAGCATAGCGTGCTTGGTCGGTGCAGGACTCGGGGCATGGTTATCATTACACAACTCTGCCACGGTGCGCCTTTACCATGCTACCTCTTTTGAATGTTTGGCTGAGGTCAGCGTCGCCCCAGCTGTCTCAAAGATGTTGGCTAGTAGGTGTCATTTATAATACTTTTTCACTGTATAATTTATCAAAATTAATTTTCTTTGTGTGATGTGTAAATATATAAAAATGGTGCTATCAAGATTCCATTTACTCAATACTCAAGTACTTTAAATGTATGTATATAATATAAAATTCTGTCATGACTGCTAGTGGAAATACTTAAACTTTACTTAAAGGTTCCTCGCATATTACATGCAAGAAACTGCTGAAATACTGGATACTAATTGAGGGACTGCGGACCAGATCTTTATATTAATATTATAAATTAATTATTGGAATAAAATGAAAATGGCCCAGATAAAAGTGAGTGTCTTGGATGGTAGCCTCACCAGCCTCAAAATTAATAATAGCGCTGGGATAAGGCAAGAAGATGGAACTTCTCCTCTCAACTATACTTTTCAACCTAATCCTTCATAATCCTGTGAGATAAAATTTTCTGAGTACTAACCTTTCTAGCTGTTCCTACAAAAATTGTGGGTCAAATTGCTAATTGAACAGAATAATGAAAGCAGGGAAGTTGGCTTTGTAATTAGTGAAACAAAAGCCAAATGTATGGTATTATCTGTGTCCACAGCTAAAAGAAGGCCTCATGAATTAGTAGTGGGGTATTACCTCTCTATAGCTGTTGATTGATTCACCTACCTCGGAATGGAATTAAACTGCAAAAACAAAGGAAGTGGTGAGATCAAAAGTAGAATCGTGGCAGGAAAAAGGAGATAAAAGAGAAGAAAAGTAGGAAAAAGAGACTGTAAACAAATTTTTTAAAGTTTAAATTGGTATATTGAAAATATGATGAAAAAAATAGTGCAGGAGGATTTTCAAAGGAAAAGAAGAACAAACTGGCTGAAGGATGTGGAACGAGATCCATACAAACTTGGACTGACTGCGTGGAGTACGAAGGTGATTTTGGGGATTGTGAATTGTGATGATTGGAAAAAGGTTGTGAGATAGGACAAGGTTTATACTGGACTGTATAACCAGATGAAGAAAGAAAGAATATATATACATTTTGTTTTGAGCATATGTTTAAGGCCTCTAACTGTTGTAATTCTTACTGTTTGATCCCTAATTCTTAGATCTGTAACAAATTGAAAATAAATGCTTAGGCTGCGACGACATTATCCGACAACACAAGGCAGCCTGCCTCAGAGTGACGGCCCTCCTGGCTTCCAAAGAATTGCTGTGGGTAGGAACCAGTGCTGGCGTGATTCTCACCTTGCCGTTGCCTCATTTATCTGCGGCTACGGCTAAGTTAGCAGCTCACCCTCAGGTCACAGGTTAGTTGCTTTCTCTGCCTATAATCTAATTAAATACTTTTTTTTATATTAAAACATGGCTAAAGTCATCAGTAAATGAGTAACAAATATAATAGATAATATTATCATATATCAGATCTCTTAATATATAGAGAGGAAGAGTATGTACAAAACACTAATTCAGCTACAAATATTAGTGTTTACTATCTTTGTTTATGTGTTTTGAGTATTTTATAAAAGGATTCATAAATACAAAAATATAGGTTGGAGGTGAAGGATTATATTACATCTAGACTGATACTACAGATTTAAAAAAAAAAAAATGTTAAATAATTAGTCATAGGAATTACCAACAGAAGTTAAAACTCAAAATTTAAGAATAACTGTGTTATTTTTTAATTTCTAAATCAATTATAGTCTGAATTATTTAAATTTTATAAGTTATAAATTGAAATTATTAAAATTAATCTGGTTTTTATATCTATTGGCACTCTGAGCAATATACATTTCCGAGTGTATACATTTTCAAGTACTTTATTTATTAATCAAAAAATATGATAGGCTGCCTCAAGCTCAATCAACTTGATTGGAATAATAATAATATACAGCCACATTATTTATACTTTTCATTTGTATTTTTATAGATGTAAATGAACTTTATTTTAGCATTATTATCATTGTTAAGTTTAATGATAACGATTATAACAAAAAGTTCAACTAGTAATTAATTTTTTAAGTTGTTATCAATATGAATTGCACAACTATTAACAACCTTTTAGTTAAATACTATTAATCTTATATCAGTCGACCTATAAACTAAAATTGATTTAAACATATTGTATAACTCATACATAGGCCGCTGCATATCACCAGTATCGTGCAATACGTCAAGAGCATGTCACTTGTGTTGCTGATGCGAACCCACAAGTTTTTCCCCTACCAAAAAACACTCAACACGACTAATGAAGCTCCAATTATCAATACACAAATCTCAAATTTTCAACACAAGCCATGAAATCATAAGAATAGTGACTCTAAAATCTTCTCGGACACAAGGCTTCTACTATTTTTTAATTATTTAAATAGCATAAGGAGCATTTCTTGCTATTAAAAATTTAGGTTGATCTCCAGGGATGTGATCTAAGCCTATTTTTCCCTTGGTTGACTTACCTAGGGTAGATTTAAAACCTTAATCATAATCTTGGATTACATTAATAAGCATCTCATTGTGTTTATTGGTGTAAAATAAAGTCTGGTTCTACTTAGAAATATTAAATCCAAAAGTTTTGAACCGTTCCAGACCCATTAGAAGAGGAGGTCCAATAAACCATACAATGTACAGTGTCATATTTCTAAATAACATATCTAAGTAAGTAACCATTTCATCTACAGTAATTAGCTTAAGACTGGGATGTAGTGATTTTGAAAAGAGGTGGGAAGGGTTACATGATACTCCCTCCTTAGCTAGTTAAGCCACTGGTTAGTTAAAATTGTTATTTCCTTATAATTTTATAACTGAAAGATTTAATTAATATGATTTCATCATAATTATTGTTTAAAATAATGGTCTTATAGCCTGCCTATTGTAGTAACTTTTATTTATGCATGGCTCTCTCGAAAGGCTATTTTGATAGAAAAAAATGTTTTTTATTATCCATTTTTTTAGCATCTTACTAATTATCTTTTATAACAAATCAGATTAAAAATTAATCTTACTATTACATTCTTATTTCAACAGGTGTCCCTCATGGTCACACAGGCCATGTCAGATTTCTGACCACAGTGGACTTGGATGTAAGACGAGGAAAGACCTCTGATAAACCTCTTATAATATCAGGAGGAGATGGCTATGAAGACTTTAGGTCAGCCTCAATATCCGAGCTCGCTGGGCGAGAAGACTCGACAAACCACATTCTTCTTTGGCAGGTTTAATTAACTCATTGTCTCAAGCTAATGGGTTTCTTCCTTACTGACTTCATTTAAAAGCTGGATACTTTTCTATCTCTATTGTTTTGTATCCTGGCTCTAGTCATGTTATTATTAAGTCGATGCTGCTATTTTTTCAACATCACAATCTGTTCAATATTTCAACATAAATCAGATGATTATTAAGTGCACATCGCATTAGTTTTAGATTGTCTATGAATGATTCAATAACGAATATTAAATCTTGATTACCTGTCACATTGTAAAAATTAATACAAAGCAGACACTCTGTGATAATGAAAGGAAGTATTAAATTATTATTTCCACTTATATATAATAGCCTTACCTTTGTGTTATTTCTAATGTAGAATATTAACTGAATTAATGTAAGATAGATTGTACCCCTTCAATTACAGAAGAGTAATGTGATTTTCTTATATTATCGTAAAGAAAATGCTTTTGTAAACTTTGATAACTGAAATTTATTTTGTATTGATAAAGATGAACTAATTGTAGGTAACACTAAACTGCATGAACCCTGTAAGGGAGAATTTTCTTATGATTTATAGATATTTATAACTTTAAATAATTCCTCCATGTCTCTGTGAGTATTTATTGCCTCAAATTATTTTGTCTACATACATTGAAATACTATGCAAATAATATTTTTGAACTTATATTTGTATTTAAAATTTATATCGAACTAATATATTTACTGTTAGCTAATGAAGAATATTTATTATGGAATTGCAATTCCTGTGATTTTCTGCATAGAAATAATTAAGCAAATATTTAGCACTCTATTAATTAGAGAAATATATACTATTCTTTAAATAATTTACAATGATTTATAATACAATAACAGGAGAATTTTCATTTTAAAAATATGAATCTGCATTTAGTTTTTTTTAATTTTTAGTTAGAGTTTAGATTTTGTAATTAAAAAAGAAAAGAAAGGAAGTTGTGATTTTAAAACCAAAGTTCATGTTTATGTATTTATATTTCAACATTACAGTAGTTTTTCAGAAAAAATGATGAAGTATCATCAAAGAAATTTGTATTTGGCTATACCTCTTTTGTAAGTTGGTACCAACTAGTGGAGATTTTATGCACAGCTGTGTTACTAAATTAGTTTGTTTTTTTCCATTCTTTAAATAAAATACAATAAGAGTTCACAGTTTCTCTTACAAACATTCAATGTGCTGGTACTGCTGTTTTTGCACTGTAACAATCTAGGGATTAGAGAACATTCATGCTTTTTTTTCTAATTCAATAAAATGCTTTTTAATTAATGGTATCAGTGAAAATGACTGAAAGAAACTTGAATTTAAATCTTTTGAAAAAGTCAAATTAAATTTGGGGTCTAATTTTTTATAATTATTGGTAAACTGTTTTGATTTTTAAATATTTTTATTTTAAAGAGATATCATATCTCATAGCATATCTTTTCTCTTTAAAATAAAAATATTTATAAATGAGAGGTACCTTGTTTGTACTAATATCATTATTAATACATGGTATTTTATTATTAAATTGACTAATTACTAATATATAAAATAATAACCTATCCTCTTGAAGTTATAGAAACTCCTAAGATCCTGATTAAGAGTTTAATCCAATTAAATAATTCAATTTTTTAAATGAAATCTTCATTTTATTAATTTGTATTATGAATTTTTCTTAAGGCATCAATTACTGCTTCAGAAAGGCTGAAATTTTGTAAATACCTGCAGCAATTTTTTCAGATTATTATATGTTTATTAATTCTACAAATTGGAATATATACATAAAACAAAGCTATATTAAAATTAAAGTTCATTATAAGTAGATCTAAAAAGTGTTCAATTATTGGCAAAACACCATATCAGTAGTATAAAGTATAAAGTATTTAAAGATAATATATATTGTATTAAGCTATTATTTCATTAATATATTTACATTATTAAAAGGATGCTGTACATACTAATAGATGAGTTATTTGTACTCTTTTGAAAAAGAAAAGTCTTAGATTATTTATGTTATTATTTCATGGTCGAATACCATGATTGCTTCTAGTCTTTGAATTAAAATACTGTTTGCACATTTTACCAGAGAGATAGTTGGATTATCTGCAAATGTGTTTTAATTTTCAGGTAAGCAAAGGCTACCTGCTGATCAAAGCTACCTAGTAGTTTTAGTAAACACTTATTTCTCAAGTGCAAACAGTTAATGTAAATTTAATAATATTCGAACATTTTTGTAATATATAAAATATATTTGTAATAAATACATCAATGAAATAGCTCGTTGTATTTTTATATATTATTATTGTACACACTTATAATCATGTGCATTGATGTATATTTGTCTATTATTTTGTTCTTTTAATTTACTACATATTTATAGGATATAATTGGTAAATTAAAGTTTGTACAATAATGTTTATGTTCCTGATAAGTCACCTACTGCATAAGCATTCTGTATGAAATTAACGGTTTTAATTTTTGACATTTTGTCAATATTGAAGTAAATAGATATTTATTTTTCTCAAGCATTTTTATTTGTTTTCTTTTTAATTTAAAATGAATCCTAATTTATAGTGATGCTGACTATTTCTTTCTCGTAAATGGTTTAGAAATCTCAAAAAATATGTTAGATAAATTAAAAGTTATTGTTTTGTAATTTCTATTCCATAAAAGACTTTACTTGTTTCAGTTTTTGTTTATGATTTGTAAATATTATAGATTATAATGATTTGTATAATAATTGGTATGTATAAGTATGAATGTTTTAGTTAAATTATGAAGGAAATAATTGAAATGCCGATTTACTTAATAATTTAGACATTTGTATGGTATATTGTTTATTTTATTATAATTACGTATTTTATTTCGATTTCAAAAATATTTATTTGCTTTAAATGGAATTGTTATATACATGTATACATTTGAGACTATCTGTGTCAGATTTTTCATGTTTATAGTGAAATAAAAGATATTGTTGTTCATTAAATGATTATTTATAAACTCTATTGCTATCATTTATTTATCAATTTCTATTCAAAACACTAAATGATTTCAATTATTATTTCTATGTGGCCTTGGGACCATGGAATTATGTAGAGTTAAATAATCTGGTCATAATCTGATTTTAAAAAAACAATATTATTTTTTAGTTGTTTTGAAAAGAAAAAAATTTCCTGAAATGATTTGATTCGTGTTATCAAAGGCCTACCTTCACGATTGCAAAGAATGCTGGGTCATGGAACTCACAATAGCTCCTATTCATCTTTTAATAGTTATACTATTAAGCTCAGTAATAGGTAGGTTTTTATTGTATTTAATCCTCTTATTAAAGTTTATATGTATGTGAGTCCTTTTTTTTAGTAAATTTTTCACTGCTTATAAAGTAATTTCTATAATAATCTAATTTACAATTCATAGATTTTGTTTGTTTTGGTGTATTTAGCTGTTTTATTATTATTTATTTATTATTTTCTAGTATTTTTGTTATTAAAAAAATAGTTTATCTTTTAATAGTTTCAAATTTAGTAAAAATAAGATTTTTTAAAATTCATAGCAAACCAGGTGACAGTTTATCTTTATGGTTTGTTTGGAATCAAACAGAAATATAGCTTAAAAGTACTAATTATTCTTTATTCAAAGAACTAAAACTTATTTTTTAAAACAGCCAATTTAAGGATTTCAGCATTTAATATACTAAAGCTCAGAACAAAATTCGATACAGATATATCAAATCAGTTTAAATGTTTATTGTTGATCTCTTATTAAAAGATACCAGCTGTCCATTAAATCAGTAATCACTCCAATATAGATCAGTTCAATTTTTACATTAGTGTTGTAAAATATCAAATTTCAGGATATTTTATCAAAATTGCTCAAAGGATGTCTTTTAATTTATTTTCCTATTTCAATTTTTTAAAACTTTCCAGTTAGTTTAAATACCAATAAATTATTCTGCAGTCAGAAAATAATTGTAAATTAGATGTCCAGTTTACAACCTAATTTTAAAAAGAATCATACTTTTTCATTATATGTTCAGAGAAATAATTAGTTACAATAATTTGAAAAAATCATGATACAATAAATATATTCTTAAAGATCGTGCAATGTTTATGAGGCCAATAGCATGCAATTCTATATTGTTTCGTATCACATTATTTTATTGTTTTCCATTATGGCTTGCAGAAAAACTATTCAAGATATGAAATCCTTATTTCTGAATCCACCAAAATCAAAATCACTTTCAGACAATGGTCTCTAAAAGCATTATTCTCTAGACTCTAAACATTTCAAACAATATAGAATTCAGGCCTGGCTTACAGGTTATGTGAATATTATCACATAAATCAACATTATTCAAGGCTTAAGATCTCAACAAACCTGAAAGCGCTTCAAATCTATTATTAAGAATTAATATAAAGCATAGCATAATCAAAACATAATAATGTATAATTTTATTTTTTATTAATTGTTATAATTTTTTTTAAAATTAATTTACTGATATTTACTACTATAATAATATTACAACAAGTAAATCTGCTAATATGAACGATATGAAATGAAAAAAAAAACACTAGTGGAGAAACTACCCATCGTGCTACTGAATAAAGTTCTATAGTAGAAGGTCTCGAGGCCATCTTCTTTTCAGACGCCTCGGAGGGTTATCAGGAATAGTATGGGAAGCAAGTTGAGAGACTAGCGGATTAAAGTGTGTATGGATGGAGCTTGTCATGGAAGGATAGGTATCTATTTAGGGCCAAATCAGCAACATATAGGATATTAAGATCAAGATGGATGAGTTTGTGACATAATAAGGAGCATTTAGGATTTTACGAAGGATTTTGGATTGTTAGGATTGGATACAAGATGAATTGGATGTTTTAGTGGAGCCCCAAAGCTCAACTCTGTATGTCCAAATAGGTCTGATAACTGTCATGTGAATTAGGAGTCAGTTAGTGATAAATTATGGTCAATCAAAACTAAGATCATGTTTCATCTTCATTAAATGCATGTAAAGACTAACTATTGTTTCTAAAAAATACTAGTGCAACCATAAATAAACATTAGTTATATTGTAAATAAACAATATATTGTATAAAGCTTAAAATTGTCGATTAAATAATGCTAAACATCAAATTAAGCAAGATACATTTATATGACTAAGCTTAATTACTGAAAGTAAAAATGGTATCTCACTTTGTAACAAACATTCATCTCATTTTTTTTTCAACAAATATCTGTTAAAATTTTATGTAGCACTTAAAAATAGTCCTCATATGTGTATATAAAAAAATGAAACCTAACTGTCCTGCATGTGATATATTTGTACTATTGATAATAATTGTCAAGCAAGCAGAAGCAGTTATTAAACTTTTTTTTGTTTTACATAACTTTTAAAAAATCTGTTTGTCAGCAAACAATGATTTCTACATCGAAATTGTGGTCTCGCCAATTGTAAGGGCTGATATTATTGGTGAAATCAGGCTGATATGGGAATCACGGCAGTTTGTACTAGGAGATCGGGTTGTCCTCTACAGGAATGGGGACGTGGTGTTCCAGTATGAACCACAAGAATGCAGTGGTTCTATAGATACTGGTTCCTTTGTTGGAGAAACTAACTTCACACAATCTTATTCAACATATTGCACCATCTTCTCTGGTGCATATGTACAGGACAATCAGACAAGTAAGTTCCTAATGATATTATTCATGACTTAAATAAATTATCTGAATTTAATATGTTTGGTGTTCACATAGTTTTCATTTTTTTTTCCAAGGCATTCTAAACCAGCAAACTGTTGCAATTAAGACATCTTAGTTGTTATAATTTATAAATAAACAAATTTAACTTTCACCTATTAGTGTAAACTTAGGTTAATAGATAGTTAGGTAATTACTTTACAGGTTGTTGCTTCAAGTTAAGTCACTACAAGTTTTAAGTTTTCATTTGTTGCCCTTTTAATATTTTCCAAAAATACAGGTTATCATGAGCTTTAGTATGCTAAAGAAAATTTAATTATGGGAAATGTGTACACTTAGGTAATCATTTCATCAAGAAATGAATGTTTCAACAAACAAATATCATCTATACTTCAAAATGTTAGTTGAAACTTTTATTTCTTGATATTAAAATATAAAAATGAAACAAATCAACAGTTAAAACTTGTTGCAACTCAACTCAAAGTGACAACCTGTAAAACAGATACCGATAGTTTTAATAAAGAAGTTCACCAAATCAAAAAATATTAGTTTCTTGCTATCAAATAAACAAAAATGAAAAGGAGCAAAATTTGGTTTAATGGTTTTTGTTTGATTTTTTTAATATAATTCTAAACATGATTTTTTTTTTTTAATCTCAACATGATAAAAAATGTGATTTTCATATTGTCAGTTTGTAAACTCTTGAGACAAGGCATTTATTATGACAGAGATTTAAGTTCCTTAGTTGTCTTGTTTTCTATAAGGAGTTTGTCATCATCTTTTTGCACATTCCATGGTCGGACCGAACTGAACAAGATGAAACCAACATTTAAACATTGTTTTATAACAAGTGCAGTGAAAATCTTAATTCCACTATTTGATTCTGCTTTTGGAATCAAACTTAATAAATTTGAGGCTACATAATTGTTCATAAAGTAGATTTTATGGATGAATTTTTTTATATTACTTTTCAATATATTTCTCAGATCTCCTGTTGTGATTGTTTACAGAAAACAAATTGTTTTGGTTTAATAAACTACTAATGATTCAAATTTATACTTCTAATCTTGAATCAAAAAATTTATATGTCCACTAAAATATGGCTGGATAATTTATACCACTATAAAAGGCTTAACTTAGTGCTATCTTGATACTAATAGTGAAAATATTTATAAAGAAAACTGATATTTGAGAAAATATTTATAGAGAAAACTGAATATACGTATACTAATGAAATACTTATACAATGTATTTTAACTTATCTCTTGATTTAATGATTTACTTAATTTGTTAACCATGTTTTTCTTAAGATTACATGTAACTCTTTTAAAACTAACTGAAGATCATAAATGAAAAAGCTTTAGATTAATATGTAAAAAAATAAATTTGATTGGCTATGGTTTCTGCTTCAGTGGCTTACTCGTGCCTTCAAAATTCTCCAACATGGATGAATGACTTAAGGAATGACATTGAGAACCTGAGCTTAAGTGACATTTTAATACCTGGCACTCATGATTCAGCATCATATGTGATATCAAAGACAGGATATTTTGAAAATATTTTACAGAAGTATGTTTACACACAGGTAAATCATATCTGATTTAACAAGTATTATTCTCAATAAAATAATCAAATTTTCTATTTGAAAACCGGTCATTTATTTATCATTACTTTACATTTTTTTCATGTATCATATCTGATATATTCTCAGTATAGACAAAACTTATGAGAGAATCTTTTGAGCATAGCTAAGGCCAAGAAGTTATGTTCATGGGGTGGTCACCCAATAACCCCCTCCAGTTTTGATTACCAAGAAGTAATTTCCAATATTTGTATTCCTTTATAAATCTGAAGCCCACCTCCGAGCTGCAAATCTGCGATTATGGGCATAGTAGATTATGCTAACTACTAGACCACAGGTGACTTCCATCTATTAAATTATAATATATCTGTACCCCAGAGGTAAAGAACACCATGTGACAAGCTTTCAATTTTTGTAATTTTTCATGAAAGCCAATTTTCTATAACTTTGAACTATTAAATTTGTTTCTTCGTTACTTATAGAAACAGCTCAAAGAAAATTCTTCATATTGTTATTGGCATTGACAAATAATTGGAAGTATTTATCGTAGTAATTATTTATGACAATTTACATAAAATTTTACCTATTTTGTGGACATTGTGTCCTTAACTTCTGGGAGACACATATCTAAACAAAATGTCACATGGTCACCACAAAACTTTATTATTTCAGAAAAATCTGAAAATTATATGAGAATATAACTATATTTATGTTGTCTACAATATATAATTATATATACAATATATAACTATATTGATGGTCTACTTCTCTTTGGAACTCACTCCCACCCAATATCCGTCATGCATCTTCTTTATCCGCATTCAAATCCAAACTATTCCTACATCTCCTTAAATCCCAAACAGATGCTCTCTAATCAATAAAGCAAATAAGCTATGTTCAACACAATAGATTGAGTAAATACTGTAAATATTCCATGCACATTATGATACTATTATTCATATTATTAGATGTTCTTATCTACTTTTGTATTTTTCCATTAGCCAATTTCAGTTTATTGTAAATTTATATTGTATTATTTTATTTTTTGTTTGTTATATATATATATATATATATATATATATATATATATATATATATATTTATATTTCTCTATCAGTATATTTTTATTTTATTTCTAATATGTAAATAATTAATATGTTAATGTTGTTATGTATGTATGTGTATCTGTGAAAATATGCTACACTCATTATGATACTACTATTTATATTATTAGATGTTCTTATCTACTTTTTTATTTTTCCATTAGCCAATCTCTGTTTATTGTAATTTTTTATTCTATTTTTTTATATATGTATATATTTTTTTCCTCTATGAGTACATACGTTTTACATTTTAGTTCATATTTAATTGTACTATTCAAATAATGTAGCCGTTTGGCCAGAACTATTTCTATTAATTTCTGTACAATATTGTTATTCTTAAGGGACCTGGTCCCAGAGTAAAATTATGTTTCTATTCTATATATCTTGCTAATATATATAATTATATATATATAGACATTAGAAACTGTATAGACTTTAAACTACATTTCTTTTTAGTATGGTTAATAGTAATACATAATACTATCTGTAGTATGATAAACATCTTTCATTCTACGACTAATGTTAATAGGATACAAGTGTGCTGGAGCAGTTAATGATGGGTGTGCGATATTTGGACTTGCGAATCGGCTTTTACAATCACACCCTAGGAGAACCACCATTCAATTGGTGGTGTAATCATGACTTTATGCCAGTACAGCCCTTATCAGGGATCTTCAAACAGATGAAGCAATTCCTGGACAACACCAATGAGATTGTCATAGTCGACTTTCACCACTTCCCTGTAGGTAATAAAACATCTTAAGAAAAAAAATTACAACAGATATTTTTTTTTTTCACATCCTCCAAACTTTTATTCACAATATAATACAAATTTACAATGAATACATGCAAATGCTTATACATAAAAAAGCCTTCTGTTACCTTTCGGTAGACAACAGATATTTAAAATTAAAAATATTTAATTTAACCTATGTATAAAGTATTATAAAGTACGAGAAGAAAAGTACTTTAAAAAAAAAAAAAAAATGATGATGAATGTGATTCATTTATGATTGTATTCATTAGATTTTTGTTGAACATAGTATTATGCTATGAGATATGAGGGTCTTTACATATGTTTCAGTTACGTGTATTTACACTTTTTTATTTATCAAGTTCTCTTTTTTTTAAGTTACAAGTATTCTTTTCTTTTTTATTATTATTATTTTTCCACTAAGGTATTTACAATTCAATTGTTAGAAAAGTAATTAGTACTCTCTTTAAATAGCTTATTTGTTTGAGTGGAAATTGTATACAGTAAGTTTTTGATTTATTTAACTGTTTTTGTTTTTTTTTATTTGTAACTTGTTTATATTGTTTTATGAAAATTATTTTCCACTTTTATTATTCCTTTTATTTTATTACATAAGGAAAGAAACATTTTTTTTTATACATTATTATACATAAGGGGTGTTATTATTTTATGAATAAGGACTTTTTTCTTTGTGGGAGTGCATAAATAACCTAAAATATATCGCTCCTTCAAAAGAACAATGTCATAATTCAAAAAACCTAATTTTTCAATGGAGGTACTCAAAAGTTCCATGTGAGTTAAAAAAATAAAAATTTGTAAATCAAAACTTTCCTACTGTAATAATGGTATTAAAATTATTTTATTAACCATTAGAAAATTTTTAAAAGCTTGAAACTTTTTTTATTTTAACTTGTCATTAATCCCATAAAACATCAAGTTTGAACATTATACAACTCATAATATGATTTGATAAAAAAAAAAATGTTGGAAATGGAATATCAGATAAGTCATTCTTGAACTAAAAAGCTTCATCCAATGCAGTTGCTACTGAAGGCTTAACTCAAAAATGCCAATTTTTGAATTATGCTGTTGTTCTTTTGAAGAAGCAATAAAGCTGTGTGTGAGTATTTTTAAACACACTCAAAAAGAGAAAGAGAAAATATAATATATATATATATATATATATATATATATATATATATGTAAATTGAAACTTTGAGAAAAAATAATATATATATATATATATATATATATATATATATATATATATATATATATATTTTTTAGGATTCAGTGATATTAAAATTCACCACAGACTAGTAGAGTATATTCAAGAGGAATTAGGAGACTTGATTCACAAGAGGACTGCTCAAGAGTTCGGAGTTAGTCTCAGAAGTATCTGGAATTCGGGAAGAAGATTAATAGTGTCATACAATAAAGAGATCATTGCGAATGCTTATCGGCTCTACTTACCAATTAAACAACATTGGGGCAACAAACAATCCCTTAGTGAATTATATCCTTTCCTCAATGACCTATTTAAAAGGTAAACTTATCAATAAATAATTTATATCAAACAACATTTGCAAGATTTGAATTCCAAATCATAAATTTGATGCAAAAAAAAGAATAAACTAATGGCATAACTTTAAAATGTGGTTGACACTATTTTTGGTTTCCCTTTGGTTATTATTTCTTGATATCATATTACCACTTCCTGGCAAACTGATAATCATTATAAACATGAACTAATTATGTTAATAATATTAAATCATTTGTTGATAGATGTGAGAGGGATAACAAGCAAGCGTGGGCAGCAATGTCCGAGCTGACACCCTCAACACTCGGAGTACTCACTGACTGGTATGGAGGCCTCAGGAACATGGCCAAACGCATCAATACCAACCTCACCCTTTCCTTGAGATCATGCAGGCAGTGGGCAACCTGCTCCAATATCATAGCAGTCGACTTCTTCAGGAGCACAAGCCTTGTCAATGCAGCCATCAGGCACAACAGGGAACGGGGGAAAGCTTGGAATAGAACCATGGCATTGCATGCATAGTTCTTCTACTTTCGATCATTGTAATAAATAATCTACTTAAAAAGTGGCAAACGGGTTTCCTATATTACCTCTAGATTCCCGTAACAACTGTTATTTTAAAAACGATTTTTATTACAACAATAGTAAGCAATGATTCTGGCAATCATTTAAAATTTTAATAATTTTGGTTGTTTTTTAAATATTTTTGGTGATAATTATATAAAAAAAATTATATAATGATAATAAAAACTCAAAAATATTTAAGAAGTTTGCATTTAATGATTTAAAGAATATATTGAAAATGGAAACATAATTTATCACTATATAAAACAAATTCAAATATGAATGATGTCCTCATAAGAGATTCAGAGGATTGAGGGAAAGAAACACGGCATGACTCGGGAGAAACTCATTAAAAAAGTGAGAAACTCATAAACGGGCAACAAGTAAACTAAACAGTTAACTTGCTTATTGGAAAATACAACAATTAAAAACAACAAATGACTCTCAAAATTGGTTTTAGTATAAAGTTGTCAATATGGAATGAATTATAATCTAAAACTCTGTACTTACTGTATTTCAAAATGATATTAGAATCTTGTTTTTGAATGAATGAAACAGCAAGACCTTAATTTCATCTGTAATGGTCTATGAGCAATTATCAAACCATAATATGTTAACCTCTTCAAATTCTCTTGCACACAGTAATTATAATATAAATATAAAAAATTTTGATTAGTTCCTACATGACGTCAGTACAAACTTCACATGTTCGCCCCTGCAGACACACACCTGCAGAAAGTTGATATTTTGTATTTTGTCCTAATTTCATCTATGATATCATTCAGAGCTTTATAATCAGAAAGAGGGATTGCCATAAAGAATAAAGCTCTTTTACAGAAACCACTAAGCTATTAAGTGGGGATTTATAAAGAGGAATGGTTATATAAACAAATTAGGAAGCTAATTGATCAAGATGAATGAAGTCAGAATCTTGATTTAGAATTAAACCAATTTTTTTAAATATAATGTTTGCCTCAATAATAAAAAACAAAAGTTAGTACCTACAAATAACCTTCAAAAAAATATTTCAATCCATAAAAATTATCATGAGCATATAAAATAAAAATACAAATAATAGAAATTGGATTTATGAATAAATAATGCCAGAACATTGGTTTCTTAATATTTTATTGGTAAAATATTTTTCATATTGTATTCACTTGTAGCTGTATTAATAAAAATACCAGCATGAAAAAGTTTTTAGAACATCAAATTGGAGTGCTATCAATGGATAGTTTCTCCACAAGTGTTTTTTTTTTTTTTCATGTCCTTTGTTCAAACAGCAGATTTACTTGATGTAATATAATTACAGTTGTAAATATCAATAAATTATTCTATTATTCTATAGAATATCGGAAAGTAATCATACAATTCATCATTAGTTGTTAAATCAGATGACTTTATAAGGATTGAGAATGCCAGTTGGATCCAACTGAGCTTTCAAAGCTGACATCACACCAATAACTGAGGAGCTCTTCCCAAGGCCAATGTACTTCTGCTTTTTGAAGCCTATTCCGTGCTCCGCAGATATTGAACCGCCGCGCTCTACGATCCATTCAAAGAGCCATGGCTCAATAGCATCGAGTAATTCCCTGGAGAAGGCCTTGTCTTCGACATTTAAGTGGAGATTTCCATCACCTGCATCAAAGTTCATAATGTTCATTAGAAAAAATAAATAAATATGTAAATATTTAAATACTATTACAACCTTCATTCATGGAGGAAAAGAATGTTGAGAAGAACATACCAAAATATAATATTGGGTATTTATTAAGTTTTATGAAGAAATGAAAAATAAAAAGATATATGAATATATCTAAATGTTTGGTGAAAAAATTAACAAAATCCATTATCTTTGATATGTCATTTTTTATTTTAATTGACTATTAGGACCTAGTACTATTCGCCTTACAAATAATAATCTTATTGGAATTATTATGATTATAGAAAAGAAATTAGATTAATTATTTTTCCAATTTTAACAATATTATAACAACAATGATTATTGCAAAAATGTGTTAGATAATTTTGAACTTTTTCAAGTTCCACCCAAATAATTATCGCAATTAATAAAAACAAAATTCTTACCAATATGCCCAAATCCTGAGACAATGGCATTTTTAAAACCTTTTTCTGCCAAGTGCTCACGAGTAGCATCCACAGCTTCATAATAATATTCCAAAGGTAGTGAAATATCATATTTATAAACATAGCTGAAGCGGACGAGCGATTCAGAAATTCTCTCTCGTATCTGCCAAAGGTTCTGTAAAAAGTTAATTTTTATGATAATCTTTATAATGATAAAAATAAAAAGAAAGTAAAACGAAAAAGGACTCAGAAAGTATATTTCTTATGTCCTTATTTTTTATAATTATTATCAAAAAATAATACAGCGAAATCTCCCTTTAATAGATGCTAATGTCCGATAAATTATTAAAGCTGATCATGGCAATGTTTTATCAAACATCTTTCTTTACTTTTTAATAATTTCACTGCCTCTGATGTTAGAAAATAAACTGAATGCTGCTAGGGGTACAGAAAGATAACTTACATGTATTGTGGATGGTTGAGAGGTGTAAGTACCATCAACTACAGCCCCAGCATCCATTGCTTCGGACACAAAATTAGACATCTTCTCTTCATCATGACTGCTGTTGGAACCATGAGTTTCTACTATCACGTAGAAACTGTAATAAAATAAATGTCATACAGTTTTCTTACAACATTAATTATATAATTAAAATTATTATTGTAATTGATGAAACAACAATGGCTCAGCTCAACCGTGCATTTGCCAAACTGAGCGATCATAATGATTTTATAAATATTATGAAGATTATTTTTTTTATAAATGTTTTTATTTTACTTTATTTATTTACTTTGTTGCTTCAAAATATTGGCAATGAATAAATAGTTATATACTACTTATAATATAGACGTGTATGAGAGGAGAATAGTTGACTGGATGATCTAATGTAAAGGAGATAGTTGGGGCTGCAGTAAAAAAAAACACTGAATAAGTACTAAACTTATAATTATGTGCCGACGTTTCGACCTACAGTGTAGGTCATCTTCAGGGCTATGAGAGAGAAAAAAACAGAACAAAAAATATAAAAATGTACAGTAACAATAATATGGTGACAAGTAATGTAGAAAATTAAAATAGTGACAGATATGAAAATTAAAGATAACGAATATTAAAAAAGTGACAGAATATAATAAAATTAAGGTATAGACAGATTTAAAAAAATTAATGATAATGAAAAGAAATTAAAATAGTGACAGATATAATAAAATTAAGATAAAGACAGATATAACAGAATTAAGGATAATGAAAATTAAATTAAAATAATGACAGATATAATAAAATAAGACAGATTTAATAAAATTAAAGAAAATGAACAGAAATTATAAATAACGAATATAAAATAAAATACAGAAAATAAATGTACAGAAGGGATAGTAAAGTAAAAATAATATAAAGGGAAATAAAAAAAGAGGAGGTAAACCAAAGATACAAAATGAGAATATTAACATATAAAAAAAGGTTGGAACATGAAGAATTAAGAAAAAATTAGTAAAATAAAGATATAAAATGTATGATAACGGACTTAAAGAGGTTACATGTTACAGAAAAGTATGGAACTGAATGTACAATAACTAATATGAATAATAGAAATACTATTGTACAGTAACAATTGTGTACAATAACTGTTTGAAAAATAGTTGATAGGATTAATAAAATTTGAAAAATTAAAAATAGTGCTTAAAAATATGAACTCTTGATTACAAACATATGATGGATGCCAAAATGATAAGGGGGAAATAGGAAAATAGGTAGTGTGAAGAATGGAGAAAGGATAAAGAGAAAAGGATACAATAAATAAAATATAGAGAAAAGACGTACCGATTTGGAGAGAGAAGTCGTTGGGTGTAACGGCTGGCTAACAATGAAAAAAACCGTTACGGAGCAAGGAGGAAGAGTTAGCAGCGATCTCTAGCGGCCAAAAAGGTAACTATAGAAGGTAACCATACAGGAGTATAGGAAAAAAAGGGGAAGTGAATAAATGGATAAAATAATATTGACAAGCCAAACATGAATGAATAAATGAGAAAAGTGGAAAGATAATACCAAAAAAATATAAATGTCAATAGTGTGATAACAAAGAAAACATCAGTGACGAAGTAACAGAATTTAAGGTTTTTGAGTAAATTAAAAATTTGGGAGTAGGTAGAGGAAAGGTGATGTGAGTCAGTCTTAAGATTGATAGTGAAGGAATCTAACTTTATGTGGATAGTTTCAGAGAGGATGCGTTTATCATGGTTAGGAACAGTAGCTAGGATAGACGTATTATCAAAATCAAAAGTGTGGTTTAAAGAAAGGGCATGTTCGGAAAGTTTAGAGGAGGTATGGTTATGGGAGGAAATGGCATATTTGTGTTGGGTAATACGGTCTTTAAGGAAGTTTTTGGTTTCACCTATATAGGAAGAGTTACAATTAGTAGTAGAGCAGGGGATAAGATAAATGACATGGGAACGTAGTTTGAGGGGAATAGGATCTTTGATACGGGTATAAATATGGGAAAGTTTGTTATAGGATTTAAAGGCAATACGTAAATTGGGGATAAAGGAACGTAAGTATTTTTGAATGTTATTAGAGAGGGAGGGTATAAATGGCAAGGATCTGTATATAGGGATAGATGGTGGATGTGGCGATCGGGTGGGGTGGGGGGGTTATAGTAGTCATGGATGAGTTTATTAACAATATAGAGAGGAAAATTTCTTTGATACGGTGGGTGTTGGTTTTATGGAAGCAGGCGTCAGAGAGGAATAGGCCACGGTGAATGATATTTTTAGCGACGTTAATTTTAAGGTGGTGCGGATGTTGGGAGTAATAATTAAGAAGTCTGCCAGAGTAAGTGGGTTTAGTATACCAATCTGTGGATAAGGCGTGGTCAGGATTTTTAATGATAAGGAGGTCAAGAAAAGGTAGTGACTTATTGGATTCGACTTCAATGGTGAAATGGAGGCGGGGATGGTATGAATTGAAGGAAGATAATAAATCAGTAATGATGTTGGGATTTATGATAAGGAGGAGGTCGTCTACATATTTGTTGATGAAACTAATATCTCCAAAATAAATATAAATCTCCAAATCGGTACGTCTTTTCTCTATATTTTATTTATTATATCCTTTTCTCTTTATCCTTTCTCCATTCTTCACACTACCTATTTTCCTATTTCCCCCTCATCATTTTGGCATCCATCATATGTTGGTAATCAAGAATTCATATTTTTAAGCACTATTTTTAATTTTTTAATTTTTCAAATTTTATTAATCCTATCAACTATTTTTCAAAGAGTTATTGTACACAATTGTTACTGTACAATAGTATTTATATTATTCATATTAGTTATTGTACATTCAGTTCCATACTTTTCTGTAACATGTAACCTCTTTAAGTCCGTTATCATACATTTTATATCTTTATTTTACTAATTTTTTCTTAATTCTTCATGTTCCAACCTTTTTTTATATGTTAATATTCTCATTTTGTATCTTTGGTTTACCTCCTCTTTTTTTATTTCCATTTATATTATTTTTACTTTACTATCCTTTCTGTATATTTATTTTCTGTATTTTATTTTATATTCGTTATTTATAATTTATAATTTCTGTTCATTTTCTTTAATTTTATTAAATCTGTCTTATTTTATTATATCTGTCATTATTTTAATTTAATTTTCATTATCCTTAATTCTGTTATATCTGTCTTTATCTTAATTTTATTATATCTGTCACTATTTTAATTTCTTTTCATTATCATTAATTTTTTTTAAATCTGTCTATATCTTAATTTTATTATATTCTGTCACTTTTTTAATATTCGTTATCTTTAATTTTCATATCTGTCACTATTTTAATTTTCTACATTACTTGTCACCATATTATTGTTACTGTACATTTTTATATTTTTTGTTCTGTTTGTTTCTCTCTCATAGCCCTGAAGATGACCTACACTGTAGGTCGAAACGTCGGCACATAATTATAAGTTTAGTACTTATTCAGTGTTTTTTTTTTTACTGCACCCCTTATCTCCTTTACATTATAATATAGGCATTTGGTTTATAAAAGGCATGTACAAAAATCAGAATATATCCGTCTACATTGATGGCCAACTATCAGAAAACGTCAGTATAAGAACAGATGTGAGACAGGATTGTATTCTGTCACCCACATCATTTAAAGAATTAATAACCTAAGATATGTGGAAGAGAATATGTGTAGTGTTTCTAGGAGGCAGTGCTGAGGGTCTTCAGCATCTCCTAGATTCCCCACCTTTTTAGTTGTGCGGACCACAAATTTTGAAAGCAAAACTTTGAGGCCCACTAACTAAATATAAATATGTAATAAATGCACAACACCAAAAGAAGTCTGTTAACATTTGACAGAAATTTTCGAACATTACATTTTCGAATTTCATACTGAAATGGTGTAATATAAAAACAACAGCTGTATTTTATCTACTGATGATAAAAAATCAATCAATGAAATTTTTGACATTGTCCCCAACAAGAAAGTCAATAGATGATTAAAACTGGGAAGTTTCAGGCTCAGATCACCTTCAACATTCAATTTATTTATGTATTTATTTTTTATAAAAAGTAATGTTGAAAAAGCTCAGTAACACATATAAGTTATAGCAAACCCCATCAAATGTGTCAGTGCGATTATAGCAATTGCTAGATATTCTTGCCGAACAGTAATCCAGAACCAATTGTATTTTTTAAACATTTATTTCACAGTTTGGTCACATGATAGCACAACCAAAGAGTTTCCTTCACATGAAAATATTTTTTTTTTTTATCTCTTCTGCACAGCTCTATGACGGCCCTGGCCCTTTGGTTTGGAGCCACTGTCCTACATAATATACTGCTAGCATGCATTATTTATGGAATAAATAAGAATCGTAAAAAACACAAACAATGATCATTAATAAAAATCAAAATAGTGACACTGAATTCCAAGCAAATGAACAGGTAAAGCTACTTACGTTTGAAGTAAAATAACTGATAACTGGGATCACTCAAATGAAATCAGGTCTCGCATAGAGAGGGAAAGGAGTGCCTTCAACAAACTCAGGATGTAAGCTGTAAGCTCTGTACATCCAACAAAATTTAACCTCCTTATGTTGCAATCATGAGTAATGCACAGATTTCTTTTCCCACATTATTCACACATCTTCATGAGTTCCTGATTTTTTTTCCCTTGACATATTTTTTTTTCTTTACCATTTTTTATATCATTTTTTTCTTTCAAATTTTTAAATGCTAATAAGGACATTTTTTTCTAAATAAAATAACCCTAATGTTACCATCTATAGAACTTTATCTTAACTAATAACAATAAATATAAAGAGCATTTACTTGTTCTTATTTATAGGGCAAGTAAGACCTAGCCTCTCAACAGATTCAAGGGCTCTAGTATCCATCATTTCACAAGATGATAAGGTTTCGCTCAAGTGTGATTTAGCAAGCCTATAGGTCTTAAGGACGTCTTCATAGCTTTGAACACCTGAAATAAAGATTACAAATTAATTTAATCAATAGATAATTATAAAAAAATGGCGACTAGATGAATAAAATAACCCAATTTCAATGGATTAAGCTCAAATCTTGGGACAGACACAAACAATAATCCCAATAATCCAGCACTTACCTAAGAAAGCTAAAGTCACTGACTTAGGCCTAGGCGGGCACTGAACAACAGCTGATGTAATAATTCCAAGGGTACCCTCAGATCCAACAAACAGCTGCAAATTTAAAAAAGAAATCTGTTGAAGATTGTTGATCCTAAGACAAAGTTCTGAACAAAGAGCAAGTAGGGTATTTTTGTTTTGTTTTTTTCATTCACTAAAATAAAGTCTAAATAGTCATTAACTTCAGACAACAAAGAAAGGGTAAAATTAATTTCTTGCAAAAACTGACTACAGGAGCATAAAAAGTCACTTTAATGAATCAATATATGAAAATGAGACCATGATTACCTTAATTAATTATAACAATTAAACAACGACATTCACTATTAGTAACTAATTAATATAAGTGTTTTTTCTCTTGGCTATTATGTAGAGGTATAGTAAAGTAATTAAAAATTGAGATAATTATC
Source organism: Arma custos (assembly GCA_037127475.1). Lineage (NCBI taxonomy): Eukaryota > Metazoa > Arthropoda > Insecta > Hemiptera > Pentatomidae > Arma > Arma custos. Next base: position 90,823,503 of record CM073759.1, read on the forward strand.
AGTAAAATTATAGTAATTACTAAATTATTTTTTTAAATATATTATTATGACCAATTATATCAATTAGCTAAGTAACAGGGATAGATAGAAAAAGTTACATGATCGACTTTATATTCTTTTAGCCGTGGATTTGAAACAGTTGGTATTAACAGACCGTAAATATTTTAAATTATTTTAAGACTAAAAATTAATGGCACTATGTCTGAATCTGTAGTATTCCTGTTTTTTAATTATTGATTTAAATTTTCTTTACATATGAAGTTTACCTTAACAGAATTTCTCCTTAAAACTCACTGTCAATTGATTCCTCTTATGTAAATCACAAACTAGCGTAAGAGGTATTCCTCTTTTTCATTTACCTATCATTCAATCATCAAAATTGACACTTCAGCCCTCTCTCATGGTTTGTATTGATCTAATACTTTTTTAAGTAGGTAATTTCTTTTATATTTTTTTCATTCCATATTTATTAAGTATGATTATGAATATAATTGTAATTGGAAATATAATTATAAGTATAAAAATATTGATATTTAATATAAATAAAGTAGAATTGAATTTATATATCACAGTTTTCGCAGTCAAACAGATGAACTTGTAGCGGCAAAATCATCTATTCATTATTAAATTTATTATCTTCTAAAAATAATAATCTAAACATAGGTAAAAATACAGTTAAAAAATAAGTATATGTCGTAAAGTATATTTTAATGGAAAGAAATCCACCAGAAACATTTTTTAGCAAATCCTTCTAAAAATTTTTGAACAATCTAATTTATTTAATATTTTTTAACTCTGATTTAATTATAAAATTAGTATTTGCAAAGCATTTGGTTACAACAATCGGAATAATTAGAATGATGACGAAGAATCTACAGTCTATTATTAAATTGCGGTAGAAATTCATTATTTATACCTAGAATCTAAATAGTTTTCTAATGTTTAATAGCTGTTTCTCCCCAAAAAAGCAATATCTAATGAAAAGGCATAACCTCTGGTTACCCTTGAACATTTTTTAAAAACAAATATTTCTGATTTATGACTAAGATCTAAGAAATATAGATATGCAATAATTAATTATAGTAAAGAAAATAAAGTTGGGCCAGAAATAAGAACATTTACCACCCTTAGATGGTTATAATAAAACTTTATAGATCCAAGAATTTTTCTTCAGTATCTCACTTTCAGTGTCCATTACAGGTAAATATAATGAGCTATATCATGAGCAATTTTAATTTTATCAAAAGAACATAAAAATTCCTTCAAGTTTTTTATGTTGTTTTTTTTTAATTCAGAACAGCTAATGGGGCTGTGAACACAAAGAGTGAGGCTGTGACAAAATAAAGAGACAACAATTTAAATAGTCAGAAGTTCCGTTTTAATAATTATTTTTCACAATTCAATAGACATATCTTTTAATCTATATAAAGATGAAGACAAAATTTCAAAGTGTTTCAGAAACAATAACAGAGCCTTAAAAAACAATATAAATCCTTTTTGACTAGGGAACTTTCCCAACTAGATTGGAGTCTCTTAAGCTAAACCCCCTTTTATCCACAGTTTTTAACTGGATTATAAATTCTAGTTTGTCTATGATCTTTAGATATTATGCCTATAGTATTGTCTAAACTTCATTTTAATTTGATTATAATCCTAACTCATGCAATTCAAGTAATAATTTATATCTGGCTGTAAGGAATAAACCAATGCCACCCACATAGGGAAAAAAAAGTTCACAAACATCTTTTTATTATGTTCTGTGAATATGAATACCAATAAAAATAATCTGCTTATAAATTTGAAACAGAAGTTATGAAGATCATATGTGATTGACAACCAGTTACAGCAACACAACAATAGCGACAATGGTAACCAATTAATTCATTGACATTTGCAACATTGATTACCAATTTATTCAAGGAACAACACTAGTAGAATTAAAAATAATGAATGATAGATAAAAAAATATCACAAACCTAATTTTAAAAATGTAATTAAATGTCATATTTTGAAAACATTGTTAATAAATAACCATAATTACAATTATAGTAGTATAATTATTTTTTCTGTTTTTAATTCAATATATCGTTAATATTATTACCTACCTGCCTTAAATGATAACCAGTATTATCCTTCTTCATATGGTTCATCATCGACAAAACCTCCCCATTAGCCAGAACCTATGAAAAATAAAATAAATAAAATAATATAGTGCCTGTAAAAGAAAAGCAAATGATAAACAGAGATGATACTATTCAAAGAATATTTTTTATGAATATTACAAGAGTATTAATAATAAATAAATTATAAACAAAGCATTTAAATTCTAAAAAAATTACCCTAAAAATAATTTGAAGTAAATAAAATATACATCATCATTTTCGAATTATCATATTGGTCTGTTATTGAAGTTTTATTGTTTCCTTTTTTAATTTTTTTTTTCATCCAGTTTTTAATTAGTATGAACAGTAACAGTAACAGACTGTACTATAGAAACTAAAATAATGCTCAGCATAAATAAGATATTCACGTAGGCTTCCACGGTCTGCGGTATTGTCCATATGTTTCGCTCATCGTGTTGGACCTTGCCACAGGAACAGGGTATGCTATAGATGCCTGGGGTACGTAGTCCTAACTTGTCTTTGGGTTTCGGTAGGATGTGAGCTATTGTTTTGTCTGTGGAGAATGTGGTCTTGATGTCGTGGTTCTTTAGAATCCTGGCGATCTTTTCTGAGGTACCTTTGATATAAGGAATGGTTGTCTGGGTTTTAGGTTCGTTGTTGGTTTCGTTATTGTCTTGTTTTTTTTAGTTTTCTCTTGTGTTCTACCCGTTTAATAGTTTCTTTGTCGTATCCGTTTTTCAGGAAGGCTGTTCTCAAGTGTCTCTTCTCTTTAGGGAGCTGTGACGGTTCAGCTATCATTTCAGCTCTATTGAGTAGAGTGACTAGCCCATTTACTGACTAGCCCTGAGAAAGCTCACAACACGATGAGCGAAAGCTTAGCAAACAAAACCAACACCACACGGTCCATCCCGGAAATATATGGACAATAAATAAGATAATTTTTTTAAAAGAAAAAAGATACAAATAAATAGATACACTACTGGTTTCCTTTTCTTTAATGACCACACTAATTATACCCAAGGTCATTTGAGAAATGTTGCATTAGTACTCCTTTCAAAAAATTTTAAATGCTTTCTTACTTATTAAATTTTCTATTTTCACCTTGAAAAACACCATTCTGAGAACCTCCTTCTAGTTTGGAATAAAAACTCAATGAATCGTTGAGGGTAAATATGAGCAAGTCATATTTAAACTATAGCAATGCATCATAATGATAATAATAATGATAAATTCTTTATTGGCTTTAAAATACAACATGTAGCCATTGAGTCTGGCCCACTTAGTGTTAACCGGTTAATGATTTTAAACGAGCAGTGCTTGCGTGCGGTCGGCACACTCTAACACACAAACCCGAGTGCTGCTCACAGGTTTCGACATGTTCGTATTGCATATGACAAATCAAAAAAGAATAAATCAAAAATGACAAATAAAAAAAAATTTAACTTTTTAAATACAATACAAAAAACCTGATGCTTTTGGTTACATTTTTGTGAGAAAAAACCAAGCGTAAAGGGGTTAATTTGGATAGTAATTACTTGAAATAAAACAACAACCATACTTATTAGTACATATAATACAGGTAAGATAGTATATAGCATATTGTCATTTAATTACAGTTATTTTTATTTGCAGTTATATAATAATGTACAATATGCATTTTTTTTTTTAATTAACACTGGTTTAATAAATAAATAAACAAAATTGAAGTCAGGACAGAATAGTATCAATTATAACAACAGAATAATATTTGTCTAAACAAATGACGCAAATAAGAAATGTACCTAAGGAAATAGATAAATACAATGGAATTACAGTATTTAGGTACTAACCCGCAAATACTTTATTGCAACAGCTTTCTTATTCTTTCTTTATGTTAAAATTAAGATATATTAGAAGTACATGAAACTTTTAACTATTAAGGTGTATGTGAAACATTCACGTTAATAAACAATAATTAAAGCCTGGATTCTGAATTTTTACATATAAACTGTAGACAGAAAAAAATGTTTAATTTTTCCACGCTGTCCATAGTGAGTACGTTCATCATCATTTGGACAATATATTTTTGCAGAAATTGTTTTCTTGTGTTAACAAAAAATTTACAATGCAATATTATATGCTTCAAACTATTGATTATGGTCCCATGGCACCACCGACATTTTTCATCAGTTCTGAGAACATAAGTTTTGTTCCTATAAAATATTTTCAAGCATTCAGGGTTTGAAATTTTTATTTGACTCACAGTTCTTTATTTTTTTTATGTTTATATTGAATTTTAAATAGCTTTCAGGTACAGGGTTGGTATAGGTACAAATAGGTCTGTATATTGGATTCTAATTTGAGTTAAGAGCTCTATCAATATCCTTCTACAGTAAATGATTTGTTACTTTTTCAAGAATAACATTTTTTTAGCTAATAAAACATTGGGGCTATGAAAATCTGCAAAATATTCTTCATTGTGATGGGTCATAGCTAACATTTTAAGTTGTAAAAACCAGTTAAAAGCCAAGTCCTTCTTTTTCTTATCTAGCTCAACAAGTCTATCGAAACATTTACGGGTTAATCTATAATCAGGGATAGACACTATTTTTATGCATAAGTTAACAATTTTCTTTAGCATTGTTACAATAAGTGGGTTACTAATGGTACAATATAATTTGGAGTACATTTCGGCCATTAATATAGATATTTTAAGAATTTTAATTGAGCTACTTCGATGTTTGTATAATAGTTTAAGCTCCATATTTCTGCATCATAAAGGAGTGTTGAGGATACCATAGAATCAAAGAGTGATTTTTTCTCTATAGCCATGCATAAGCTAACAGTATAAATCAAATTTTAAATACAGTACAAGGAAACAGGAAAATCTTAGAGGCTCTTCATTTACCTTCTTTACAAAAGTAAAAGCTTTGCTGGACAGGAAATGAAGTAGAGCAATAACCGCTGAAAGAAATATCTCTTGGGAGTCTCCTAAGATGAGAAGAGATATCTCCTTGCCAAACAAGGAGAAATGAGGAAAGAAAAAACATGGGGACCCTGGAGTACTGGCATTGTGGAGAACAGACAGCCAAAGTGGTTCCGAATGAAGACCAGGATCCACAAAAGGTATTTGAATTCAGGCTTACTCCACTGAATACTGCCCTCAAGTATAGCTAACTCTGGTTAATACAATATTTTTCTATAGAGCTAAAAATTTAGATAGTTGGCAAATGGAGATCCAAGAAATTGTCGTAGGAGCAAAGTTGTATTTAATTTGGACTTCAATAGGACTACCAAGTAAGAAGACTGCTGATGCCCTTTATATGCAAAAAATATTATGAAGATAATATGAAAAAGTAGAAAATGAGGGCAAGATATAAAAAAACTAGCTCTAAGGTATCGGATATCAAAGGAGATCGGATAAAAATTAGTGAAACAAAAATTTACCTAACCAGATACTACTGTTGCAGTCTAATCATTTATATGCAGATATCATAGTTCAGTTGCAATAGACATTCAATAGAAGATAGGTCTTAATGATTTTTAAGATCAACGCATCACTTACATTTTTATGTGAGGTTAACAGAGGGCTTAAACCTTATTCAAGGTAAAGTTAGTTTTTGCATCTCTTTTTTAGCTATTAACCAAGAAGTAAATAAAATGGGTACCTTTTCATAAAATAATCACACTTCTCTGGATTAGCTTCTCGACTAATAATACTATATGGACACTAAAAAAAAACTGAACTTATATATTCACAATGAAATTGAAACAAAATATTGATTGGTATACATGTTTTAAAAGATACCTAAGCCGAAAACAATGCCTTAATTCATATATTTATATGCATGAACAATACTTGCTACTTCTAGGCCGAGCAGGTTGGCAGCGAGGGAGCCATACCTTATAAGGCGTAAGCCACCAGCACACGTAGCAATGTTGCCTCCTATTTGGCAGGTGCCCTTCGCTCCCAGATCTAGAGGCATCATCAAACCTTTCTTGGCAACCTCATTGTCAAGTCGCTCCAGTACACAGCCAGCATCACATGTCACCATTCCTGTTTAGTAGACAAATTTCTATTTATCATGGCTGGATTCAAATGCTCGATACTGCACTCTTTTCAAGTAATATAAACTTTAATATACTAAAAACATCTATATTATCAATGGAAAAAACAACTTATATTTTCATTTTACTTTGTATAGTAATTTTACTTTCTATATTAATATATAAAATTAACTATACAAATTATGTATTCCATGATATTTATAAATTATTCAAAACTAGTATAAAAAATACCTGTGGTTTCATCAATCTTATGGATTTTGTTCATTAATGATAGTGATATTATAACTTCATCAAATACTGGAACTGAACCTCCAACAAGACCTGTGTTGCCACCTTGAGGGCATACTGCAAGGTTTTCTTTGAAGCATATCTTCATTAATTCAGATACCTCGTCAGTAGTCTTAGGCTTAAGCACAACATCACTATAGCCTAAAACAAAGAACATATCTTAGCATAAATCAAGGAGATATCCTTGAGATATATAGAGGAGAGCTCGCCTCCTACAAGAATATGCTAATACTGTATGTTTAGAGTATTCTTACGACAGAGAAAGTCTAATTTTGTTTTTCTAATTTTTTTTATTTTTATTTTATAAATAAAAAAAAATATTTGATTTTCAGATTTTAAACAGATATATTTATTTTGACCATCCCTGAATTTCTTTTATCTAGTTTCTAGAGAGTGAGAGGCACTGAGGGGAAGAGAGGGTGTGGGAGGGAGAGAGAGAATAAATTATGTATCAAGGATATTCAAAAATGTATATTCGGAGTATCGAGACTATGAATATGCATATATGTATGTATAAATATGGGGAATGGGGTGGCGAAGTGGGCTATGGTACTTGCAAGAGGTAATAAAACTGGAGCTATATATAACACTTAGATGGGCGTATAATAAAATAAAATATAGATATATTATAATATAATAAAATAAAATATAGATATATAACCAAAAAAAATATATATAATATTATTTATTCTTTATGTTAGTAGGTGAAAATATTTACAAGTTGCATGATATTTAAACATACGAAACACGAAGAAAATACTTGAAAATAGAAACAAAAAAATTATATCCCTTGCTGGGCACTAGCCATCTACACCTAGCCAATATTTTAGGAGAGGAAAAAGATTTTTAACATTTTTCAAGTGTCATTCTTGATTATTGATTACTAGAATGAATACACAATACAAAAATTATCATCATGTGAGATTGTATTTATGCCCTATTATGCTGAAAATTTAAGTGCCAAAAACAACCTATTATTATTAAAATAAATACCAAATAACTAATTAGTAAATTTGAATATAAAACTAATCAAAATATTCTCCCTAAAGTTGTCCTATGCATGCAAACAACCTTCTACTACTCTAGTAGTGTACAAGCTAGTAATATTTATATATACTTGAATTATTATTAACTAGCTGGGGTACCTCGAGTTGATATGAGATTATGTGGTAGTTGGAATAAAAGAGTAAACTTTAAAATATGTGAGATACAAATTTTTTATTGAAAATATATTCTAACTACAATACTTATATTTACAATACTTGTTTAAAAACAACATTTTTAATTTTGTTATCCGGAGTATATGTGTATAAATTTTTTGAATTTCCTATTCAAGAGCAAGCTACGACCCTGAGAAAAGCAGGAGTCTTTGAGGTTGATGCCGTAATATTTTAAAGTTCTTCCTTGCACTTTGTTAATTGTAAAACTATAGGCTAATTTGATTGGAAATTGCAGAATTTTAAATTGTAATGGCAATTCAGTAGAGATCAGTGGTATTCTGAGGATAAATACTGTGTGTCCTTTGTCCTTCCCAGTCATTAATTTGGCATCGATGATGTTATTCGGTAGCTGTTTGACAATCATCCTTGTTCCATTACATAGTTCTGGTGAGTTGAGATTTCGGAGTAGTAAGATGTAGTAAGATCCAATTTTCAGTCTAAGGCAATGTAATGGCATTCCTGGTGCTTGCAAAGAATTCAAAAAAATCTGTAGAGATGTTAACACTTTCTTCAACGTATACAATTGTGTCGATCGATTTGACTATTCTCTCTTCACCGGGAATTTCCTTTTGAATATTAAAAGTGATATCGTTGACAATATTATTTTTATTTGCCTCTGAAATAACCACTCCGGATTGGTATAGTTATGAACAATATTTGGATAAATTTGGTCAATGAGTTCGTTTTCAGTACTATGTTACAAAAATCACTGTTGAGATCAGTAGGATATGTGCCTTCACCTATTTGTACAAGTTGTTGAGCAAAATGCGCTGTTGTTTCGTCTTTTGATAGTTCACCTCTCATATTTTTTTGTTAGCCACAGTATTTGTATGTGTTGCCAGAGTATGATTTTTTTAAGCATGCATTGATTTCGTCTGCTGGTGTTGACTTGGGCATAACTGAAAGTGTTTGTCGAAAATCTCCTGAGAGTATCACTAGAGCTCCTCCCATCACTTCAGAGTTTCCTTGCAAGTCTTGTGATGTTGAGTCCATGGCTTTGAGTGATTATTTACATGCCATTGTGCATTCCTCCCAGAAGATAATTTTAGCTAGTTCTAGAAGTTCACCTCGTCCAGATGCTCTTGAGATTTTACAGACCAGGAATTGTTCTTCGGCTATATTCATCCAATGCCAGATGATGCCAGTGCAAGTGTGATGTGTTGTTTAGCACGTATTTCTGCCAGCAATAGATTTATTAGAAACGTTTTCCCGGTGCCAACTGTTTCGTCCAAGTAAATAATTCCGCCAGTGTTGTTGTTGATCCGGTCCGTGATGACGTTATAAATTTTTTTAAAAACTACAAAGTTACAGACAGCTAGTTAGCTAGCTATAATAATTAAATTATTAATTAAGTTCATATTCCCGAAAATTCCAGAATGTCCTAGAACGATCGAGCCCACGACAGATCTTGCTTTACATACTCCTATCAATAGGCTCACCTTAGAAAAAAGTCTTTGAATGGTCCACAATGTTCAAGGATATTCCAGAGCATTCGAGAGTGTTCTAGAACGTTCCACAATGATTTGAGATATTCCTGAACATTCGAGAATGTTGTGGAATGCTCTCAAATACTCTGGAATGTTCTGAACTGTTCTAGAAATTTCTAGAGGGTGAAACTTCCAGCCCTTGTATCTTTAAAAGTAGGCCCTTCAGGTAAAAACGGGAACCTCCTTCATGGACACGAGATAGAGGGCTACCACACCCTACCATATAACTCCCTTGATACCGGGACTCATTTCTGAGTTTTAGCGGTACGCACATTGTACAATTTCTTTTATAATATGTATTGATATATTGATTATTTTAAACCAATCTTTATCTATTTCATTTGGTTTAAAGAAAGGTTTCAAATAACAATATTAAGAAAGCTTCACACTGATAAAAGACAAAAACTTACCACAAACCATTTTTAGCCAATCCATATTGTAACCAACAAGGTCATCTTTGTCGGTTATAACTCTGTCTTTGCCAAGTAAACGCTCAAATATTTGCACATGGCTTGATGTTAGCTTAGCAAAATTACCACGTTTGACATCTGGGTAAAGATCTTTGGTAAGGAACTTATTACTTGAATACAACCGGGCAAAGCGAGTTCCAAGTTGATGAATTTTTTTATAATTCATCCTACAACACATTTATAAAAAGGCAAATAAATAGTATATTGGAAATTCTAGCAACAAACATAAAATTATACAACTAAAATATGATGTAATAATACAATTGAATATCAATAAAAAATAAGATTAAAAAAACTTAGCAAATTATTACATTATTTACATTTTAAAAACAAATTGGAATTTGAATGGAAAAAATGTTCAATAACTTAATTATTTCATATGACTGCTTCATCAAACTTGAGATATGATAGACAAACTGAACATTGATAATGCATGATAACAGAACTATTAAGTCCTCACTAAAAAAATTGATACACAATAAAATCAATAATGAGAAGTTCACAATATCAAATCATCCCCCCTCCAATACTGATATCAAGTTTTGAAACTACCAAGTTTAAAAATAGATTCTAGGTTATTACAGTTTAGTTTCCATGCTTCATATAATTTTCATTTTAGATTTTACTTAATTCAGTTATAAGTACTGTTCATAAAGTCTAGTATCAAAAATCTAACTTTTAAAAGTTGGAAAAATCTTTAAAAAATATATTACAATTATCCTCAGGAATTGATAGACTAATAATTTTGTCTCAATCTGATGATAATTTTTTTAATTATTTAATAAATAATTATTAAAAATGAATTCTTATTAAATTTTTCATGTATGTCTCCATTTTCAGGAGTTGAAAAGAGAACTAAAATAAACATCTAATTGTTTTGCTTGAAATATGCTAGCAATAAAAAAAATATTGGCTCTAAAGTTTTAAGTATGGTAGAAAAAATTAGAAAAAAAGATCGAACAATAAAAAATTATAGCACTTTTGAAGTAAGAAATCTTGCTTCAATGTAAAGTTATATTAACATTTTAAATAATTAATTGATGCACAATAATTTTTAAACTTTATTTTAAAAATTATAATATGTTTTAGAATGGTTAGGAGCATAAAATTCAAAAGTATTGTCAACTAAGTAAAAATAAAACAAAATTTTAATTTAGACAATTTCAAATTTCGGCAAATTTCCTTCAAACTTATCAAGATAAATGGTGCTACTTTTAAAAAATTAATAAATAAATAAATTGGCTCTAAGTCAATTAAAAGCCAAAATACAATGTAGGTAAGCACTTTTGCTTTAAACTTTAACAGCTACTGTGTGCTTGCAAAATCTACTTTTTCATTTTTCTAGAATAAATACTTAAGCAGAGGAGACTTAAGAAATATTATTATCTTAGGTGATTTTCACGTAGGCTTCTATGGTCTTTGGTATTGTACATATGTTCTTCTTCGGATGGACCGCATGGTGTTGACAAACACCAATACCACATGGTCCATCCCGGAAGAAGAACATATGCACAATATCTTAGGTGACTTACTCCAATAATAGTCATGTTAATACCAAAATGTAAAATCTTATAACTTTTTATTGAGCATTGATGCTGGAGTTATACACTGGCCATAGCAGATTAATTATTTATTATGTAAACAGCCGTGAATCGACCTTGTTTTATCTAGAGGTCCCTCTGGGGTTCACTCAGGCTCTATAAGGTGAGTAACCTATATTGGAGCAAACCCTGGCGTTTGAGTGACCGTGATTAGGGACAAATCACCAGGAAAAACCCTGCTACTACTAAAACGAATTCATATAAATACTTTATATCAATAAATACAATTCATAGTTAGCAAAGGTACAGTTTTTTCCCCTCCAATATCTTTAAGGAGACCAGAATCGATTTTTTTATCAGCTAAGATGAATGGGCAAAATATCAATACACGCAGAGAGAAAAAACAAGCTCACGTGTTACACAAAAAAGTTCATGGACAAACAAAAACTAACACGCAAGAGCTCAAGATCGAGCTAACAAAATCACCTCATTCGCAAACAGACGTAAGCACGTACGTACATATACGAACGCATTCATGCACCTATCAAACACACTGTGTTTTTGTAAACATTATTATTCAAGAATTGAAAAACAGAGCAGTATATGTTGCCAACTATTCTTTTAAACATTTGAAATTTGCATCCTTCCGAGGTATTGAGGATATAACCTACAATGCTTAAGCCACCTAAAAATATTTATAGCATTGAATATCTTGCTTGAAATATTTTTATAAATAAATATTTGGACTTAAGTGGCAGTTTCTTGCTTTTCTCCCGATGTTTGTTTTCTAAAATAACAGAAAATATATTTTGATAATATAGTTATTTTAGGAATGAATGGAAAATATTTGGATATTTTTCAGAAACTGGGCTAAATAAATTATAATAAAACGTCGATGCTTGTCAAAACCAATCACTTTTTTGGTTTCCTCATTACATTTTTACTCACCAACTCATTTATTTATTTTTTAATCGTATCAATAATACCGCACCCGAATTTCCAACATTATAAGATGGGGGAGACCCCATTTGATCGTGCCAGTAGTTATATGTTTCCCTCAAATATTAAGCTCTGTATGTCTCAGTAATTAGTACAAAACACTACCTTATATTCGGTTATGAAAAATCGCAAATCCTAAAGATACTGGTCAGGATAATGACACAAACTTATAAGATTATTCAATAATGATTGGTCCTTGAGAAGTGTGTAAAGTTTCAATTTTATTTATTAGTTCTTTAATTTGCATTTGCACTTGCGCTATTGCGCATCCCGCGAATTTGATCCACGTGTTCTTCTCTATGCTATAGGAAAACCAAGTTTTGGAAATGATAACATCAATATTTTTATTTTAAAGAGAAAAGTTATGCCCGGTCAACTGTGGTCTAGTGGTTAGCGGAACAAACTACTTAACCTAAAATCGCGGGTTCGTAGCCCGGCAGGTGGCCCTAGGATTTTTTAAAGGGAGTAAAAAATCCTTAGTTACGCCGTCCTTCGGAAGGGACGTTAAACGGGGATCCCGAACCTGTACGATGTCAGGAATCGTTTAAAATCCCTATCCTAATTAAACCTAGAGAGGCAAAATTTAGAGCTCCCATTGTAGCATAGTCCGATTAGCCATAGCAGCATAAAGTGACGTTAAATGAACAAACATCACATGATACTCCGTCGAAGCATGATCATATTTATACTAGGAAATGACTAATGGTTGTGGATTTCTTTTTAATTGACGAGCTTCGTTGAAATTAACTTCAACGTAGATTGGGTAAATGACGCTCCTAGACTGAACTAAATATAATAGTTGAAAATCTTCGCAACTACTTCATAAAATCATACATTCCTTTACAGTATAAAAACAAATTAGAAGTAAAATGGGAGGAGAATACATTTAAATTTAATGTTTTATAAGTATGTATTGAATAGTTAGAACTCAGAGATTTCTAAACTGGTTTAGGTGGAATATTATACATTTCCATCCTGTTAAGCTGTGATTTCCTTAACCATTTTTTCGATGTTTATTCATAAACATATCGTAAATATATCTTTGGGTGAAAAAAAAACATGTTTCAGTATATTTATTATTAAGAAGTATTAGGGAAAACCTGTATTGTTATCAGAGTGTGTCACCTAAGACAATAATATTTCTGTTATTCTTATAAAACAATACACAGAAGAGGTTTGAAATCTTTATTTGATAAAGTAATTATCAAGATCAGGAAAGTAAGGTAAAATTTGGCTTCTAATTATGTTAAAACCAACTTCTTTCTTTTTTTCTCTCTTTAAATTTGAATTTTTTTTTATTTATAGGAATACAATTAAACGAGGTTTGTATTATTTTCATTTGTTTATACAATTTTAAGCCATGAGTGTTAAATGATGTCAAAAATTAAAAAAAAAAATTATGTTTAAAAATATCAAAATGTAATATACTTCTTAGTTGTAAACAGACATTAAACCAAACTAAAAGAATTTAAAGTTATGAAATAAATATTTGAATTTTAGTTTCATAAATTAATAATTAAAACAGATATACAGTTTTTAAATGAATCAAGATTTATTATGTTCGAATACAAAATTTATAAATTCAAAAGCAATGTTGAAAAATTTTCCTCATCAATGGAAATTCAATTGTTTGCTATGGTTTGATGAAGCAAATGTTTTCTACAGTAGCCTTGGCATCAACGATATCATTTATTTTTCATTTTTGCAATTCACTAGTCATTAATATTTAAATTTCTCATTAAAAATGATCTCTTATTCAAGACTATTCCATGTGGAAAATTTTCATGTTTTTCTCTAGTTCTATCCAATACAAAAGAAGAGTTATGCGCAAAAATCTGAATAATAAATACATTTTTCAGTTGGTCAAGTAATTAATGATCAGTACACTGATCGATAGAAAAATATTTTTTCGGAACTCCAGAGGAAATCATAATCGAAACCAGCAAATACATAATTTTTTTCAAAATTTACCGAAGTTGTCTTAAAATTGTATTTTTCGAATCCCTTACACCTGAAAAATATGAAACCAAGGTACTTCTAAATAGGATTAAAGAATTATCAACATCCTACTTAATTATTGTTTTTGCTGCCATTCCTGCAAAATTATTATTAGTAATTGATGCTATGATATACATAAAGTAATAAGATTCAAGTTTATAAAAATAAAAACATTTTCATTAATTAATAATGGGTTTTATGCCAAGAGAGTTATCCTCTTCCAGTCTGATAATAAAAAAACTTTTTCATAGTAATGTTTTTTCACCGCGTTACAGTATGTATTAAATGTTATTGGCAGTATTAGTAAATAAGCAATTACTGATCATTTAATGGTTAATTGTATAGTTAATCATGTATGATAGAACAGTCCTAGTGTAAGAAAGGGGTTTTACATTTGTTAAGCTTAATATTAATTAATAAACTAAATGATAAACAGTTAAATAATTTCATAATCACCATCTGGACTATGTTATCCTGAATCATAATTTTATAAGTTCCTTAATAAATAAACAATCCCATTTTAACAGTTAGTCTTAGGCAATTTTATTTTAATATCTCAGTCTTTTTATTGTTAATAATTTGTCCGTTATTGTTTGTTTCATTTAAGGTCACTTTATGCTTCTATGGCTAATCTGATGATCCAACAGTGGGAGTCCTAAATTTTGCCTATCCAATTATAATTAGTATAGGAATCTTTAATGAGTATCTGGCATCACACAGGCTCGCCACCACCATTTTACGTTCCCTCCAAAGGATGGCAAAATAAGGGTTTCTACTCCCTTTTAAACAATCCCCGGGCCACCTGCAAACCTGTGATCTTGGGCATTGTAGTTTATTATGCCAACCACTACACTACAGATGACCCCTACGGTCCATTTTTTTATTATGAACCAGTAAATAAACCAATCATTCTGCATTTAAAAAGAATCAATGTCACCTGTAAAAAGTCAAGATGTATAGCCCATAGTATCTAAGCCCAACTTTAATTTTTAAACCCCAAGTTTACAGAGCTGCTTTAGCGAGATTATTGAAATTTTATTAAATATATGAATACGAAATTCTTGCCTAATTAAGTTCCAAACATTCATATGAAATCCTTCAAACTAACTTGAGTGGACCTAATGAATGCATTACATTAAAAAAGTTTATTAAATTAAGACTAAATTTTGATATTCAATTATAGTTTATTTTTTATGAAATGTTAGCAAAATTGGTTATGCATTCACAAATAAAGGGGACAATGAATATTTATTTGATGCAAACATTTTAAGTATACAAAATTAATGGGAAAAAGTATGGTGAAATAAAAAATACTACGCAAATTAAAATTATAATAATAAAGAAGCTTGATAAAGTTTGCTACTTCATTGGCTATGTGATTGCAACCAGCTTTGTTGCTTCATTTTATTTAAATATGACACAAATTCACCATGAGTCACCCAATAGTTATTGAAAAAAATTGGAACATTGTTGAGCAGTCGATATCTGGATTAGATTTCTTAATGAGGTCTACAGTTAAAAGAACTAATAATTAATAATACTACGTGTAAACGCAAGAGGTAGAGAGAGGATAGGGTTAAGTAAGAAAGGAAGCAGAAAACATAAATATAATATAAGGTAAATAGCTAATGTGACCAGGTATTTTTTGCTGTAAATCAGACACCGTTTGTTGGGAGAGAAGGTGAAAAGAAAAAAATACCTTTGGTTTAGTTATCATGTTATCATTTTGTATTGATTATGGAGAATCAAAAGGTCTATTAATATTTACATGTTTATCACATAAATTAATTTAATATTTACATGTTTATCACATAAATTAATTTATCATAGTAGATACAAACCAGGATACACAGCCTAAAATGACTGTCCCACCAAAAGCCCCGTCACCCTAAGTATGTTTATGAGGGATAAATGTGAAAAAGAAATAAAGTAAAAAGCAGTCATTTACAATAAATATTATTTCTGATCACTTGCTCATTAATTCCTCTTTTTTGATTTATATGAATTAAAATCAAGAAATAAAATCATTTATTGTTATCAGAT
The DNA here is from genome assembly GCA_037127475.1 of Arma custos. Taxonomy (NCBI): domain Eukaryota; kingdom Metazoa; phylum Arthropoda; class Insecta; order Hemiptera; family Pentatomidae; genus Arma; species Arma custos. The sequence continues at coordinate 90,839,719 of CM073759.1, forward strand.
GATATTAATTTCTAAATAAATTATCTTAAATATTAATATAAAGCTGTTGACTTTTATAAGTGAGAGGAGTAAAAGGAGGTTACAAAATTATGCTTACCTCTCTTTAGGGGATATACTTGATTCAACCCTGAAAAAGGGCATTAATGTTAAAATTTCACAACCAAGTGACTTTTAAAAAATAAATAAATAAATATTTGACAAACCATTAAAATGAACAGTTCATAGTAATATCAGCCTTGTAAATAACATCCTTAATACTTGTTTCAGCACATTAAACTCTTTAAATTGACAGGTATTATTATATTTTAAAACAAAGCACCAATAGAGATTTGCTTTATTAATAGCTGTGAAAAGAATATAATTTGATATGTATGATGGTAAGTTTAATCAACACACAACTATAAGCATACAATGACATTTTTAACTTCACAGGTTTGATGGACATAAAATAATAAACAATGAAATTAATCGAAAATGTTCCAATTAAATTACATAGTTAATAAAAAGCATATAAAAGGCTAACAACTGAAATTCATTAACCTACACTAACCTACAATTATTAAAGACGAACAAAATGTTTACAATGAAAAAAAATTGCAAGAACGGAAATACATTCGCCAATAAAATATATTACCTGTTTTAAAAAAAAGCTAAACTAATATCTCCAGTCTTTCTTTGAAAAAAAATCGTGTCGTATTAATGGATCATCATTCTAGGAAATTTCATAAATATCGCTCATCTAAAATTCAATTAAATAGACATCAGGTGATAGCTAGCAACTAATCACATGAAAATTCCACATCAGCTATAACTGATTGCGTAACCACATCACCCCATTGATAAGGGAGATAAAGAAAGGCGGGCGCGGCCGTTGGTGACGTCATACATCAGGTGATGTTCTAAAACGGTGATGGAATAACTAATTCAAGGTTGTGTTTAATTTTCTTTCCTTAATAATGGTTCTTCCATCGTTTGCTGTATACAATGAGTTTATCCATACTCATATACATGATAAAAACTCAAGCAATCAACTTTTAAAATGGAAAAACAGCAATTACAATTCTTAAAAATTTGAATTTAATTCCTATTTTAGATTGGACCACCCAATTTTAAACTTCTGAGTTGAATTTCAACCTAAACACAAATTGGAACGTGATTCTTAGTAAAAGAAAAGTGTTTAAAATATTTTATCAAGCAAATAAATAATCATACTTTTCTCAATATGTCACATTAGGCGTCAACAAACAATAATTAATAACTCAAAATTACCATCATTGTTTTAATTTAAAATCCTTGACGGTTTTAACAACATATTTAAAGTATTTATTAAAAAGGTTAATTTTAATAGCAAAGCGTTAAGCTGTAAAAAATGCAGACAGGCTCGTTAGAAATATTTTTCTATTATTAGCCAATTTTTTTTTTTGAGATTTTATTTATAATAAAATTGTATACTTCAGCTGTCACTTTTTATGTATTAGGCATTTTATAGACCATTTTTTTTTAATCATACTCCTTAATTATTTTATATCATAAAAATTAAAAAGTTCAATACTACAATTTGAACTAATATTCTTTGTGAAAATAAAAATAATGTTTCTATTAATCTCCTTTACAATATAAAATGTGCCAAATGACACTTGTCTAATTTCTGTCATTAATTTTTTTTAATTATTAACCTCCAGTCTAAGTAATGAATTAATTAAGTATTAGATAAATAAAAAAGAGGGAAATATAATTTCTCATAAACAACACATTTTTTTCAATTTGTCTTTTTTTATTTAAAACATATTAAGTCATGGTATTTTACAAAAATTCAATAAATAGAACTTTTTACAAAATAAATAAGGTACAAAAATAATTTAATACTAATTACAGTTCAAATACTCAAAACATTTTCAAGCCAACATTTCATTCATAACAACATAATATCCACTTCAATACTGTAACGTTTACACAGTGCGTATTAAAACATACCACTATACTTTATTTACATAACACTGCTTTGGTACTAATAGTTTGAGGCTATAACAACTAAAACGCCATTAACTATCGCGTGATGACGAAAAAGGCATCTGAGTTAATAGGACGATTTTGATTTCAATTGGCTGAGGCGCCTGCGGTGATGAAAGTCAAACAATATCGTATGATCCTGGCCTCGTCAGGGGAACGCAAGCCTCTTCCTTCGGCAATTCCTGCCGTGCCCCTTGTGATTGATAATGATTTTTAACTATAACGTCGTCAATAGATTTTTGGAATAAGGGGTGTTCAAAATGAATGGTAACATTTCGGTTTAAACAATAACGGCAAACAATGATAGCAGTAAGAGAAAGTAAAATCAAAAACACAGCTGCACAAGAAATAATAATTATAGAAACAATGTCGCCCTTATTTTCATCACCACTAGGTCGAATGTCATTGAAAATAATCTCTACTGGCTGTGAACGGTTATGGATATGATATTTATCTCTATCTAATTCTTCCTCAGCCTTCTTTTCTGTACACCTGTAACCATCTTTGGACAAGTGTAACCCGTCTGGGCAAGCACATCTGAATCTGAGAGAAACTTCATTTATCTGTGGCGTCGGTAAACACAAGTGTGAACACCTACTGTAGGCTTCTTGACAGTGATTGACACCAACGGGTTGTTTGTAGGGATGATATACATGTACAACCATAGGATTCTGGAGCATTCTGGAGCCAGTTATCGCAGAAACATTAGTACCTTTAAACTTATTAGCTCTGAAAATAGCTTGGGTGTCCCAATCAGACCAGTAGACATAATCTTCGAAGACTGAAATAGAAAATGGGTGATGCAAAGTGTCTGGAGAACGTAAAATTAAAGTTCTGTCCGAGCCATCATAATTGCAAGAAGAAATGGAACTGAGCTTAGCGTCTACCCAGATAAGACGTCGATTGACCAAATCCAAAGTTATACCATTGGGCCATTTGATGTCATGCGAGACGATAACCTGACGATGCGAACCATCCAAACCCGCTCTTTCGATCCGACCTTGCTTGCCCCAGTCACTCCAGAACATCCAGCCGTCAAGGGGATTCAAGGCAATCGAGCGGGGCTCGTCCAGGCTGCTGTTGATCAAGGTCTTTCTCATTTCTCCTTTGTAGTTAGCCAATTCGATCGTGTTTTTTCCTGTGTCAGTCCAATATATATGCCCATAAATCCAATCGACAGCTAATCCATCACATACACCAATACCGTCTTTGACAACTTCCATGTGTACTTTACCATCATTGACATAAGTTTTTAATATTTTTTTTTCAATAGAGTCATTCCAAAATATGGTTTCGTTTTTGTAATGATAATCGAATGCTGAGGCAGATTTTGTGTCAAAAACAATGCTTGATGATTCGTGATGAAGTAAGTTCACCTTTTGGATACTATGTCGCCTTGAGAACAAAAGTACGGAATCACCTTCTTTCGCTTTACATGAAGTCGGATTTTCAGGATCTCTCTCATAACCATCATGACAATGACATTTGAATGTTCCTTTTTCATTAATGCATAGCTGTGAACATGAACCCAATAGATCACATTCATTGATATCAACACATGTGAAATTATTAACTAGCTTATACCCTTTGTGACAAGCACAGTGAAAGCCTATTTTAGAATCTATGCACAAATGATCACAACCTCCATTGTTGACTGTGCATTCATTGACATCACATTTGTCATCAGGCTCATCTTCCCCGTTAGGACAATCATCAATACCATCACATACACTCGAAATCGGTATACAACTGTCATCACATTTAAATTCATTTTCTTTACAAAAAGATGAGGGATTTTCACAACTTTCTTCATCACTTCCATCCGAACAGTCTACTTGTCCATTGCAGCGAAGGTGTTGAGCTATACAGAAATTGTTGTTGCATCGAAACTGATCCGAACGGCACGTGACATTGGCACAGAGAGATGAGTTTTCGTCTGCTCCGTCAGGACAATCCGGATCTCCGTCGCAAACCCAGGTAGAATGAATACATGTTAACTTGTCGGAGCATTGGAACTCTTTGATGAGGCACACTGAAGAGGGAGAAATCGCACGAGGACAGTTCCTTTCGTCTGACCTATCTGGACAGTCGTAATCACCATCACATCTCCATTTCGATATTATGCACGAACGATCCTGACATTGAAAATCTCCTTTTTGGCAAGTTCTCGGTGGGCAGTTTTTCTCATCAGAACCATCACCGCAATCGTCATCCATATCACACACATTATCCTTCGGAATGCAGTTGCCGTTTTTACAGGTAAATGAATCAGGGGCACAAGTTTCGGCACAATGCTTTTCATCTTCCCCATTATCACAATCTTGCTTGCCATCGCATTCCCACGAACTCGGAATACATACTCCGGGTCGACACTCAAAATGATCAGCCCTACACTCAGATTTGGCGCATATTTCACTTTCATCACTTCCATCTTGACAATCTTGTTCTCGGTCACATTGCCATGATTTGGGTATACATCTTCCATTGTTACAGCGAAATTGATTTTCCTTACAAGATTCGACAGGTTTGCAACGTTCAGGAGATTCATCTGAGTTATCACCGCAATCATCTTCCGAGTCACAAACCCATACCTGTTGAATACACCTGCCGTTATCACATCTGAATTGACGGAGAGAACATTCCACAATTCCTGAAGTAAAGTTTTGTCGGGCCCAGGCTGAGAGCGACAGAAACAAGACGATGAGAGGCTCGAGGCGCACGGTAGACCACGTGGAAACCATCCCCGATCACGGTAGCCGGTGTACTGAGGAGCCGTAGCTGTGTACGCGGCTAGTACCTGCTTTCAGTATCGATAGCGTATCACGCCACCACTAATCGATAATATCGCGCCATACCAGCATAGCATCGCGCCAGCTTTACTCATCCATTATCGTTTTAATTCGCTCGAATAACTGTTTCATTCCTACATTGATATTTTTAAAATTTATTACACTTATAAATTTAGTTTAAATTACTTCTATCAATGGGCAGATGGTGATTGGAACTAATAATTTGATTCATAATTGCACAACTTCAATAAATAAACAATAATAAAAAATTAATGAATATTAATTTGCAATACGAAATTTAATATTTGATATGATATTTAGAATCGAATATAGTATTTTCAATCTCCTGACAAGGTGACAGGGTAAATTTAATTCTTCTACGTAGTTAGCTATTAATAAGCCTTGTATTCTGCGTTATATTCCTTCTTCAAAAGATTAGATAGTCTGCAGATACATAATTTTAATTAAATACCTTCCAAAAAATGTTATATTGTTATTGATTTTATTTAAAAATATAGACATTTATAACAATATGATTACATATTGTTACAATTGTCTATTATGTCCCAGAATCAATTTACATTTTAATTTTACATTTGCTTTTGTAATTAATTAGTTATCAATATTTATAATAATTTATTATTTTACAGTTTGACACTTGAATTATTACAAAACAATAGGATTAATGAGTAATAGGAGATGCATGCTTTATCAAATTTGTTCTTTATCTAAATGAGCATTTTTCAACTCATTGCAATGCAGATTAAAATATCTTTCTGACATATGAAACGACACACCTCCAATAACAATTGATTTAGACTTGTATGAATTTTGTTTTGAACTTCTCAGAAACTGTTGTTCGTTTAAAAAGGGAGCTGTATAATTTTCTTTATCAAATAATATAAATTTGCAAAACCCTTATTTTTATAATATTTATAATATCATTTATTTAAAATTGAATGATATTTCTTCATTAAATTAAGAAAAAATTATACTTACATATCTTTGTTTTAAAATTTGTTTGATTTTAGTTTTTCTCAAAATATCATTTCCTTTGTCATACATACTTAATATGATAGTTGATTAATGATTTGTAAGTTTTTCTTTCTAAATTCATCTTTTTGAATACATTTATTATGCTTACTAATTTTACAGTATACATGAATATAATGTATATGGTGCTCCATTAAAGAAGTTCAAATCCACCATGTCACAATTTTTATGATACACACACAGAACTCATTTATGACTATCATTAATTAACTGTAGTAATATTTGATGTAATCGTGTAATGTCAACTCTTACAATGCTATACACACAGAACCCATATAGGACTACCCTTAAAGTAACTGTAGTAATATTTGAAGTACTTATATAATGATTCAATTAGACCAATTAATAGTATTCCTTAATTGTGTACAAACTGTTAATAAAATGAATAAAAGTGTGATAAAAGTTCACTAAGTTAAAAACTGCTTGAAAATTTGTGTTTCATTAGGATTCACTATCACATTGTAACTTCACAAACTTGAGGATATTTTTTTTGTATGCCTTATGATAATATATTTTTCAGAATAATATTGCAAGTATTGATCAAAATAAACCATACTGTTAAAACAATTTCATCAAGATGTATTGTTTTGATGCTAAACTATTAGAAAATACATTTATAATTATCATAGATGTTTCAGTTTGTAAATAAATAAAGGGCACATTGTATTCAGTAGTAACATTGTATTTGCCAATAAATAAACAGACCTTTCAAAGAGCTCCAAGTAGCCTTCACAAGTAATCCTTTGAAAGTTAAAAAAAAAAAATGCTAAACTATCCAAATATTCTGAGATATTTAAACTTAATGCCTATATCTAATTTTATAAAAATTGCAATACAACGGAAATAACTCTGAGGCTATAAATTAAGGGAAAATACTACCACTTTATAATAAGTCATTTTATCCAGGAAAAAGTGCTAGTACATATTAGTTTAACAACATTTTTAATTGCTAAGGGAAAATTTTCATTTTGAAAATATTTACATTTACCTATATTTATTTTTTGTTTATTTATTATTAGGTTGGGGCTTATATACTGTACAGAAGATAAAAGAAAGCTTACAATTAGGAAGGGAACTGGAAACTATACAAAAGAATCTCCCTAATAATTTTTTTTTACCAAAATATACCTAAAAAAAATTACTTAACAACCAGTATTTTGGTATCCATTTAATTATAAACAAATAAAAAGGTATAAATGTTTTCAAAATAAGTTTCTTCTCTTTTAAAACTAAAAATGTTAATGGTTTTTTTTTTTTATTTGTCATGCCTTCCATATCATTCTGTACTATTTTCCAGTCAGCCAATCTGCTGATTGTCAATTACTTGTATTTGACAGGTGTGGATGAAAATATAAAGAGAAAAAAAATGTTGAAGATAAGCCTAATTGTCACCTCAATTTTTTCTGTATAAAGCAAATGTTTCAGGTATGAGATTTTTAATTTATGATTTTAACTAGTCTTCAAATATTCCATTTTTTTTTAGAAATCAAGAGTATTTAATCCAAAAATTTTGAAAGGGCACACTTAATTTTTAAAAAACACTTTGTATTGCTTCGTTCCTAGCAATTAACATTTAATCACTAAGTTTTGTTAGTTTTTTTATTTTTAATTACCAAGAAAAAAGTTTAACTGAAGAACTAATAAAGTTTTAACTATGAAATTTTAACCATGAACTACCCTACGATAAAATAATGTTTAATGAAAATATGTAATTTTAAAGTGTTTCCCATCTGAGATATTTAAAATACATGATTCTAGAAAATTAGCAATATTTGAAGGTGGCCTAAAAACCATGGCTTTCATTCTGAAGCCTGAAAGACATTTTAAGTTTTAAATTCAATATATATATATATATATATATATATATATATATATATATATATATTTTTTTTTTTTTAAATTTATAATCCATATTTTTGGATTTTTAAAGCCCGTTTTTGTTTTTTATAGTAAGCTACTTGTTAATTTACCATCCAATAATTTGGTCTAGATTTATAATCTCATTTGAGTACAATATCCCTTTTCTAGATTGTGGCTTTGTAATACACTACCCACACAACTATCTTATAAATTTATTACACAGGAATATTTTTATATGTATATATAAATATATATAGAAGGCTGGTAAAGGCGGCCGAAGATCTACAAGGTCTATAGAGCCAACCGGAAAAAAACAAACAAACAAAAACATATATAATAAATTATATTATGATTTAATTTGTATAAAAAAAATTATATTGGGATAGCTCAATAGTATTGTTTTCTACTATTAAATTTCTGTGCCAAAGGTTCCAGTTTCAATTCCACCTGGGGCAGATAAATTATTTAATCTGTTAACAGCTGGGGATGGACACTGTGTGGGATCTCTAGACCCTACCTGGGATCACCCAGCCTCTATAAAGAAGGTAACCTTAATTGGGGAAAATATCTGTCGGTTGAGTGGGATCTTGGACAAATCACAAATCACGTCCCTGTACACCGTTGTCCAAGGAATGACAGTATAGTACAGTGTCTACCATTCCAGTTCCCTTCCTAATTCTTAGCTTTCTTTTATCTTCTGTACAGTACTGAATCCAAGGCCCTTCACACCCGGTTCGGGACTTTTGTAAAATTGCAAAATCAGCTTACATAAAAGCTATACAAATAGAGAACTAACAAAAAAAAATGAACATCTAAAAATACCTATTTCCATTCTCTGGAAAAGCGCACACACACAAGTCTGTGCATTAATTCACTATAAAGATTGTTTATACAATTTACTATGCTTTATAATGTAACGGCTCATCTTTAGGATAAGTTTTTTTGTAAGTTTATAAGTTTTTAAATTGTTACTAAATAGTTTAAAAATAACTATATTAAAATTAGCAAATTTATTACTCCAAAAGCAAACTTTTTGGTCCAAACAAGTGAACATTCATATAGGCTGAAATAAAATGTGTAACAAGATGATGATTAACAGGAAAAAGCATTTATAAAAAAGAAAACTTAGAAAAGTGAATTGAAGATAATTTATTTATAATGATTTAAATAATAATATAAAAATAACAGAAAACTGTGGAATTAATAATGCAGATGCATATGCTATAACAGTGAACAGTACCTTGTTCCTCCTGTAGAAATATGGAGGTGGCTAAGAAAATAAAGAATAAAGAGCAGAAAATATAGGGAGTAAGGGAGTAAATTTTTTAAAATTAGTTCTAGGTGATTATTCTAGAAACATGCTAGAGCTAATCTTAAGTAAACTTAGTAGCAACAGGTGAAGTGAACAATTACAATAGAATCTAAATTAAAAGATAATGATAGAATAATAAATTTTAGATTTATTTAAAATAAAATTTATTAAATAAAGAATTAAATAACTTTTATTTAACAAAATAAGGCTAAAATTTGAGATGACAAAAATATTGGAGCAGGGTGGTGAAATTACTAATTTGTCTGTTTTATGTTTTATGCATCCTCTCATATTATAAATTCATAAACATGAAGAAAAAAAATAACAACAAAGATAGTACGATTATTATTTTCTATTTTTTCTCTTTTTTTTTTTTTTTTTTTTTTGTAAAAACCTGCCATTAACTATACCACACCCCTCATGCATATAATAAGCATAAACATATTTATATTACATTGCTTGTTCACAGGAACATATTAAGTATTTTAAAACTCTATAAAACAGTCTTAGCAATATTTAAACAGTTATATTCTTATCTATAGGTTGAAACTTTGTTAAATATCTGAATATTGTTAAATATTCATGTACCAAAGCTCTAGGTCCATGAACATAACAATGTATTTAGCATCAGATTGAACTGAAGATTAGGATCATCAATCCATCAATATGATTAATATTTTCACTCTGTTTGTTTTCAAGAGAGGAGTGCATTTGAAGCTCTGGAGGGAACTTACTGAAGGAAGCAATGTATCACTTGTCCTAGATAGTATATTTGCATGTTGGGAAAGAAATCTGAAGAGTGGTCTTTTAGTTCTGAGTTAGGTGTGCCTTCTGTATTAATAAGGGAAGAATTTATTATCTGATGGCAAGGGCTTCTGATGAAGTAGGCTATTGTCACATTTGGAGTAGCAAGTTGCAGTCAAGTTTACTCAGGGTGGTATCAGACATTGGTTGCAGTACTTTTTGTTTCAGCTGTAGGAATATTAATTGGTAGTCTTTGGCCTATTTGAAACCTCCTTTTTTCTTCAGCCATTTTGGGCGGTTATTTTGGTAGCATCTTCTGAAATTCTTTGATTGTCTATGTCAATGAGTCTAGAGACTGGTCTACAAAGGTACATTAATTCGACACAACACATCAATAACGTTTTGATTGAGGAGGTAATTACTCTTGGACTTACCCTATGCAATCGGTTTAAAGAGGTTCGATAAATGATATCGAAATTAGAGCATTGTTTACAATTTGGAGTTTGTCGGCTATGGATTTCTGAAAGAGTTTAAGCCCTTTTTCCGAATGCACTTCAAAAGTTGGAGTTTATTTTCTATTAATATTTCAATAAAATATTTTGACATGGCAAAAGTAAAGTCTCAGTTTTTTTTTTATCCACTATTTGATTGTAGAGTTGATGTACTTTTTAAATTTATACTTAATGAGTGGTACTGCCGAGTGCATCGTCGGCAAGAAAACATTATCGGTTCTATGGCATAAACTAAATTCAACAGTAAGGAGGGTTTTATTTCGATGGGTTCGTGGTAGTCAGCAGCTAGGTGTATGTCCATCATTTAAGGCACACATTATCAATACTAATGTTGAGTTTTTGGTTATTTCTAAGAGGATTACTTTCCAGTATTGTTGAATAACGTGAGAATCGATAGATCTCGGATGCTTCCAATAAATTAGAAGTGTAGGAAAATGTTTGAAATAGATTTATTGCATTCACACAAAGAATTTCGATATTTATTGAGTGTACAATAATTGAAAAATATAAAATATTTTGAGATTAGCTCAGTCTCTGACTGAACACGTGACAAGGATCTCTCGTTTGAGATGTGTCGTCAGTACCCCAAAAATTGGGTTTATAAGAAAAGTCAGTTGGACCATCGACACAACGGGAGACGTAAAAAGAGTGTCAACTCTATCTATCAACAGGCGGGTTAGCTGTTATATTCTTAACCGTAAAATATATAGAGAAAATGTATACTAACCAAGATTAATTCCGAAACCGCAAAAGATATTGCGAAAATGTATTATCATCTTGAAGTAATACTTCAAATATCCTTTCAGGTCGTTATCAAAGCTAGAAATAGACCTGAAAGTGTCGGAAGAGGTGCTAGATAATGTTTGAAATAAGGATCGATAGTGTGTATAAATTGCAATTAAAAAATTAATCTGCATTCATCTGGTATAGAGTTGATAAAATGTGCTAATGAAGTTCATTTACTTCCCAAATGTGTTGAGCCTCATCTTACTGGCTCTATGAATAATCCATTATTAATTTTTTTAACAAAACTATGCAGTGTATTCACAAAAAAAAAACTAACAAAAACATTAAATTCAATAGGAAGACTATGAAAAAAACAAAATTAACCAACTCACTTATACACGCGCCCGAATAAATACTCACACACGCATTTCTACAAATCGTCGGCTAAGAGTGTAAACCTGTCAACTCCACTTTTGGTCCAAAATCGTCGGCTAAGATTGTAAACCTGCCAACTCCACTTTTGGTCCAAAATTACATTTTTATACCATCTGCAAGAGAAAAATTGGCCACGTAGACTGTAAAACTAGCTAAACTTATTTCAAATAGTAGCAAATTCTTCAGAATTTAAGCCAACTTCACTTTCATTCCATAAATAGCAGAACCCATCCTTATTTTTTAAATTGAAAAAAGTCAAGTTACGTATTTGGAGTTTAGTTCGGTAATACTTACTACTTATTTTAGATTTAGGAGCCATTAACACAGCCTGCAGATCTACTGTATAAAAAATATTTTATTTCTCTTTATCTCTTTCCTTTTCTGCTCGCGCTTCTTCATTTTTAGTTTGATGCTCTATGTAATCTACTTCAGTTAACTTTCCAACTTTATACAGAGCACACCTCTCGCATTGATCTTTTTTTAGAAAAGTATAGTCCTGAATTTCTAGTATAAAATGCCTCATTGAAGATAGTGAAAGAAAGAGGTTTTACGTACTCCTACATCAAAACTTTTTAGGGGTTATAAAGTTGATAAACAGAAAATACTTATATATTGAATACTAGACGCAAAACGAAAAGTAACAATAAAAGACTTACCTCTGCAATATTTCAACCATGAAATCTTAAAACAATTGAGTTATTCCACCGAAAACTTATTTTATTACATGGAGCGTTGTAACGCCGAAGATTCGATACAAAGTGGCGTCAATCATGGAGTTAGCCGCGCGATTTGAATAAAATAGATTTGACAGTTTACGCATCACACTTTTTTGCCGATTTTACTTTTAGAGTAAGTTTGCTTAGAGTAAGTTTGTTGGTTGTAAAGCCAGTTTTACAGTCTATGTGGCCAATTTTTCTCTTACAGATGGTATAAAAATGTAATTTTGGACCAAAAGTGGAATTGGCATGTTTATACTCTTAGCCGACGATTTTGGACAAAAAGTGGAGTTGGCAGGTTTACACTCTTAGCCGATGATAAATGGTTTATTGCTAAATAATTCCAATGCCTACTTCTATCTGTACAGTCACCTGTGGTCTAGTGGTTAGCGTAACAAACTACTAAGCCCAAGATCGCGGGTTCGTAGCCTGGTAGGTGGCCCTAGGATTTTTTTAAGGGAGTAAAAACTCCTTAGTTACGCCGTCCTTCGGAAGGGACGTTAAATGGGGGTCCCGAGCCTGTACGATGTCAGGTACTCGTTAAAAATCCCTATCCTAATTAAACCTGGATAGGCAAAATTTAGAGCTCCCACTGTAGCATCTTCCGATTAGCCATATCAGCATAAAGTGACGTTAAATGAACAAACAACTACTTCTATCTGTTCTTTTCTGGTCCATCGCCTTGTTAATCAAATGTAATGTTGTAACTAATGAATTCTATTGCAAAAAGACGATCCAACCAAATATCTACAATTTTATGGTATTCCCGTCGAAATAATTAATATTTCATGTCAGTTATAGATTATAAAAAAATTAGATGAAGAAAAAAAATATAGGAGGATAAAAGGCCTTTTTCAACTCATGTATCTTCGCTTACAGAAAACTTGGGGGGGGAGGAGGTTCCTGTGTGGTTCTAACAGTTTTGTTTACTTGAATCAATCATCTAAAAAACTATTTGTAATCAGTAGCTAAAAATTAGTGTTTATTTTAAACCAAAAAGAGGCATTGTTTTAAGTTATTTTTAGTATGATGAGTAGGGATTAGTGCTCTCACCTCTCAGTAGCAATTATCAAAATTAAAGAGATGCTTTACGGATAAAATTTATTGGTCGAATTATTGTAACAATATTTCGATGTTAGTGCTGTGGGCCTTAATTGGGTTTTAGTACAATGCGTTAATTGATTAGCAAACAATTTTTTTTTACTTATTAATGTAATCAATACAAACTTAAAATATATTATATGATTTAATGTCAAAAATTTGATTTTATAAATAATTTTGTATCGAATATATTTGAAATTACAATCAATTTTACTATTTTTTTTTAATCGATATTAACGATTAACGTGGCAACATTGTTCCCACTGAAGCCTTCTCCAGTACCAGCTTCTCACGTTTCGGTCGTGTGGATTGTTTTTTTCAATTATTAATCATGGGTCGTATGCATGCTCCTGGGTAATTTTTTTATGATATTATATATATTTTAATCTGTATATATATATTTAAGTTGATAAAAAACTAAAATTAAATCATAAGGTTTCAGTAGAGTTCCGAAGAATCGTTCACTACAACGTGGTTGAAAACATTTACCGAAATGTATATACATACTAGTTTTTAATATGTATAAATTGATGTAAACTCTTGTTGTTTTTTTTAATATTTACGTTTACTCTTCCTTGTTTAGTTAATTTAATGTTTATAAAGTTGGATGTGTTCCTATGTGTTGGTTGTGATTTACTAGCCAATTATTTTTTTTTTTTAGTATGAATATTGATTTGTAATTTTTTTTAGTAAGGGTATATCCCAGTCTGCTTTACCTTATCGAAGAAGTGTCCCAACATGGTTGAAACTATCACCAGAAGATGTCAAGGATCAGATATACAAACTAGGAAAAAAAGGTCTTACACCTTCACAAATAGGTACTTTTTTTTTTTAAATATTGTCGATTTAGTCTTACTGTACAGTGACATTTTTTAATGCAAAGAAAAGCAATTAGTTTGTATTCTAACATAGTAGGAGCTTTGATGTTTCTTTAATTAATATCATTCTATCATGTTTGTATTAGTATTATGCATGATACGTTTATTGCTATCCATAACCTGTTCTAAATTTTTTACTGTTATGTAATATAAGTAATTTTCTGAGTATGAGTTTTCTCAATTTATGTTAGTAACTTTAGTTTAAAACTTTTAGAATTGCTCATTAATCTGATATTCATTTAAAGTTGTTACTTTCTAGTAATCATTTTTAAAAAATTCTTTTCATTTTATCTTTTGTTACTCCATTATTAGATCACAACTTTTGACTTAATAGAGCCATGTCAATGTTGGTCAGTTAAACTCGTGGGCACACTGTAATTTAAGTTGTATGGTATTTAGTCAGGTCAATTTTGAGTTTTATTTGATTATATTCAATTATGAAATCTGTATTGTAGTTTCGTTCTTATTTGAAAATTCTTATATCAAGTTTGGTTTCAGTTCTGCAGGTTGTTGCTTCGAGCTATGTCACTATTAGTTTTATATTATTATTTGTTTCCTTTTTAATATACTTAAATATTAAAATAATTGTGGATTTTACTTTGAAAAAAGATTGTAATTATGTGAAAGGTGTATAATTTGGTAATTTCATCAAAAAAGAACGTTTCGACAAACATTTCAAAGTATAGTTGATGGTAAAACCTAAACCATATGTATAAGTCAGTTCTTAAATCTTTATAAAATCAATAATAGTTATATGTATACAGTCAGTAATAAATTTATTTTTATTTTCGATAATATTAAAAAGTAAACAAATTAAAAGTTCTGACTTAACTTGGAGTGACAATCTGTGGAACTGATACCTCATTTTTTATTATGTTTTTATGAAGTATTGGCAAAAATGTACAGTACAGTAAACCATTTTTTGGAAATTACATATATATAACTCATTACTTCCTTGTACAACTATTAAATTTTCAATCAGTGGTTCATAAAAGAGATCTTAAAATGATTATAAAATAACTATATGTACAAAGAATCAAATATTTTAAAATAAATTATTATATAATACTAAATAAAAAATATAAGAGAATTGTGATGGTTAATATGACTGACAGTAACTGTTCAAAATGGATTTATCTGTAGAAATATGACATTTGAAAATCTATGTGGTTACAATTTGTTTCTTTTTGCTCAAAATGGAAGTAAAAATCTGAATTTCTATTACTCTAATACCATTATATGTAGTTTAGAAGTTCATGCAAACTATCATTTCTAATTTTTTTTTAAAAAATCAAGAAAAGATAGTTTTTTGTATAAAACTATTAAGATCTTAAAGCATTTCAATATTTATGTATTGAATATTAAGGAAGGCGCAGAATTACTAGATATTACTTCAATCTCAATTAGAAAAGGTCAACTTTCTTTGGTGAACTATTTTTGAGTTATAGGATAGACATAACATACATATACAAAATATCAAAAAGGATTCAGATATTAGTAGTAACTGGTATAATATATTGAATTAAATTGGGCTAAAAAATAGTGAAGGTAGATCATAGAAAAATATTGGTTTGGAAATATGTCAATACAAATTAATAGATTTCTATTTCTAATGCTTAACAATTTGGGAAAAAAAATAAACAGAATTGTTTCATAGTGTTAAAATATAAATATATTTCTATTTTTTAAAGAGAAAAGATAGGCCCTCAACCAGGATTTGAACACGGAACCTTTGTTTCACCGTGATATCGCTATGCCAATTGAGCTATCCAAGGCCCATGCCAACGGTGAGACAAAGGTCCCGGGTTCAAATCCTGGTCGATGGCCTATCTTTTCTCTTTAAAAAATAAAAATATTTATAACTCATAAAAAATGACCAATAATTATAAAAAATTATAAATAATAATATGGCGTAAGTCAATAAGATCCTAAATTAAAATTAATGTTCAAAGAACTTCGGTCTAGTGTATTCATCGCGAAAATGGCGGGAGCACACTGGGGCTTTAGGATCTATAAGAGAGAAGGTTTGTCCTCGACCGGCATGGGTCTTGGATAGCTCAATTGGCAGACCATGTCACGGTGAGACAAAGGTTCCGGGTTCAAATCCCGGTCGAGGGCCTATCTTTTCTCTTTAAAAAAATAAAAATATTTATAACTCATAAAAAATGACCAATAATTATAAAAAATTATAAATAAATATATTTCAATTCACAATTTACTTAAAACAGTTGCCTTGTCAATTTTAAAATTCAAAATCTTTTAAAAGTCAAAATCATCATCTTTTTATTTTAATTTGAAAGGCAAGAAACTAAGTGATGGGTAAATCTTGCAATTATAGACAATAATTTTGTGAAAACACTTTTTTTTTTAACACATTTTTGTAATAAATATAATTTTGCTTATCCTCGCATTATAGCTTTATTTAATGCATTGACTACCAGATAACCACGCTTATGTTTATTTAAAAAAAAAAATACTTGTATCTCTTTGACTTCTCACCCCTTTATTTGTTTTATATTTTTCCAATTTCGTGCACTAATTCTTTGTTGATTGATATTTGAATCAATTGTAAATCGGCTTAAACTTAGGTATTTGTTTTATCATATATATGTTCTTATTACTTCTGCATTTTTGCTGCTCTTTCATAGCATGGTGGGTGTGACTTGTATCCAAGTCTTATAGCTAACTCCTGTTAGAGAGTTATCTATAGCCTCCCTCTAGATATGTGCATGCAGTAACTCATTAAAATATACTTCATTGATGCATTGGATAATACAAAAATTGAACTAAAAGATTAATTTTATGTTTCCACTAGTTAATGATCTTGTTAGAATGTATTCAGATGTCAGTTCTTTTCTTGATGAATTATTTCTGACTTAGGTGTCATTCTTCGAGATTCCCATGGTGTGGCACAAGTACGATTCGTCACTGGAAACAAAATCCTCCGAATCATGAAGGCCATGGGATTAGCCCCTGATCTACCAGAAGATTTGTATTTTCTGATTAAGAAGGCTGTGGCTATTAGGAAGCATCTGGAAAGGAACAGGTAACCTTCTAATTAATTAAGTTGACAGTGATAACTAATGAGTATGGTATAATTTAATATAAATAAAAACATAATTCAATAAATCAAATAATTAATGAGAATTAAGAACATAACTATTAAGAAAGCAAATATTTTGATTATTTATTTTTGTTTATAATACTTTATATTTATAGTATATTTTTTATAATATATATTTTATTTCATATTTATTATATATATTTTCTAATTTATTATATTATAGTTTAATAAAATATTATTTTTACAAATATAATAATAAATCATATTTATATTTATTTATTATTTTGATTCCTTTTGTAATTTTTATGTTAATGTAATTTAAAATTAATTATTGTTTTTAACATTATTGATAGTGAAAATTGTTTCTTATGTATTTTAAAAGTAATTTTTACAAGTAATAATGAAAAATCTGTACATCTTCAAATCTACACTTCAGCGGCATTTATGAAGTTTTGCTCATATATTATCAACAAGTCTATTGTTTGAGGTTTTATTTATTTGCTATTTGCAGGAAAGACAAGGACTCCAAGTTCCGCCTTATCTTGGTAGAATCCAGGATTCACAGGCTCGCTCGTTATTACAAAACCAAGGGAGGTCTTCCACCAAACTGGAAATACGAGTCCAGCACTGCTTCTGCTCTTGTTGCATAATTTTTTTATTTCACAAATAAATGGTTTTGTAAAATCTTATTGAGTTTTTGTATCTGATACATTCCTATCCACTTACTCATTTTATAGGATCATAATTGTGATCTGTGTTATTAAAGTTTAATTGTTGTTATACAAGCTTTTAATTTGATAAAATTCATCTATTTCATAAAAAAAAAAATTTAAATATAAAAATAGTATTTAAAAAAATGAAGTATAGAAATCATGATATTGGAGAGAAAAAGCCTAGCAAAAGGTATACAGAAGTAGGGATGATTTGAATTAAAGAATAAAATAAAGGTATTTGAATTATATGAATTCAAATTATGGGATATGAGAAGTGGGGAGCGAACCACTTAGATTAGCCTTAAAACTTAAAAATTATAGAGTATTATATGATTATTAATAAAGAAAGTAATAGGAATTAATCTAATAAGTTATATTTGAAGTATAGAGAGATGGTGTAATATATAGAAATATTAATGGTTAGAAAAGTTTTTTGATTTTTTTTTGTAAAGGGTACAATAGATAAAATAAAATATAGAATAACATAACAACAGCATTATTTAAAATGTAAATTATAAAAGAAGGGATTGAATTATAGAATAATACAGTGGTATAATTTAAAATAAATGGACTAGAACAATGGGATATGGGTAGAGACACTGATTCATAGCTTTAACAATACTTTCGCGAATTAAAGCGATAAATAAGATTATAAATGAAATATTTGTTTTTGTCAAATATTTTTGTTTGTAACTAAAATGGCCTTCCTTAATGCTCGAAAGATGAAAAGTGTATAAATATATTTCTTAAAAGAGAATTATCCTGAAACAAAAGCAAAACTTTTTCCTAGTCCTGTCATAACTAGATGGAACAGTGGTTTCATGCATTCGAATATCTAGATAAATACAAGTATGCTCTCATCCATTTCATGAAGGAGTATGAACCCGAAAACTCGAGTATTGATTACATTTTTGAGTAGTTTGTGGATAGTAGTAAGGCAACTTTGATATGTATTCATTTAAAATTTGTTGACAAAGTGTGTGGCCACTTTGTCAACAAAGTGGTAAATGTATTAGAAGGGTCAAAATATCCATATGCACATTTGCTTTGGGAGGACTTGATGTCCCTAAGCCTTACTTTAAAAAAATTGAGAGATGGTGTTCTCCCTGCTATAAACAAAGGCTGCGCAGGAGGTAAAGAACCAGGTTGTTTTAATATTTCAGAAGAGTTCTGTGAAACTGGCATCTTATATGCTGAATCGAAGAAAACAGCACTAATCTATTTCTTGAGCACGCAGGTAAAATGTTCAATCCTGTGATTGTAGGTCAGAATATCCAGCGATCAGACGCTATTCTTTTAGCAAGTAAAAGTAGGGCTTGCACCAACATTCAAATATGTTGAAGGCAGTAAATTCCTGGAAGGCTACAGCTATTTTCAAAGACAGCTTGTAGAGCAAGTGAGGGATGGAGTCACTGTAGACATAATTCATCTACTCTTAGCTGAAAAAATGTTCACTGAGAATTTGCAGAGGCAGTCATCAGACTGTGGCCCATGTGAATAGTGTTAACGCAGAAAGATTTTTTAGTCGCTATAATCTTTTATTGACAGATCGTAGAACGACACATGACACACTCTACTGTATAAACACGTGCCATGTTGAGTTTCAATCAATAATACAATAAAAATGCTTCAAGTGATTTTTCTAATTTAATTGTTTTTCCCGCTGAATACCATTCCTTGACATCCTATTTAGCTACAGATGCTATGAAAACACACAATTAATGCTGTTTTTTCCCAATTAAGGATACTTTATAGAGGCACGGTGAGCCCCTGAAGGGTCTGATCCTACAGGTTCCATCCGTGGCTGTTAAAAGATTAAATAAATTATCTGCCACATCCAGATTTAAACTCAGGACCTTTGGCAAGCCAACTCAGCGATCTACCATTGAGCTATCCCACTTTCCATAGTATATAGGTATACAAGTGTATACAGAATTTTTTTTTTAATTTGTTATGTTTCATTGTTTCCTTCATTTTTAACATTAATTGACAAATTATCCTTCAATACTTTTCATTATTCTCTTTGTTTTATACATATTTACATGATTAGTACTGGTCTCATTACCCACATCTAAAGACACTGATTCTAGCTATAATTTTTAAGAAATATAACATTAATTATTGAAAAAATAGCTTTTCATCACCCTTTTAATCCGTGAATCGTCTTTGGCCCAGTACATGTTAGAGAATATACTGTTTATAAAGTCAATAGTTGTGAAGGAGGTAATATGGCTGAAATTATGCTCAACCGCCTGGTTTTCATCCTACTTTAAAGAGACTGAGTGAGCACTAGGGTGGATCTACTGTTGTTAACAGATTAAATAAGTTGTCTGTAATAGCTGTATTCAAATTCGAGACCTACAACCCAGCAACACTACATACTTAGCTGCCCCTCTTGGGGGTGAAGGGTAGCCACAAAGCACCCAGGGAGATAGGCATCTCTCAGTCCGATTGGTCTTGGCTTCTGAGAAATTTTTATTAGTACCAGAACCCATGCGAGGTGAAGAGCCTCGTCCTGCACGTGGTACCTCTGCACAGTGGGGAGTTCCTCCTCACTGACGAAACCCATCGGAACTAGACTGGGAAGTCGATAAACATTCCCCAATCCAGGCGGAACTGCATAGGCTATTGGATGAATGGCTGAGGGTGATTCAGTCCTACTATGCGAACTCCGGACACCTGGGCGACCTCCGGTTTCAATAAATGCCTTCCTATAGTAACAAGGCTCTGCTATAGGTGACCTTTTATTACCTTTGTTACTCGTGGGAACAAAATGAACCCAAATTATATAAACACTAAAATAAATGAGGACTCAATGGAGTCCAATACGACTGACTCGTCAGTAATTAGCCAATCGGTCTCTGAACTGATGGCAAACCTAGAAAAAGAGGTCTCAGACCTCGCAGAGGAAAGGGAACCACCTGCACAGCAGCTGGCAACCACCTCTGAGATCAATACAAACAAACTTCCAGACGAAGTCTGGAAGAATATGACGCATAGCCAAAGGAAGAACTTTCTACGGCAAAAGAAAAAGGCGACTCCCACCGAAACTCAACCCTCAACATCCAAGGATGAGAGGAAGAGAGGTAGGGAGAAGCAGGAGACTCCTTCACCTTACAAAACGGTGAAGAAACCAAAAATGGATTACAGTGGAGCAGCCGCAAGCATCAAGGTTGCAGTTGCCCACACAGATTACCCTCATCAGAAACTGAAGGATGAAGATTTTCAGGGCCTTATGCTCAAGCTCCTGAAAAGAATGAGGGAGAGGAAGGTTGAACAAACCCCCGTTGGCTTCAACGGCTACTCCCTGAGAGACGGAGCACTCGTGGTGAACTGCAAGGACGAGTCCACCAGGGAGTGGTTCGTTAGCAATATTGCGGAGCTCTCTCCATGGGAGGGAGCACCGCTGAAAACCTGCGACCCCAAAGAACTTGAGGGTTTCAGGAAGATAGGCACCTTCATACCAAACCCAGTGGAAGGTATTAAGGAATGCCTACAGAAACTGCAGGTACAGAATACAGGCCTGCAGACTGAAAGATGGAAGATTCTTGGTAACAAGACCCATAAACATGGGATGTACTTTGTGGCATCCATTCCTGAATCTGTGGCTAAAGCCATTGAGGAGAAGAATGGAAGAATCTACCACGGGTTCCACAACCTACAGGTAAAATTTTTTCCAGGAAAAGACGCACCCACACCGGAAGCAGCTGTGGATGATATGAAGACTAGTGAAGAGGTGGGAAAAACAACGGGCGGCGAGGGAGCGGCTGTGTCGGCAGCTGGCGTCACCGTGCCCGGATCCACTTCGGGCCAAAGTGCATCTGTCACTGCTAAGCTTGGTACCAGGCGGCAGCGGACGGAGCACGGAGGCAGGAGGGATTGCGGGGTGGGGCGTCAGGCCGTGGGCGCATCCGGGCCCGTATGCCGCAAACCGTCCCCGGGCAGTGGAAAGGAGGAAACTCCACCACATCCCGGGGGTGATCCCCCCTCATCACTATGATCAAGCTGCTGCAGATAAATCTCCATCACTGCAGGGCAGCCACTGGAACTCTGCAGCAATATAATATGGTAAGTCATGGGATTGATATTATACTTATACAAGAGCCGTGGATTAACAAAAATAGCAGGATTGCAGGACTGGGCCTGAAGGGATATAGACTTATCCAAGCAAACTGCCCAAGGCTCAGAGCCTGCATCCTTGCAAAAATAGAATTAAATTGTTTTCCAATGTGGTCATTATGTTCCAGAGATTCTGTAGCAGTAATGATCAATTTAGGGGGCCAGGAAGTCATCCTGGCCTCATTGTATCTCCCATTTGAGGAACAAGTCCCAACGACCTGCCTTGAGAGTATAGTTAACTATCTCAAAAGACAGGAAACGATGGGAATTATTGGGGCGGACGCCAATGCCCATCATAACATCTGGGGCAGCAGTAATACTAACCCTAGAGGTGAGTCCCTTTTGGAATATTTGCTAGTTAATAATCTAGACATAGTTAACAAAGGTAACACACCAACTTTTGAAATTTCTAACAGACAGGAGGTCATAGACCTCACTCTGAGCTTTAAATCAACTAGAATGATAAATATTACAAACTGGCATGTCTCTAAAGACTTTTCCAGTTCTGATCATAAATATATTAGGTGGGAACTTGAGGCCACAATCTCAAAGCCTGAAACCTATAGAAATCCCAGAAATACAAATTGGGAAGACTTTAGGACAAATCTTAAAGACTTAATTAAAGAATGTCCCCGTTTGGCTTCTAATACCTACCAGCTGGAGTTCTTAAATGAACTACTGACTAAGGCACTTATCACTGCATTCAAGGATAACTGTAGAACAACCACTAAAGGGTCAAAGTGCAATGCACCCTGGTGGAATATGCAGTTAGAGAAGTCAAGATCTAGAACCAGAATACTTTTCAATAAAGCAAAAAGGACTGGTGAATGGATCGAATACAGACATGCTCTAACTGAATATCATAACCTCATTAGGAAAGCCAACCGGAACTCATGGAGACAGTTCTGTGAGGAAATTAATAATACGAATACATGTGCCCGCATGAATAAAATACTCTCTAAGAGCAACTACTGTAATACCGTGGGCTCCCTAAAGAAACCAAATGGAGATCCCATGAACATTAAAGAATCCATAACTGCTATGCTGGAATTGCACTTCCCGGGGAGCAAGCTTACAACCTCGGATACGAAGGTCTACCTCCCTGAGGATAGGTGCTAACCGGACTGGACATCAGTCCGTGAAATCTTCAATACCAGCGCCATAAAATGGGCAGTTAAAAACCTCAGGCCGTACAAAACACCAGGCTTTGACGGAATTTACCCTGCCATGCTAAAAGAGGGTCTTGAAATCATCTTAGGCAGGCTCTCCACTCTATTCCAGGGCTGCTTGGCCTATAATTATATCCCAACAGCTTGGAGAGAAGTTAGGGTCACATTTATTCCCAAACCAGGGAAAGAAACATATGATGAACCCAAATCATATCGCCCCATTTGTCTTTCCTCATTCTTGCTGAAGACAATGGAGAAAATTCTTGATAGATATATCAGGGACAAACATCTCAGTGATGGATTAGTAATGTTGCATCAACATGCATACAGAGAGGGCAAATCTTGCGACACTGCGCTGCATGCAGTGGTGGACCAAATAGAAGATGCTCTGCAGTGGAAACAAATCGCGCTCGGAGCATTTCTAGATATAGAGGGGGCATTTGATAATACCCCTACTCATATATTAACTAATGCCCTACTAAGGCACGGCACTAGACCAAACATTGCAAATTGGGTTATTGCCATGCTAAAGAATAGGGTCATTCAAGCCAATATGGACAATTATCACCTAAAGGTTAAAGCAGCCGCAGGCTGCCCCCAAGGAGGTGTCCTTTCCCCACTCCTATGGAACCTGGTAGTGGACGAACTACTACACCTCCTAAATGAGGCGGGTTTCCAAGCGATAGGCTATGCATATGGCATAGCAATTATCATCAAGGGCTTTGACCAACAAACTATTTCAGAGTTGATGACAATGGCACTAAGAATGGTGGTGAGATGGTGCACGAGAGTAGGATTGAACATCAATCCTAATAAAACGGTAATTGTACCTTTTACCAACAAAAGGATATTGAGGGAACTCAACCCCCCTAGGATGAAAGGGATGAGTATTCAATTCAGCAAGAAGGTTAAATACCTCGGTGTTATTATGGACAGTAAATTAAACTGGAATGAACATATCGACTATGTTACCAAGAAAGCCACAAGAATTCTGTGGACTTGTAAGAGCCTCTGTGGCAAGAAGTGGGGAATTAGCCCCAAGATGGCTCGTTGGATGTACACAGCAATAGTTAGACCTGTGCTAACCTATGGCTCAATAGCCTGGTGGCACAAAGCTGGTATCCAACAAAATAGATCAAGGTTGCAGAAGGTGCAGCGGCTGGGGTGCATCATGATCACTGCGGCCATGAGAACCACCCCTACCGCTTCACTGGAAACTATACTTGATTTAACTCCTCTTGACATTCTAATTGAATCAGAGGCATTGAAGACAGCCTACAGGCTAGTAAAAATAGGAGGGGTCAAAAAACCCACCAACGATTTTGGACACAGAAGTGTCTTTGATATAATCGAGCAAAATGCAGATCTAAAAAAGCATTCTGATTCAATGCTGAACAAATATAACTTCGACAAAAGATTTCACGTTAATATACAGGCGATTTGCAAAAGCAAGAATGATTGCTTTAATCCACCCAATGGTCTAAATGTGTATAAGGATGGATCCAAAGGGGAGTTTGGTGCCGGTTCGGGATTCTGGTTTAGGGGTTGTCAGGGCATGGGTCATTACTTAGCTCTGGGCACGACACCCAATGTATTCCAAGCGGAAATATGGGCAATACTTGCAGGTGCCTTCGCTATGAAGGACCACAAGAATAAGGTAATTAACTTTCTCACTGACAGTCAGGCAGCATGCAATGCATTACAAAATGCAGTAACAAACTCCAGACTAGTGGAGGAATGCTGTCTAAGACTAGATGAACTAGCTGTACATAACAGAGTTAACATATTTTGGATCCCAGGGCACAGTAATATTCCAGGAAATGAAAGGGCCGACAAATTGGCTAAGAAAGGAGCAGTTACTGCTCCTATTGGACCAGAACCATGGTGCGGGGCCCCCTTCCCCTGGCTAAGGATACAGTTAATAAACTAGCCAAGAGGAAGATAAAAACACGTTGGGATAGAGCCAAGATAAGGCATACAAAACTTTTCATAAAGGATCCCAATTATAATCTTTCTGATAAAATCAAGAAAGAAGCTGCTCACTCGTTGAGAACCGACCTCAAAAGTATGGTTGAAACCATCACTGGGCACTGTAAACTCAGGAAACACATGCATCGTCTGGGCATTGAACAAGATCCTAGGTGCAGATGGTGCAAAGAGGAGGACGAAACCCCCTGGCACGTCCTCTTTGAATGTATAGCACTAAGTCGAAAAAGGACATTTGACCTTGGCCCCGGTGGATACAAGGAACTTCAAGAACTGAGGTTTAAAGACTATTTAAAATTTCTCAGAAGTCTAGACCTATGTTAGGGATTTTTAGGACTCAAGCACAATGGGCCTTTTTAGGCCGAAGTGCATAGTAATAAGGGTCACACATAAATAATAAATAGCTGCCCCTCTTACCAATAAGATAAAAAATAATACAATAATCTTATCTTTTTTTAAAATAATTTATTAATTCACCCATATATTGCCCAAAATTAAGGCGTTTGGCATCTTAACATAACTTGAATTTGATGTTTATTTACTTTTTTTTTTATTAAAAAGGAAAAAAAAAATACAATTAGCCACTCTTAAGGTCAATAAATATTGACAATTCATTAAAAAAGTAAGGAGAAGGGTGAGTAATAGAGCATGAAGTTGCCATGACGAAGGTCCCGGGTTCAATAATAGGTCCCGCTTGTGCCTAATAATTTATTTAATCTGTTAACAGCCATGGATGGCACCACCTTCCTGAAAAACCTTTGACCTAGAAACAGTACAGTCACTACCACGTACAGAACCCAAGACCCTTCATGGGTCTTGTAGAGGTACATGTTTATATATAAATACATACACATATATGTACCATAACATGACTGGCCAATAACTAAGACTGTATTCTTTTGCATAGAAAAATAAATAAATAAAACAATATTGCGAAAACTCCTCCGAAAATTTCCTTCAAATTCCACGTAAGTTCTTGAACACAGGAACTTAAGGGCCTATATGGAGAACCTAATATAGTGTATCAAAAAAGCGAAATTAAGATAGTTGGGCCAAATACATGGAATTAACACAAAAAGGAACCCAAAGCTGATCATGGAGGGATGTCCAGATGGAGAAAGAGGAAGAGCCCAGACTTAACAGCATTTTCCCATTCTTTCCCGTAGTTAGCATGTCTGATGAATAAACATATTTTCTTCAGATCCTCGGCAACAACAACCTTCTGTATTTGCTCTTCCACAAGATCTTACTCCTCACCCATCCTGATTACATGCCCCAGCCATCTCATACACTTTATCCTCACACATTGGTCATTAAAAAGTGTGCATAACTCTTTGCTTTATTACAGGATCATTGAATAATTTTTTAATAAAAAAAGTCGAAGATACTAAACTAAATCGATTTAATAATTAGAAAATTCTGTAAGCTAGGACATTACACCAGAGAGCACTAAAACACCAGAATTATCTCAGGGCTAATTATGTAGGTATATGTTGTAGCCCTAATAATAATATCTTATCAGAACAATGTTGATCCTGGCAAAGGTTTGTGTGAAATCTTATATATTTATATTTGTTCCAATTATTAAAATGGCTTTGATTGAATACATTGGTGTACATCTCAAGAATAAAAAAATTAAAGTATGAAAAGGAATGTGGGATTTTTGAAACCATAATAAAGTAAAAGTTATTGTTAGTTCATTTAACATCACTTTATGCTCCTATGGCTAATCGGACGATGCTAAAGTAGGAGCCCTAAATTTTGCCTATCCAGGTTTAATTAGGATAGGGTTTTTTAACAAGGACCTGACATCGTACAGGCTTGGGACCCCTGTTTAACGTCCCTTCCGAAGGACGGCGTAACTAAGGATTTTTTACTCCCTTAAAAAAATCCTAGGGCCACCTGCCAGGCCACGAACCCGCGATCTTGGGCTTGGTAGTTTGTTACGCTAACCACTAGAACATAGGTGAATAAAGTAAAAGTGTATTATGCTCTGCTGAATGGTCAACAGTTCTCATAGGGAAAGAAATTAAATGAAGAAAAAAATAAATATATTTCAACATTATTTACAAAATATAAGACAATAATTAACATTATTTCAACGATATTATTTGAAGAGCAAGATTTTCTGTCTCACCCAGTGACAAGCCTATTTCATGGTTATCATTATTTGCTTCACGTTTTGTTTTTTTTCTTTTTCTTAGCATCAGGCTTCTTAGATTTTCTACTGCTGGTACTCTTCTCAGAAGACCTAAATATTTAACATTGCAAAATTAAATTGCCAATTTAAGGAATAAAATACAAATAACAAAAAATATTTAGTTTTTAGGACATTAGAAAATTTTAAACAAATTTTTTCATATTTAATACAACTTTGGAGAGCATGAGAAGAAATTACAAACAATTTCAAATACAAAAAACAGGTGATTAATCGGGAGGGCATAGATAGCACCTTAAGTGTGATCTTGTAGCCTAACACACATACACACGCTATCTATAATTACATTTATAATGAAGAACTTTTTATTTATTTTTTTATTTTATTTGTGTTTGACATTCTTTCTTATTCCTATTAAGGCAAACAGGACATGTTATTTGTACAAGTTATCACTTTTTTCAAACCAAAGAGGAAGATCAACAAAATAAATTTCAACCAGACCTCTAAAGAATGTATACAATGCAAAACAAATAAAAAAAAAGTAAGGGAAACCCTTCTCATTCATCATTACCGCCTAGAATTAACTCTATCCAATAGATTCTTTCTTAAGTTTAATGCCTTTACTTACTCATAGTGAGATGAAGAAACACTTAACCAATGAGATGATAATAGCCAAACATTTTTAATAAATAAACAAAGATAAGAACAATAGAGGAGAATGACATGGGTGTCCTCACGATAAGATGAGACGCCAATTACTAAATCACAAACTCCATTTAATGTATTTGCTATTCAGGAAAAACTCCAAATTAGATTTAAGACAGAAATTAAACACGTATACTTAATTACTAAAACCAATTTTAACATATGCATTACAAATTCACGGCATCGCTTAACATACTCACAGAAAACGACTGCAAACTTTTCAGTCAAAATTACTTAGACTTATCACCAAAGCACCATGGTATGTGTACAAAACTTTGCATACAAAAATACAAACGGTTGACAAACACATACTACAAACGCTTTCAAGAAAAACTACACGGACACCCAAACCCATTGATACAACAAATGGCCATGACTCTCATTCCTGAGAACACTATGAGGAGACTAAAAAGAACATGGATGAGGGATCTATTACAATAGGAAATTAAAGCAAGCCAATGCAGAGGTACTGCTGGGTACTGTTCTTCGTCATGTCATTGTGTATTATTTTCCTGTCAGCCAGTCTGCTGATTGCTAATTATTTATGGAAGAGTAGGGAGATGAAAGAAGACTTTGCTTTGAAGATTGATTGATTTCATTTCTAGATGAAAAGATGAAGTAAAGGAAGAGACGATAAATCTATCATTTACTATTAGAGAGCTCAGGCGGTCAAGGAGACTATTAGCGACAGAATCTATAAAAAGCTCAAAATGCTGTATTTCAGCTATCACTGATTCAATTTCAATCAATGATTAAAAGGGGATATTATTAGTTTTCAATTCATCATAATTAACCCACTTTATTGGACAGATGGATTTTTTATATTACTTAAAGTATCTGTTCCGCAGGTTGTCGCTTTGAGATGAGTCGCAACAAGTTTTAACTGTTAATTCATTTCATTTTCAATATTTTCTGAGAATACAAGTTATCAGTATTGTATCAGTATATACAGGCATAGCTTTAGTATTGAAAAGATATTGTATTTGCGGGTAATGAGTAGATTTCAGTAATTATTTCATCAAGAAATAAAAGTTTCAACTCACATTTCGAAGTGTAGATGACATATGTTTGTTGAAACTTTCATTTCTAGATGAAACGATTAACGAATTATACACATTTCCCATAATTCCATTCTCATTTCCATACTAAACTTAACAATAACTTATATTTTTGGAAATTATTAAAAATGAAACAAATAAACAGTTAAATTTGATGTGACTCAACTCAAAGTGATAACCTGCGATATAATTAACTTATTTAACCCCTTTATACTCTTTTTTTTTTACAATAATGTAAAAAAAAATTTTATATTGTATTTAAAAAGTTTATATTTTTTTTATTTGTCATTTTTTATATCTACTTTTTGATTTGTCATATGTAATACAAAATTATCGAAACCTGCAAGCGGCACTCGGGTTGGTGCGTTGGAGTATGCCAACCGCACGTGAGCGCTGCTCGTTTAAAATCATTAACCAGTTAATATTCTAATAATTATTTAATATTCTGGAAAATAAAACCTCAAATTTTAATGGAGAATTAGAATTTGTTTCCCTTCCCATTGCCATAAATGGCCATGAAATATCTAATCACTGTGATTTTGAAATTTACATATGTATCCTAATGATTTCTAAGAACTGTTCTTGGCTGATCTATGACTAGTGGCTCAGGAAAATGGGTTTAGTAATCTTGGAAAAAGCCATGGATGACATACAGTGGAAACTGTATATATATATATATTTGATAATTATATTTTGTTTTATCTTGAAATATGAAACATCATATTCATAGGTGCGTTTTGAATTAGGTTCTAGAAATTATAAATAGTAGCCCAAAATGAAAAAAACAAATAAACAAACCATTAAAATTAAAATCCTTATCACCTTCTAGCTCATTTCTGATTTCAACAGTCTGCACATCTCCATCTTCTTCATTTTGCTGAGTATTATTATCTGACTTTTCTTTCTGAGAGCCCTTCTTTTCCATCCGTTGAATAAGCAAGCTCATGGAGCTGCTATTAAACACAATGATCTGAAAAAAAGTATTTATGTAGACTGGTATAATTTAGTTAAAACCCACAATTTTATGCTTTTGAAAAAATCTAACTACTTCATTGATCAGTATATAATTGATTAAATTTAGCAAATAAGAACGTAAATTTATTTTGAGGAAAACTTAAACAATTTCCTCATGTAAAAATACAAAATAAATTTCTGTTGTACTGATGGTACCATGATATGAAATGATAGTGAACGAATGATAACTCGAAAATAAAAATATCTTTAATTAAAATCTAACTTTTTCTTCTTTTAACTTCTATGTTGTTACTACACATGTTGTTTGAGCCCCTGTGATTCAGCTTTATACTGTGTAGCTGTCTTATACCATGTGTGGAAGAAAGTGGTCCGGGTAGAGGTCAAAGAATTTCTCATATGAATGAATGATAACTTAATTAACTTTACTTAATAAGGTTTTCTCCTATTATATGAGAAATTCTTTGACCTCTACCCAGACCACTTTCTTCCATACATAGTATCAAGGTCAACAATTATCATTCAGTATATCTTATACCATGGTTTCACAACAAATTAAAACAATTAGTTCAGATAAACAATAGTTGGTGACAATCATTAGGATATAATTAGTAATCTTAGGCAATCGAAACAAAAATTTAAAATTCAGAATGAAATTTTTATTTGCATTAAATTAGTCTAGAGAAAATTATTTAAAAAATAATAAAGTGTGTATTATTTTGTATAACAGAAGAGGTCTAGTAACCTTGCGAACTTGGGTATATCACAAAAGCTCGTTGGGCGGAAGCCTTCAGCTCATTGCTCTTAGCAACAAACAACTCCAGCTTCACCTGTGGTGATATTATCTTTTCTGAATTTTCTTTATTTTATTATCTTTATTTATATTATCTTTTTCTTCACTCTGTCAAAATGACATACCAAATTTTAGAGAATAATAATGTTCACAAAAACATTTATAGATGTGAGTAGAAATAATAAAGGAATACTCATGATTCAGAATAAAGTATTTATGACTTAAATAAACCAATTTCAAGAAACACGAGTAAACAGTTATTAATGTATGTAAAAGTTGGCACACAATAAATAAGTATTCACTTATTTGGTGTTTCATTTAACTGTACCCCCAACTATCTCTATCCTTACATTAGAAGTTATAGTCAACTAATTTCTTCTCTAACATGAATCACATGAACCACATTAAACGGGGCCATACACAGAACTTCTCCTCAATATCATTACGTCACAGTACCAGAATACTGAACCAAAATTATATTCTTGGTACTGTAATGTAATTTTGTAGTTATTTTGTTTTGTCTGTTTTCTCTCACAGCCCTGAAGATAACCTACAAAGTAGGTAGAAACGTCGGCACACAATAAATAAGTATTCAATTATTTGGTGTTGCATTTGACTGCACCCCCAACTATCTCTATCCTCACACTAGAAGTTATAGTCAACTAATTTCATCTCTAACATAAAGAGAAAAGGTTTAATTTTAATAATATATCATGCTATTTTGACCAAGAACCTTATATACATTCAATTAGGGCCTAAGAGGGTTGGTTTTTATTTTATGGTTGATCCATGATACCCAAAGATTATAACAATATAATTAAATTGAAATGACAGTAGGTAAAACGCATAAAGATGGACAATACCACCCAAAAATGTTTTTAAGGTATTTTCAAAAGAATTTAGAACCACATTAATTTTAAACAAGATGTTTTTGAGCTCCCTGGTATACTAGACAATTTAATAATTTTAATTAACACAACCCTCCCACCAATGCCTTGTACTTTTACAAGTAGGCATACTAATTACCTTTGAAGGGAATCGCCCTTTACTAAACCCAACAAATCTACAATCCTTCTTTACCTTCGCAATTAAATTACTCTAATTAGAATGGGTGGCCAAAATAATAGAGCCACTTTGCAAACAAGCTTGATTCTGTTCACATACTTGAAACTTGTGTTAAAGATGAAATTTTTATTATTTTTTTTTTTGTGGGCAATTCGTGACTGATAATAATGAATAATTAATAATGTTTTTATTTCAGTAACTTTCTGTGGATTAAGGTCATTAGCTGATAGATAATGACATTTAAATTTAGAAATGTTGCCACTATAAACATAAAAAAATATTAAAATTAAACTTAAAAAAGTGTTAACAGAAAACCAACTTCATATTTTTGATTATGTATTAAAAAATAATAGTTTTGGATCTAATATTCTTTGCAATACATTATTTTCGATTGCTGTAAGATGTTCATCCTTCAAAGTTAGAGGCCATGTTTCACATGTAAATAGAATTGTAATATTTTATATATTTTTTCCAGTTTAATTGGAAAACTGGGTCCTTTTACAGTTTATAGCCAGTTGTAGTTGATAAATTAGTAGTTATGCAAATTTATGTATATAAATTTAAAAGTAACATCGAAAACTAATGTCGTTTCTGCACATATTAATATTTGATTATCATTTATCAGCTCATTATGTATATCGAAGGTGTGACTAAGTCATTTTAAGGTTATTGTGACATATTCACTTTTAAATAATTCAATATTAAACTTTTTTTTTGCTATTTGGGATGAAATGGTCAGCCAAATACCTGAAGAGAATATCTGGTATTGTATGCTTTTTGAGTTTCGCAAGGGTAGTAATGCAACAGTTGCAATGTTTATCCAAGTGCATTAGACGTCTGCAAATACCAAATATGATTTTTCAAGCTCAGATCCAGTATTTTTGATATCTCTGACTCCTATCAATCAGAAAAACAAACAACATTAGACAATGACATGCTAAGTGAAGATGTGGAAGCAAACTACGCCAAACAATCAAGGAACTGTCAAAAACTCTTAACCTACCTTGGTCAACCATCTAGGAACATTTACAACAGACTGGAAAAATAAGCAAAGCAGGTGTTTTCCCGAGCAAGTCCCCATAATCCGTTCGAAGAGAAAAAAGCCAACCGATCCATCACATGCAACACATTGCAATTTAATGGCACGATTCAGAACGGTTTTTTGATCCTTTGATCATTTATGAATGAATCAACACTAAGTACTGCGAAGCCAGGTTTACACCTAAAAAAAACGCTTTTAAGTGTTTGCAGAATGGTTACAAATTTTAAGAAGAAAAAATATAATTAAGGTTTGTGAAATAAATGAAAAAACCTACTAATATTCACCTAGGAGATATGTGCTATACTCTGAACACTAATTCCCTCTTAAACTAAGCAATGAAAAAAAAAAATTACTTGCTCTATGTAGCAGAAAACAGAAAGATCTGTCTTTGAGATGGCAGGTTCTCTATGATGGAGTTCATTGTCTTCTCAAAACCCATATCAAGAAATCTGTCTGCTTTATCCAGCACTAGCACCTGCATTCAAAATTCTTGTTTATTTTGCGAAAGTTTTAACAAATAATAACAGATAATAAATTTAAATAAATAAAAAACCTTTTTAAAACTTACCTGATGACTATTCTAGACAATAACATCTTGTAATAAAAAAAATTACAATGTTCCTCGTTGTATAATCCTTCCTCCCATCCATAAATGAACATAAATAAAAAAAGTCTATACCATTTGCCATTGAATCCATGGTTTCTTTTACCATTATTTTTTATTTACATTTATTATATTTGAATTATCCGATATATCAGATTCAAATTTTGAGAAATTAACAGCCTCTAATGTGAATATTGAGTTTCAAATAAAATTATTTGTACCCATATCTCATATTCTTTCTATTATTTGGATTAATTAAAAATGATTTCAGATCCAGGAACCTAAAAATTCTTGTAACTATGAAATATATCCATAGATTTTTTTAAATGATTTTCTTCATATTTCTCTTTTATTTAACTTAAAGGTTTATTTTTAATTTGTTGTCATATTTAATCTATTTAAGTGTTTTCCATTCAAACATCAAGAGTTTATCTCGTATCCAGCATGTTTATTGTCCTAACCCCATTCTAACAGCTCATTATTATAAATTCTTTCAATTCCCCCATAATTTTTAGCTTGCTACTGCAGTCTCTGAAACATGCTTAAAACCTTATATCCCTTCTTTTTATTATTCCATTAGATGGTGGCTTGTATGTCCGTATCTTAGATCTTCATTCCATCCATAATTTTCTACATGTTACATGCAATTCCATTGACATTTACATGCAATTGCAGGGGGTGAAGGGTAGCTACAAAGCACCCATGGAGATAAGCATCTCTCAGTCCGATTGGTCTTAGCTTCTGAGAAATTTTTATTAGTACCAGAACCCAAGCGAGGTGAAGAGCCTCGTTCTGCACGTGGTATCCCTGCACAGTGGGGAGTTCCTCCTCACTGACAAAACCCATCGGAACTAGACTGGGAAGTCGATAATCATCCCCCAATCCATGCGGAACTGCATAGGCTATTGGATGAATGGCTGAGGGTGATTCAGTCCTACTATGCGAACTACGGACACCTGGGTGACCTCTGGTTTCAATAAATGCCTTCCTATAGTAACAAGGCTCTGCTATAGGTGACAGTTTATTTCCTTGATACTCGTGGGAACAAAATGAACCCGAATGATATCAATTTTAAAACAAATGAGGACTCCATGGAGTCCAATATGACTGACTCATCAGGAATTAGCCAATCGGTCTCTGAACTGATGGCCAACTTAGAACAAGAGGTCTCACACCTCGCAGAGGAAAGGGAACCACCTGCACAGCAGCTGGCAACTCTGAGATCAATATAAATAAACTTCCAGACGAAGTCTGGAAGAATATGACACATAGCCAAAGAAAGAATGTTCTACAGCAAAAGAAGAAGGCGACTACCACCGAAACTCAACCCTCAACCCCCAAGGATGAGAGGAAAAGAGGCAGGGAGAAGCAGGAGACTCCTTCACCCTGCAAAACGGTGAAGAAACCTAAAATGGATTACAGTGGAGCAGCCGCAAGCATCAAGGTTGCAGTTGCCCACACAGATTACCCTCAGCAAAAATTAAAGGATGAAGATTTTCAGGGCCTTATGTTCAAGCTCCTGGAAAGAATGAGAGAGAGGAAGGCTGAAAAAGCCCCTGTTGGCTTCTACGGCAACTCCCTGAGAGACGGAGCACTGGTGGTGAACTGCAAAGGCGAGTCTACCAGGGAGTGGTTCGTTGGCAATATCGCGGAGCTCTCTCCATGGGAGGGAGCGCCGCTGAAAACCTGCGACCCCAAAGAACTCGAGGGTTTCAGGAAGGGGCATCTTCATTCCAAACCCAGTGGAAGGTATTAAGGAATGCCTACAGAATCTGCAGGTACAGAATACGGGCCTGCAGACTGAGAGATAGAAGATTCTTGGCAACAAGACCCATAAACATGGGATGTACATTGTGGCATCCATACCTGAATCTGTGGCCAAAGCCATTGAAGAAAAGAATGGAAGAATCTACCATGGGTTCCACTACCTTCAGGTAAAATTTTTTCCAGGAAAGGACGAACTCACACCGGAAGTAGCTGTGGATGAGGTGACAACTGGTGAAGAGGGGGGAAAAATAACGGGCGGTGAGGGTGCGGCTGTGTCGGCGGCTGGCGTCACCGTGCCCGGGTCCACTTCAGGCCAAAGTGCATCTGTCACTGTCAAGCTTGGTACCAGGCGGCAGCGAACGGAGCACGGGGGCAGGAGGGATCGTGGGGTGTGGCGTCAGGCCGTGGACGTGACCAGGCCCGTATGCCGCATACCGTCCCTGGGCAGTGGGAAGGAGGAAACTCCACCAAATCCCGGGGGTGATCCCCCCTCATCACTATGATGATCAAGTTGCTGCAGATAAAGCTCTCCAGACAGCAGGGCAGCCAGTGGAACTCTGCAGCAATATGTAGTAAGTCATGGCATTGATATTATACTTATACAAGAGCCGTGGATTAATAAAAACAGCAGGATTGCAGGACTGGGCCTGAAGGGATATAGACTTACCCAAGCAAACTGCCCAAGGCCCAGAGCCTGCATCCTTGCTAAAATAGAATTAAATTGTTTTCCAATGGGGTCCTTATATTCCAGAGACTCTGTAGTAGTAACGATCAATTTAGTAGGGGGCCAGGAAGTTATCCTGGCCGCAATGTATCTAACTTTCGAGGAACAAGTCCCAACGACCTGCCTTGAGAGTATAGTTGACTATCTCAAAAGACAGGAAACGATGGGAATTATTGGGGCGGATGCCAATGCCCATCACAACATCTGGGGTAGTAGCAATACTAACCGTAGAGGTGAGTCCCTTCTGGAATATTTGCTAGTTAATAATCTAGATATAGTTAACAAAGGTAATACGCCAACTTTTGAAATTTCTAACAGACAGGAGGTCATAGACCTCACTCTGAGCTTTAAATCAACTAGAATGATAAATATTACAAACTGACATGTCTCTAAAGACTTTTCATATATATGGATCATATATATATAAGGTGGGAACTTGAGGCCACAACCTCAAGGCTCGCAACCAATAGAAACCCCAGAAACACAAATTGGGAAGGCTTTAGGACAAATCTTAAAGACTTAATTAAAGAATGTCCCCGTTTGGCTTCTGATACCTATCAGCTGGAGTTCTTAAACGAACTACTGACTAAGGCACTTATCACTGCATTCAAGGATAACTGTAGAACAACCACTAAAGGGTCAAACTGTAATGCACCCTGGTGAAACATGCAGTTAGAGAAGTCAAGATCTAGAACCAGAATACTTTTCAATAAAACAAAAAGGACTGGTGAATGGATCGAATATAGATACGCTCTAACTGAATATTATAACCTCATTAGGAAAGCCAAACGGAACTCATGGAGACACTTCTGAGGGGAAATTAATAATACGAATACATGCGCCCGCATGAATAAAATACTCTCTAAGAGCAACCACTGTAATACCGTGGGCTCCCTAAAGAAACCAAATGGAGATCCCATGAACATTATAGAGTCTATAACTGCTATGCTGGAATCGCACTTCCCGGGGAGCAAGCTTACAACCTCGGACATGAAGGTCTACCTCCCTGAGGACAGGTGCAAACTGGACTGGACATCAGTCCGTGAAATCTTCAATACCAGCTCCATAAAATGGGCAGTTAAAAACCTCAAGCCGTACAAAACACCAGGCTTTGACAGAATTTATCCTGCCATGCTAAAAGAGGGTCTTGAAATCATCTTAGGCAGGCTCTCCACTCCATTCCAGGGCTGTCTGGAATATAATTACATCCCAACAGCTTGGAGAGAAGTTAAGGTCACATTTATTCCCAAACCAGGGAAAGAAACATATGATGAACCTAAATCATATCGTCCCATTTGTCTTTCCTCATTCTTGCTGAAGACAATGGAGAAAATTTTTGATAGATATATCAGGGATAAACATCTCAATGATGGATCAGTAATGTTGCATCAACATGCATACAGAGAGGGCAAATCTTGCGACACTGCGCTGCATGCAGTGGTGGACCAAATAGAAGATGCTCTACAGTGGAAACTAATCGCACTCGGAGCATTTTTAGATATAGAGGGGGCATTTGATAATACCCCTACTCATATATTAACTAATGCCCTACTAAAGCATGGCACTAAACCAAACATTGCTAATTGTGTTATTGCCATGCTAAAGAACAGGGTCATTCAAGCCAATATGGGCAATTATCACCTAAAGGTTAAGGCAGCCGCAAGCTGCCCCCAAGGAGGTGTCCTTTTCCCACTGTAGGTAGGTGTCAACCTGGTAGTGGACGAACTACTACACCTCCTAAATGAGTCGGGTTTCCAAGCGATAGGCTATGCAGATGACATAGCAATTATCATCAAGGGCTTTGATCAGCAAACTATTTCAGACTTGATGACAATGGCACTAAGAATGGTGGTGAGATGGTGCACGAAAGTAGGATTGAACATCAATCCTAATAAAACGGTAATTGTACCTTTTACCAACAAAAGGATATTGAGAGAGCTCAACCCCCCTAGGATGAAAGGGATGATTATTCAATTCAGCAAGAAGGTTAAATACCTCGGTGTTATCATGGACAGTAAATTAAACTGGAGTGAACATATCGATTATGTTACCAAGAAAGCCACAAGAATTCTGTGGACTTGTAAGAGCTTTTGTGGCAACAAGTGGGGAATTAGCCCCAAGATGGCTCGTTGGATCTACACAGCAATAGTCAGACCTATGCTAACCTATGGCTCAATAGCCTGGTGTCACAAAGCTGGTATCCAACAAAATAGATCAAGGTTGGAGAAGGTGCAGCGGCTTGGGTGCATCATGATCACTGGGGCCATGAGAACCACCCCTACCGCTTCACTGGAAACTATACTTGATTTAACTCCTCTTGACATTCTAATTGAAGCAGAGGCATTGAAGACAGCCTACAAGCTAGTGAAAATAGGAGAGATTACGAAACCCACTAACGACTTTGGACACAGAAGTGTCTTTGACATAATTGAGCGAAATGCAGATTTAAAAAAGCATTCAGATTTAACGCTGAACAAATATAACTTTGATAAAAGATTTCACGTTAATACACAGGCGATTTGTAAAAGCAAGAATGATTGCTTTAATCCACCCAATGGTCTAAACGTGTATACGGATGGATCCAACGGGGAGTATGGTGCCGGCTCGGGATTCTGGTTCAGGGGTTGTCAGGGCATGGGTCATTACTTAGCTCTGGACACGACACCCACTGTATTCCAAGCGGAAATATGGGCAATACTTGCAGGTGCCTTCGCTATGAAGGACCACAAGAATAAGATAATCAATTTTCTCACTGACAGTCTGGCAGCATGCAATGCATTACAAAATGCAGTAACAAACTCTAGACTAGTGGAGGAATGCTGCCTAAGACTTGATGAATTAGCTGTACATAACAGAGTTAACATATTTTGGATCCCTGGAAACAGTAATATTCCAGGAAACGAAAGGGCCGACAAATTGGCAAAGAAAGGAGCACTTATTGCTCCAATTGGACCAGAACTATGGTGTGGGGTTCCCCTTCTCCTGGCTAAGGATACAATTAACAATCTAGCCAAGAGGAAGATAAAAACACGCTGGGATAGAGCCAAGATAAGGCATACTAAACTTTTTATAAAGGATCCCAATGATAATCTTTCTGATAAAATCAAGAAAGAAGCCGCTCACATGTCGAGAACCGATCTCAAAAGTATGGTTGAAACCATCACTGGGCACTGTAAACTCAGGAAACACATGCATCGCTTGGGCATTGAACAGGAATCTCAGTGCAGATGGTGCACAGAGGAGAACGAAACCCCCTGGCACGTTCTCTTTGAATATATAGCATTAAGTCGAAAGAGGACATTTGACCTTGTTCCTGGAGGACACAAGGACCTCCAAGAACTGAGATTTAAAGACTATCTAAAATTTCTCAGAGGTCTAGACCTATGTTAGGGATCTTTAGGACTCAAGCACAATGGGCCTTTTCAGTGCATGGTAATCAAGAGTCAAACAGAAATAATAATAATACATGCAATTGCAAAACGCGTCCATTCTTATATCCAACACATCGTATCCCTTTTGACCCAAACTTTGAATCAATTCCCGACAACTATGTTCCTCTCTACAAAAATATACAAATTTTCAATAATCTCAGTACTGATCTGCGTTTTGAATTCAAAGAAAGACTAAACCAGGAAAATCTCTTCTAACCTCTATTTTTTAATTTAATTCAATTTTTAACTACATATCAAAATTTTCATTCTAATAATTGGTTGAGCACAGAATGTTCTTTCTTTCTCTCAACTACCTTCTCCTTCCTATCCTCTCATAACTTGGTACAAATATTATACGATATCCAAAGTCCTTCCATCCTATCTAAAACTATAAGTTTACTGAACTTAGAAAATCAACCAGGGTAATTCCATAGTTGGCATTCCTCCAATATTATTAAAGTAAAACTTTTATTCTATCGTCCCAAAATTTTTCACGACGTGA
Organism: Arma custos; assembly: GCA_037127475.1. Lineage (NCBI taxonomy): Eukaryota > Metazoa > Arthropoda > Insecta > Hemiptera > Pentatomidae > Arma > Arma custos. Next base: position 90,879,727 of record CM073759.1, read on the forward strand.
AAGTGAAAGGCGCATGAAAGGACAGTCTAGGCCAACATGGCGGCGCCCAGTCAGCTGACCGTGTAGCATTTATATTCTCACTTATTCCTGCAAGTGTTCCGCGGTATTTGGGTGCTTTGATCTATGTATTAATGTAAATGCATTTATTTACTTCATCGTAAATGTTTTAATGTTCATTAACTTTAAATAAAATTAAATAAATAAAAACGATTTGTTTACTAATAACAAATCTCTTCAAAGACTATCAAATCCTTTTATCAATGTGTATTAATTTTAATTATGATATATAATAATATATTTAATTATTTTTATACTCTAAGGCATAATAGCTTACAACACCTGTATTGTTATTCTAAAGGGACTTGTCCCAGAATAAATAAAGACATTATATTTATTATTATCTTGTTCTTTTTCTCGGTTTCTACCAGAGAATGAACCTATCCGGACATCAGTAAAGGGTTAGGCTAGAGTTTGCATAATGATAAAATACATCAATGATATATAAAATACATCAATATATAATCGTAAACAAACACTTTATTGCGAATATCCCTCTTATATAATATTGCTCTTACTTTTTAATATGCGTTTATTAGCTGAATGATTGTTTTAATTAAGTATTCAGTACTCTAATACGCAAATTGAAATTAAATTTTATAATTGAATATTTTTTCTACTATTGATTTCCCAATATCATTCCCATTTTTCAATAATTAAGTTAAGATTAAAACGCAATTTTAATATCCTAAATAAAATAATTTTCCAATTTTTTTTAGTTAAATGCCTACAAACTGAAAAAAAGTTTCACTTGCATCGTGGTTTCATAAAACCATACAACTTTTTTATTATCCTTGACATTCCTGACTCAAAACCTCCTACGAATCACAGTAAACGCGCCTTGGTTTGTACAAAACAGTCAACTCCACCGAGAGCTAAAACTAGAGACGATTGAAGAATTCATTAAAAAGCGTTACAGAAATGGCCAGTCTTCAGCCATCTGATTCTGATACGTCAGTGTTCAGACTTCAGGCTCTATAATGAGTAGCTTATTCCAGTTGGGGTGGGGGTACATATAGATTCTACGATACAATTACACAGTTATTCTACACTACGTAATTAAAAGTAAATTTAATACTCCAAAGTTGCAACCAATCTAAGAGATTTGCTAAGAAGTTGTTTTATAATTTTTAGGAGGAGCAGATCCTATCAAAGAAATTTGGAATCAAGTGAATTCGTAGTGATATGACCTCTGTCACTTCCTGTCCTGTACAAATTATGTTAGATCTGGGCAATGCATAATCATCTATTATTTTTTATTTTTTTTATTTTTAGGGATGCTAATTAATCTTGCATTATGATGGTATATTTTTCTATACAATATTTTTTCCTGTTAAATTGTTTGTTAATAAAATATAGTCATTGGATCTCTCTGAACCAATGTGGCCTGTATCAATGGTATCCTCATCCTCGCTTAACTTTTTTTTTTTATTGGATTGATTTTTTTTTCCACTAGGATTCAAAAGTGTCAACACTGAAGGGAAATAAACAGACTGGCACATGTCTGTGAAATAATTAATAAATAAATAAAAATAAAAACAATTGTATGTTTCTAAAACAAATAATTAATTTAATCATTCCTAGTCTAATGTGATGTTTGTGTTAATTTTTATTGGTATAGAGAATTTAATGTTAAACAGCCTTATTAATTTATAAAACCATTCTTAGACCTCTACTAATGTACGGTTGTGAAGTGTGGGGTTCAGTGTCAACATCTAAGCGAAAAAAATTGCAAAATTTCCAAAATAAAATCCTACAAATCACAGTAAACGTGCAATGGTTTGTACAAAACAGTCAACTACACCGAGAGCTAAAACTAGAGACAATTGAAGAATTCATTAAAAAGCGTTACACCAGATTTAAGACCGGATGACCAGCAGTAAAAGGAGTATAGCATTCAACATAGGCGAACCTATTTCATCCCCAAGATTAAAACCGAGACTCTTGAAAGATATTCTGATGTGAACCTTATTACCTTTCTCACCAATCGTTTTAACAAATTGTAATATATTACTGTTTCCTTATAGTTTTCTATTTTACAGTACTATAGTTCTGTTGGTTATTACATTATAATTATTTTACATGAAAAAAACTATTATATATTATAACTTCTCTTGCAAATAAGCTGATAATGTACAGTAAGGGATGTCTCTTGCATGAGACGAAACCCACACTTTTACCTTTTGTTAAAGTTTAAAATTCATTATTTAAAAAAAACATGTAAGGCTAGGAATAGCTGATATGGTAATAAAGGATATAAAAAAAAAACCTGTTTAATAAATAGTTTTCATATAAGATTACAGCCTTAAACAATAGCTGAATAATAATATAACGTGAAAGAACAAAAATGCTGTTCTTAAACTGGTAAAAAGAGTAAAGCCAATCTCCTACATCGATAAATATGTAAAAAATGTATTGCATTTGACTAACTGAAACTGACATAATATTTAATTACCAATAATGAGTCTAGCAGAAAGCTCATGATATTTTCCAAATTCGACGAGTTTCGTAAATCTGGAGAGCTAGTTCACGAGTTGGGGTGATAATAAGTGCTCCAACACCATCAAAGCTTGACCATTTCTAACGGTTCAAGATCTCTAATACCTGAGAGTTTTATAATAAAATCAACAATGATTGTTTGATTAATTTATGTACATAAAAACAGTTTATATTTAAATATATATTAAAAAATAAACTATTTTAATATATCAATTAAATTACATGAACTTATTAAATCAATCCAGATTGTTTAACTACAAAAATATCTGATTTACATCAGATAAATGATTTTGTTAGAGTGTATTATACAGATCTAATTGTATAACAAGAGTTTCCAGTGAGTCACACAACTAAATCATTACCATTTTTTTCCCTCCAAATTATTAGAAAATGAATTTCAAATTGTATTTGTGCAAATAAGCAGACTAAATTTGGCGCGAGCGAAGCCGCAGGCATAAGCTAGTATTATAGATGTGAAAGTTCGTATGTTTGTCTCTCTTTCGGGCAAAAACTACTGAACGGATTTGGATGAAACTTTACAGTAATATAGTTTATACATCAGAATAACACATAGGCTATAGCAAGTGCGGATTTATGGGGGGGGCGCATGGGTGCACGTGCCCCCCTACATTTTTAGGTACTGTGGAGAATCCATTATAGTACATAATTAAAGGCAAATCACATGATTCATAGTTGTTAAAATAACAGAAAGAACATGAGTGAAACTTTACTAATATTATAAATGCGAATGTATAGTTTAAGAAAGAAATTTGGATAATTCCAACCCAAGGGTTTCCCCTTTAATATAAAAGAGGTTCAAAGGTTGTGTAGAATCTGTCAGTTTTGAAGTTAGACATCTGAAATTTTGGATGTACGTGTAACTTATATTTTAAAAAAATAATTAAATTATTTGTATAGTATAACAAGAGTTTTCAGTGAGACACACAACTAAATCATTACCATTTTTTTTCCTTCAAATTATTAGAAAATGAATTTCTAATTGTATTTGTGCAAATGTCATGGCTAATTGTTTTATTAGTATAAAGGCAGATATACTAACAGATATTTAAGTAGATGAATCTGTTTAGTCGCGAACCTGGACTACCTGCCAGATGGAACCAACCAATCCTTGCCTCTTGAATCGGAAATACTGTACCGCCAAAATCAAGGAGAGGGGGGATTGACGCTCAGAGCGCCCTTCACTTATCTTCAGATCACCGAGCGGAGCAGTTATACCACCATCACATTCGCACCATTCGCAGCTACGACCATCACACACTCTACTTTCAAGCCGCTCTTCATATGAGAACGTCCAGAGGTCTTGAAGTTTGTTACTCGCCAGAAGCTATGCTGAGATGATGATAATTGAGTATACATCACACAAATTGTAAGTCACCTTTCATTACCATAAGGCCTCAAATTGTCAACTAATTTTTCTCCGGATGATTAACGTATTACATGGTACCAACCGGACAGTTCAAGTTAATTCATGATATCATACTCATTGCTCCTTCATGCCGTGATCACTGGCGAAGATAATAATAATTCGCACATCTTCGCGCCTTATTGAACTCTTCAGTATAACGTTCATTTTGTTGTTTATATCTTTGGCCATTATGCTAGCATGGAGCATTTCTGTTATTCTTTATTATCGCTCCCATTCATGTTAATCATTTTTTTCTTCTTTTTTTTGTCTAAGATTTATTTGTTCATTAGATCGCTAAGTTACATATTTAGTTTTAAGTTATTTTGTAGACGCTATTATTAATTTGTATCTTTTACATGTATATTAATAGTATTTAAGAAAATCTCGCATGTTATTTAAATTAATAAATCAAACGCTTTGTTAATATCTGAGCTTTCATTCAATTCCCGTGGTACTTCCATTTGCTTCTATCAAATTTTATTCAGTCTAATCACGCCTTAACATTTTGGTGCTGAAACCCGGGAATAATTACGATCTCAGATATTAACATAGCTAAAAAAGACATTGCGCAACAATAGGTAGGTTTTCTTTGTAGAGGGGATATCCGGATCCGCTGTAACTTATGTGAATCACACAGCGTCTTTTCAGCCTTGTCAAAAGCAAAATATTAATGTATGCATGCAGACTTTAATTATTAATTATAATATTATATTCCAACGTATAATTATTAGTGATAATTAAGCATTTAAATCATATCATCTCTTGTAAATTCATTTATTTTGCATATTCTAATTGCTAATTTGCAATATCATATATTCTAACGCAGACTATTATAGATAATTAAGTATTCAAATAATATTATCTCTTGTGAATTATTCATTTTCTTTCAGCTTTCTAGTAAATTGTATAAAATCAAAATGGTTAATCGTCGCCAAGCTAGAGTTAAAAATGTGTCCCAAACAATATTGTTAGGATTGTTTACCCAATTTCGAATTTTCGCCGATGAATGTAAAGGGACAATGATTGCGAATGACGAGGCAGTAGTTAAAACGCGAATTGACAAATTAAAACAATTAATAGACGAAATGAGAAAAACCCATAATGCCGTAATCACCGAATCCATTAATGATGAGATACCTGTTCCTTCCGATCTTATGGATCAATTCATTCGAGCACAGACCGAGGCTATGGACTTAGAAGTCCAATCATTGGACCGCTCAGTGACCGCACGTGTCACACCCCGGGTACCGGAAGTCCGGCTGCCCCCCCTTGATTTACCGAAATTTAACGGAGATATCACGCAATTTAAAAATTTTAAAACCACTTATATTCCGCTTATACACCGCAATAAGGACATCGATGACGGACTTAAGCTAACATATCTAAAGAGTTGCCTTTCAGGCGAAGCCTTAGCCATTTGGATACTCTGGGCTCAAACTATGCTATCGCCTGGGCCGCCCTAATTGCTCGGTATAACAACTAAGCGGCGCTCGCGTCTCGGATACTCCATGAAATGTTAAATTTCCAACCCATCACGCATCCATCGCAAAAGGCCCTGGAATCCGTTCTTAAATTATTTTCTGAACTGGGTCACCAATTAACCGCGGCTAACATCCCTGATCTGGGAGACTATTTTTTATTTTTCTTAACCTTCCGGAGTTTAGACCCCGTTACTCAAAAAGAATTTAAGTTACAATATCCTGAGGACTTCCCTACGTTTTCTGAGCTGCTCAATTACATCACACGACTTCAAATTGCTACCGCATCCGTGTCGGAATTACCACCGTCAGATAATCGCCGTCGATCGTCACCTAAGAGGAATGAGCACCCCCCTATGCATCGGCAACCGCAATCTGTCAATCGCTCTGCTCGTGTATTCGCAGCTGCGCTGCGGTGTACTTATTGTCAAGAAGCCCATAACCTTTATCATTGCCGAGAATTTAAGACCTTATCCGGTCGGGATCGCCTAGGGTTTGTTCGTAAAAAGGGTTTATGCATCAATTGCCTCGGACAACACCCACCGGATAAATGTCAATCCACCCAGCGTTGTCATTTTTGCCAAGATTTCCACCACACCTTGCTCCATCGGGGCATCACCGGATCACCATCGCGTCCGGAGCCACCCATTAGCTCCCCCCTGGGTTCCTCTCGGTCAAATTCGCCAAATATTAGAACGCTTCCACCACGCCGCTTCTCTGCTCAACGTCAAATATACAATAACCAGAGTCACCGATCCTCCCCGACGGTTCAGACGTTACACGCGTCATCACCACAACCCATGCACGGGTCGCCTGTCCTAGCCACTACATGGGATACGTCCTCTCGCAACTATATGACAAGCCAAGCATCGCATGAACCCATTTCCTTCGACGCACCGTTATGTTACCAGAACCCGCCGCCATCCTTTCGTCCGTATCAACCGACCCCACATCGAGATCGCCGCTTGTCCGAAGAAATCACTGTGCGCTCAGCTTCGCCCCCGAACAAACTAAAAATTTCTCAATGACCCAATTCTTCCGCCGTATCGCCGCCTTCCTCTCGCGCCCGACCTCAATGCTCGCCTATCATGGTCGAAAAGGATGCTTCCTTGTTACACCGCCGCTATCAATTATCACGCAACCGTGCCGCCGATAATTCTATACCGCTAACTCCCGTCTCGCATCGATCGCCATTAACTATGCTAGGATCCTCGGGGGGCATGACACCTTCACTGTTGCCCACCGCGCAGGTCTCAATATCGCGTTCTGATCACCAAGCTCAATCTTTCCGAGCCTTGTTAGATTCTGGAAGCCAGGTGAGCTTCATCACCATCAGGGCCGTGTCTCATCTGGGCCTCCCCGTATCATCATCCCCAGTCGGGGTAAGTGTCCTGGGGGGATCGTCGAACCTATCCTGCCCCGGGTATACCACCGCAACCATTCAGGTTCCGGACTCTGATCCCTTAAGCTTTCAGTTATTTGTGATCGAAAACATAACCCATTCACTTCCGGCCATGCCTGTGGACTTATCACCCTGGCCGTACATACGGGAACTCCCGCTCGCCGATCCATCGCTATGCCATCCTGGCCCTATAGATCTCCTCTTCGGAGTCGACGCCCTGCCACGAATCCTCCTCGGAATCGAACCATCACCTAAGGGTGGACCCACGGCCTTGAATACCATATTTGGATGGTGTTTCATGGGGGAATGTCGTCCTCGTCGGACAAAGCGCCATATTACCTGGGCCAAAGAAGTAAAAGATAATGAAGGCAAGACTTTTCGCCCCCCGCTTCGTCCCTGGCGTGCTCAATCTTCTGCAGATCTAACATCCATTTCCCCTTCACCTATCGCTAATACTGTCGCTCCCGAGCGTCACGAATTATCAGTATTTAACGCCCTCACCAATGTCCAATTAAACCTCGACCTCCAACACTTTTGGTACCTCGAGGAGGTCACAGCCACTTCACCTCGTTTCTCCTCCGAAGAACAACGTTGTGAGGAATTATTTAGAACATCCGTCTCCCGCGATGCCCATGGTCGATACATAACTCCGTTACCTCTGAAATCGCTCGACTTGGGGGAATCTCGTTACCGAGCAGTGAAACAGTTTCACCGACTCGAAGCCCGCCTTCATCGGGAGCCCGCGTTACGTGAAGCCTATCTCGCCTTCATGCGAGAATACTTGGAGTTAGGCCATATGTCTGCCGTTCCTGAGCCTGATGACGCTTCCGGTATCACATACTACCTCCCTCATCATCCTGTACACCGCCCTGACGATCCGCCCTCTAAAATTAGAGTGGTGTTCAACGCTTCGGCGCAATCCTCAAATGGGAAATCACTAAATGATATTTCTTTTACCGGGCCAAAGTTACAATCAGATATTGTCACTTTGATTACTCGCGCTCGAACGCACCGATACATTTTCACTGCCGACATTCGGCAGATGTATCGTCAGATACTAGTGCCTCCCAAACATCAAGATTTACAAAGAATCGTATGGCGATTCTCACCCGATGAGCCGATCCGCTCTTATCGCCTCCACACGGTCACGTACGGTGTCAGCTCCTCCCCGTTCCTTGCTATTCGAACTCTTCAGCAATTAAGTCATGATGAAGAGGCTCGTTTTCCTCACGCCGCCTCCGTTCTTCGCAAGGACACGTACGTAGATGATATTATTACTGGAGCCTCTACGTTGCCAGAAGCCGTTCAATTAAGGGACGATCTCATCGCTCTATTGCAATCCGGAGGTTTTGAACTCCGCAAATGGGCTGCGTATCATCCTCAAATTCTATCCAATCAAGCAGCCGAGCATTGTCGTGTGGGGACTCATTCATTCGAATTCTCTTCCGAAGATGACTCTACCATTAAGATCCTCGGTCTCGTATGGTCAGCTGACACAGACACTTTTTCTTATCGCGTGTCTTCTGAAACACTTCCCGCTACAAAGAGGCTTATTCTTTCCAAGTTAGCTCGCATTTATGACCCTCCTGGATGGTTAGTTCCCGTGACATTCACCTCTAAGTTATTAATCCAACGTTTATGGGTCGGACACTCTGATTGGGATGAACCCGCTTCCCTTGATATCAGCCAGGAATGGAACTCCTTTCAAGAAGAACTGGAAACAGTATCTCACGTTTCTATCCCTCGCCGCTTTCCTTATTATCAAGAGTCGCGCAGTTGCCAACGCCTTGTTGCCTTTTGTGACGCTTCCGAGCTGGGTTACGCCGCCGCTATATATTTGCATTCCACCTCCTCTTCCGGGGAAATCGCCGTCAGCCTCTTAATGGCCAAATCCAGGGTCGCCCCTTTGAAAAAAGTATCACTCCCGCGATTGGAACTATGTGGCGCTCACCTCCTTGCTAAGTTAACCGCCAAAATTACAGAAATGTTTGCCCAGCCATTCGAAGACCTGATAGCCTTTTCAGACTCCGCTGTAGCTCTCGCCTGGATCCGTGGCGAACCCCACCGTTGGAAAACTTTCGTAGCAAACCGAGTAACGGAAATTCAAGAAAGCATACCCCCTTCTCAATGGCGCCATATTGACGGCAAGGACAACCCTGCCGACTGCCGACGAGTATCAATGAGTATCAAGCAGCCGATGACCCTACATCAAAATTGCATCTTAAACGTACTCTGCAATTATTCATCGATCCGCGGGGGGTCCTACGCGTAGGTGGACGACTCCATCATGGTCCTCAACCGTTTTCCGCTAAACATCAGGCCTTGCTTCCTAAAGATCATCCCTTTACCAACTTAGTCATTGATCAAGCTCATTGTCAAAATTTGCACGCTGGTCCCTCTGCTACGCATTCCTTTATTCGTCAGCGATTCTGGATATTGGACGGGAGAAACGTAGTTCGCTCGCTAAATGCAACAAATGTTTCCACGTTAAGCCTCAACCACTCATCCCTACCATGGGACGCCTGCCCCGTGATCGTATCACACCCACATACCCATTTTCAAAGGTAGGAATTGATTACGCAGGCCCATTTTCCGTATCTTCGGCTCGCATCCGAGGATGCCGCGTAACCAAGGCATATATCTGTGCATTTGTTTGTTTCACCACTAAAGCCATTCACCTAGAACTTACATCCGAACTATCCGTCGCAGCCTTTCTAGCCGCCTATGCTCGTTTTTGTGGTAGACGAGGACGTCCTTCAGATGTCTACAGCGATAACGGAACCAACTTTGTAGGAGCTAGCCGTCAAATCAGCGAAGTCGGTCGTTTCTTCCGAAACGTAAATACTCAGGAAACTATTGTTCAACATTCCTCGCGCGAGGGCATTCAATGGTATTTTATTCCTCCCAGGGCTCCCCATTTCGGGGGTCTTTGGGAAGCCGCGATTAAATCTACTAAACGCCATCTCCGTACCGTAATGGGTATTCAGGTTTTATCTTTCGAGGAATTCTCAACATTACTTACTCAGATTGAAGCCGTACTCAATAGCAGACCTTTATGTGCGCTTTCATCCGACCCTCATGATCTCGAAGCCTTAACTCCCGGACACTTTCTTATCTGTCGACCGATAACCGCTCCCCCCCCTCAGGACCTATCTGATGTGCCCATCAATCGCGTGTCGCGCTGGAAACTTACTGACAAGATCCATCAGTCCTTTTGGAAGCGATGGACCACCGAATATCTTCACACACTCCAGCAGCGATCCCGCTGGACGGAATCCGCCCCCGAACTAACTATCGGTGCTCTCGTGCTGATCCAAACCGATAACTCGCCTCCTCTGCGTTGGCCATTAGCACGGGTTACCGAATTGCATCCCGGAGCGGACGGTATCGCCCGAGTCGCTAGCCTCCGAACCGCTTCCGGCATCATAAAGCGCCCAATCACCCGCATATGCCCTTTACCATCTCAATAATGCCACTTTCGTGCCATGGGCGGGGGAATGTTTAGTCGCGAACCTGGACTACCTGCCAGATGGAACCAACCAATCCTTGCCTCTTGAATCGGAAATACTGTACCGCCAAAATCAAGGAGAGGGGGGATTGACGCTCAGAGCGCTCTTCACTTATCTTCAGATCACCGAGCGGAGCAGTTATACCACCATCACATTCGCACCATTCGCAGCTACGACCATTACACACTCTACTTTCAAGCCGCTCTTCATATGAGAACGTCCAGAGGTCTTGAAGTTTGTTACTCGCCAGAAGCTATGCTGAGATGATGATAATTGAGTATACATCACACAAATTGTAAGTCACCTTTCATTACCATAAGGCCTCAAATTGTCAACTAATTTTTCTCCGGATGATTAACGTATTACATGGTACCAACCGGACAGTTCAAGTTAATTCATGATATCATACTCATTGCTCCTTCATGCCGTGATCACTGGCGAAGATAATAATAATTCGCACATCTTCACGCCTTATTGAACTCTTCAGTATAACGTTCATTTTGTTGTTTATATCTTTGGCCATTATGCTAGCATGGAGCATTTCTGTTATTCTTAATTATCGCTCCCATTCATGTTAATCATTTTTTTCTTCTTTTTTTTGTCTAAGATTTATCTGTTCATTAGATCGCTAAGTTACATATTTAGTTTTAAGTTATTTTGTAGACGCTATTATTAATTTGTATCTTTTACATGTATATTAATAGTATTTCAGAAAATCTCGCATGTTATTTAAATTAATAAATCAAACGCTTTGTTAATATCTGAGCTTTCATTCAATTCCCTTGGTACTTCCATTTGCTTCTATCAAATTTTATTCAGTCTAATCACGCCTTAACAGAATCATTCTTAGTAAATAATCTGAAGTATGATAAAATTAATCTACATGGAATTATCCTTAAATATGTTTCTTAATATATACCATATAAATTGATCTTTATTACATAAAAAAATAATATAAAACTTAACATGATAGGAAGGCAATTCAGAAAGTAAGGAACACTTCCACCTGAAGCCTCCAGGCGCGCGCCAATAGTGTATACATTGGTGTACTCGTGCTCGGCACCTCAGTCAGCTGTGACAACGGGATCATCTCCGAGCTACCCTTTTTTATATTCAAATTTGAAATTTGTGCTGCAATCCAAAATTCCGCCAGTTTTGTTGGCAAAAACTTAAAACCAATAAAAATTTATCGGGAACTGTGTGAAATGTACGGGTACAACATTATGAGTAACAGGTCTGTCAAGAAGTGGTGCATTCATTCAGTTTAAAAATGGCCGAACAAACGTTCATGATGAAGAGAAGAGTGGACGCCTGAGCATTGTGACTGACGATTTGGTCGCCAAAGTTGACGAAAAGATTCATGAAAACCGCCGTTTCACAATAACTGAGCTTTCTCTATGTTTCCCACAAGTTTCATGGACTTTATTGTTTGAAATTGTTTCACAGAAGCTAGGTTATCACAACTTTTGTGCAAGTTGAGTGCAAAAAATGCTTCCAGATCACCATAAAGAACAACAAAGGGGGCCAGCTATAAGATTTTTGGAGGCCTACCACAGTCATGTTGATGCACTACTGGATTGAATCGTAACAGGAGACGAAACCTGCTGACCTCACACAACAAACCGTATGCAAGAACTTCTGAGCTCGTTCAACTGGGAAGTTTTTTCTCATCCCCCCTACAGTCCTTCCTGATCTTGTTCCAAGTGATTTTCACTTGTTACCGAAAATGAAAACCTGGCTAGCAACACAGGGTTTTGACAATGATGAGGAGCTCCAGGTACGCGTCACTAAGTGGCTGAGATCACAGGCGGCAGAATTCTATGACACAGGAATTTCAAAGCTTGTCCACCGCTATAATAAGTGCCCGAATTTGAATGGTGATTACGTTGAAAAGTAGTATTTTAGTCCCTCTTCCACATGCATATAATAAAATGTTTTTCTTGAACTTGTTTTTTTAAAATTCCAAAACGTTCTTTACTTTCTGAATTGTCCTCGTTTTATGAACACAGATTGTCCCTATTACTAAGAACAGACAGTAAATAAATTTACCATATTAATCTAAATGAATTTGACACCAAACTTACTTAATACATAAATAAGAATCTAAAATAATAAGAAGATAATCTAAGAGTGGATTAGTTTTGTTAACAGTTATTTGTACAGCTGAAATAATAAATTCTAATACTATTACATATATATATGTAAAATAATTTATTAGCATTGGAATGATAATGTAGATTTTGGTGTAACCTACCACTGATAGTGAATTATAAGTATTGTAACACATGTTTTATTAAGATTGAGTCTTTTATTTTTTTATATAATTTTCACTGCATTTAATTCTGATATTCTAATGAACTATCATCAATTCAGTTTATTCAGGTATTATTATTTTTTCTAATTGTATTTCTATTTTAATTTTTGTTATTTATTACTGATTTTTTGTTTTGTTTAATAAAATTTCAGACATTGGACTGTTTAAACTGTGATTGATTACCTTTTATATATAGAATACAGAATCACACACACACACAGATAAATATATATATATATATATATATATATATATATATATATATATATATATAAAAAGTTGGATAGCGACTGATTTTATTAATCTGAAAAGATTTTACAATAACGTTTTAAAAGATATACAAAAACATATTATCAAACTATTTACACAACACAACTAAACAATACAAACCTGAAAAGATTAATTAAATTACAGGTTGTAGTCCAACTAATCAAATGACACTGATTGTGAACACCATGTGATCTAATCTCAATATGCAAATTACAAAACCTCAATCGATGATAACTAAATATCCAGTACTTGTATATATATGTATATATAATAGCTTATATTCATCAAAAGTGGAAGATAAATTATTCTTCACATATAAGGATATTATTATTTATATTGTTAGATCCTTTTATTTTTTTCCCTCTACCAGAGCATAACTTTTAGTTTATATTTATTTTCATGTTTTAATTGGATATTGCATTATTCCAATAATGTAGCCCTTTGGGGAGATATGTATTTATTAAATTTTGTACACATCTGTAATTCTTTAGGGACCTGGTCCCAGAATAAAATTATTTTTCTATTCTATTCTATATAGAATAAATACAGCACACTAATCAAATACTAATTCTAAATCTTACTGGAATCAAAAAATCAAGAGTCTTTCCACTTCCTGTTTTCGCAGCTCCAAGAACATCTTTTCCTCTAAGAGCAAGAATGATGCTTTCTTTTTGGATAACGGTTGGTACTGTATAATTATTTTCAGAAAGACCTTTTTATGTTCTTTCAGACAAAGGAATATCTGTAAATGGTTCAATCTCAGAAGCGTCAACCTATAAGACATAAATAAAGTAAATAAAATATTTTACAGAGTTAAATACTGAAATATTGTTATTTTAGCTTACATAAAAATATATAATAATAAAAAAACAAAACAAGGACATAATTTACACAAAACATTGAAATCAAAATAATTTAAGACATATTTATGAATAAATCATTTAAATGTCATATAAGTTTATTATTACATTTCACTGTTGAACTTGAACATAACAAATCCCTACCTTTCCTTGACCTCTGTATCATTAGAAATCCCGATCACACCTTATCCACTGATTGTTATACGAAACCCACCTATTCTGGCAGACTCCTCAATTATTACTCCCAACATCCGCACCACCAAATAATCAATGTCGCCAAAAATATCATCCACCGTGGCCTATCCCTCTCCGACGCTACCACACCCTATAACACTATAACACCAACACCCAACGCATCAAAGCAATCCTATTAAAAAACAATTTTCCTCCCCATGTTATCAATAAACTCATCCATCACCATTATAACCCACCCACCCGCACCCGTTCTCCACATCCGCCTTCTATCCCTATATACAGATCCTTGCCATATATACCCTCCCTCTCTAATAACATTCAAAGATCCCTACGTTCCGCGATCCCCAATTTACGCATCGCCTTTAAATCCCACAACAAACTCTCCAATATTTATACCCGTGTTAAAAATCCCATTCCTCTAAAACATCGCTCTCAGGTCGTCTATCGTATTCCTTGTTCTACTCCCAACTGCAACTCTTCCTACATCGGCGAAACCAAAACCTACTCAAAGACCGCATTACCCAACACAAATACTCCATTTCCTCCCACAACCCAACCACTTCTAAACTCTCCGAACACGCCCTATCCTTTAACCACATTTTGGACTTCGAAAACACTTCGATCCTAGCCTCCGTTCCTAATTATAATAAACGCATCCTCTCAGAAACCATTCACATCAATTTAGATTCCTCTACCGTTAATGCCAAGACCGACTCCCATCACCTATCTCTAACCTACGCCCATATTTTTAATTTACTAAAATAACTTTATATTCTTAATTTCTTATGCCATTCTTTTATTAATTACATTTTGACCATTGACTTTTAATTTTTCACTCAATTTACATTATTTACGGTCACTTATATCCACTGCATCTGCAATTCTCCTTTTTAATTTAATTTAATTTTTAATTTTTCACGCAATTTACATTATTTATGGTCTCTTATATCCACCGCATTTCTCCATTTCTCCTTCCCCCTTCTTTGTCATTATTTTTTTTGGCCGTCAGAGATCGCCTTTATCGCTTCCGCCTGCCCGGCGTAACGTATTTCTTACTTGTGTCTGAGCTCCCCAACCTGTAACGTGTTTTATTCGGTTAGTACATATCTTAGTATTTATCTTATCTCCATCCTTTTCACATTCACCTTTCTTCGCACCTGTTCTCACACCTACTTTTGGCATCCATCATATGTTAATAGTATAGAGTTCATTCTTATTTAGCCTCATATTTTTCATCTACTGTATTTCTTTACCTATTTTCTATATGCTTATGTTATATTCTCATCTTATTTTGCATTTATGCCACTTCTTTCTAACTGTATACAGTTACATATTAACTTCCCTTACTTATATTTTCTTTTTCTTTTCATTCTTCATAGTTCATAGATATAATACCACTATTTTCAATGTTTAATTTTTGAAATTTATCAAGCTTTTCTTTCTATTTATGCTTGTATTATTACACTTTACCTATGTAACCCCTCATGTCTGGTATCTTATCCATATCTATAATTAAACTAGTTTTTTTCTAAATCCTTCATACTCAACCCCCCTTTTTCTATATTTTAATCTTCTTTTTTTGTATCTTTCCGTTTACCTCCTCATTTTTCTTTCCCTTTATATTATTGTTTACATTTTATCCTTTCTTGACATGTATTTTTTCTATTTTATATTCTTATTCTTGTATTATTTTATCTGTCACTATTAGAATTTCTGTTCATCATCTACAATTTTATTTTTATCTATCTCTATTTTAAGTTTATTATATTCTGTAACCAGTCTTATATTCTTTCTTATTTATCATATATCTATTCACTATTTCATCATATCTAGTCACTATTTTTATTTCCACTCCTGTACCACTTTATATATTCTTGTTACTGCTACGTTTTTATATATTTCTGTTTGTTTCTCTCTCTTAGCCCTGAAGATGGCCTACATTGTAGGCCGAAACGTCGGCACATAATAAATAAGTTATGCTTATTTAGGTGTTTTGATTGACTGCATCCCCAACTATTTCTTCCTTAAATAAGTTTATTATGGTTATTAAGTTTATTATTTTAATAATTAATTGTACTGATCAACAGAAAGCAAAACTACAAAAACATCATAAATAGAGGAATCTAATATTTCACTAATACTTATAATTGTATTGTTTAAATGATTCTATGTTCGATTTACTGGCATATTTTTTATCAATACAAATTATCAGAAAATTTCATTGAAAATTTTCAATCAAAGTTTTTCATTGAAATGTGCCGAGTAATTAAAAAATAGTATAAGGAAAAGGAATTTCACAACCAAGTTCCAATGCAGCAAAAATAATGAAAAGTGAGGCACAAAAGATCATCACTCAATATGAAGAAACAAAATCTCGAACAGGAAGACCTAGAATAACATTTAATAAGCAGGAGCAAGATACTGAGTGTCTCTCCGATTCAAGCTAAAGTCATCACTGTCACCAATAATGGGTTTCTAAAGCTACATTAGAATGAAGATTTGAGGAGGCAAACTTCTTCAATATTAAACCACTTCTCAGATCTGCTAATACCTTACAGAAGTATCAGCTGCATAACCTTCTGAAATATGAGAGAAAAGTACTTTGATTAGACAAATCAAAGCTTCAGTTGTATTGATCGAATCACTGAATTATGGTTTATCACATGAGATATGAAAACTTTGTTCCTCAGTAGCTAATTTAACTGCTTAACAAACCAGAGACCTAAGTATTCTTTAAAACTTTGATGAGAATATTTACATCAAAAAGTAGATCAATGCATTTTGAAAAAAAATGATTTGGCTAACTCAACTTTCAGTTCTCCATCTCACTGAGCTGCTTAGAGAAGATCATACCGAAAGGTTCAAGATCACATTCTAATAAAAAAAATAAAAATAAAAATAAAAGAATAGATAAAATAGGGTATTTTAAATTTTATGGGACAAGCCAAATTAGGACTTTAGAATAAACCAATAAAAAAAAATTCAGGATTGACACTAGCCATCATAAAATTGATGGAGAATGAGTTGATGAAAAAAAAGATAATTTTATTCTTCAACAAACGTTATCTGAAAATTATTTGTTTTATGTTTTATATCCTTGAATTTAATTTTTACATGGACAACATTTTTCGTTTCCTTTTATTTATTCCGAAATATTTCACACTACCTAAAAAACTGAGGTACTTCTAAAGTTCTGATCTGCAGTTCGCATATGCACCTATAAAAGTGGTACTAATAAGTTAAAAGTAAAATATAAATCTAACAGTTATACGAATTTTAATATGTCCAGGCAAACATAAAAATTCATAACTTTTTATTAATTGTTTTAATTTTTAAATATTTTTTTTTCAAGAGAAAAGAATTGCCCTGGCTGGGATTCGAACCCGGGTCCATTCGTCTCTCCGTGGCAGTGCTCTAAACAATTGAGCTAGCAGCGGATGCAGCTCAATTTGTTAGCCCGGCCAGGGTAAATCTTTTCTCTTCAAAATAAAAACATATAAAAATTCATTATATTTCAAGAATATAAATGAAGTGACTGTCCATGTATTTTAAGTTAAGAATCATATTGGAAGAGTGTCTGCTAATGGAATTATTGTTATGAACTTATATCAAATGACTATCCAAACTTCAGCCATTTTTTCATTTTCATTGACTGTCAAGTCAATCAGCAACTGATAAACCATGAACTTTCAGCCACAGCAATTCTCAAACCTATGGTCAAGGTGTTTGTAATGTTTATTTATTTTACGGCACTTTATGCTGCTAAGACATAAATATTGTCCATCTAGGTATAATTAGGATACAGATCTTTAACGAGCACCTGACATCCTACAGAGCCCCTATTTTACATACCTTCCTAAGGATGGCATAACAAAAGATTTTTTACTCCCTTTTAAAAAATACAAGAGCCACTTGCTAGACTGCCTGATGCTAGGAATAAAATCCCTTATCCACAGAGCACCAACACTCTGAAGTTGATAATACAACCCTACACTACAATAACTCAATATTTTAAATATTCTTTTTCAAGTATATCAATTTTATAAAAGAAATGTAATTGGAAAACCTATTTGCAACATAAAACTAATCATAAATTACTAAAAATGTTAATTTTAAAATTGTACAGAATTCAATAAACTTAACTGCAGTATTTCAGAACGAGAATCAAACTGCTCACAAATTGAAGTGGACCACTCATCAAAAGTTAGGTAACTCTCTTTTTTAACCATACTTCTGGTTTTTTTTTTGTATATTTGTGATTATAGTACCTCACTTATCGATTGTTAATAGTTTTTGTTCAACAAAAATAAATACACCAAACAAAATTTAAGAAAAATTTATTTTTTTAAATTAAATAAATATTTTTTACAAAATAAACATTTAAATTTTTACAAATATTGGTTTTCATTTCAATTTAACCTTCTTCAGTAGGGTGTTGGACCCCCTCTACTTTGAATTAATGCTTCACATTGGCGATTCTACTTCTTATTAAGCTCAATATGTAATCTAGAGGTAAATTAGCCCATTCCTCAATTAAGGCGGCAGCAAGTTCATCCAAGTTATGTGGACAAGATGAACGCATTTGTAATTGCCGTTGAAGTTTGTCCCAAACATATTCAATTGGATTCATGTCTGGTGAACAAGCAGGCCAGTTCATGCGCGTTATTTCTTGATCTGCTACATAGCGTTGAATCATCCTTGCCCTATGAGGACGAGCATTATCATCACCAAGAATGAAGTTCTCACCCGTTTCTTGGGATAAAGGGATAATTACAGGTCTGATGACGTTGCTCAGGTAGGTTTGTGTGGTTACATGTTCATTTCTAAACAGTACGAGCTAAGTTTTTCGATTACTCATTATCCCTCCCCACACCATTATTGAGCCTCCTCCATAAGAGCGAACTGATTCAGTCATACCTGGGCTAAATCACTGGGTTTGTCTCTCGCCACACTCTAAAACATCGATCTTGATGATGGAGAACAAATTTCGATTTGTCAGTAAATAAACAATGGTCCCAGTCCTCGTCAGTCCAATCAACATGTTCACGAGCCCATAGGAGTCGTTCTGCATTTGTTGTCCGGTTAAACAAACCCTCCTCGCCAGTCTTCTTGTCCTCAAACCAACTTCATGTAGGTGGTTTCTAACCGTCTGAGTTGAAATGCGGACTCCCGTTGCTTGTTGAAAAGAGCAAACCGCATTGCCCAGTGGTTTGGATTTTGAAATATCAGTCGTGCTAAAGGGTGGTTTTTCAAACTCGGCCTCCTCCATGTGTGTACTGAGCAGTACCTGTTGCCTGGTATCGAGATCATGCTCGTCCAATGACTGTGTGAGAGCAGTGAAGCCTACGACCGACATCACGTTGAGAATGACCTAACTCTGAAAGTGCTAATGCCCTCCCCATTTCTTCAACACTAAGTTGTCATAAAGACATTGTTGTTGTAACACTGTCCAGTGAACTGGTTGGAGTAATACTGACGATAAAAGAGAAATAATGTTTACAAAACACAGGTGGAAAATAAGCAGCTCAGCCTAAGAATTTGTTTTTGTTTTTATCTCTTTAACACCGTTAAATTGATAATGAAATAGTTTTTTTTAAAATGGAGGAAAACCTCAATATTACGGTGAATAAAAAAAAAATCACCGTTTTCACCTTCCCATGGAGAGAAGATGGTGACTAACAGTATCTTTCGACACACCACACTCCCTGGCAAGTTCGCTAGTACTTGTGGACGGATTTGACTTAACAGCTTCACTTCCTTTCCTACCTTCCTTCAGAACCTCATCAATATCCATTAATGGTCGCCGGGAGCCCATCTTCTTTTTCAAGTCCTGCTAAATTTTTCAAACCAACGCTGTGCAGTGCACTGGCCAAGGACACCTTCCCCTTGTTATTTAATAATTTCAGGAGTTGCTTCAGCGGCTGTGAAATTTTTTTTCCAGTAATGTCTTAAAATTACGAGAATTTCGTAGGACACTGTCAGGTTTCTTCTTTGAAATAAATAACTAAACTGAGGCTTTTTTTAGTAAATACGCTTAGAGAATGCTCTAAAGGGATAATTAAGTGTTGGTAAATAATAAATAGCATTAAAATATTTACAAACTTCTGAACTCTGGAATTTGATAAAACGGTAATTTTTTTTTATACACCCTTATTATATCATAAAAAGTCTGAATGGATTAAACTATTTCCTCATACATCTACCAATGTTATTAATGGATTCAACTATTTCCTCAAACATCTGCCAATATTATTAACTTCTTTTTCTAACAAAAAATAATAATTACAGGCTATTGCAAAAACTTACCTTGTCAATTTTGAAATAAAGATTTTTAATTTCTTGTGCTTCTAATTCCCGTTTTTTACCCTTCAGGGGCAATGATGTGACATTGGATGCGTCGCGTCCTTTTAATTTTTTGTACTTCATATTTACTACAACAATAACAATTTATTACACAAAAATATTTAACGATGCTTATAATTTTAACGAAGATAGAACCCCAAGTTATCAAACAAGTGAAGAAGGCAAATGACATAGGAAGTTTATAATATCTGACCAAAGAGGTAAAATATGTTTGGTAATCATCATATCTGTTTTAGAGAGGAAACATTACATATTAGTTTATCATGTAGTAAAAAGTCACGTTTTTACTCGTTGATTGGAATAAGAACGTGCTTCGTCCACTAATTTCAGCAATCTTTTGTGTGAAGTATTCTCAAGTTTGTTATGTTTAGCCATAACCTTGGTACAGTGGTCGGAGGCTTATCGTCAACATTTTTTATCTGTCATATTTCCTAAAAGAGCTTGGTGAATTAATTAATTAAAAGAATAGCTTTATTCTATAAAATTCTAATAGGCGATATTATGGCCTTCGAAGGCATTTTAATTGCAATATCCTTGCAAAATTCTCTTATTTAAAACATTAATCCGCCCAGACCTAAGTTGTGGCACAGAGACATGTACCTGAACCAAGAAAAATGAACAAGACCTTATGGCCCATGAGCAAAAAAGAACAGGATTTGTGAACAAGAAGTCAACTAGCATATTGTCTTTGCTGTTTGAGGTATATAAAAGAGAAGTAAACTTAGATAAATAAAGAATTAATTCTCCTTTCATCTGATAAGGCCTTTGTCTTATAATTTCTCAAACGGTAATTGTTTTCAATAGCTTTGCATTCTAATTGAATAGATAAATTGTTTTTCTTAATTTAAGAAATGACTCCTTTCGCGGATATTATGTTAATGAGTGTATTAAACGATATTCATTATCGTTGGAGTGTTGCTTCTAGATCACCTTGATGAAATGCCTTATTAACTTCGTAAATAGGTAAAATTTTGGCAGAAAATAAATAATCTTCGATCATACTGAATATATGTTTACATTCTTGCTACTATTCAAATCTGACTTCTTTCCTCTAAAAATCGAAATAGGTCAATAAAAAAATCTATTCTTATTCTAGCTCCAGCTCTGTTTGATATACTTCTCTCCCCTTAGGCCCTATTTCTTCTTGGACATTTTTACTGCTAACAAGATGTTAGTTATGAAGAGCATAATAATAAGGCTTAGCGAGCCTGAAGGCTCGTGGATACCACAAACAATCTTTGCTTAAAACTTCAGTCCATGGAAGATAACCCACACATTCCAGATTTCATAATGCAATTCTCCCACCTACAGCTCTGTACCTCTCATATGCTTCCGAGGTATAGCGCTTAATAAATTTTTAGTTATTCTTTCGTTACTCAATCCAAAAACTTTATAAGCCTCTCTTAATCTTTTTTCATGCCATCACTTCAATAATAATGACTAGGCCCATGCTTCACAATTTCGCGTTGTGTAAGCTTCTAAATGAAGAGTAATACATTAACATAATTCAATTCTACTTCAACTTTAATTTTCCTTTTAGGCCTTGGCCAAAATAGATGGGCATTAGACATTTACCATTATTATAATAGTTATAAATAATTTATAATACTGTCACATAACATATAAATTAAGTAATTTTTTGTCAACTGTTCTGATTTTTAAATATTATTATTTTAAAGAAAAAAGATATGCCCCCAGCCGGGCTTCGAACCCGGATCCTCTGCCGGGGGCACATCTTTTCTCTTTAAAATAAAAATATTTATAAATTAAATAGTTGATTCTACAACCCATTGCAGTCTGGTAGGTTTACTTTTCCAATATTTTGACTTTTTAGATGAGATATACATTCACTGTATTTTTAATTATATACATGAAGTGATATTTCAATTAATACAAATCTGTTTTTATGGACTTCTAATCTCACTTCCTATGGTTTTATTTGTACCTCAACCAGTGTCCGCAGAGGTTACCCTAATGTAAGTTACAAGTTTTAAATGTTAATTCATTTCATTTTTAATATTTTCCAAAAATAAAAATTATCATGGACCTTTAGTATAGTAACGAGGATGTAATTATGGGCAATAATAGATTTTGGTAATCATTTCATCAAGAAATAAAAGTTTCAACCAACATTTTGAAGTACATATAGAGGGTATATGTTTGTTGAAACTTCATTTTTGGATGCAATGATTATCTAAGTATTCAAATTACCCATAATTACATTAATTTTTTCCATACTAAAGAAGTTATTACAACTAGTATTTTTGGAAAATATAAGGAAAACTTCTTTCATTACATATAAAACCAAGTTTTATAATGAAAAGATGATTCAACTCAAAGGGACAATCTGCAGAACAATCACCCCACAGCCTATGGTCTAAGCATCTAATCTGAAGTTACATTAACAACTTAACTAAGGCCTGTCAAACCCAAGCATGTAAAAAGGGGTGAATACAGAAGCAACAAACCTATTCACACACTACTGTTGACTGCTAATTTTGGTTTTAACTGCGCTGTTTTATTATTAAAATGAAGCTACTAAACATATTAAAAAGAAAGATTTGAATACATAATTAATATGAATGCAATGCTATATACTAGCACTAATGGAGTAGTTGATTGGACTCAAGCTCAGGCAAGCAAAACTTTCCTATTCACACATTTCAGGGATGTTACAATAATGCGTTTCTTCTTTTAAAAAATGCAAATCTACTAAAAACCATAATTCTATGTAAACTGGAATTCAATCAATATTTTTGATACAATATCTTACTAATTATTAAATTAATTACATTTCAAAATCATCATTTAACAGAACAGATTTAGGTTAAATAAGATTGATGATCTACAATAATACAACAGCAGCTGCTGAAATATACTTCAATAAGAATCAAGAAGTTTAAGAGTAAAACTTATTCCATTAAAAAAAAAATCTACAAAATTGATCAAAAATTAAATGGTTGCATAATTAAGTGGAATATATATTGAAATCTTTGAGGATGCATAAAATACACGGAAATATTAAAAAGCAATTGGCTTCATATGAGATTTATATTAAAGAAGAGAAAAACATTTTTTGAATACATAACAACGATATAGCGTTACACATGACAATAGTCTGACAATGGCTTCAGGATAATCAGAGGGTCTTCATCAGAAAAACCTTAGCGGTTATTGACAAGTTCAATTTAATAACATTTTGAAAATAACAGTGCTTTAGAAATCACTTCTACTCTACACCATAAGGTTTTTTTTTTTTTTTTTTTGGTTTTGTTTTTTAAACTAAGTTTTGTTCTAATATAAATCTTTGGGTGCTGTATCAGCAGCCCTCACATTAAATGTTAATTAAATATAATTTATTATATTTAGGTTATCAATATGTCACAGGTATATTACGCACAAACAATAAAACTCTTCATCCTGGGGTGGCCATCAGTACAAGATACCTGCAGTAACTATATAAATATATATATATGTAACTATGAGCATACACAGGGAGAGCAACAGTAAAACAAATGCTTCTTATTTGCAACAATTCATATAAATACAACACCAAGATAGTATTGATCAATTTGCTACATAACATTAGGTACATTCAAGAGAAGACATATATATATATATTATATGGAGTTTTCAGCTACTCGAAGAGTGAGATTTATACTATAATTTGTGTAATCATACCTATCTGATCAAAGTACAATGATGAATAGTTCATTTAAAGTGAGAATAATGTATGCTCTATGATTAACAAACTTAAAAACACATCAAATCACAAATATGCATTTTGTACATATACTTATATATTTGGGCTGTCTCTATATAAATATATTCATATATATATAAATATCTTTATATTTAAATTACTCAAAAGCCAATTAAAAATAAATAATAGAAAAGTTAAAAAATTAAAAAAAAAATAAACAGAAAAAAAATTTAATGTCTTTTTTTCAATTTAAATTACAATAGTTTCCCCGACAAACAAAAGTAAAATAAAATAGGTGATGGGCAAGGGAATGTGAAAGGTTACTAAGCTGGACTAATGTGTGTAACACATCGGTTAAGTGAGGGTGGCCTAAATACATGGTCTAACATTCAACACGTCATAATTTACACATAAATATAGCAACACGAAACAAAAATCAATTATTACAATATTAAAATGTCAATTAAAAAAAATATATGTAACAAAACAAAATAAACAGTAATTAAGTTTTATAAATTAAGGGTATATACCTATGTAAATGATAAACAACAATATTATTACTAAATTACTTAATTTTTTTTGTTTTTTTGTTTTTTACAAAAATTTACACAGATATTTTTGTTTTATGTTAGAACGTTGTGAATGCTCACTTATTGATAATACCACTGAAAACATCAAAGCCCACTTGAATGTCACTTAGAGTAAGGCTCCTTTGCCAAGTTGAGTGGTTCTTTCATCAACAATGGAAAAGCAGGAAAATGCGTTTCACATCACTTTGCTTGATGATTTTCAGCGTTCGCCGACTGTTCACTTCGATGTCATCATGGTTACAAACTCTAGAACAATTAAAAAGGGAAACAAAACAGCTGTTGTATTAAATCTTTCACTTCAACCAATGATAGTATAATTAAAAATATACACACTCACATACATACCATTGAAGAAAAAAAATTTGATTTAAATTTAATAATTAATAATAAAGACTTATGTTTAAGATAACTCTTGAAATATTCTCTGATTAATTTAATTTAATACTTTATAAGTAATAAATGTATCTATAATAATGAATGACATGAAAATAACACAGAAAATAGTAAAAATTTCTACAACAAAAACTCAATAACAGTAAGAAAAGTTAAAATTTAATCTTCATATATTATACATAAATAAAAAGAAAAGAAATAAATAGAAAGTAGTGCTTATTTTCTTTAAACAAATAGCCGAGAGCATACTTTACGAGATAACTTCCATATAAAACCATTGGCTACCAGTGACACATGCAAGACAATGCGCAAAGAACATGCACTTGACCAGAGCACATTGAGAAGTAGAGTCCATGATTAATACTAAATTTAACATAAATTTATATTGAAATAAAGCTAGCAATAATATAGTCTGACACCCTATATAGCCTTGTAGAGGGTATCAAGTGCGTCAAGTTGTGAATGAGCTTTTTTTCTGGTGATCCTTTTCACGTGTATTTCTACAGAGCATCACCCACATATATATGTAATTATATGATATATAGCTAACATCTATCATGTACCAGGGAATTTTCTAGTGCCTTGGGTGATCATCAAACTGTGCACATTTGTATATGAGTGTATGCATTGAGCAAAACCAATACCATTTATGCTAAAACCTATGAAAAAATATAAGCTCTAATAGTTAACAAAAAGTAATGAAATAAAATGATGTATTTAGTTTTTATGACAATATATAGCTTTTTTGACATGATATAATGCTAATTATTATTTAATTTTGACAATATGTTTTTTGTTATACTAAAAACTTATTGAAAAATATTAAGTCTAATAGATAAATAAGTAAGTATAATAAAATAGAAGATTTAATTTTGATGTGGAGTTGATAATAATAAAATCAAGCTATTTGAGAACATTAAGATGATATTTGTAATAACAAATATTATTTAACTTCTTCCACCAGAATGATGAAAAAATATTTTCGTTATGGGAGGAAAAAAAAACCCACCATAGACAATAAGAAAAATAAACCAAGGAGTTAAAGAATTAAAAACACACACAAAATAAACATATGTAAGGAGTTTATGAAATCCTTTACAAGATTTTTGAAAGATCACATACTGTTAAGGCCAGATAGTTTATTTGTTTTTACTTTCATTTTTTTTGTAAATATAAAAATTTATTTTTCGTATTGCTATTGTTGTTTATTTTTTATTAATTATTGTTTAAATAATTAGAAGAATTTAATTTAAAAGTTAAAAAATAAGAAAGACATGTTGATAGTGGATTCAATCGGCTACTCTTTTACCTCTTCGGTATAAACCCAGACGGTGTACATTATAGTGCGTATTATAAACAATAACAAAATTGTTATTGTGGACTTAAACAGTCTAATTCGCTGCCCTACAGCAGCTAGGATCTTAGTTCAGTTTGGCTTGAAACTCGCCATCGACTGGACCTCATCGAATCGATCTGGTATTGGTCTAGCATCCTCGCTGGCCCTGCTGTAGCGAAGGACCTATAGACCTATCCGGATATTTTTATCGCCCAGTCGATGGAAAATACATGGACCTCTTCACATCGTCGATCGCCCCGCCGAAGAGGAGGGATAAGAAATGTTTATTCTTTTTTCTCCAGCAGAATTAACATTTTTTTTATTTTCATTTCTTTTTATAAATATGTTTACAGTGTGCACCAATAAAATTCGTTAAAATTAATTCAATTTGTCTTTCCTTTTTTTTAAATTATTTTTGTTTAAGTTGAAGATTAATAAATTTTACATCTTGTAAAATTTAATATATCGGTTTAAATAATAGTAAGGAAAAGGAGGGACAAACCAGCCCTAATAAGGAATGAAGGTTTGCAGTTCATATACATATATATCACCACTTCACCTACCGCCATTTCCTAATCTACACATACATTTGAGATTAAGTGTGAATGGTACTTAACTTTCATTAAAATTTTCTTTAGTTAGGCTGTAAGGCTATTTGGCATGAAAAATCTACTTTTAAATATACATTGCAATGATATATATAAAGAAAAAGAATAATAACAATTATGAAACTTAGCCTTACTCATTGGGCTAATTATTACTCATTCTAAATTGAAGATAATTATTGCAATTAAGTCAATCACTTAAATTGTAAGCCAATCAATTAGAACATTTATTGATTAAAAACAGAATAAAAATCTCTCAAACATCATCACCACCAAGCAATGGGTAGTCTTTGAAATCAGTCATGACAAACTCCTTGTCTTGTAAGTCATTAAAGACAGAATCCTCATCCTCATCACCTGCTGAGGCTGTATCTGATTTTTGGTGCTTTCTTAACCTTTTTATTTCTTTCCTTCTTAATTCGACATTTATAATGCCTACTATTTGATCCATTCTAGTAATAAAATCTGCAATACTTGAATATTTTAAAAACAGTGCCCCCATAAAATCCTTTAGGAAGCATTTTAATTGTTACAACTACGGAAAGGGAATTATTCTTGCTGATTCAATAATGACAATTTAAGGTCTTAATCAATTAATTCACTTTTGTTTAACCCTTATCACCACAAGGCTAGTCATGATATTCATATAGATAGGTTAATGGTGAGACAAAAAGGTGGAGAAACATGCTTTGATAAGATGCTACAGGCATGCTTAGGCCTTGCCATCTCCTTCTTTGGGTATGGAGAGAAACACCACAACTTCAAATAAAACAAGAAAAAATAATAAACAAAACATTGGGGAGAAAAGGGCAAACAATCTACCACCACATATAGCTGGTTAAATGTGTCAAATGGAAGGAAAGGGTCATTATTTTATTTCGTTTCATAGGCAACTTACAATTTATTTTAACTGTAACAGAAAAACAAAATCAATCTATAAAGCCCCCACTTAATTGGTAAAATTGGTGGAAAAATTAAGGTGCACAAGGTCATTTAAAACACCAAAGATAGAGAGGAATAAATTTACAAAAAGACGTGAAAAAGGTACAAGTATTGACCTTGATGACACCTTAATTTATTCCGAAGTTACCTCCACATTTGGTTTTCTAAACACTATGTACTAAGGCAGCCCCAAGCGTTCACTATCTGACATCAAAAGCATAACTATCCTCAGCTATTGCTAATCTGTAAATCTAGGCCTTATTTTCATGCTCTGCCCTTCTGTCCGTTCTTCCGATGGAGAAGTTAATAACAATATAACGGATTATAATGCATCTAAATAATATTTCTCAGCCAAACACTAATCAAATTTTATCAGGCATGCTGCCACTTGTCCAATTAAATACTGTCACATTTATTTTTTTCATGAAATCCATGTATTTGATAAAAGTATCTAAATATAATACTGTAAAATTATAAGACAAAAATTCCCATGAAATATAATGTGCAATAAAATGAACAGTTCTTTAAAAACAATAGAGAACTAAGAAACATACCAGGAAAAGTTATCATTATTTACATTCATTGACTGAAACTCACGATTCGTTGCCTTTATTCATTAGATGCAAAATAAAACAGGTTTATATCAAGCCAGTTTAGACCTGGTATCACAGTTATATTCTCTGTAGATAAAGTCCTTTAATAATTATTTCAGTTTTCATAAGAAATGATCAAAAGTAACAATGCAATTATCAAAATGAAATAAAACTTTGAAAAAACCCACTTAATTTTAATGTAATTTTATATGAAAGTTTTCTTCTTATACAATTCTTAAAGAAATTATAATGAAGTAATGCAAGCTTTGAATTAAACCCAAAAGTAATAAACATTAAACCTCACTGAATAGGTCCCATGAGGTGAATGGGAATAATAATATAACTCCTTCATACTACTTTCAAGTTATAAGTTCAAAAACACTAAGACAACAGGATTAAAACCAATTAAGTATCAAAACTAGAAATAACAAACTTTGAAGGTAAATTAATTTTTTACTATCAATAATGACTGATTAACTAAAAAAAATCCTGCTATTTAATGATTAACTACTGAACAAGTGGCACAACCATGGTAGCTTTTGATTGGCGAATGAAACCCAATTTTAACAGTGCTATCAAAAAAATAAAATAAAATAAAATAAATAAAACCAATTTATTATTACAGGTCAGAGCATTAGCGAATGTAATAAATTTGATAAACAATTCTGTTAATCATCCTAATGTTTAAATATATTACAATAAAAAACTGAGAAAATATATCGAAAGGCGTAGATAGAAATCAGGAATAAATGCAGAAGTAATATTAGGCAAATCATAAATATTTATTGTTTATACATCAGTGGGATAGGATTGAGGGTTTAAACATGCCCTAAGAGCAGCTTGGTGAACTAAATTCGGTGTTGGTTGTATATAATAAAGTATATAATAATATGTAACAAACACAGCTAACATATGACATTCCACTTTTGAAAAGCATACGTGTCTCTCACTGACCGAGCATCGGTTGAAAACTATTCGAGCAATAGTATGGAAATCTGCAAGGAGAGACAGCAACGAGTCACATGACAACATAAATCATAACTGGCAGAAGAATAGAGAAATGATTTTTATTTAATAGTAGTTTTTAAGTGCATAGTAATAGAATTATAGTATTTAAAGATGGAGTGGTAAATTAAGAAATAAATAATAAATGAAATTATGGTATGGCTTTGGGAACAACTGCCATAAGAACCAATGAAATTTCATCCAACAACAAAACATTTAATTTCCCCCTCAGCTATCAGATTATTAATTATCTAAAAAAATGTTAAGTATAGTAAGTTGGTAAATATAACAGATGTTTAGTAATATGTTACACTATTGAAAGAATAATGATATTAATAACAGCATGAATCATGAAATTTTAAACAGATGGAAGATAAAAGTGAAGTATATGGCACAGCTGACTTTGAGATAAAAAAGAACAAAAATTCAAAGTTAGTAAAAATGCCCAAGTAAAATTTCAATTCTCAACTGTAATTAAAATATGTATATGAAGTTGATAAACTTATTAGTTAGAATCTTATAAAACCAAAATGGAAGTTTCTATATGAAAAGAATAATATAATTTTTTCTAAATTATCATTATAGACTCATTAATATCTTGAATATCAATATTTAAGGGCAAGCTGTTTTAAAATTCAACAAAAAAAACAAACAAAAAAACAGTCATCAATACAATACTGAAGTTAAATGAAAAACAATAAAAAAAGGTGTACCGTAGAAGTGAGAAATGAATGTATGATTATAAACAATCCAAAGATTAATAAACATGAACAATACCAAGTAAAGAAAACAGATAGAAGAAATGTAAACAGCCAAAGAATGTTAAAAAAAAACTTGCTAATTGTTCTTTCTCATTTGTAGCTTTGATAGATACAAAATCTCTATGTATAATGTATAACACTTGCAATTAATTCTTTTTTTAAACAAATATTCACATATCAACGACATCAACCCAGACCTCAAGAATATTAAAAATACAAATAAAACAAAACATAAATATGCAATTCGAAGGTTAAATAGAAGGATTGTATAACTGGTTGGGATCAAATAATGTTGAAAACCAATTTTAACTGTGGACAAGGTTCTTTTAGGATTTAGGAAAAGTATGCTGGGAGATGAGTTTCAAAATCATGCACTTGCAAAGGATATATAATGTTTAATTTTGGTTAAAACATTTTCATCAATTTTCTGGATTAAAAATCAAAGTAGTTTCTTTCTTAACAAATAAAACCTTAGGCCAGATGCTCCTACTTTCCCCCTAAAATAGTAAATATTGTCTCTATACTTGAAATA
This sequence comes from Arma custos, assembly GCA_037127475.1. Taxonomy (NCBI): domain Eukaryota; kingdom Metazoa; phylum Arthropoda; class Insecta; order Hemiptera; family Pentatomidae; genus Arma; species Arma custos. The sequence goes on from CM073759.1 coordinate 90,910,560, forward strand.
ATCAATCCTGATGAAAACTAACCGGTGCAACAATTATGTTATAAAAAATTAACTTAAAGTACACATTTTTTTAATTTATCCAAATTCTGGTCTTGTTTATAATTAAAAGAGTATTGTTTCTTGTGAGAATGATAGGTAAAAGTACAAAATAAGGCCTATATTGTTAACTACTCACCCTCATAGTTCACCTGGCCATCACCATCAATATCAGCCTCTCGGATCATTTCATCCACCTCTTCATCGGTGAGCTTTTCGCCAAGGTTGGTCATTACATGTCTCAGCTCAGCAGCGGAGATAAATCCATTACCATCCTTATCAAAAACTCTGAAGGCTTCCCTAATTTCTTCTTCAGAATCGGTATCCTTCATTTTTCGAGCCATCATTGTTAAGAATTCCGGGAAGTCAATTGTTCCATTGCCTATTTAGGATAATACATTAACATATTTTATGATATAAACAAATTTAGTATTAGCATATTAGCTCATGAACCGTAAATTGGCAAAGATTAAAAATAAATAAATAAAGTTTCAATTTTACATAAACAATCAACTAAATTGAATTATGTTCGAACATTAAAATTATTTTATTTTAACGAAATATTTTGAACAGCATTATACAAATTTCTTTGATAGGATTCTTGAAACTTAGGATGAAGACACTTTAATAGGTTTATTTCTGTTGAGGGAAAACCTTTAATACAAATAATTTCAATAAATTATAATGAAATTTATGAATTACACAAAAAATTACAGAACTTATTATTAATTCGTCATAATGAGAATCACTCACAGACCAATACATAAAAATATCACTAACTTCAACAGAGTTGGCTCACACTAACATACTGTGGATGTATATTTATTTATGTACAACATATTTACTAAGATATGTATTAAAAAACATAAGGTTGTAGGATGAAAATTTAAAAAAAGGCTCATTTGTTAATGATTGAGACTACATGACTCAAGCAAAATCTTGTGATGCATATATGAAAATAGATTTCAAAGCTACAAAAAACAGTATCAAATACATATCATAAAATGAGAAAATCCAGCATGTCTAGGTTGGTATATGCTGCTACTAAACTCTAGGTCACAGCTTTGAGACCAACTGTGAAAGATAATTATTTATTCTTATATATGCCAGTCATCAAACCTAAAAAGTTTGTTTCGATGAGATCGATTAGACCAAAAGTAATAGATATATAATTTTATAAAAAATGAAATAATTTTTAACAATTCTTGAAATTATAGACATTTGGATTACTTATGATGATGTTTTATTATATATCTATAATAAAACTAAAGATCTAACTATAAAATAGAACTTGGCAATACAACTTGCATTAACAGATAATGAGGTTTGCAAGAACAAAAACTTGTAACAGAATAAAACATGGGAGAAATGATACAATGTTTTTATAATGAATTTGGGGCACAAAATAGGGTACCGTTGATGGGGGGAGGAGGGAAAACCCATTGTGATAGGGAATGCTAATGGTTGAACATGATCTTTGAAGGGTCTTTTAAAAGCATAATCCTTGGCTTAGAAAAAGTATAAGCCTGAACTTGAATTGAATAATAAATCTAGTATGGGAAGCGATGGAAAAGGATTTATTATTATTAAATAATGTTACCTAAAAGATGTAATAAAATTTAAAATTTTGTTATAAATAAATTAAGTTTTTAGTACCATCGGCATCTACTTCATTGATCATATCTTGAAGTTCTGCTTCTGTAGGGTTCTGGCCAAGAGATCGCATGACTGTTCCTAATTCTTTAGTAGTGATGGTGCCATCACCATCCTTGTCGAACAGCGAGAAAGCTTCTTTGAATTCTGCAATTTGTTCTTCTGTAAGCTGGTCAGCCTAAAACATGCCAATCAGTAGTTTATTAACTACGCTATTAATATTGTAATTTTATTAAGTAAAACAAGCAATTATTTAAAAAAAGAGAAAAAAAGGGAATAGAATAATTTTACTTATTAAATCAAGAAATTTTAGAAATTATCTTAAAGGTTATGATCTAACCTATTGTTCGAAAAACAATGTTATTAATCAATATATTAATAATAAAAATAAATAAATTGTACCAATCCTTGAAGATACCAAGAAGTTTTATGAGGCTGATTAATAGATATTTAAAACAGTGATAAGCCATTTCAAATAAAAAATTAAGATAAATGTTTTTAAGGACAAAGTTTTTTGTAAGAGAATAAAATAGAAAAGAACTCTTTTTTTTTTCTAAAGCACTCGTGGCATACCCCTATAACTTTAACTTTCCTTATTTAATGCAGAATAAGAATATCTACACTCAATGTTTAGTAGTGAAATTCTAAAGAAACTACATAGGAAATAAAAATAATTAATTATTAAAAAAAAATACTTGTAGAATGAAACACACCAATAATAAAATTTTGATTTTTTAAATTACTTACTGTATTTATTACTTTTGGCACGGGCATGATGAATTTAAATAAGAAGAAATATTAATTTTGAATCAAAATTAACCGAGCATAGAAAAATATTGTTGATTTTTAAATTGGGCAAATATATATTTTTTAATCAATACTACATCTTGGAACATGAAATCTGATAAAAAAGAACCTAACTAGAAATTTGAGTGAACATATGTTTCAATACTTTTCCTATCATAAGAAAAGGTATAACCTATGCAAATAATAAATAATGAATAAACAAAATCACACATATTTTCGAATAACATCTTCAAGAGTTAATTTGACATGAGGTATTGGCAATAGATATTGTTGTTCTTCTGGTTCAATCTCAATAGCTTCTTCAGTAATGGGGATTTCTCTATTTTCATCTTCCTCATCACTGGGAAATATATCTTCAAATGAAGTATCTTCCTTCATTTCAGGGATCCATGATTTTGGGGAGAAATTTCTAAAAAATTCATCTTGGATTTTATCTATTTCCTGAACTGTATCTGGTACCTTCCTTTCAATAACTTTCTCAAGTTCCTCTTTTTTACTAAAGAATTTGAGCTTTTTTTTAGAATCTCCAGACTCATAGGAAATGAAAGAAGATTCGTCCGACTCCGAGAAGCTCAAATCTTCCAAATCAGAATCACCTGCTTCCCCATTTTCTACACTCTTCTTAAGTGATGGAAGACGCTTTAAAATTTGTTCTAAGATTTCATCATTTTCATCACCAATGTCAATAAAATCAGTATCTTCAGTTTCAGTATCAGTAGATGAACCACTAAGCAAATACTGTATTTTCTCTTTCACGGAATTAGGAATGTCAATGGTAGTTTCACCTTTAGGTAATGAACACTCTGACCTACTCTCCTCAAGATCTGACATGCTAATAACTATAATAATCTCTTTTAAAAGTCAAAAACTTTTTCAAGTGAACAGAATAGAATTAAACAATGCATTAAGTTTATATTTCTAAGCAACAATACTTCAGACAATTAAAAAAAAAAAAAGTTATGTTGTCTTGGTGCAATAAAAATGTTTCCCATCTTTAGGCCTAATGAAAGGATCCACGAGGATATCATATTTCCTTTTTACTAATCCGAAAAAAATAAAGAAGCAAAATACCATTATGAAATCTAAAAGATTTGGACCAATGAGGAATTTTAAATGACAAATAAATAAATATAGGCAAAAAATAGCCTTTAAGAAAAGACCACAGGTCAAAGTTGCATGATGGCGAAAACACAATTCGCTCTCAAAAATTCGAAATGGCAAAACTCGATTAATTCAACGGAAGAAACTCACTATCACGAAAATACTGGTAACGATAACATGATAAGAAAGCAGAGGACTTACCATTTTGTTGAGTGATTCCACAGGAGACTAGTAAACACTGCCGGTTAAACTACAAAAGCCACACTGCACCGGGACTACTGGTGGAAATACTTCGAATTGTCGATGTTGCCGATGACGTCAGCGAATGTATTCCTCCGCACAGGCAAACTTGATATTGTTTTAACTATTAAACACTTAACACTTGCTGTTGTATTAACAGATAAATATAACAAACACGAACAAATGGAACGTAGAGGAGAGCGCGAAGACCCTGCTATATTGGTTGGTATGAGTGGATTACGTTTTGTCAGGGAGAGACGAAACGCTTTATAGGTGCTGGGTGCGGTCTTGTTTACAAGGGTTCCCTGTCCGCCAGTGGAGCTCGCCTCTGATTGGCCGGCGGTCACCTGCAATGCGTCAACTGCCGTCTTCGTCCTCGTCTCACTGATTCACTCCCCACTTCATGCCTATCCAACAAAGATTCCCTATTCTATCATCATTGTTTTTATTTACTCATAATTAATAAATATTCATTGGGTAATTTTATTTAGGGTAGGATCTCTCTGGGTTGGTACATTTTATCGATTAAATACTATCCGACTCAAATGACAGTGTACTGAATTCTATTATTTAAAAACTGATACTACATATAGTTAAAAAGTAAGTTTTTAGTAGGAACGATATCTCAATTAATTAGATCTGAAAAAATATAATAAAAATAATGCCAGTGATGGAGGAAATATTTGAAATTGGCGGGGTTCCCTGACCGAGCATGCGCACAATGCTGGCGCGGAATATTTGAGTATTGCGGATTGCGAACTGTCCTATTGCACTATTGCGCAGTGTTGTTATTCAGCTGAATGCGGGGATAGTGCTAATGCAGATAACAACTCTCTTGGTATAAATGGCTGACAATTTTCGTCTGCCTATCCTAGTTATTTATCTAATAAATTATTGATTGAGATCTGGCTCTAGACAGCCGGCCGCCTGAGCCGACTGCGGCCGGCCAGGCCGTTACGATCCTTCCCTGTTTCCTATTCTCTACTTATGGAGAATGGGTTACCCTCTCATATTATTTTACCGAATAACGCTGTTAAATTTACATTAGTATATTATTTGTCCACCATTTTTTTATTTATGTACACGAAACATTGATGAATGATATACTAGATTACTGCTTGAGTAAAATTAATTCCTTGATGTGTTATTTTGTTGCTATAAGTTGAGGCTTGGTTTATGTCGCCATAACATAAAAGTAATTTTATTACGGACTGTGTGTAGAAAACTATTACTGACTGCATGTAGATTAAAGAACCGATTTACACATACTGTTTGGGCCATATCATCTTCTATACTTCTAAATGTTTGTTGAAATTATCCTTTATCGATGCAATGTTTACTGAAATACAAACATTTGCCTTTATCACGCTCTTTTCACATACTAAAGCTGACGAGTTTATTATTAATATTTTCGAGAATATTAAAAAGGAAATGAATGAAAAATTAAAAGTTGTAGTGATAACTTGAAGCAACAATCAGCGGAACTGCTACCCTTATTTCCATAAATAAATGTAAATAAGTGCCAGTTCACAGATCATCATTATAAGGATTTTTAATTTTCTTTACTGACTAGGAAATATTTTGAATCAGTATCAAATTTCTTAACTTATATTTTAAATGCTTAAACTAACAAACATGATGTCGTATATTACTGATAATTTACTTTAATATCATTTTGGGGTTATGAAGTATAAAAGCAATTACAGCATCTTTATAAACGCATATAAATATAAAGATTCACCAGTATCATGTATCCTTTTATAAATTTATAATCCTAAATACAGTATATGAGTACTTTCTAACATATATACACGCTTGGGTGCTCATGTAGGAAGGGGAAAATGAGATACAAGGGCCCCTCCAATTCGTGAACATTTCCCTTAAATATTTAAAATTCATGAAGTATATATATATTTCAAGAATGTTGAAGTATGATGATTAATTAATGTTAATTGGTAAAATTTAAATAGAACAACAACATCTACAACTGTAAAGTAAGATATCTAATCATCATTCACTATATCCCCCCCTCGAAGATATTGTATGTACTCTATCTAGGACGTATCAGCTTTACTTGTATTTATAGATTAGCGAAATAAATCCAACTTAGGAATGGAAGATACTAAGGTAAAAAATTTATATGGACATTTTTGTGACTTACTGGATGTTGGGTAATTTCTCAGAATCACATGTCAGCACCTCATGTTACGTTTGGAATAAATAAAAAGTTGATGGAAACTTTTCTTTTTTTGCAAATATCTGTTTAAGGCATTTCACCTCGTTAGATGTTATTATGAAGAAAATTAAAACGTCTAACAGTTTAGTTTTATTAATTTTTTTTTCTTCCTCGATAGTTCCCTTGAAATAAAACGGATAGGGAGAGGAGAGGTGAGGGTGAAAATTGTTTTCTCATCTTAGAAGAAGTTTATAATGTTAATTACAAAATTATAGGAAATTCTAAGTAAAATGTGCCACAAAAGCCACTCCATTCTAAATCGGAAACGTTTCCTATTATTGCTTAAAACTTTTCTAAAATAAATCAAATTTGTTAAATTTTAATCTCTAGTAGAAATATTTTTAATAGAATTTAATTCAAATCGCAGTTTAACAAATTTATTTTGGCAAATATTTTGAAAATTTTTTTAATCAATCATAAGTAAATCTCGATGTCTAAGAATTTAATTGAGGCACCTTCAAATTCACATGATAAAATATCCTTAGGGAGTTTTCAGTTTCCAAGAAATTCGCAAAAATAAATTTACAGTATGGTGAATTCTCGTTCTTGTAAATAGTTTAAAAAAATACTACATGTCCAGAACTCAAAAGCACTACTGGTGGTCGTATTTTAACAAAATTAAGTAAAAAAAATACTAAAAATATTTCTCGCGCGGTTAATACTTAATAAGTAGATAAAGTTAATTAGTTAAGATGGTAGTAATAATGCTGTATTATCTTCAAGGTCTTGAACACGGCATGGAAGAGTAATACATTTTTACTTAAATGAAAAGTCACCATTTTTGAAGGTAGCGGTTTTGGGACGATATTTAATGCTTAATCTACTTAGAACGTCCAATAATTTTGTAATGAACATTCTAAACTCAAATTTAGAAATTATTGTTGTTGGTAATTATTGCTTAGCTTGTGGTTCTTGGATGAGTGCTAATTGCCTTCAACCCTGAAGGCGTTTTAGTAAAAGGATTATAGTAACCATATTTTAGGGACGACGCACCGTGTTTGGATTAGTATGACCTAGCTGGACAAAATTATTTTTCGGCATTTTTGCATTTCTTTCGATTACTTAAGTATTGTAATTATAAAAAAATGGATTTTAATTAATTACCAACTGAATTTAAGAGGTGGTAGGACAATAATTAGAAAAATTAAAATAAAAACAATGTGTAATTATGACAATATATAATAATAAAACTGATACGATTCCGTGTTTATTCTGGGACAAGTTCCTTTAGAATAGTGAAACGGAAAATAAAATTTAAACTATAATGTCTTAGATTAGATTACAATTACAATTTAATTAACAAATGAAAATAAAAAATTAATGAATATAAATTAGAAGTTAGCTCACAACGAATTAAATGAAAGAAAATATATAAATACGATAACAATAATTATAAAGAAAGAAAGCTATTAATATTTACATATATAAAAGTTTTTGGAAAAAAAACAACAAAATAATTTAAGAAATTAAAGAAACAAAAAAACTATAATTATTTTAAAAATAAGTGTGTGTGTATATATACTCCTTTACACACACAGACACACACGTACACACACGCACACACGCACGCACACACACACACACACACACACACACACACACACACACACACACACACACACACACACACACACACACACACACACACACACACACACACACCATTCATCATTCATCCATCCAAAAAATTTTAATAAAAAAACTAGTTAAAGTTGTTTCGTGGTAAATAAATCCTAAATAAGATATATAATAAATTGGAAGACTTGCTTGCCAAAATCATTTTTATTTTCCTTTCAGAGTCATCTGTAATGTTTTCAAAATTAATTTTGGTCGAAAGAAAGGGTGAATCTTTCTTCCTTTGGGTGCATCAACCATTCTTAAGAAAATATCTTCTCGAATTAAAGTACCCTAAAAAAATGTACTCGTTGGGCAGGCTAAAATGTTTCTTATTATTCATAGGAAAGGCGTAGATATTAAATTTAGAAAAAATAGCCCGGATACAATTGGGCTAAAGGCATTTTCGTCACTTCAAAGTTTCAAAATAAGAAAAAATTGTTCGACCAATTAAAACAAAAATTAATATAGTTTGATTATCAGAATGCTTTTTATTTTTATAAAATAGCATTTAACAGGACAATTAATATCCAAATTCAACGATTGGTTCGATAAAAGTAGCTGAACAGTAAATTTTTGAGGTTGAAATGATGCCCTGAATTCCACTGATATATTCTATTGCTTTGGGCCCTAACCCTCAAGCTGTGAAGTGTGTCAGACGTATACACAAATTAGACACCATGTTTTGAAGTATTTTTTACAATATTCCTATACCATATTTCAGATTTCTAAACATGACTTCTATCCTAGCTTGTACTAATCGAAACACTGAGCTGCTTCGATTTTCCCGCCATTTATCAGAAATTTTGGAGGAATAGTTGGGCAATCTTATTTTAATTTTCTTTGCAGAGTCCTCTGCAAGGTTTCTAACATTTAATTTCAAAAATTAAATAGTAGTATTAAAGTCGAAAATAACTAAAAAATAGAAAAGTAAGGGGGTTTCTACCATTCTTAAAAAAAAAACCTCTCTTGAAAATAATGAAAAAAAAATGTTGCCCTCGAGTGTGCAGTCTATAATGCATCTTATTATTAATTAGAAAGATGCAGCTACGATATATATAAAATTTAGCCCGGATACAAACGGAAACAAGTCATTTTTATTACTTCAAAGTTTCAAAATGAGGAAAAATCCTTCATGCAAAAAAAATAAAATAAAAAAATTGATACAGTTTGATTATAAATTGATAGTCTTTGATTATAAATTGATAATTTATTTCTATGGATTCATTACTTTGGACTCTATTACTGACGAGATGAAGTGTGCCAGGCATAAACAAATATTTGATTTCTAGGTTTTGAACAATTGTTTACAATATTCCACTTAAAATGTTTAGAATTTTAAACCTGAATTTTGTCTAGCTAGCTCCTACTAATCGAAACACTGTTTTTTATTGTCACTTTGTTCGTTAGTACAAAAACGTTTCAATAAATAAACATTATAAATTGATGAAATTAATTGCGAATTTAATGATAATTTATTGTGAAGCTACAGAAATAATTGTATTATAATTAATAGTTATATTAATCAGGAGGTGGTGGAAATGGGATAATGTATTTGTAGACAAGTTACCCATTTTATCAAAGATAGAAATAATAATAATACAGAGTTTGGTAGTAGTCTCTCAAGAAAAGAACAATAAAATAACGGTCTTTGTTTTGATAATAATTGCCCAAACATGTCCGAAAAAACCCTGCGAAATTAAAAGCTCTAAATAACGTTGTCAATTTCCAATGAAATAAATAAAATCTGCCACTTTGAAGGCTGCAGGTATTAGTGAAGTAATAAAATTAGGATACTAAACTTAAATTTTATAAGTTGCCCAACAATACATAAATATTTACTTACATATTTAGAACTATTTGTACCAAGGTAAAGTTTAGGGTATTTTTACTATTTGTCACCGATGCTAGTGAAATGTGCGTTTTATCATTACTAAGAATATAATTATAACTTATTCTTTTAATAATCACTTTTTATTTAATTGTAATGATGAAAGTCATTAAAAAAGAAAAAAAAGAAAAAAATCATCCCGCTTATTTTACTTTTCAATATGCTTATCTAGTTTATAAAGAAAAAATGTAACGAAAAAGTACGTCAAATATGTAAGCTAAAATTAAAATTGTAATAAATAAACCCTATGATAATTACGGCCGATACAAGGAATTCCATCATCTTGGAGAAAAAACTAATTAAACTCAATGTTCATTTGTTTATTTATTTAAACCTCATTTCTGTCAGTATGTTACAATATATTTTCATTATTCTTAACTTATTGAAACACGGCATTGGCAGAGGAAATTAGCGAATACTATAACCAAAACAATCAATAAAGTTTTTTTCTTCTAATATTCTTTGTGTTCTGTTATGAGAGCGACATACACTCGGTTAGTATAATTGAAATGAAGGTTGTTCGCAAAGGTTGAAATGGGTTATTAGGGTTAGTTACGAACGAACCCCTTCATCTTTACCTTCCTCCTTAAACCTTTCAGTGTGGAAGGTCCTCTACCCAACTCTGCTAGTCCTGTCGGTCACGTGCCATCATCATCATCATCATCATCATCATCTGCTCCAAGGTTTTACCTTTTTCCTTTCCCAACTTGCGAACATATTCTCTATACAAAGTTCGTGGCCACGAACGAACTCCTAAAATATTAATCATCTCGTATTTTGTTTATTTTATTGTTATTATTAATATTATATTATATTATAGTAACTGGCGTTCCTTTGAATAAATAAATTATGTGTTATTATAAAAGTTATAATCGGTAGTTATGATTCGAAGAAGTTTGAAGTTCGTCCGAAATAAATTCACATAAGACAAGATATAGGCTGGTGTCAGAAATGGAAATGATTTTGACGATACAAGATCTAAAGCTATGTCCACACTACTAGAGCGTTGGCCTCAGAGACGTGGTCTAAGCTGGTCTCGCTTGACGGTTACAGGGCCTGATGAGACCAAAATCGCTGGTTAGGTTTGTCTCGTATATAAGCAAGCAAATGTCTCTTAGTGTGGACATAGCTTTAGACCGCGTCTCTTGACGGATTAAGGTTTGTCTCGTCTTAAGGCTGGCAAATTTCTCATAGTGTGGACATAGCTTTACGATATATCCATATGTGTGAATAGGAGTAGGTTTCAGAAGAAAGGAAAGTGACAAGGAAACAAAAGCGGGAAATGTTCTTCACTTTTCCGTCATTATTACGTAACTCGTGTCTTTCCTCCAGAACCTAAAAAGTTAGAACTTACAAAACTATTATCTTCATCAGACTTTAAAGGAAGGTCAAAAATTTTAGGCTCTGCAAAAATAATGTATTGTTCTTTGTTATTTGTTTATTTAACGTCACTTTTATGCTGCTATGGATAATTGGTCGATGCTACCACTCTAAATTTTATCTATTCTGGTATAAATAGGATAGGGATTTTTAACGAGTACTTGACATCGTACTCCATTTAACATCCCTTCTGAAGGACTATTATAACCACGGATTTTTTACTCCCTTAAAAAAACCTAGGACCGCTTACCGGGCTACGAACCCACTATGTCAGTAGGTTGTTATGCTAACCACTGGACAGATATGTAGATAACACAAGTCGCCCCTAACTAAAATATTGAGTAGAATATTATCTGAAAAAGACGATTCCTCTCGACAATTTAGAAGATTACAAAACGTGGAAGCATGAACCATGTTAATATAAAATATATAACGTATAGAACATTTTATTTGCACATAATTTGAAAAGTATGTATTTTAATAGAAGAGAAAGTACTGCCTGTATTCGGGGTGAAATTTCAATTTGCCGTTTTAAACTATTTTTCATTTCTTAGACATCCCTGAATTCGAAAATCGCATTCTCAGCAATTGAGCTGTGTGTGTTTATATTAAAGTAGTTCGATATTTTATTAATGTACATAGAACTCAGGTAGTTTTCAAGGGCTAAAATTTATATTTTCAAGAAAATTGTGTTTTATTAGAAAAAATGTATTGAAACGTAAGAAGTTATTGAAGTGAATGACGCTAGATGGTTTTTACAAATGGCTTTCTCTGTCGTTGAACGCTCATGATGTTCGCTGAGCCATAATGGGTTTCCCACAAGGAAGTTCAGGACCGTTCTTTCTTTGACTCACTCCCTGTAACCGAAAAAAGGTTTATCATCAGATATGAGAGAAGAGGGAAAACCGTAGTTCGGTAAGAGTTGGCAAAGTAAAAAGTATAAACAATTGTTGAGCCATTAAAAAAATCCATTTACGATTAATAGTGAGACAGATTGACACTAAGAACTATCTGAATTTAGTACCTTGGGTTCCGCTACCCATTAGACACTATTTCTTGAAAATTGAGTAAAAAAAAAAATGTATTACTTTTTAAAAATTAAATGGTACTTTTGTCTTAACGCAGCCCTGGTTACTTTTGCCGACTTGTTGTTGCAGTTACATTTTGAAACAGTTATATTTTTAACAGCTGATTTGTTCTATGTTTCTTCTTGCTTACTGAGTTTTGATTATTGCTGATTTATTGTTTGTTATTTATTGTTCGTTATTTGTTGTTTATTGTTTGTTTCCTAGTTTGTTATAGATTTTTCGTTGTTAATATTTTAGTTATTTATTTAATTAGTGTGAAATGCGTATTTGGGATTTGCCGACAACAGAAGAACAAGCTATTATTTTTTGCAGGAGCGAAATATTTTACGAAAACAAAGAAAATGTAGCAATTTTGTGTTGTACAAAATGAAATTGTGTTGTGGTGAACGTTTCTTTTGGAAATGCAATTAAAATCTTGATATTGAAGTGTGTTTCGATGCATTTTCCATCTAAATGCGATTAACAAATTTTTTGTCAATAAACTATTGTGATTTTTTCATAACTTATTTGTTTTAATTATAGTGATATTTTATTATTTGTATTTTTTAATTCTTCATTGTCCATTCTTGTTTAATTAATTGTTCATCATATATTACATTTTAAAATAATTTTTCATTACTTTTATTTCATAATTGTTTATTGTTGTTTAATTAATTATTCATTATTATTATTATATTCCATTTTTCAATAAATTCTTTTGATTTCTAATTGTTGATAATTTTTCACCGCCAATAAATACAAGATAACTGTTAGAAATGTAACAATAACAAAATGTACCTGCTCGCGCATGCGAACAAGTCTGCAAAAGTAACCAGGGCTGCGTTAAGACACAAGTACCAATTAAATTTATAAAGGACAGATATAGTTTAGAATACTGGTATGCAATGAAAATCCTCTTTTGAATATTTCTACAGGTCTGGTGATTAGGTGGCTAAGTTGAATTTTTGGCTCATTCTCGTAGTTTTCTGCTTGAAATGGAGTTGTAATATAATCAATAATTCCATTTGAAGCAGATGCTTGATAGCCAATTTCTCTCTACAAAAAACTTGCGTAAGTTCAAGAAACCCATTTTGGAAAAAAATAGACCTATCCACTTATTCATCGGGGTTGTAGATAAATCGCTTATATATTCAGCAAAATTGATTCTATTAGCCCATAGAGGTTTATATTTTATGAAAATTACAGCTTTTTTTTTATTATATATACTTATACTACTTTAAAAAATAACAGCTTAAGTATTCTATAAAATATTATTAGTAAACTGTATTTATCTCTAATAGCTCTTATGTCAGAGATAAAGTGGGATTTGTTTTCAATAGTATTCGTGATGTCATGGCGAAACCCGAAACCGCCCTTGGCTGCCCTGCTATCAGTTCCTTATCAGAAGATAATCATCCTGTTTAATATTGGCGCTATTTATACGCAAGATCTAGCAAATACATAGCTGTATCACTACATGAAAGGGGGTTTATTCTTCTTAATGAAGTTACCTTATTTAGGATTATGGTAATTATTTCGCAGGTTGTCGCTTCGTGTTGAGTCTCAACTAGTTTTAACATTTCATTCGTTCCTCCTTTAATATTATGGAAATGAACGTTTGAACAAACAAATATCATCTTAATTCTTATCTAATATACTGGACTCAATTTCTATGTAAATTTCATCTTCGAAAAAAACCTGCTTCCAGTCAATTTATTTTATTCTTTATAAACAAGACGTTTCGGCAAATCTAATGCCATTTTCAATATTAAAAAACATCAACATACTAAAATTAACTTTTAAAAAAGTTATAAGTCAAAAATATCATATAAAGAAATATTTAAAAATTATTTTTTTTCCTCATTTTCCTGGGAATTCCCTATCCTCCCATGGTCAATTGTCCACTACTGTCTGTTTATTCTTCTTAATGAAGTTACCTTATTTAGGATTATGGTAATTATTTCGCAGGTTGTCGCTTCGTGTTGAGTCTCAACTAGTTTTAACATTTCATTCGTTCCTCCTTTAATATTATGGAAATGAACGTTTGAACAAACAAATATCATCTTAATTCTTATCTAATATACTGGACTCAATTTCTATGTAAATTTCATCTTCGAAAAAAACCTGCTTCCAGTCAATTTATTTTATTCTTTATAAACAAGACGTTTCGGCAAATCTAATGCCATTTTCAATATTAAAAAACATCAACATACTAAAATTAACTTTTAAAAAAGTTATAAGTCAAAAATATCATATAAAGAAATATTTAAAAATTATTTTTTTTCCTCATTTTCCTGGGAATTCCCTATCCTCCCATGGTCAATTGTCCACTACTGTCTGTTTATTCTTCTTAATGAAGTTACCTTATTTAGGATTATGGTAATTATTTCGCAGGTTGTCGCTTCGTGTTGAGTCTCAACTAGTTTTAACATTTCATTCGTTCCTCCTTTAATATTATGGAAATGAACGTTTGAACAAACAAATATCATCTTAATTCTTATCTAATATACTGGACTCAATTTCTATGTAAATTTCATCTTCGAAAAAAACCTGCTTCCAGTCAATTTATTTTATTCTTTATAAACAAGACGTTTCGGCAAATCTAATGCCATTTTCAATATTAAAAAACATCAACATACTAAAATTAACTTTTAAAAAAGTTATAAGTCAAAAATATCATATAAAGAAATATTTAAAAATTATTTTTTTTCCTCATTTTCCTGGGAATTCCCTATCCTCCCATGGTCAATTGTCCACTACTGTCTGTTTATTCTTCTTAATGAAGTTACCTTATTTAGGATTATGGTAATTATTTCGCAGGTTGTCGCTTCGTGTTGAGTCTCAACTAGTTTTAACATTTCATTCGTTCCTCCTTTAATATTATGGAAATGAACGTTTGAACAAACAAATATCATCTTAATTCTTATCTAATATACTGGACTCAATTTCTATGTAAATTTCATCTTCGAAAAAAACCTGCTTCCAGTCAATTTATTTTATTCTTTATAAACAAGACGTTTCGGCAAATCTAATGCCATTTTCAATATTAAAAAACATCAACATACTAAAATTAACTTTTAAAAAAGTTATAAGTCAAAAATATCATATAAAGAAATATTTAAAAATTATTTTTTTTCCTCATTTTCCTGGGAATTCCCTATCCTCCCATGGTCAATTGTCCACTACTGTCTGTTTATTCTTCTTAATGAAGTTACCTTATTTAGGATTATGGTAATTATTTCGCAGGTTGTCGCTTCGTGTTGAGTCTCAACTAGTTTTAACATTTCATTCGTTCCTCCTTTAATATTATGGAAATGAACGTTTGAACAAACAAATATCATCTTAATTCTTATCTAATATACTGGACTCAATTTCTATGTAAATTTCATCTTCGAAAAAAACCTGCTTCCAGTCAATTTATTTTATTCTTTATAAACAAGACGTTTCGGCAAATCTAATGCCATTTTCAATATTAAAAAACATCAACATACTAAAATTAACTTTTAAAAAAGTTATAAGTCAAAAATATCATATAAAGAAATATTTAAAAATTATTTTTTTTCCTCATTTTCCTGGGAATTCCCTATCCTCCCATGGTCAATTGTCCACTACTGTCTGTTTATTCTTCTTAATGAAGTTACCTTATTTAGGATTATGGTAATTATTTCGCAGGTTGTCGCTTCGTGTTGAGTCTCAACTAGTTTTAACATTTCATTCGTTCCTCCTTTAATATTATGGAAATGAACGTTTGAACAAACAAATATCATCTTAATTCTTATCTAATATACTGGACTCAATTTCTATGTAAATTTCATCTTCGAAAAAAACCTGCTTCCAGTCAATTTATTTTATTCTTTATAAACAAGACGTTTCGGCAAATCTAATGCCATTTTCAATATTAAAAAACATCAACATACTAAAATTAACTTTTAAAAAAGTTATAAGTCAAAAATATCATATAAAGAAATATTTAAAAATTATTTTTTTTCCTCATTTTCCTGGGAATTCCCTATCCTCCCATGGTCAATTGTCCACTACTGTCTGTTTATTCTTCTTAATGAAGTTACCTTATTTAGGATTATGGTAATTATTTCGCAGGTTGTCGCTTCGTGTTGAGTCTCAACTAGTTTTAACATTTCATTCGTTCCTCCTTTAATATTATGGAAATGAACGTTTGAACAAACAAATATCATCTTAATTCTTATCTAATATACTGGACTCAATTTCTATGTAAATTTCATCTTCGAAAAAAACCTGCTTCCAGTCAATTTATTTTATTCTTTATAAACAAGACGTTTCGGCAAATCTAATGCCATTTTCAATATTAAAAAACATCAACATACTAAAATTAACTTTTAAAAAAGTTATAAGTCAAAAATATCATATAAAGAAATATTTAAAAATTATTTTTTTTCCTCATTTTCCTGGGAATTCCCTATCCTCCCATGGTCAATTGTCCACTACTGTCTGTTTATTCTTCTTAATGAAGTTACCTTATTTAGGATTATGGTAATTATTTCGCAGGTTGTCGCTTCGTGTTGAGTCTCAACTAGTTTTAACATTTCATTCGTTCCTCCTTTAATATTATGGAAATGAACGTTTGAACAAACAAATATCATCTATATCTATCTATATATTCAGCGACATACCAATAAATAATTCTCCTCAAAAATAATCCGGGTATCTGTTCCACAGGTTGTCGCTTCCAGTTGAGTTTCAACTGTTTATTCGTTTCATTTTTAATATTTTCCGAAAATACTAGCTATCGTGAGGTTTAGTATGGAAAAGAGAATGTAATTATGGGTAATGAGTAGATTTGGGTAATCATTTCATCTAGAAATAAAAGTTTCAACTAACATTTCGAAGTATAGATGATATCTATGTTTGTTGAAACGTTCATTTCTTGATGAAATGATTACTGAAGTATACCCATTTTCCATAATTACATTATCTTTTCCATAATAAAGCTCGTGATAACTTGTATTTTTAGAAAATATCAAAAGGGAAATTATTGACTTATTTAATTATATAATTATATATAATATAATTATAATATTGACTTATATAATTATTGAATTATTGGAATTAAGTAAAAACTTGACGTGATTCAACTCAAAACTACAACCAGCGGAATGATTACTCAAAAGTGGGTTAGTTCGCAAATGTAAAGTTGTCACAGCCTTTTTTTTCAGTTGAATTCATAAACTTTTCAACCGATTTCTTAATTTTTCTAAAGGAATTATATTTTTTTCAACCAAATTCATAACTTTCTCAAACGATTTCATAATTTTTCAACCAATTTCCTACACTTATTTAATGAATCACTGTGTGGAATTTGAAGGGGATTGTATTGAGGGCATCAGAAATTTCTCAGTAGTGGATTATGTATTTATTTTTTATGCAGAGTATCACAGTGATACTGTGCAAAAACACATTGAACGTTGTGAAGACTCACTGTCGTTCAGAATAACATTCAGGATCTACGCCTCTGTGTTCTCAGATTCCTATGGAGAACTACCTCCACTCATGTTTAACCAATAAGGTGTTATATATATCTGCAGAGTGTTTCAGAGTTAGTTAGCCAAACTAAAAATTTGAACTAAGGACATCAAAAAAAGAAAACAAATTCCTAAGAAGGTAGATCGTCCGCAATCGCTTTGTTTTATTTAACAACACTTAATATGAATGTTAATGTTTACATTTAATGAATAAAGTTGTTGGAACAAATAAAATAAGTTTAATTTATTTACTATGCCGAAATAATTCATAACAATGAAAATCTGTAGGTGTGAATATCTACAAAGAGCATGTGGACATACCTCCATAGCAAAAGTTTTTCTTTTTTAGTTTTTAGTCTTTAGTTCAAATTTTTAGTTTTTCTACTTAACCCTGTATATATATATATATATATATATATATATATATATATATATATATATATATATATATATATATATATGTATACAGTACTATATTTTATACATATATTATATTTTACTATATTACATACATTTATAAAGTACTGTTAAATCTCTAATTCTCTCAATCTAATCTCCTTCACATTCACACGAGCTCTTGATAACGATAGTTCATTAAATTAATTGTATGAAATGGGTTGAAAAAAAAATGAATTCGTTTGAAGAGATTATGAAATCGTTTGAAAAAAATGATGAAATCGGTTGAGAAAGTTATGAATACCGTAAAAAAAATTATTGATTTGATTGAAAAATTCACAAAATCCGTTGAAAAAATTATGAAATTCACTGAAAAAGTTATATTATAAAATTAATTTTATCCCTAACCTTCCTGATGAACCTCTTATGTGTAACAAAACATCGTCTGGAAAATGAAACCATTAATTCATGTTGTGATATATATATATCATACTATCATATGCATATCATACTATAATACATATATATATATATATATATATATATATATATATAGCTATATAATATATATATATAATATAATTCACAATAGCGAGCGGAGTGGGATACTGAATGCCATGCCGAAAATCCTGGTTCAAATCCCGTTACAGGCTTTTATTTAGTCTGTAAGCAACCAGAGATGGATCATATAGGATCTAGGACCCTCCTGGGGCTCACCCAGTCTCTGAAAGTGGAAATGGAGTGAAATAAGGGAGAAACATCTGGCGGTTGAGCGTTATCTATTGCAGGTCACCTCCTTGCACAAACGCTGTCCATTAAGCTGTACCGTCTCTACCATGCACTAAACTCTAGACCCTTCATGGGTTGTAGTTGTACAAGTTTTGTTTATTTTATTATACTAATACAACAAATAAATACAATGAATGGTACATATTGTCATGCATAAAGACAAGTAGAGAAACCCAGTGGTAATACTCAAAATCTTCTTTTCAAACGCCTCGGAGGATTATCAGGAATTTAAGAGGATGCTAGGTTTGAAACTAGTGGGTTTGAGTGGAAATAAAGTTTGTCATGAAAAGATTGATATCGGATTCGGGCCAAATCAGCAATAAATGGGGCATTAAGGTCATTATAGATTACTGGATCGTAACAAAGTATGGAGCATTGAGGATTGATTTTACATAGGATTTTGGATTGTAAGGATGTTGTTATATTAATTTACTGTTCTACAAATTAATGCGTATCGATTGAAGGCCATTGGGGTAATTTCTGTCTTAAAATTATAAAAATAAGATTCTAATGCCTGTTATCTAAGAATCTTTTTATATTCTCTTCAGCCACTTGAGGTAGACATAGATAACGCTTGTAGATTTAATCCGATTTTAATCTGTTCTAAGGCCATAAATGGTAACAGATTCTTGTTTCGAAAGCAGGTTACAAACTATTGCGTTATATTTTGGTTCTAGTATCTGACACTTTCTCTAAATAAATATTTAATTAATAATTACGTATTGTTAAAAAATGAGGAGATTTTGTATTCCTAGAGGAGTTTCATCTTTCCTTGTCAAATAATATGTTACTTTAATAGCTCTTACTTTGAAGAACAACCCTTCCACATTTTATATTTCATTTTTCATATTTTATATATTTTTACTGCTAGAAGTTAACATACATCTCTTAAATTAAAATTCAATTTTGTTTTATAATTTTTTTTACCGTTTGCAGAATTCTTTTGAGTATTAGATTAACCACTTTACTATAGATGTAAAATAGTTCGAATAAATAAGAGAGTGTATAATTAAATCACAAATGGTTCACTAAAATCTGATAAGGGAATTTTCAAAATCAGTTCACTGCAAGACCTCATTACAGTTCATTCCGAAATGGCAGTAAATGTTACGAAAACAAAAGAGAGTTTAGAAGAAGAAGGTGTCCTCAAATCCATCCACAAGTACTCGCTAACTTGCCTGGGGTTGTGGTGTGTCGAAAGATGCTATTAGTCGCTATTTATGCTTCATTGGGAAGATGAAAAAATGCTATAGACTGGTGCGTCACGAACTTACTCCTCAGCAATCATCTAGAAGGATAGAAACATGTGAACATTTATTGAAAAACCCTTCTCATATGAGAACTCGATTGCGAACAACTGGAAATATTGTATGCGAAGTCGAGATTTAAAGATCGTCCTGCTTTGATCAACCGAAAAGGAGTTTTATTCCAAGAAGACAATGCTCGTCCTCACACTTCCCGTCGAACCATAGGCAAGTTTAAAGAACTTCAAGGGTTCGAATTCCTGCCTCATCCACCATATAGTCCAGACCTCGCACCATCGGATTACTACTTATTTCGAACTGTGGCAGATTTTCGGAAGTTGCAATTTTGCGGAAGTTGAAATTGCGGTCCAAGTGTTCTTTGACATCCATCCCAAGGAATTGTATCAGCGTGGGTTCGAGCAATTGGCTAGTAGATGGCTAATGGCGGCAGATAACAATGGACTATACTTTGGGTATGAATTGTATTTTATAACAAAGAAATAATTATATAAATATTTTGTTGAAAACGGTCATTTTTTTATACACCCTATTATTTAAAATAGGGTCGAAGGCCGCCAGACATCGCTTTCAGCAAAGTAAGAACTTTTAATTACCATTGGATTGAAATTTCTCATGAAATTAGTTAACTTATTGTTTGCTCATTCATTTAACTGTACTTTATTCTGCTATGGCTAATTGGATATTTTCCTTAATATACTTTGCCTATCCAGGTAAAATGAGGGATCTGTAGCGAGTACCTGACCCGATGCAGAAGGATTCACAATACCCGTCATAGTACACAAAAACGGTTTTACTGTTTTTTCATATTTTACCGATTTTAAGTCCATTCTGAAGGAAAGTATAACCAATAGAATAACCAATAACCAATACAAGGGTATTTACTCCTTTTAAAAAATCCTAAGACTGGACCGGAATGCAGAACAGCGATCTTGGGCGTACCAGGTTGATGTAGTCCGCTGTAGGAAGTCTTGGGGTGATACGTTTTTCAAATACGCACCTATTACCTGTCAATCGCACTGATAAATATTGGCTATAAACTTAACTGTTTATTGACTATCCCTTTAAAGGGGATGGTTAATAAACTAGTCTAAGAAATAAACCTAAAATGAAGAATTTCTATGTCGGAAATAAATTGAGAATGGATCTTGTA
The DNA here is from genome assembly GCA_037127475.1 of Arma custos. Lineage (NCBI taxonomy): Eukaryota > Metazoa > Arthropoda > Insecta > Hemiptera > Pentatomidae > Arma > Arma custos. Next base: position 90,931,683 of record CM073759.1, read on the forward strand.
AACTTTCTTGAAGATTTCAAATGAGATGCCATCGATCTCAGGTGCTTAGCTATCCTCTAAGTTATCTATGGCATCCTTACTTTCTAAATTCGCTAATGGATCATCGAATAAAGTTCTACAGACTTCACATTTCTCTGGTATTCCCTCGCATTTTCTCATTTGTTTGTTAGAATAAACATTATTTAAATAAACTGTATAATGAACATGTGGTTTTTTTATGGCTGCCAAATTTTTATTTGAGGCGTTCAGGATCAAAAGATGATAACTCAGATATTTTCCAATTTGGCTTTTCACATTTTTTTCTAGTTTAGTCCAGCAATTTAGTTTAACACGACACTTTGCCTACTTATTTTTCACTGTATTAACTTGACCCCCAAGCTGAAGTTTCAGGAGCATGAAGCATCGCTCGACAATTCGAACAAAAAATGTGAAAAAATTAATCTTTCAAATTCTGAGCTATTCGAAATACAGAACGCCCCATTTAAAAAAAAAGAAAAGAAAAAATAAGAGGAAATGGACAGAATAATTTATATAGCATAAATGAGTGAATCCAAAATTTTTAGTCACTGTAGTAAGACAAAACTATTAGGAAGTAGAAATAGGAAAATGTACTTGTCATTGAAGGCAAAGAGTATGGAAGATCTTGGAAACTAAAAATTAGTTCAGAAGATATTTTTGCATGAAATTTTGCTAAATAGGATCTTCAACAGTGTCTCGATTGTGTTCCGGGATGTGGTTGTACAGAAATCTGAGAGAGAAAAAAGTGAGTAACAACAGTGATTTGCGGTTGGGATGTAAAGAAATTTCAAAATGGTGTAAAGAGCTCGTTAGGATTCATGATGACTTTTTAATGACCCGATTATAGCTTCTCAAGCATCTACATACCGCCCAACATATCCATGTATTGTTTATTTTCGAGTATGCAGATATAAATCCAAAAACTTGAGAGATAAAAAAATCTATGCCGAGAAGGGGTAAAACAGCAAGAGAACCAGTTATTCTGCTGTAAGGTAATTTAGAAATTTGGGTTAAACATGTTCTTGTTTCGCTAAACACCATAATATTGATGTTTTTCTGCCATTTAGTTGTGAGGGGCGGAGTGGCTCAGTGTTAGAGCGCTGAGTTGTCGAGCGAAGGCTCCGGTTTAAATACGGCAATGACAGATATTTAATCTGTTAACAGCCGGAATGGATCCTTTGGGATCTGGGACCATCCTTGGCTTCACCCAGCCTCTATGAAATGGGTCACCCTTAACTTAGGTGAAGGACAGTTTATTTTAGGTGATACTGTCCTGTGTACCGGATAATAGACACTGTACGATTATAAACATAAGCCGAACTAAGTGAATAGAAGGAGAGAGGGAATAGACACTAACTAGAGTTGGGTACACAAAACGATTACAGAGAGGATGCTAAGTGATCTCATCGCTAAATTAGGGCTAATTGTAACAATTACCTCGTTGCCATGAGTGCGGTTGGCAGTTCCATTTAACGCCTTTTTGCCAAATTGATTGCGCGGTTCATAACTAATGGGGCTCTACTCGGGGGAAGATGGGAGGTTATCAGGCTCTATTGGACTAATAACAAAAAACAAATCCCTTCATTTCGGAAGGCTTAAAGGTAATATATAAAAAACAGCTATGAATAACTAAATAATTAAACGGTTATTGAATAAATCAGATGGATTGGTAGGAGTCGCATCAACCTGATAGTGGGAAATAAGATTTAGAAGTATTAGTTTTCTTTAGTGAATGACTCCAAATGCTATAACGTGCATAATTTAGCATTTATTATATTACCAATATTCTATTTAGAACTACATGGATGTCTACATTGACGATGACGGACAAATATCTTGACACACATGGTGTTAGAGAATTTATTGATTCCAAGAATGAACAAGATGAAGGAAATTGTTGAGAATAATAGAGCCCGCCTCTGGTTTCAGAGAAATGCACGCGAAAGAGTCACAAATTAGTCCTCATTGGCTAATTGGAACATCCTTTGATGCCCTATCCCATACCACAAAAATAAGAATATATAATATATATATATATATATATATATATATATTTATATATCTATGGCATACAGGATACTGCTGTTATATGTAATATATAAGCCCCGTTTTAATATTTGCTTCAGAATGCAGGACTCTCGCAAAAGCACAATAGCTTGCTTTTATGAGGTTTGAATAATGTTACGGTGAATATTTGGAACAGTATTTCACAATAACTCGTGGAGGCAACGGTCGAACTTAGAAGTTATAAGATTATATCTACAGCCCTGGTGAATAAGTGGTTAAGTCAGATTTTGTCCACAGAGAGTAACTGCTTTCAGATAACCGGAATTGTATCATTCTCGTATTTTTTTATTTATTATTTTTTAGGCCTTACTTAGTTAGCCCTTTATTCACTTCGAAAATAACTCAATTCCGCTTACCAGCGAAAAGCTCCGCTTAAGAGACTCATTTTGGTGAAAATTAGACAACCACTTATGCAGACATTAGTGGGATTAAAAAAAATCAAACAGGCAACGATGGGAGATAAAGGAGTCCCTAAAAAACTCAAAGAAGAAAAAGTGCATGGAACCTGAAGGATTGGAAGAACTAGGCCAGGATGCATTTGCACCAAACATACCATCGCGATGGACAAATGGTGTGGCTGAAGATGCTCGGTCCATCCTACACATCCCTAACAAGAGGGCAGCAGCATTTAACAGAGATGACTGGCGGTTGATGGTGCTGGAGACTTTGTCTCCATGCAGAGCCATCTACAATGATGGCTAAATGAACATAATAATATTCCTCATTATTACTGTTACTTTTCACTTGCCTCCAAGAAATACCCGTTAGAGACTTTTCAACATCATTTTCGCCGCTCAGGGCTCAGACTTCTAAAGTCTTAATGATTCTATATCACTTCTATTCCTGGTCTGTCATTAGCTGTATCCTCTTTCCTAAACCCTTCCGTCATCTTTCTATCCCTCTGTACTTTGAAATCGCTTACCTCGTGAGGACCGGTAAACTTTTCTCAATTCCTTACTTTCCTTTAGTGTAATGTTCCTTGATTTAGAGATGCCAAATGCTCTTCATCTTCGAATTAATCCCAATGTTAACAGCTACAAATTGGATTGAGACAGCCTTTTGAGAAAATTTGAATCAGAGCACCGTATACCGTACGGTACCGTCGGGAACTGTATATATTTCTATGAGGAAAGCCGGTATGTTTTATAATACTATATGATTCTTTGGTGAAATTTCCTGTTACACAAATTAGGTCTACCTACCTACACTACCTATCACAATTTTTGTATCTGGAAGCATTTAAAATAATTTTTTGCAATTTCTGATAATAGTCCACCTTCTTTCATTCTCTCTGCTGTTGTATACAGGAGGCATAGATAAGAGGGTTTATTTATGATTTTTGAATAGTTATCGTCGATTGGTCTTTGCAGTAGCGCAGAATATTGTCGATATTTCGATCTTGCATTTACTAGAGCGATATTAAATTGCATTTTGCTTAGATTCTAAGAATCTAAAACGACGCCTATGGGCTGTTTTCTTAGGGTTTGTTGCAGCATACTTAAAACTAGCAGCAAAGTTGAAAGCCGAATCGGGTTGTGTGTGTGCTTCTGCTGTTCGAGCCTGGGGTACGAACTGCTTTAGACTACCTGGAACACAGGGTGAGCCTGCCACTGAATGGGCTCGGTCTTGTTAGAGAAGCTTTATGGTCCCACAGGTAGGAGGGGATGGTGTCTATTTACAAATCAACCGACCGGGACCGAAACCATTCACAAAAGCTATTCTAGTCTATTTGGCAGGTGTTTAGCATTTTGTGGATTTTTAACTTTTAACATTCTAGAAATTCTAGATTCTAGGAATGTGGTAAAATTTATACGAGAGTGCTCTGAAGAATATCTGGAAATTTTATTAACGCTTAGGGTTTATGTCCTTCGCGGTGGATTCGGTTACGAATGATATGATATTAAGGGTATTAAATTCATATTAAAATATGAATTTTGGTTCAGATATATTTACATATAAACAAATTCTTAATAGTTTTGTTTGTTTGTTTATTTAACGTCACTTTATGCTGCTATGGCTAATCGTACGATGCTACAGTGGGAGCTCTAAATTTCTTCTATCCTGGTTTAATTAAGCTAGAGATTTTTACTGAGAACCCGACACCGTATAGGCTCGGGACTCCCAGTTTAACGTCCGTTCCGAAAGATAGTAAAACCAAGGAATTTTTATTCCCTTTAAACAATTCTAGGGCAACCTGTCGGGCTGCAAACCCGCGATCTTGGGCTTAGTAAGTTGTTAAGCTATCCACTTGACCAGAAGTCGTCATATATATATATATATATATATATATATATATATATATATATATATATATATATATATGAGGAAGAAAATGGTCCGTGTGGAGGTCAAGAAAATCCCCACTATATAGGGAGAACTGTTTATTATTAAATTATAATAAGGTAAATATTGAAATTAAAATATATAAGTCTCATGGTATCTGAGTGATGAGTGAAAGATGGGTATTAGCACCTTTGCTCTCTCTCTCTCTCTCTCTCTCTCTCTATATATATATATATATATATATATATATATATATATATATATATATATAGAGAGAGAGAGAGAGAGATAAAGATATATATATATATATATATATATATATATATATACATCTCATGTTCTCCCTCCCATCTTTATTTTCCAACATTCAGATACCTTGATACTTAGGTATTTTAATTTTAATTACCTTATGGTTTATTTTGTATTACTTTCTTAATTACTTATTTTATTCTTAGTACTTTTATTACCTTCCTGGTCACTTAGTTATTAATACTGTACATTTATCCCACTTGCTATCTATCTACATCTCAGCCCCCTCCCCCATCTTTATTTTCTACACTCAGATTCTGCAAACAGACCTTGATGCTTATGTATTTTAACTTTAATATTTACCATATGTGATTTTAGTTGTCTGTTTTAATATTTAGGCCTGGAGAAGACCTGCAATGTAGGTCGGAACGTTGGCTTACTAATAAGCAGTTTTCCCTATCTAAGAGAATTTTCTTGACTTCCATCCGAACCATTTTCTTCCTCTTATACCAATTATTGTTGACAATATACTACAATGTGGTCACTAACGAAACATAATAAATACTGTTTAAAAAATCAGATGGTTAAGATTCGAAAAGGAGTTTGATTGATTTTATGTCAAAAGTGTAACCGGACCGGAGATGAGAAAAACCTCCGCCTCTCCAAGCTATTGATCAAATGGCTTCATATCAATATCGATATCCCTGCATTTCATTATTCACAATAAAGTATCACAACATTTAAAGGATCTATTTCTATTTTTCAATCTTTTACGATTATTATAAGTTGTTCAGAATAACTTATGTGTGTTTCTACCTCATCAATTTTTTAAAAGATTTATATACGTGTACATAAATCATTAATTCAAAAATCTAGTTAGTGCATCACACAAGTTTCATTCACCTCTTAAAAATAAATTTTAAACACTTAAATTTAATTTCCATGCAGAATCTATTTAGTTTCCTGGGAAAATTCTCATCCAATAGTACAATATGATTTGTAATACATAATGATAATGAAGTATATTGTGTTTAGGATGATTAGTGCCTAAGTGCACATTGGCTTGCAAGTTTTCGTTCGGGAAAATGCGATGTTAAAGATGAACCTCATTCTGGCTGGCCAGTAATTGAAAAATCGATGCATTTATTCAAAAACTCTGGACCAAGATCGATACAGAACTCAACATCGAACCTTAAACAATTTTGGACCATTTATATAAGAATTCAGTCATAAATAATCAAAAGTAGATCGATACTAGGATTACACATAAGTTAACAGGGAGAAATTTAATGGACCGAGTTTATATTTATGAAGCGATGTTAAAACGAAAAGAAACCGAGTTAGTTAATCACGTACATTAAAATGCGCAAAAAAGTTCGCGGTCGGATTGATGCTAAGGAAGATAATGCTGAAGGTTAGGTGGGATTAGAAAGGAATACTTCATCATGAGCAGCTCGAACTTGGCTAAACCATTCGACTCTTTTCTGTCAATGCGAGGGATCTTCTGTGTTGTAGTGGTTAACATAACAACCTTCTCTGCCCAAGGTCTTGTGTTCACACCCGCCTTCTTGTTACCTGAGAATATTAAAGGAGGTAAAATGGCGGCCCCTTGCCTGTTATGCACGGTGGCAGTTACCAATGAAAGATCTTTATCCTAATATTACCTGGACAGGCACAAAGTAGGACTCCCAAATTAGCATCGTCCGATTACCATACCAGCATAAAGTGACGTTAAATAGACATTAAATTAACAATACTATCAACGCAGTTAAGATGCCAATTCAAAAAAAATGTCTGGAACAATTGATCAATAGGAATGGAGATTTCTAAAGCCAGGCCACGCCTATCTTTAACGACTCGGCAAACATTTAAAGAGCTTGGCTGGGAAGTTTTGATGCATCTACCGCATAGCCCGAACCTTGCCTCGTCCAACTACCATCTGTTTCGGTCTCTGCTGAACGATCTTAATGGTTAATAACTGGCTTTAACAGAGGCTTGTAAAATTGAATTGGTAGTTTTTCGACTACAAAAGGTCATCGATCAAAACGGTATATAGATATGATTGGCTGTTTGAAACTTGAACGAATAAATTTACTTTGAAAAACATGAAAAAATACTTTAAATATAAAATCATACTCTACCAATTCTTAAGGAAACCTCTTCAAACCTCAAACCTCTTCATTTGTTACTATTTTTTTAAAAATAATTCGAAACCAGTAAAGGTTAATTAAATTATCTACGGCATAAGCTTTTAAGTTGTGGTCATAATATCACAGGAGGGCAGGCAGCCTGAACGTTGACAAGGGTCCGTGAAAAAATTTTCATTTAACACTAAAAGTTTATTTCGATTTAATAAAAATCCTTCTGGATTGGAACAAAACTATTTGTTGTTACATAAGTACATAAAAAAAACTAAGAGACTCCAACTAGTAAGAGAACATTTAAAAACAAAATTAGTAAAAGGTCCACGAATAAATGTTTATCAAAAAATATACTACAAAGTTTTAGGAATGTCTGGTCTTAGGTATTATTATTTGTCGATAACCAGAAAATATAAAAAATTGATTGTGATACATTAAAAAAAAAAATTTATAAACAACCTATAAAGGAAATTTATAAATTTATAGACAAGGTGTTGTAGTTTAATGCTAATGCCCGTTAGATCTGTTTGAACGTATTATCTCTTCCCATATATAGATAGCCAATACAAACATGTTCAAAAAAACACACTTGGCGACAATTCTGTTACATAGGCGCTGTTTCAAATGTTCAAGTAGAGTTTTATCTTAAATTTTTTATCCAAAAAGAATATTTTTATTAATAAAGGATGTAATATATTACACAAACAAAATAAATGCATTTAAATATAAATTAATATTTTAAAAATAAATACATTTTCCTAATATCAGGATCATAAGCGGATAACAGCACATTTCAAAAAGTTACTCCTTAAAAATGTTCACTAGTTTAGTTAAGCAATGCTTTATTTTTCCAAAACTTCATTTTCAAAACCACCAAAAATTCTTGAGTAAACTAGAGAAGAATGTGAAAAAGTCTATTTTTGCAATTTTGGATATTTGATTTGATTGATTAACATCAATTCCTTAGTAAGATATAAGTAGGACTACCTACAACTTTGATTACTTTACTGTTTGAATCATCCTAAATCTAAAAAAAAATTTAATTTCCCATGTTAAAAATAACTTTTTGCAATTCAAAATTACTGAACCGATTTCGAACCGATTGTAAGCAGGCACAAACAGGGCATTCTCACTTATCATTTTTTACATGTCTCTTACAAACATTGAAAGACCCCATTTTTTTTTGTATACTATTGCTGACTACTGATATTCTTAATGACAAAAATTTTTACTTTTACCATAAGTTTTCAAAACTCAGAATTAACGAATAATCGAGTGATGCACAACTGGAAATCATCCAATGATAGATCTATGCCCTCAACTTCGCATACAAGCCTAGACTATTCGGTATGAAAAAAAAGCTCACCTATCAAATGTAAAGACTATGTTCTAGATTTTTTTTAAATTTGCATACTTCAAGAGCCACTTTACTTCAAGCTCTAAACCAATTATACAAAAAAAAATAAAAATAAGAAAACGAAAGTAGCCAAAAAGCAATAACCCGGAACTGGTACTCAACTTTTTTTTCATTTATTTATTGATATTTACAAGTGTTTTACAATAATACAACATAGGTTAAGTGATACATAATGACATGAGAATGACAAGTAGAGAAACTACCTACTGATAGTACTCAAATCACAAGTTCAACTAAGGTCATGTGGTCATCTTCTTTTCAGACGCCTCGGAGGATTTTCGGGAATTGAAGAGGAAGCTAGGTTTGAAACTAGAGGGTTTGAGTGGGAATGAAGTTTGTTATGAAAGGACAGATAGCGGGTTCGGGCCAAATCAGCAACAAATGGGACATTAAGGTCGTTATGGGTGGCTTTATTCTTAACAATATAAGGAGCATTGAGGATTTTACGAAGGATTTTGGATTGTAGGGATTGGATACGAGAGGAATTCGGTGACTTAGTGGAGCCCCAAAGCTCTACTCCGTAAGTCCAAATAGGTCGTATGATGGTCATGTAGATGAGTCTTTTGTAGTTAATTGGGAGCTTAGAGCGTTTGTCTAGTAAGTATTGAAGTAACCTGAAACGTCGAGCGGTTTCTTGTCTTTTCAGTATTGTATGAGGATTCCAGGTTAATAGTTTGTCGAGGTGCAACCTTAAGTATCGGATCTGTTCTACAGGTACCAGTGGGATATTATTAAAGGATACTGAAGGACAAGAAGTCATTGGTTTACGACGTAAGGTAAAAGTGATTTGATGCGATTTTTGAGAATTTATTTTAATTCTCCAGTTTTGGCACCATTCTTCAAGGTCAGTGATATGGAATTGGAGGTTTTGGGATGCAATAACTGGATTGGTGATTACTGATAATACACATGTATCATCAGCTTACGTGGTAAGTATTAGTATATATAGTATTAATATTAGTATTAGATAGTATTAGAATGAGTTAGGATGTCAGCTGTATAAACTGTATAAAGGATTGGGCCCAGGATACCTTGAGGAGCACCAGCAGATTGGGAAAAGAGGAATGAATAGACATTATTTGGTTTTCTTGGAATGTTCTAGTTGTGAGATAGGATTGAAGGATGAGAAAGTATGTAGGGGGTAGGAATTTACGGAGTTTGAAGAGCAAGCCCGGATGCCAGACTCGGTCAAAAGCCTGTTCCACGTCAAGAAAGACGCCCGAACAATATGATCCACGTTCTAATGCAGAGGGGTACAATCGGTACTCAACTTCAAGTTCAAACAAATTTAGTCCTTACATATCTTAAATTAAAACTGCTCCATTTTAAATATAGAACATTATAGCAGTTTTATAACAGTGGAAACAACATATTTAACAATATATTTATTATATATACATATACATATAAACCTATATAAAATAAAATAAATAAAATAAAATATGTATATGTATATATATATATATATATATATATATATATATTTTTAAAAAATGTATCACTACATCCCATGAAAGGTATGGTTCAGCAGGTAGTAGACAATGTACTGTTTCTGAAACAACGGTTGTGCAGGAAAGTGATTTGTTCTAGATCTCCCCCAACCGCTAGGTTTTCCCCAAAATTATGGTATCCACTTTATAGAGACTAGGTGAACTCCAGGAGGGTCTCCAGATCACAGGGTCAATCCCTGGTTGTAAATAGAATATATAAATTATCTGCCACAGCCGGACTTTCGGTACGGCAACTCAGCGCTCTACATGTATCGATATATTTTAACTCAGCCTTGTATGTAACGGAAACTTTTAAAACATCGAATCAAATGGAAGCTTTGCATAATTCTCAATGATCGACAATTCAATAATTTAATAATTTTGTCTACTTTTGCTGAATAGAATCCTATTTACTAGCGATTCATCTAAAACGAAGACACGGTAATGTCTTGTGCCAATTTCTTAGACGTATACTAAGGTATACATATCTTTGATCTTCTTAATCTTTGAGACAGGCATATGACTACTGGCATGATCAACTGAGGAGTTTCGTATATTCATGAGAAAAAAGAATTATCGCTTAAAAAACTAGGATACTCGCTATTCTGGCTAGCCGAACTAACATGGAATGAATATAATATGAAAAAAATGATTATTCGTTTTACGAAAAAATTACAGAGCGCATATTTAAAGTCAGCAGGACTAGAAAGTAGAAAATAAATTAAAAAAAAAAGAAAAACACGCTTTAATAGGAAACAAAACTAAAAAGTAGGAAATAATTTTAAATAAATTTAAAATAAGAATATAGTGATGAAAGCAAATATTTTCATAATGACTCTAATTTTACCGATATCAGCCAATGAAATAATTAACATAATAGTTAACATGAAGCACTCCACGAGCTTAAAGTTCTACTTTTTAGTTTTATTTCGTATTTTGGGTTACTTCCTAGTGTCTATTAGTTTTTAAAACTATTAGTTATTTATTTAGTGTTAATCATTTTTGGATCAGCTGGAAGCTCTATATGGTACAAAGATATTAACCAACTTTATAAAGCCAAATCTAATTCTATTATGCCGATTGTGGAAGAACAAGGAAGATAAAAGTACATATAAATACTGGAAAAAAGACAAAGAAGACTTGGCGCTGACAGAGCTCAATCATCCGTGGCCAGCCAGCTCTATTCCGGTTTAATGGAAGGCCACTTAACTTAAACTTAACCATCTTCCTTCAAAATTATATTTTATCTTTATCTTTTTGCTTATTTATAAAACTCTATAATTTATCACATAATACAACAATACATAAATAATTGAATAAGTATTCTACAAAAGAAATAATGTATGAAGGATGGCCTCTGGTGTAGTGCTCAATATAACAATCTACTGTGCCCAAGATCGTTGATTCGCAGCCGGCTCTAGGATATTTTTAAAGGGAGAAAAAAATCGGGGGTCCCGATCCTTCATGATGCTAGGTACTCGTTAAGGATCCCTACCCTAATTAAACATGGACAGACAAAATTTATGACTCCCACAGCAGCATCGTCCAATGAACCGTAGCACCCCATAACGTTAATTTAAACAGACAATAATGTATGAAATCAAATTCGAATTAATAAATAATTTAAGTATATCCTGTAAAAACCACATAAAATCGATGATTCAAAACGATTGATGTAATAGTGGTAACAAAACAAAAATAAATTTATTTAGCAGAATTATATTATCAGAATAAATTAAATTCTGAAGAGTGTTTCCTATTTACGGGTTTTTTCATATCAGCTCTATAGCATTGATTTTCACTCGTCTGATTTCTCTTTTACCAGGTGAAACTATTGATATATCTTACTTTTTAGCTTTAACTATTATTTCAAAAATATATCAGCGTGTAGTGATCGTATACATACATCACTTGAATTAGTTTCAAAACATGTAAAATACGACTATCAAAGTTTCTCCCCCTTTAGTTTGAATGTTCCTAAAGCTTTATGGCATAAATTTTAGCTTCTATGTAGCAGACAAATATTTGGGTAGAATTAATTCAAATTCTAGAAATCATATCAACATCAGATCAATACAGGTTTTGATCCGCTTTTAAAAAAAAAGATTGATTGTCACATGCCGGACCTTCAAAACAAGAACATGGAAAAAGTGGCATTATTGAGCTAAGCCTTAAGTATCGACTGTATTGGTTGAAGCTTTTTAATTCAGAAGCGACATATCTAGTATTCCATTTCCAACATTTTTTTCACTTAAGTCATATTTGAAAGTTATATCATGTTTGAACTTGAAGTTTTATGGGATAATGACATAAATTAAATTCAAAAGTTTCAAGCTTTTCTTAATGGTTAATATCCAATATATTTGGTTAATATATTTGCATTAGCAATATCCAATTTTTTTTAACTCACCTGGAACTTTCGAATACCTCTTTTCAAAAATTAGGTTTTTTGAGTTATGATATATTTGTTTTGAAGGAGCGATAAATAAATATAGAGGATTCGTTAAAAAAAAATGCTTGGTTTCGGCCTCTTCATTCTATGACGTCATTCGCCATGCTGGAAAACCTCTTCTTACAGCAATTCCTAAGTAACATGACTTCAGTTCATTTAATAACAATAATAAAAAGGATAGAAAAAAGTCAATTTTAAATCTCCTATTCTTGTTAAGTATTCTGCATGTGTGGTACATTTTTTTAATATTTTGAAAACTCTGAATAGTTCCTGACTGTAGGGCCATTAATGTTAAAGTACCTATGGTTTCATATGATAAATAGTTTATCCTAAGCATACATGTAACTACATAAATCCCAAATGATAGCTTTGCCTACAACCTCTGACGGGAATGTTCCGCCGGTAGCCAAATTTCAAATCTGCATACATTGGGTTAAGCAGGAAATGCTCCTCAAAAACAACACGATTTTCCATGGAAAACCTATTATTTCTCAGAAATAATTTGTTGTCGAGATCGCAGATGTACCAGGGTAGTTTAGTGGCCGTGGGACAAAGGTTCCATTGTATTGGGATGCTCTCCACAACGAGGGTGAATTTGAATTTTTCTGCAAATGGTCCCCCGACAGACAGAGTTATTTGTCCTATAGGGTATTAATAACTTTGCGTGTGCTTGAAATCATATCTAATGGGAAACAACTGACATATACAACTTTTTAAATTTGTTGGCATAAATTCACTGGTCGTTTTTTAGTAGGTTTGCGGAATTTTGAATCGGAATCACATCCAAAACTTGCAGGAAATTTAAAAATAAAAAAAATAAAATTCTAAATGCCAAATTTTTACGGGAAATACAGTGAGAAAATATTACAGAAGAAAATTTGGCAAAATATGTTTTTTAATGTGGTGCAAGGCGTAGAGATGAAGTAGAATTTTATATAAAATGGCCAATCAATTCAATGTACATGGAAGCCGACATTACCTAAATTTTTAAAAAGCTCAATGATATCTTACTAAGCAAATATGCTGATTGTCAAAATGGAAAAATCTATGAGCTATATAAGAGATGCAGAGATTGATGCATAACAAATATGTTCTCTTAGTCTACCGGTTTTCAGGCAACAGACTTATACTTGAGACATATATGATCAAAAGGGGTACCTGCAAATTTCTAAAATTGCCTTTTTCACATTTTTCTCTATGTCAAGCAATGCTTTATGCTTCCGAAACTTAAGGTTCATAACCGTCAGAAATAAAGGACTAAATCCATGAGAAGAAAAGTGGCCAAGTATCATGTTAGAGAAAATGATAATCAAATTAAAGGTGTTCAGATCAAAAGCGAATAACTCCAAAATTGCGAGAATAGACTTTTTCACATTTTTCTTTAATTTAGTCAAGACAATTTTTCTCATGATTTATAACTGAAGTTTTGAAAGCAAAAAGCTTTGCTTGAATAAAGAAGTGAAAAATGAGAAAAAGTCAATTTTTGAAATTTCGAAGTTATCCAGTTTTGATCCTGAACGCCTCAAGTAATACTTGAGTTTTATAATAATTACCACATTTGTATACTCTAGTCTTAGATACGCTTCATGAAATACCTGTTAATTCAATATTCAACAACTGCTTCTATCTAATGTCTCAGTACAGTCAACAATTAATCATTCTGAACGCAAATTTTAAGTGAAAGGTGTCCGATTTCGACATGAAGACTAATAATTCCAGTTGTAACTGATAAGAACTACAGATCAAAGAGATTAATCGGTAGCTTTGTGTTCATTGAACAAATCTTACTAATATTATAAATGTGAAAGTTTGTATGTTTGTCTCTCTTTCACGCAAAAACTACTGAACGGATTTGAATGAAACTTTATAGTAATATAGGTTTTTCATCATAATAACACATAGGCTACAGCAAGCGCGGATTTAGGGAGGGGGGCGCACGGGGGCACGTCCCCTCCGACTGTTTTTTAGGTGTTGTGGAGAATCCATTATAGGACATAATTAATATATAAATAAATATTATAAATACGAATGTTTGTATTTATGTTTGTTACTCATTCACGCAAAAACTACTGAACGGATTTGGATGAAACTTTACAGTGATATAGTTTTTTCATCATAACACATAGGCTACAGCAAGCGCGGATTTGGGGGGGATACATCTTAGGCTACAGGAAGGGTAGATTTATGTGGGGGCATGAGAGCATGCCCTCCCCCGTTATAGTACATAATTAAAGGCAAATCAGGAACTTAGCATCTTGAACTTTGTAGATAGGTTCTTTGCACAGTTTAAGAAAGAAATTTGGATAATTCCACCCCAAGGGTTTCTCCTTTAATATAATAGAGGTTCAAAGGTTGTATAGAATCCGTCAGTTTTGAAGTTAGACATCTGAAATTTTGGATGTACGAGTTACTTATATTTAAAAAAAAAAATAAATTATTTATTTAAAATGATCTTTCACGAAACTTTATGTGGCAGACCAAATTCCACGCAATCGAAGCCGCGGGCATAAGCTAGTCAAACACTAAAACTTATAATTTAAATCAAATATTGTTGAAGAAATGAGGTCGAGTTAATAAAAACGTATTTTTCCCAGGCTTCCAAAAATGTGTACGTTAGTTCTCAAATTTTCAATATATATGTCCAATATTGGTGTCGTTGAATATTTTCAAATAATGTTTATAGCAAATAAAAAAAATGAAGATTTGAAGTCATACTTAAGGTTCACGGTTTTCCTCAAGCTTCAAATGTTTTTCAAATTTACATATTGTTGTTTAATTTGAAATAATTATTTGATAGGTGTGGACGCAAAAATAAAGAGAAAAAAAAAAAAAAAAAAAAAAAGACTTCCAAATCATGCCTCAACCTCAGCTCGTAATGTGAATATGAATGTTTTTAACACGTCTGTCTACTGCATGTCTATACAGATCCAGCTAGACAAAATCTCAATAGATTAGGATGATTTATACGATATTTATACCTATACAATGACCAGAGCGAAGGAAATGCTCACAGGGAAACCTCAACCGAGTTGAATATTATACTCCAATAATTCCTTGTTATAGAGTATCGGCGAAATTTTATTCTCCTGGATATAAGTTTCTCTTTTCTAAAGTTCAAAATTACTTCTTATCTCAAGTTAATATTGATTCAACCATAAAAGAGACTGAACTGATTTCATTTCGAAGCTCAGTATATATATAAAAGAGGGCAGTCCCTCTTTCAGTACTTCTAATTACCGGGAGAAGTGAAAACTCTAGACTTTGAAAGAAATATTCCTTTTTCAATTTCTTAATGCATTACAGGCTGAATTATTTAAAATTCAAATTATTAACATTAGTCTGGTTTAAACTGATTTTCACATATATTAGCACTCCGAATAATAATTATAAACATTTTAAAGTTGTTTATCTATTAATGTGTGATAGGCTGCAAAAGCTCATTACAATTTAATTCAATTGAAGTAATAATTAGTATAAAGTTGTTATTTGTACTTTGTATTTATATTTATATTTACATAGATACTAGTAAATTAAATATTTTCGTTTGTTTGCATTATTATCATCGCTAAGTTCAACAATACTCATTTCATTTCTACTTTTTATAAAACAAGACATTAAACTATTACAAATACAATCTTTTAGGAAAACGAAAAGTTCTACTACACTTAAGGTTTGATTTATTATCAGTATCAATGGCACAACTATTAAACGAATTTTTTAGATAAATGTAATTATGGAAATCAATGGAATTCTAACCTTTAAACTAAAGTTGATTAAAAGAAATTATATAACTCATGCATGTGCCGCTAGGTGTCGCCAGCTTCGAGCATGTTGCTGACGCGAACCCACAAGTTAACCTTCTGCTAAACTCGGTTAAAAAGTTTTCACTTCAAAAATAATTTCTGAAACCAGTATACCGATTATTTACTCCAATAGCGATACAATATTGTTTTTAAAATATATTTTAAATACTTCTTCAAACCATAATTGAAAATTTGTCATTGAAAAGATTGTTTGGTGAAATCTGTGCCACATTGTGGAGGTTGGGAAGACCCGGTCGAACTTATTGTGATACCTGGATATGATAACAAAGATAGACCCGACTGATGCTTATCTCCAGAAGACCACAGCTACCCAAGCTATATAGACTTAAATAATACAGCCATATTGATCTAGCTTGTGTTGCGTGCTACCACCTCCATGTATTCCTCCCCCCTCCACTCCTACCCTTTTTAAATGAGAACCATTTTAATATTTTCATCACTCTAATGCACTTTTAATTTAATTAAATAGTGCTAGGATGTTTCGAATACGTGTCCAACGCTGAAGTTCTTCCGTGTTTGACCCCTGGTCACATATCCGTGTCTTCAAAAGAGTTTTAAATTTTGAAGATTTTAGGCTTTTAGAAAACGTATTACACTGGAAGCCTTATTCAAAGGTTGTTATAGTACTTTAACCAATTAAAATTAACAATTAACTATTTATTACTAACAATATTCTTGGCCATTTTGAATGCTATATCAATCAGGCTGTATATATTATTCAGACCTTCAAGTGAAGTTATGATATGAAAAAAAGGAGAATCCCTCTCTCCCTTTTTTAAAAAAAATATTTATTTAAATTCTTAATAATTAAACAAGTAATAGAATGAATGATACTTAATGGCATGAGATAAAGGCACGGATAAAAACTACCCTCTGGTAGTACCCAAATAGGAAATTCAACTTAGAAGATTAAGATGCCATCTTCTTTTCTGACGCCTCGGAGGATTATAAGGGATCAAAGAGGTTGATAGGTTAGAAAACTAATGGGTTTGAGTGTGGAAAAACTTTGCCATGACAGGACTGATATTAGGTTCGGGT
The DNA here is from genome assembly GCA_037127475.1 of Arma custos. NCBI lineage: Eukaryota > Metazoa > Arthropoda > Insecta > Hemiptera > Pentatomidae > Arma > Arma custos. The sequence continues at coordinate 90,948,662 of CM073759.1, forward strand.
CAAATCGGTAACAAATGGGACATCAAGGCCATTATGGATTACTTTATTCGTAACAAAGTAAGTAAGTAAGTACTTAATACGAGAGGAATTCGATGGCTTAATCGAGCCTCCAAGCTCTACTCCGTAAGTCAAAATAGGTCTTATAATAGTCATGTATATGAGATAAGATTTATCACCTCAGCTAAAGTTTGAAAACCATGAAATAAATGATTCATTAACTAAGGCGAACGGTAATTAAAAAAAGCAAAAACATTATACATGGATAACTTTTTTTAACACATTAGGTTGTAATTTATAGTCAGCATTATTACAGCATAACTAGCTTTACTTAGTTCAACCATTTATCTTGATTGTAAACTACGTTTACTGGTTTGTTATTCACATAACAAAATTGGTGGCCTATTTCGAACCGAACTATAAAAATAAAAACGCCGAAAAGGCCTCGGAAATCCAAAAAACTAGAAAGATTTTACATTAAAATAATCTGACTGGTAGAGAATATAATGTGTGAAATATAATTAAAACGTTTCTTGAACTGTGAATTCCGTACATGTTAAAACATATACAAGAATAATTGTACTAAATTGTAATCATACATAAATAATTATATATTGTATAAAATAAGTTATATATCAAGTTTGAAAAAAAAAATCCCTTTCGTAAACCGATACCCTATAGGTCCTCGTAGCAAAATAATATCTACCTGTAGAGTTGGTTGGGACCTAACGTTTTGTTTGTTTCATTTAACGTCACTTTATACTGCTATGGATATCCTGTAGCCATGGTAACCTTAAATTTTGTCTATCAGGTATAATTAGGGTAGAGATCTTTAACGGGTATCTGAGATAGCACAAGCTCCAGACCACTATTTTACGTCTCCTCCAAAGAATAAATTCTAAGGTCTATTGCCGGCTGTGAACGCTTGATCTGTGGCATAGCAGGTTGTTATGCTGACTTCTACACCATTGTGTCCCTAAACCAGTGGATTAAAAATACATAAGCCTTTCTTCGAAAATTGTATCTTAGAAAGGACTCTTTTAATATGCATTAGACAGGATTATAAAGCTGAACTGAAGTAAGTTGTTTTATCGTGGGTTAACTTTCGACTGAAAATTTTTACAAATGTAATCATCCCTTTAACATTAAAATTCTGAACCAGTCACACTTCCCAATCCTTGAATTTTTATAATTCACTCTGTTTAATGTCGGTCCATACCACGTCGCTCAATCAGTTTAATTAGTATTCCATTTCGCTATAATAATATTGGATGTGGAAACACCCTTAGTGCATTTAGAAAAAATAAAAGACAAATTCGTTATAAACTATCACATTAACAACATTTTAAAATAATTTCTAGTTCCTTAGTCATGTCTCTCAATTTGTCATTATTTTAAAACTTAAGCCCTCTTTTTAAAATTCACAGTCACATCAATCACTTATGGATAAAATTACCATTAACATGCTGTGACAGTGAAGTTTAAATACCAAAAATTCGTTCTGCGTTCGGTGATCGATTCTCCCTTTCCTTTTCATAAATTAGAAAACAATTTTTTTACTTAGATGTTCTTATTTGGTAATTTTAAAGCTTTAAAGTTAAGGCATTGTCAGGGAAAAAATTAATAAGTACTAAAAACTGCACTTTTTATTATTATTAATTTTTTTTTTAGTTTCATCCATCTATGGGGTACTCCAATTTGTTCAGTAAATAAAAGGCACATTTATTTAATTCAATATATTTATTTTATTCAGATGTTTAATTAATGATAAAAACATTTGTTTTTTCATGCGATTTTTAAAATAATTACAGTAATTAAATAACAATTATTGAGTCCCCACTGGTGGCAATTCGATCAAAAACTTTGACTTATTTCTAATTAATACATTTTTTTGAATTTTGAAACTTAAAATTAGCAAAAAAAGGTTATTTTATTCTGTTAAAGTTTAATCAATAAATTGAAAAAAAAAATTACTCGTATCATTTAAAAAGTAATTAATTCACTGATACCTCGTATGCTAAGTAGAACGACATAATATAACACGTAGAGCAACAGCGAGATATGTTTTGCTTTTATTATTTTTAGATTCAGATGATTTCATTGAAAAGTTATGTTCATAAGTATATAAATAGTTACATAAGTTGAGCATAACACCGAAGCTTACAAGACTGACAAAATATGTTTTGTTTTGTTATTTTTAGATTCAGATTCATTGAAAAGTGAACTTAAAAGTGTCAATTTTTTTCATGAAGGTAGTTTTCAAAAAAATGTATTGTTTCTGGTACGATTTGATATTTTTTTTTTTATTTAGTAGGGAATTTAAATATAATCAAACAAAACTATACTATCTTGAGATATGAGAAAATAGTTAAGTTAAAATAGTCCTTGTGCATGAACACTTCCAATTCAAAGTACTTAATTCCAACTATGATTAATCCTTTAAGAATATTCCTACTATTTATCTAATTGTTTATTTTGTCTAATCCATTAACTTCCTGAGACTTGAGCTGGCTTCATGGGACCCATTACATTTGTAAAGCGTCAGAAAGTCGCAATCATTTGATAAAGGTATAGAAATGAAGGTATAATCGCAAAGGATCCGCCGAAGAAATGTTTGCTACATTCTGCCATGTGTCGTAGGAATTTTTTTATAATCATTAAAGAGGTCATAACAAAACAACAATACTGAATACAGTTTCATACGGGAAAAACTCACTCATTATTGGTTAGAAACATTAGAAGCATGGAATATCTAAAATGTTCTAAAGAATAACCGAAATAAGTTATAAAATGGGTTGAAATGCGTATGAATAATTGAAAACCATTATCGCGTGTGTATCATCTCATATATGAAAACCATTATCAATTACCTCCTGAAACAATAGATATTTAAAGAAAGCTATTTCCTATAAAGCAAAATTGAAATAAGATAACAATAATTATAGAGAGAGAACAATAACAATAATTATAGAACACAAATTTTTGAAAAACAGGCTAACAGCAAAACAGGGAATAAAATAATGAAAGAAAAATATAAACAATACTAACTATGATAACTATTGAAACTATTATAAAAAAGTAAATATAAAGATATGTGACAGTGTGAAGTGTGAACAGCCAAATTAGCAGAGAAAGCAAATGTATATATATATATATATATATATATATATATATATATATATATATACACACACACACACACCTCATTCACAGGCGTAGGCACACATAGAATTATGCAGGTACACCATTCATCCATCATTTAGGAAACCTTAATCTGAAAACTGAACGTACTATTTCCGATTTTTGGGAAATTCTAAGGAAATTAGGTGATTGAATATATGGGATTTAAAGATTGAAAGATTATTGGAATGGCGAATAGAGGAAGGTTCAGAGTTCCAAAGATACAAGGACCGAATTAGGAAAGCTCTGTCAAAAGCTGTTGTTCGGTGGGATGCTGTATATAGATCTGAAAGCTGAGAACGGGTGTTACATATTCATTAAATATATATGTATAAACATATTACATATTTACAGATACATACCACATGCTCTATCAACCACGAGAAGTCTACAACACGCTTCGGTCTCCGTGTCCGTAGACAGCTTCCCATGTCACACACACACACAAATACATCTACCAGTACTAAAACGCTCTATTCTGAAAATAAATAATGTTTAAACAATTTACACCAAATGTCTAATCGTTGTTTGTTGTCACTGTTATGAGTTCTATGCTAATCCCTACCTCCTATTCCATAACAGCTCTCAGAGACTTTTCTGTACAATAACTATTCGGTTTAATTTAATAGTTGACATAAAAAATTAAAAATTAATTATAAATAATTTAATTTAATTTTGATTAAAAGCGAAAGGAAATACATGCTGTTTACAGAAATTGATGAGACTACTGGGATAGTGGATTTTCTAGTTATTACAATTTACCACTCTAATCCTTGTATTTATCAATATTTTATCTATATTCTAAGCTTGTATGTAACTTTATTTTTTAATTAATATATACATATACTAAAGGGACTTCAAATTTAGCTGTTTATAATTATTTAAATTCGTCTTTACATAAAAGACCAAGGTAAAAAAAAGAATGAATTTAAAACAGAAAGAAAAATTGGGGGTTAGATTAACACTTTCAAATGCACTTATTGCCCAGTAATTAAATAAAGATTGGAACTTAGCGATAAAGTTTAAAATGTTAAATATAAAATTAGTAAAAAAAAGTAATTCACAAATTAATAATTCCTATATAGGCTAACTAGAAGACATAAGTATTAACAAATGAAGTTTTGAGAAGTCACGAATAAATTTTTAAAATTAATTTCTTATTATTCAATGAGAAATCATACAGTTATTAAAAAATCTTGGCTTTTCAATGTTACAAATTTATTTAAACAATAAAAGTACAAATTATATACGTATTAAATTCATTCATCAAGGTAATAAAAAAAAATTAAAATCAGTAACAGGGAATCTTCTTCCATCCATCTCATCAGCTAATGGCGATATAGAAATATATTCAAATTTTTTTAAAACTTTGTTTATTTTTAAAAACATCAAATTTACATTATCTGACCAAACTAAGAAGAAAAACCTACGAGTCATCCTATATCTGATAGATCCCTTTGATGATTTAGAGGAATGTTAATACCCAGTGCATTCATGTATGTAGTGAATACTGCCTGGCAATGTAAATATATTGGTATTTATAGGAGTCAATACTATTTTATATATTTATAATCCATATTTAAATACGAATTTCTTTATTCGGATTTAATCGTTATATATTGGAGTGCTATCAATGGATAGTTTCTCCACAAGTGATTTTTTTGTTCATGTCCTTTGTTCATACAGCAGATTTACTTGATGTAATATAATTACAGTTGTAAATAAAAAAAAAAAATTGTTATATAATGTTTCTATCGCTATATTCATAAAATAAAATAAATATTTACTATAGTGTTGACGAATTAAAATTTACCCATATATATTATTTCAGACGCTTTAATTCTTTAAAAATACTCTGACGATTCATTATTGAAAAACAACATTAGTGTATTAATTTTTTTTTTTAACAACTTCGGATCACGCTACAACTTTATTCTTTTTTTCTGCTGGAGCTTTCTCTGCCTCCAATATTCTTTGATGCGTTCACTAGCACGTTTCTTTTGATCCACTGTAAAGCTTCGTCCAACTTTCTATAGTTTTTCTTAATCCCGAAACCCCTATAGATTTTTCACTCTCCTTCCATGTTCATTCACTTCAAGCGAATGTTCATCTTTACTTCGTTGTCCTTGTCTTTTTTTCCGAGAAGTAGTCAAATATTTACTTGTTCATTCTTTGTTTGTTCATCTGAGGAATAGTATTTTATTTAGACTCCTCTTCCGTATAGTCTCCGAGATTCTTTCCATTTTATGGTTGATTCCTTTATTATTTCACAGTTTCCACCCGTCTTCAATCTGAGCTGCATCCATGATTTTTCTGATTCTTCTTTCCAGGACCTCCAATTTTTTAAACAATAGTTCATCGAGAGGCATTCACTGGCCAAGAGGCAATCCATTTTTACAATTGTGTTGTAATGTCTTATTTTCACATTAAAGGTAATACACTTCTTGTTGTAGATATTCTTTGTAAATCCTTATGCCCTTTCCATTTTTAGAATTCGATCTCCAAGAGCTGCTTTCTGTAATCCATTCTCATGTATGTAAGATCTTTTAAAACGTGATTTAAGTGAAGAATTAAATTACACGTAAATTCAATAGTAAATTAAGCTAACATTTGTCTACAATCAATGAAGAAGATTTTTTAAAAAGATAAATAATAACACAGATGATATAAAAATAAAATAACGCAAGGTTGCTCAAGTAACCTTACATGTATATTCCTTCACAGAACTGAATATTTTGTCCCTTTCAATCCGACCCATCTCGGTGTAGGAATTTTTGTTCCTGTTTGTCAGTTACCATAAATTTAGTCTTCAACTGTTCAACTGATCTTTAGTCCTGCTTGGTTAATGATTTTATCTAAGGGATTGATTTGAGTGACTGATTCATCAGTATTTTCTAATCTTACCGCAAACGCAAAGCAGTTTATTTTAATTCTTACCTATTTTCTCCCGAGATAAATCGAGTTTATTCCTTGACTTTCCAGTTCCGCGTTTCAAATTTTCTTCATCTTCTCCAAGACACAAATGAATAGGATTGGTGATTGACCAATGGGTTGAATGGACGAGAAAGCTTTACCATGAACTTCACCCTGGAATTTTCTTCATCTTCTCCAAGACACAATTGAATAGGATTGGTGATAGACCAATGGGTTGAATGGACGAGAAAGCTTTACCATGAACTTCACCCTGGAAGATGTGTTTGTTAATTTCTCTTTGATTAAATTCACTAATATGGTTGTGACTCCAAATATTCTTCTATGCCATGATCTTATAACAAGTCTCTCAGTCCATTGATTTTTGTTTAAATGTCTGTGAAGGATTACCACAATGTTCTTGTTATTCAGAATTCTAAGGCGGATTATTGATTTTAAGTTGAATATTAGTTCAACAGAGAATCGAAATATTCTGAATCTTTCTTGGTATTCACATAGTTTACTGCCCAGCGTGTCTTCTATTATTTTCAGAATTATCTTCTATAGAATTTTAAAAGCAGTTTGAAGGAGCGACATAGGGAGTAATAACTACAGATGAGTAGTTATTAACGTTGTGTATTTACTTTATAATAAAAAAAACTTTTATAGAGTCCTTAACAATTATTGATTAAAATAATTACAGTATTTTGTCAGAATTTTTAAATATATACATAACAAGATTGCTATACCTACAGGTACTTATTCCAAAGGTTGCCAGCTTCGCTATAGGGGTAGTTACAGTACCGTCAAGTGACGTCACTTTACGCCATTTCACTTCACATTCCTATCTGTAATGGCGGTGTCCTTCACCATTTCTTACCAATAAAACAATAAGTAAAAAATAATAACCTAGGATTGTAACACAACCTATATGAACTAATCTTGCTATTAGAATCTGGCATAACTTCATGTTTCTTTATATATAATGAAGGTTGTATCATCCTTCCCATGTAAAAATATATTATGCTAGTTGAAATAGTCTCATCTTGAATTAGCAATTACTGGCTACGTTTTTCATTTTCAAATAGTTATAGAGTTTTGTATATCAGGGTGATTAGAGTTTAACATCATATAAATATATATTTATATATACTTACATATAAATACATATATACATAGGAGGAGGAGATTAGTGAAGGTGGAAGAGGAAAATAGCGGAGTTATCCGAACTAAAAGTGAAAAAGACTAATTAGTGAGTTAATTTGGTCCCTAATTTGCTGGGGCTGGGCCTCATCACCCCCCGGATTAGCTCCTTCCTCAGTGGGAATATTGCATCGGCTTCTTTAACCCCCCTCCCCTCCGCCCTAGCAATTTGAACTAGTTACTTCAAAATAACCGGTTACCCTCATTCTTTAATTGATCACTGGTTACTATAAATAACCACTAGATATAATCAACAATTTTCTTCTTCTATTTAATTAAATACATATGTATTTAATCATAGCACGTATATCCGACCTGCCTTAAATAATTAATGTTAAGACCGTGGAAAAATTCGAACGAAAAGCCCCTAGTCTCTAAACTAAAACAGAAATAGAAATTATCTGTCCTTAACATTTATGTAAGGTCTCTTTTTATATTTCAATATCTAAATAATTAATTTTTATTAAACTACAGTTAGTAAATAAATATCTCATATACGGAATATGTTTGCTATTATACATATTCACTCTAACCAACTGGTACTTAGGATATATGAGTATTAAATAAAAGCTTTTTTGTTTTGTCTTTTTTTTTATGTAAAGAAGATATATATATAATGTAAAAACTCCTTGTTTTTATTTGCTGTTATTTATTCTCTTTAGTTGCTTAGTTTTGTTCGCCTTTCGCCTTCTTTCACGGCAGACCAAGTTCCATATCTACAAAACATTAATTAATCTGTTGGATGTTACGGATACCTTCGACAAAGATTATGCAGATTGAGCATGATCTCCTTGTCCTTCAGAGAAAAATCCTCCGAAGAATCTTCGGTGGAGTTTATCTTAACGGGAACTGGCGAAGTACCACTACGAGGCCTAGTCAATATACATCGAAGCAGATGTTGCTTACTCCTTACAGATTAGAAGAATGCGATGTGCTGGCCAAGTGGCTAGAATGGAACACGAGTTGTATCGCCATTCCTAAGGGATAACCTTGGGGTTTTGAAAGAACCTCTCTACTGCACAAGAAGGGGAAGATGGAAGCTGAGGTGGTCGGATGGTGTGGACAGGGACGCGAGAGATATCCTAGCAGTAAGGAGGTGGATGACAGCTGCAAACAAAGAGGGAAGCCTGGAAGAAGCTGGTGTAAGAGGCCAGGACTTGTCACCGAGTTGTAGCGCCGTGGATTAGAATAGTAGTGCTAGGTTAATATTTGGTCAAGAACCGTACTCATTTGAAACTTTTATGAATATAGAATCTAATGGTAATCTTCTGACCAGATGTATATTATGTTTCTGTTTATGTTCATATTTGTTATTCTGAAGGGACTTAGTCCCAGAAGAAAATTACTTTTCTACTCTATTCTACAATTAGTGGGAATAACATAATAATAACATATTTTATTTCATTTCCTGTACAGGACATTTATGTGATAGGGGATGTAGTATGTTCATTGATGGGATCTACGGGATGGCATTACTATCAATATAATTACTATTACTTATTGTTGTTATAATTATGGAAACATTTGGCCTAATGGTTAGCATAATCTAGATCGCGGGTTCGTCACCCGACAGGTAGCCGTAGGATTTTTTAAAGGGAGTAACAAATCCTTGGTTTTGCCGTCCTGCGAAAGGGATTCGTCGATTCATGTCATAATTATACATGGATAGGAAAAAATTAGGACTCCCACTGCAACATCGTCCGATTAGCCGTAGCAGCATAAAGTGACGCTTAATAAACAAACAAACTTCAACTATGTAAACGATAGTACGATAATCAATTGTTTAGCCTTTTATGCCATAGTAGCGCTGCACATTGTTCTATCTCTTTTCTGGTACGTGCAGAAAGATTGTTCTGGATTGCGATTTCGACCAGTACTTAACTTGTTTCTCTGCAATACTCAGAGACACTCCTTTAATTCAGTTTCTTCCTGAGAATAATCAGCGTCGTTCACCATTTCCTCTACCTCCGTTACCTCTTCAACGAAGGAAGAAAAAAAAAAGATCCAGCCCCTATGAATTCTTCGAAGAAGAAGTAGTGCAGCCGTAGTTCTCCTCTCCTACCAACCTTGAAAAATCGGCTATGTCGGTGGCGTGCGTTTTTTTTTAATACGTAGACTATTTCCTATGACGGTACAGACTATTACTACGTGCTTGGCCGTGTCTGGCACACCTCAGGCGGGGCACTTCGGGTCGATAGGGGATCCAGCACCGACCTTCCTTCAGGGTCTTTGGGTGGACCATTAAAACTTATCGGTAAAGAAGCAATAGCAGAACAATCAGCACCGTATCCGGAATTTCATTTAGGTGGGGATAATTAAACTATTGTAAATTATAAAAGAAAAAATCATCTTGGAAATGGTAACCTGGGTTCTTGCCTTAGGTCCTCATGTAATCGTTCATTCCCACAGATTCCGTTGCTAGGGTAATTAGAACAGAAGCTCATTAATATTATAGAAACGGGATACAGAAATTTCTCGTACTTTAACGAAATAAAATACTCGAGTTTTATTGAGTTGAAGGATAGGTTTGAAGAGTCAATCGGCATAACAGAACTAATTCATTGATTTTTATTATTTCATCAGAATTTTTTTCTTATTGTTCTCATGTTTCTTATTGAATCAGAAATTCACCTTTCAGTAAATAATTATTATTCCCTTTTGCAAACATAATTCAAATTCAAATGGTTAGTAGAACTCTCTTCCCTTTTTGTTCTCGACCCATAACCAAATCTGAAAAAAAACAAACAACAATATACGTTTATTACAACATCAAAAAGGAAATTCAAACAATTATAAAATTTAACATTATAAAAAATTGTCTATAAAACAACAAATTTCTTAACACCTTAAATTAGTTACACAACTATACATGGCAACGTCAAAATGCAATCTATAAGTGTCATAATTTCTACATTATTATTGTCCTGACAATAGTACACAAAAGATACCTTTTTTTTGGAGATTAATAGATTCAATATTTAAAATAAGCTTGGTGAGTTCCATCCCATAGTCAGTTACTATAGCTAATAAGTGGAGCTGGCACTTTGTCCAGTCTGCATTAGTAGAATAATAATAATAGTTTATTATATTTTATTTATTACATATTAATTTTTACTTTTAGTGAAAACAAAACATTAGACGTATTTTAAAAATTAATTTTATTAAAGAATATTGAGGACTATCTTTTAGTTCTATTTTATATATATCCGAAATCAATTTGTTTAAAATTACTGAATTTAATAGATAGATTTAAGGAGAAGCGTAGGCTGTGTTAATAGGCTGAAATCTTTTATTTAAATTGTATTAATATTTTAAAGAATATTAGGAAGCTGATAATTTGTAGAAATTAATTTTTATTTTTTTATTATTTTTATTTTTATGTTCTTTTAATTTAAAAAAATGGAGGAGTAGTATTTTGACAAACCTCCTCCTTCCTTTTTGTCATTTACTATGTTATTTATATTATCATTTATATAAAGTGGCTCTGAGCATTTGCGTTTTATTGTATTTTTCTCCCTATGTAATATTCTGGGTCTGTCGAAATTAAATGTGTGGAGTTCTTTTTTGCTATGGTTTGATAATGAGGTGTTATTTTTAGATGTAGGTTTTAGGTTGTTTTTGTGATATTTTTGAGATGTGTACTTATATGTAGTGTTGCAATGTAGTGTTTGTTACAATTTTCACAATTTAGGTTGTAAACTACATTTGTGTTTTCCAGTAGTGGTGTTTTGCCTTTTTGACTATTGATTATGTTTTTTAATGGGTTTATGGTTTTGTGGGCAAATTTGATTTCGGGTATATCGTAATTTCTAAAAGTTGGTGCTATTGTTTCTGACAGTCCTTTTATGTATGTCAAGCTTTTATATATTTTTATGTCTGGTTTTATTTCTGATATTATAGGTTTATCTGAATTATGTGTTATAGTATTGTTAATTGATCGAGTATGCATGTTTTCTATTTGGAAATAGTTTGTAATTTTGGTTTGAGGAGGTTTAGTTGTTAAGTTTTTATTGCTGTGTTCAATATTTGGATTATTAGATATTGGTTTTGGTTATTTTCATTGGTGTTAAGCCTGTTATCAGTTAGTATGACATGTTCATTTTCCCCTTCTCTTATATGAATTGCGCTCAATTCCAGTTTCTTCAGCTTTGCCCAGACACTGATCCTAACTAGGTTTTCCCGAAGACTGCCGAACGCAATTAATAGCTAGAAGGAGGAAATGACAAATAGAATTGGAAGTCGTCAGCACATAGATGGTAGGAACAGTGGTTAACTGATTTAGGAAGATCATTGATGTAGCAGTTAAAAAGAAGAGGAGAGCCCTGTGCCACTCTTGAGAACAGAGTGAGGAAAGTGGAAAGGGGTTCATTAGGTATGGACACTGCTTGAGATCTGTCAGAGAGGAATGATTGAACCAGCGAATAATTAGACAGGTATTGCAGCTTAGGTGTGCACAATATAATGATTGTCCATATATTTTCCCATTATGGATCATAATCTTAATTATGGATTGTTTCAAACTTTCGCACAATTATCTCATTAACTTACGATTTTCTTACTTTTTCTAGTAGAAATGGGCTTGCACTACCTACTTACGAAGTCGAGATCTACAGCGGCTGCATATTATAAAAAAACAGTTTTTTTCTATAAATTTTTAGAAAATCAAAATAGTTAATAGTGAGAATTTATTATGAATTATTAGTCGCTGTTTAAATGATAGAGCTAATGGTTACCTTTAAAGATATATTATATTTTTTTCAATGTTTAAAGCGAATGAATAATAATAATAACAGTCATTATAAAACAATATATATATGATGAAAAAAAATACTACAACCTTTTCGAGTCCAAAGAATATAATGAAATATTAAAAGAAGGAATAATTAAGTTTGATTATAAACATCAATTTTAGCTGTGCGAATTTGAAAAAACCTAGGGATCATGTAGGAGAGGTTATTGCAAGGCTGCAAGATGAACCCTCATTCTTTTTAACAACCTTCAGGCTATACAGTTAGAAGATATCTATCTACCTTGCGCAATTAAAATAGTCCTTTTCTTGAGCATTATCCACAATATAATCTCCATAATATAGTCTTGAGGATGCAATCTTCCTAATGTATTGTAGCTGACTTCAAGATACTCGTACTGATACGTAGCAGAGATATAACTACAACTGAATATAATATAATATAACATATATTATGAATATAAAAGTATGGGAAAATAACAATATCTTTTTTTCATCTATTTATCTAATATAAAAAAAAACATTAGCCACAAAAACTTCATATGTAGATATATCATATGTAAAAACATGTTTGTATATTCAATGTAATGCTATAAAAAAGGTGTTTCCTCCGCTTACTCCCTATCGATCAAAGATGAGAGAATATGGATGATATATGGATAAAGCAACATGTTTACATCTCTAGCCATTTAAAGTATTAATGATATTCAGAACTATAATTGTTAGGATAACTTAAATGGAATATAAACTAACTAAAAATTAATTTATTTTATCGATAGATTAAATAAATAATTACCGTTAAACAATTTAGCTTAATATAAACTAATCTCCAAGAAAAATTCGTCTAGCCCAGCTAGACTAAATTGATCTTGTTTATTGACCTACACATAGAGGAGTCTAATTTCGTCAGGAATTCTGTTCGTGGGAAGTGAATGAATAATGGGTCGTATGTTATCTCCCTTTTATTTATCGCCACTCTATATTGACTGCCAATATGACACCTGAAATAAAAAAATAAAAAAGTAGGTACAAAAACTTTCTGTGAAATAAATTTTATGTTTGTTTTTTTAAAATGTAAATATCTCAATCGACCTAATAATATTTTATAATGAAAATAATAATATTTTCAACTGATAACAAATAATATTTTATCTTTTATAAAATCAACCATTGAATATTGAATGACCTTATTATTAAAAAAAATATTAGCTACTCTTACATTGAGGCCCAGTAGTTCAGTACATATAATTCAATTATTCTACATATTATAAGAAGTTCTATAGTGTATAGTATAGATTTATAGATAGTGATCTACACCCTTCAATATGAATTAGATTTTTAATGTTCGTAATAGCAATTAATGGAGAATTTGATGAGAGGATTTGAGTAAAAAAAAAGTAATTAAAAACTGGAGCTTATTTTTAATTGCGTATCAACGTTTCAGCAGTATTTTAAGAATCGTCTGGAGGTCTAAGACGGAGACCGAAACGTCGGTTTACAATTTTTTTAAAATCTAATAATTTTACCTTATAATTAGTAATTCCACTTATTAGAGTATTTTTCTCCATGACCGTTACATGGTGGGAGTATTCCTGGCCATCATCATATATAGATTTTTTCGTAATGTTCTTATGCAATTATATTCAAAACCTATATTATGTGTTCCACAATTGATATTATGTTTATCAAGTGTAACTAAGTTTTTACTAGTCAAGATATTGAATTTTATCAGAAAATGATATTTACTTTATTTTAAAGAGAACAAATAGATACAATATGATATATTGTGGACATAAATGCACTACATACTTGAAATCAATAGGAGTAGGTTCTATTTTTGTTTATGTTATTAGTGAAAAATATAATTTTACATTTATTGAAATTTACAACTGTATCACAAGTAATATTACAACAGTACAACAAGTAAATATAATGGCATGAATGGTACGTAATTGTATGAGATAGAGTATGTAGAGGAACTACCCACTATTGGTACTCAAATAACAGATTAACCTTAGAAGGTCACGAGGCGTTCTTCTTTTCAGATACCTGATAGGTTGTCGAGCATTAAAGAAGTGACTATAATTGATGACATGAAATTAGGCGGTTCAAAGAAAATAAGGTGTTGCCAAATCGACCTAGACTAACGTACCAAGAGTAAAAACCAAATAACTGAAACCGGGAGAACTAGGCAACATTGCTAGCACATTGTTGTCAAATATTGGAAGTTTTGAGCAAATCCACGCCCACATTCACGTTACAAGCGGCAACACCGCATTTTCTTTGAGCCACCTAATTTCATGCCGTCGACTATAGCTTTGAAACTAGTGATTGAGACTGCAAATGAAGTTCGTCATGAAGTCATGAATGTTCGGGCCAAATCAGCAACAAATGGGACATTGAGGTCATTAAGGATGACTTTAATCGTAAAAAAGTTTGGAGCATTAAAGGTTTTACGGAGGATTTTGGATTGTAAGGATTGGATACGAGGGGAATTCGATGGCTTCCCCAAATAAGTATTATAATAGTCATGTTTATGAGTCTTTTGTAATTAATTGGGAGCTTAGAGGTTGTATAGTACGCGCTGCAGTACGAGGCGGTGCAGATCTTAGCGGGAGGTATGCCCCTTGACCTCCTGCTGAGAGAAGATGCAATCAAGTTTGAAGTCAAGAGAAGAGGCTTGGCAGCTCTCCCAGAGACACTACAAGTGAGGATCCAGGCGATCCCCAACAAATGGAGAGATGAGGTAAGGAAGGACTCACTGACGGAATGGAAAGGACGGTGGGTGACATCCGAAAAAGGGAGCACCCTTAGGAAATACTTCCCCACCGTCGAATCAAGATTAAAGGCCAAGTGGGTCCTTCCCGATTATTGGATGTCACAGATCCTCACGGGGCATGGGGGTTTCAGATGGAAACTAGCACAACATGGATATGACCTGGACCTCCATTGCCCCAGCTGCGGAGTCCCGGAGACTGCCGAGCACGTGGTAGCATCCTGCATCGCATACGACGCCCGGAGGGCGAGGTTGTCCACAAAGACCGGAATATTCATGATAACCGAAGACTTGTTCCCTGAGATTGTGGAGGAGGAGAACTACACAAGCTTCAGGGAGTTCGTATACGGATGGAGAGAGGCCATAGGACCGGCCCACTTCACGATTTCGAGGAGAGGAAGGCCACCGGGAAGACCGCCGGACCAACCTATGGAGGACTCCGAGGACGAGGGTTAAACGAGAGGAAAAAGACGAAGAAAGGATAAGGTGTAGCCCTAAGGTGTACAACCGTGCACCGGGCTACACCATAGTTCCGGTTCAATAAAGAATTTTTAAAAAATATTGGTAAGAAGTTGCCTTGAGTGGTGAACCCCCATTCAAGGCAAAAACCTGTAGCCATTGGCCGGAAAGATTAAATAAAAAAAGTATGTGCTTCAGTAGCCTGAAACGGCGAGCAGTTTCTTGCCTTTTCAGTATAGCATGAGGATTCCATATAAAACGTTTGGCGAGATGTAATCCTAAGTATCACATTTGTTCTAGAGGAGTCAGTGGGATGTTATTAAAGCACACTGGAGGAGAGGAAGTCATTGATTTCCAGGTTCCAGGAAGCCCAAGTAAGTTTTAAAATAATCAAGTATATGAGCTTTTTGTAAATAATAGAGACCGTTTGTCTATTAAGTGTAGCAGTAGCCGAGCAGTTTTACAGATTTCGAAAAAGAAAATTTATTTTTCAGATTTAATACTTTGCATTTGTATCGACTACATGTTCTTTATTCAGAACTATGGAGGAATTATTACACTTCAATTGATATAAATAAGAACATCAATTGAAACCAGTAATCCAATTATGGTTCTAATTATAATTTTTAAAAATGTAGTAAATGGAAACATAAAAATTAATTTTTTTTATAATTTTTTGTTAATTGTTTTAATTTTTAAATAATTGTATTTTGAAGAGAAAAGATTTGCCCCCACCGGGATTCAAGCCCGGGTCGTCCGTCTCTCCGTGACATCACTCTTACTCGATAGTAGCTCAATTGGTAGAGTGCTATCAAGGAGAGATGTTCTCTCCGAGACAGCGCTCCGACCAATTGAGCCAAACAAAAATATTTAAAATAAAAAAGTATTTTTATTTTAAATATTTTTGTTTGGAAGAAAAAAGAAAAGAAGCTGGAATTCGAACCCGGGTTGCCTGCGTCTCCGTCGCAGTGCTCTAAATCACTGAACTACCGGGGATCGTATCCCAGTCAGGCAAATCCGTTCTCTTCACCGATCCTATATCTCCGTGTTCTCGCAATTTTTGCGATGCATACATGAGGAAGAATGTTTATTGAACATTACTTTCATTAGGATCTTGTTGACTTAGGTCATTATATTATTTATAATTTTTTTTTATTCATATTTTTATTTTAATGAAGAACACAAAATGTTAACTATGTATACTTACACTGAAACTGGATAGTAAAGAGTAGTGAATTCTTATAAATGAGGAAGCCCGGAGGAAAGGAAATTTAAAAGGTTTAAAGGATAAGTAGGAGAAGTTGGAAGCCCGGGGGGGAGGGGGGGAGGGGGGGAGGAAGCACCGCAACGGCACGCGTCGCCATTTTGTATGTCCATTGATGCAGTGCTCATTGCGCGCATTTATATGGACTGCCGCATTATGTCAGACTGTTTAAACATATACATATCTGCATAACAACAGATATATACATATCGCCGATACAAATGCAATGTATCGAAAGTGAAAAATACCACTTTTCTTAATTAAAGCTAAAACTGTTACAAGGTTAATTCAAAATCAGTGCATATCGTCTTTGTTCGCCTATATCATTATATGTGTTTCTCCCTATCCAGGATTCCATATCAATTATCAATCCTAAAAGCAATCGCTATAGATCTCTGACTAAATTTTAGTTATTTCTATAATCTTAATTTTAATTGTACTGTAAAACTAAATGTTTTATTATTATTATTTATTTATTATGATTATTGTTTTTTTAAATACACATACAATTAGTTATGCAAGGGGAGGGGTGTAGTAGCAATTTTATTTGAGCAAAATGCGCTCATTGAACAAGGAGAGCGTGGTACGAAAAAGGTTGAGAGCCTTGTGCTATTGGGTCGACTAGTTAATAATAAATAGTTTTGCTTGTTAAAGAGCATTTTTTCTTACCTCCACCCAGACTATTTTCTTCCACATAAGTACATTTAAAGTCAACTTGTATTATTCAAGAAAAATATATCATTTTCATATTCGATACTTAGCATTTGTATTGACGATATTGTAAATTTCACACGAGAACAAGCTAACTGATCTCATTTACTCAATTACTACTCCATTATCCAAAAACCAACATTAAGAACGTCAATTCTGAATGGCTTTACAAAATTGTCACCCTGTCTTGAGTTAAGCGATTTGAATTCTATTGCTGTGGAGCATTAGCATCTCTTAATATCGAAGACGATACTATAGTGAATCCACAGGCTACTCTCAGCTACGTAATAAATTCTTCAAGTTAGGCATACCTCTACTAGCTCTCTAATACCTCTACTAGCTCTCTAATACCTCTACTAGCTCTCTACTACCTCTACAGTTGAAAAATTAAATTGAAATTGCTCCTTCGCTCCACTTCTAGTTTTTGTATGCTATCTAGTGATAACAACATAGTTCTATAACTCCTCTAAAAAGTGTTGGATTTTATTAGTATCACTTCAGATATAAGACAGGAAAATGTGCAATCCAAAATAACTACTGCATCCAAAGAAGTGAAAGCCGGAGTCATCAGCGACCTGCGTCTGACAGTTTTCCAAACTGACACCCAAGACCAAACTTTGCTTCTTTATCAATACCGATTGCATGTATTCTATCAAACAGCACTCTGCTGCAGCCAAATAATTTATTATTAAGCTATATGGTAAACGAAAGATGACACTCTATCAAAAAAGTTTATATTATTACGGTAGGACGTATTTGACTTACTTAAGGCAGGACTTATCGATGACCTAAGCATGGCGTGTGCTTCCGCCATTCAATTTTAACTCCAGCACTATAATTAACAAAATCGACCCCAAGCCACCTGTAGCCTTCTTCACGAATTCAAACAAATAAATACCAGGACAACAACCGCCCTCCCCCAAATATATTTATCCCTCAATACATCACTATAGCGGACAAATATCTCAACCTAGTATTCAAGACTACAGTACTGTTTCTAGGACAACCCTTAATTAATTCTCCAATCATCATTAATATTGTTTTCAATAGAAACTTCTACTTTTATGGCATTTGTCAATCTATCTTTTATCAAATTATTGGAATGTTCTGTACGGTGTTTATGGTGGTACTGTGTTTATAAGGCGGGGATCAATAAAAGTGTTTCTTTGTTCTAAGTGGCCAAATCTATTCGAAAAAACGTTTATTGAAGTATTAATATGCTAAAAATCAGCATTTGTGAGCAAATGATTGTTTTGATCATTAACATTAACATTGAGGCATGAGACGGTAGGGACTTTATGAGCACTGAGCACTCTTGTCCTTGTTTTAAAAGCTTTTATTATAACGCTTATCTGCTTAATTATTTTCCAGCGCTCAGAGCTAATGGTAGATAGTGATATTCTAAAATGGTCGTTGTTATTTTTGAAGGAATTTCTAGTTCCTCAAACTTGTTCACTTTTTTACTATTCCAAAAGTAGAGTTCCGCCTAAGCTGCTCCAAAATTAATTTATTAAGTGTTGAAATAATACTTACAATACACAGATTTTCTAATAGAAATCTGGCATATCCTAGACGACAACTATCTGCAAGCTTTTAGCTCGGAGTTTCTACCGGTATACTCCTGGGACTTCTCCCGCTGACTCGTTTCAGGATGTTGGTTGCAAAGCCATCTCTTGTTGAAGAATATGGAGTCTCCTGTTACGTATCCCTGATTTTAGCTCTACATGAGAATAAGATACTCCGATCCTCGGTTCTAATCAGACAATTTTCACCCGACTGACTCGAAAACTACATCCGGAGGAACTTTTCTAAGCTATGATCATGTTAATCTACCTTTTACTATTCTGTGTTTCGGATCTCATCCGTTGATCTTCAGCCATTACGAAACATGCATCCTCTACAATTACATTTATAACCATGGAACATCTTGATATGACCTTACTATCTTAGCATGGCACTAAAAAGTCAGCTATATATATCCAGGAGAAATCAATCATATATTTGTAATTTCAACTTACGTTCCAACCTCCAGCAGGCCAAAGAGGAAGCCATCATTGTTGGTCAAGCGGACTTAACCGGAAGGTACTTCCGAAGCACTTCCACCGACTATTCTCACATCCGCCACTCGTGGGACAATGCCTGGAATGTAATGAGTTCCGCTAGATGGCTGTGCCAATTAGTACTAGTTTCGAAATAGAGTATCAGTTTTTATCTTAATTAGTGAACATTGTTAGCTACGAATTTAGAGATACTAGACATCACTTGGATTTACTTATACCATATACCTATGCTCCGATATTTTTTCAATACGACATATTTTCTCTTAGTAACTTTCACGCCTCACAGGAAAGAACGAATAACAAATTTGGTACTACATTTTTTCTAAATAAGTCTTGAGATTTACTGAGGAACTATAAAGAAATTGATTCTATGTCTGATGTATCTGATGATTTTAACATATAACACTTCACTAAGATCTAAAATTTAAAAACTATTGAATCCGAAACCTACCGAGCTAAAGTGGAGAGAAAACGAGGAAGAGGACTTTCTAGGGAGAAGTAGGAAGTAGAAGTGGGGAAGGATTTCGAGAAGAGAGCTCCAATGGAACAGAAGAGACCAGTTGGTGGAAGAGCGGCAGAGTTGGAGAAGGTCTTGCAGAAGGTTCCGTCACACTTCATTGGCGTTACATGAGGATAGATTATGATAATGATTTAATCAGAGCGATCCAAGAAAAAATCTTTGAAAATTGAATGTTTCGCGACGATACAATACGTGGTATAATATTTTTATAATTTTATTCAATATATTTCTTCGGTGATAAATAATTAAAATGTTTTTAACCACCTGTTAGTCTAGCACCAAGGATTTTATTCACACCCTGTCCTTTCCTGACGGTGTGTCAGGAGTAATATTATTAAATATTTTTTTTAAAAACACTAAAAAATCCTTTTTTTATGATTAGAAAATTTCAAAACATAAAAATACACGTATCTATATTTAAACGTACGCATTTATAAAAGCATTAGGCAGAGCAAATTATAGAAAGTGTCGTGCTTCATAAATTGATGACAATGCATCATTAAGTTTTCGTGAGTCGATTGATTCTAAACCATAGGATATCCTAAAACAGCTCATTATCATGTTTTTAAACCTTTTTCATAAGTAAAATTATTTCTTAAAATTTTTGAGTTGAGTTAAATACTCATTACAAAACCTCTTTAGAACTATTTTAGTTTCTAGCGCTATGATTTGTTTCGTGATAATTTTGATTACAAGTATTAATTCAATTAGTCCGCGAATTAGTTATTTGCCCATCTATAGAATTGAGTGAATAGAAATTCATCTTTGTATTCCCATAAAGTCACACCATTGTAGTGATTATGTTATTTGAGGGAGCGGAGTTGCTCAGCGGTTGAGGACTGAATTGTGCCGAGTGGTGGATTTTATTTAATTTGTTAACAGCCGGGGATAGATAATTTTCTGGGGCACTTCTGGGACTCTCTAACATGTACTGAATCCAAAACCCTTCATGTGTTGTAGTGGCACAGTAATGTAATATAGATACAGGCATTTCTAATGATACGTTATATGTGGCCTAGAATTTTGTAGATAAGCAAGTCGGTACATGCCATCATTATAGAATTAATCAGTAATAGGTTTCATTCATAAAAAAAAAATCTGTACCACTACAACCCATGAAGGGCTATGGTTCAGTATATAGTAGAGTGTGTACTGTTTCTAGGACGACGGTTGTGCAGGGAGCTGATTTGTAAGAGACTTGTCAGGTCCATAGTATTCATTCATAATGTTGTATAAATCCATTAAATGAAGTAAAGGGATCAATAAACGTCTTTCAGTCGAAGCTCAACTAGTTAGATCAGCTAGTTGGATATATAGCTTCGGATACTAATCCAGTAGTTGACTGAAACATTCATGGACTAAGCGGGGACCGAAGCCACAAATAAGGCAGCCACTTAAGATTCTGTAGCGGAGTAGTCTCTACAACACTTCCAAAGAGCTATATAAAATATGCACTTAGCCAATGGTTCCTGAATCTTTAAGCGCCTACAATGTT
Organism: Arma custos; assembly: GCA_037127475.1. Taxonomy (NCBI): domain Eukaryota; kingdom Metazoa; phylum Arthropoda; class Insecta; order Hemiptera; family Pentatomidae; genus Arma; species Arma custos. The sequence goes on from CM073759.1 coordinate 90,969,984, forward strand.
AAGAGCGACAGCTTATCTTCTATCACTTGTATCTATAATGTCCAAGAAAATTTTAGAAAATCTATTAAGTAAGACTACTTATAATATGTGAATTAAGTTTAAACATCACAAATACTCATATATAGTTTTATCACCCTCTTTATACATGTTGGATGAGCCCAGAAGGATCTCTAGATTCCAAAGGGCCCATCCTTAGATTAAATATTAAATCCTTAAATTAAATATCTGTGCAGAAAGATTTGTACCCCGGATCGTCGGCACAGCAACTCAACGCTCTACACACACCGCTCCCATAGAAAATATAAGATGAAATAATTTATGTGAAAAGTAATGTAATATACATGTTAATTATAATACAAATGTTTAATATTAAAATAAAGTTGTACATTTAAACTTGGTCATATCTATCCTCTTCTCAATTTACTATAATTATGTAATACAATTCTTCTCTATTTACTACAATACTCTTAAAAAATTGACTTTTCAAAAATCAGAAACGTTTCCTTAGTTGTTTGTTTTATTTTATAACGCCATTTTATGCTGCTATGGCTGATCAGACGATTCCACAGTGGAAGTTTTATAATTTGCCTATTTAGGTATAATTGTGATAGAAATCTTTAACATGTACCTTACTCCACAAAGGCTCGAGACGGCCATATTATGTCCCCTCCGAAGACATAAATAAGGTTTTTTAGTCCCTTTAAAAAAACCTTAAGGTGGTTTGGCGGAATGCGACCGGACACCCAGGGGAGTAGAATGTTGTTAGATGACGCACCTTATGCATTAATGGTAAAGTTCTACTGATTTTATGAAATTTAAAATTCACTTCAGAATATTTATCTCAAACCTCCTCATTTTTGTGCATGACTCTTGAACATTACTCGTAATTAAATATTTCTGATAAATTACACGCAGACTCAAGATGTGGTTATAGAATATATCGATGGCCAACTATAGATATTCACTAATCTGATCATTAGAGCAATATACAAGAGTTAATGATGATTTCTTCATCATTCAATCACACACAAGCTCTACAACCCAGTAGAGTCCTGGCCCCATCAAGCCGTCACCTCCACTCTTCTCTGTCTTGTACCAATGTCCTCCAAGCTCTGGATCCAACAATGCAACCTGCATCTCTCCGCCTCATCTGTCCAAATTATTCTTGGCCGTCCACGTTTCATTTTTCCATCAGTCTTTTCTGATTAGAGTCGTCCTCCATTCTGGCCACATGTTCAACCCATCTTAGCCAAGCTATTTCTATATGACGTTCCACGTCAGGCCCCTGACATCCGTTACAGCTCAGCATTTTACCTGAGTATAAACTGGCGACCAACTCTTACAGCTCCAATCATCCTTCTAAATACTTTCTTTCAAAGAGCAATAAACTGCTAGCATCTGCCCTGGACAGAGGCCAGGTTTCTGATCCATTTGCTAAAATTTATAATTTGATAATTGTTTTGTACTGCATGACCTTGGTTTTTCCTGATATCTGACGACTTCGCAAAATTTTTTCCATCCCAAACTTCTGGATCAGTTGAGCTATTCGCATTGACCAGAGACCAAAGGTAGACAAAACTGTCGACACTTTGGTTTACTTGAAGACCTTTACGCCGTCCAGCAATTTCCAAAACAAGAAAAGCCTGTTGTAAATCCCTCGGTCTTCTTCCTACTATGTCCATGTCATTTGCATATGCCAGTATTATGGATGGAATTAGTCAAAATCGTACTAGTGACCAGTAACCCTGAGTGTCTCATGACCTCGAGTGCAAATTTGAATTACAGGCATGAGAGTCCATCCCTTTGCCTAAGACCCCTGTTGTCTGGAATACTTCTGACAAGTCATTCTGGATCTTGACCTGGCTTCTCTACTCCCTCAGCAATTCCATAAGGCTTATCAATTCCCTGGGGACATTCATTTCTTCCATACCTTGATGCAATTTCCCTCTGATGATACTGTCTTAGGCCTTGCTGAGACGCACGAACAGGTGTTAAGTCGTAATATTATTCTCTCTAAGAGTACCATACGATAAGAGTTCTCAGGACAAATATATGATCAACACAAGACCTACCACTCAAAAATCCCACCTCTCTCTGAGCATGGGGAAGTAGTCTTTGGTATGCCACACTGGAAAGTAGTTTGTAGACAGAGCTTAGGAGTGTTATACCACGGTATTTTTCATCTTGCATTTGGTCTCCTTTCTTGTGAAGAGGGAGGATAAGGCCAATGCACTAGTCATGCGGGAGAATTTTGCTCATCCAAACAAAGTGTAGCAGATCTCGAATCACCTTGGTAAATGCATTTCCACCAGCCTTCAGAAGTTCAGCTGGTATGCCACCACATCATGGTGCTCGTTTGTTCCTAAGCTTCTGAATTGCAAACTCATCATCTGGTGGATCAAGAAGCTCACACTCTTTGTAACGAGCGTTTGAATCGGAACTATCTTCCCGGGCAGGGTTCTGAATACTTCCTAGCAGATTTCCGAAATGGTAATGAAATTGGCTCAAATCATTGGCTTATGGTAAAGAAACAATTAAAAAATTTAAACATTCTTTCCTCTACCCAACTGTCCTACTGTCCCAACAAAAAAACCAAAACATCATCCTCCAGAAATTCATTAAAGAATTTTTCTCAAAAGACAAATAATGAGATATATTTACAATTATCTACAACTAGACACTGTACAACAACGAAACATAAGGACTCTAGCGTACTCATTCCTCTTCTGAATCCTGATTGATGGTTTTCACAAACCCAGAATCCATAGAAGGCAATGCATGGAACCTTCAATCATTTCATCTCATACTTTTTTAATTAGTTCAATAACTCTTGATAGGTTTCCTTCTATTTTCGATTAGCTCTGATGGTTGATTATACATTCAGCAGGGCTTTCATGTGTTTTTCAACAGCCTATGGGACAAGGTCCTCCCTTTGATCCACTCTTCGTTTGTAAGCTATTCGTTAGTCAATTGAATTGGATTCAACTATTATTTCAAGTGGTGAAACTCAAAAACGTACTGTTAAAATCATTCTAGAACACTAAATAGAAAAATTTTATTTTATGTTGTTTTAATTTGGCATTCAGTGAGTAATTGAGGTAGCTCAGTTTGTAGAGCGCTAAGTTGCTGTACTGAAGATCCCAGGTTTAAATCCAAATAAGTACACAATTTATTTAATCTGTTAGCTACAGATGGACCTTGTGGGACCTGCCGATCCCCCCCCCCCCATAGAGCTCACTTAGCCTCGAAAGAGTATGTTCTCTTTGGGTAAAAACCTAGATGTTGAGGGTAGTCTCAGATAAATCACCTGCCTGGACAGCCTTTGTCCTCGAAACGGTACAGTCTCCACCATGTACTGAACCCAAGACCCTTCATGGGTTCTAGTGGTAGGGGTATACAATGAGATATGTTTGCTTGAACTGGTGTCTTCGTCAATGCGTTTTTAAAATAAATGTATGTGACTTTTAATTTAATAATTTATTTTTGTATGTAAAAGGTTAAACTGAGCTGGTAGCTAAAATTATTCGATTGGTGGATGCCGAAAGATAAGACATACAAGATTAAGTTGGCACTCTCCGACAGAGGACAATACCAGAAGCGGAGATGGCTGAGAGCTACAATTACAGAGCCGTGGGAGGATCCTCCGCCTTTGTCCTTGGCTAATTGTCTTTGTCTCAATGAGTCATTGTTCTACCTGGCGATGTAGTTCTCTTTATCAGCCGATAGCTTTGTGTAGTTCTATCTCACAGCCGGCTATATTACCTGTCAATCTTTGTCTTCCTTTACGGTTATATCCTTTTTAGGGATTCATTGCTATGGCAAAGGTGTTGAGCTATTAGCAAAAAATAAATAAATAAAAAATAAACACACATTTTATTAATATACAAACTTTATAAAAGGGTCTATAGGCGTTGATGACCTAAGGGTTTTTCCCATTAAACAATAAAAAACAACAGATGACAGATCTTGGATCGTTTTTCAATTTTTTATTTCAATGAAGAATAATTACTTCTAAATAAGCTATCATTTAGATTTATTAAATGGTTAAGTTTATTATATGGTTAGGTCATATAATAAGAATGCCTGATAGAAGAATAATGAGCAATCTCCTCCAAGGTGCTGTAATTGGCAAAAGAAGAGGATTCACGTAGATGGTTGAAGAGGACCTTAATGGGCATTAGGCGTTACTGAATAAAAACCGAGAAGAATGGAACAAAATTGTTGTGGAAGCCAATGCTCACCCTGGACAGAAGCGCTACCATAGTAGTTATCCAGATACAAGTCATTGCCGTATCATGAAAGTTTCAAAATGAGGAAAAGCCCGTCATGCATTTAAAAAAAAATAATACACTTACATTATCAGAAGATTTTTTTAATTGGAAAAAAGTAGTACCTATGAGTTACTATTATCGATATTCATTAACCGTTTCTTATAAAATTAGTAAAATTATAATTTACTATTCATATAATTTATAATTCTTGTTGAAATGAAGCTTTGAATACAACTCATTAAGTCTATTTCTATGGATTCATGACTTTGGACTCTATTGACTGGTATACTGACGAGATGAAGTGTACCAGGCATAAACAAATATTGGATTTCTAGGTTTTGAACAATTGTTTACCATGTTCCAATAACATTTTTTAGAATTTTGAACATGAATTTTGTAGGAGCTAGGTACTAATCGAAACACTGCGACGTTATCAACGGTAACTGCAGATGAATAACAATTAATTAATAATTAATGATAGATATTTATTATTTCACGATTCGGAGCATTAAATTTGTATTAGAAACAGAAATAAAGCAGCAGTCCCTATCTTCTCTTAGTTTGCAGTTAAACACGTTAACCTTGAAATCGTCAATACGTAAATTAAAAAATCCTTGGTTATGCCGTTCATCTGAAGGGACGTTAAACGGGGGCTCAGAGCCTTTACGATTTCAGGTACTCGTTAAAAATCAGATTCCTAATACAACCTGGATTGGAAAAATTGACAGCACCTAATGTAACATCGTCCGATTCAAGAGCGGATCCAGGATTTTTTTCTGGGGGACGGCACAACGGGCAGATGGGCAAAAAAATCAACAATTACTTAGAAATAAACTTGTAGTATTTATAGAAAGGTTTCAAAGGTTTATTAAAATATCTAAACAATAGTTTCACTCATGTTATTTCTGTTATGACATCACATGATTTGCCTATAAGTATGTACTGCAATGGATTCTCCACGGTACACAAAAAACCGTCTGTAGGTGCCCCCGTGCCCCTCCCCCCCCCTCCCTGGATCCGCCTATGGTCCGATTAGCCATAACAGCCATTAGCCATAATAAAGTGATGTTAAATGCATAAACGATAACTTTTCAAATCTGAACATAATGGATGAGTTGAAATGTTAAAATCATGAACCAGAAACCAAAAAATAAATAAATGCTAATTTGAGCTGACAAGTAACTGACTCTTAATACTCGTACGCTCCCTCGCTCAAATATTTGTTCTAATTAAGGCTTATTAAGTAACAAAACAAAGTATTGTTTATATTATATATTTAAATAAAGCTTTTAGTTATCTGAACCTGAACGTAATATCTTGTGATTTAATATGTACCTACCTACTCAGTTTCTAAAAATAACTATAGGTGTAATGTAGTTAGGATTCTTGAGCGTGATGATGGAGTGAACGTCACTAGGTGACACTCAGTGAGTCATACTTTTGGTTTGTCGAATACCACTCGTATTACTGCTATCTTATAAGGTAGTTCCGGATTTGATGGTTGGTTAATACAGGGAATTTCTAGTTTTGAATAGCGATTGAGGATGGAAGAAATGATTCTATATGATGATGATGATTCTATATGATTATATTCTGTGTAAATGATGTTTGCCGATCGGAATGTATTGAGGGATAAGAGCATGTAAACAGTCTTATCGGCAACGTCAAGATGGAAAAACCACGAGTCTATTACATAAAGTATCCTATAGGGACTTGAATCATCAACAGATCTGGAGTCATATCTGCAGCCGCGTTAATTGGTGGATAAGCCGAATTTCGTCCAAAATGTGTTTCTAGTACCGATGGAGCTGGATTGAATCTTTCTCGTAGTGGATAAGTCAAGCCTTGTGATAATAAGAATTTATTCCTTTTATTATAACTCCATTTCAAGCCATAAACTAAAAGAATGGTAAGTTTCCGCTTCACTTAACGGCATAATATGTTATGACAGAGGAGCTTAATCGAATATGAGAAAGAATATATCAGAAAAATTATGAAAACTAACTGACCTTGTGTATTAGCAGGTCTTCGGAGACTGTTATCCGCCATTGTTTATATCCTGGACTCTGATAACCCAGATACTGATAATACCTATCTTCTTATTCATATTAATAGAAATAGAAATATGCAAAATTTAATAATAAAATTCAAGGAAGAAATAGTTGGGGGTGCAGTCAATGAAAACATCAAAATAAGGATAACTTATTTATTATGTGCCGACGTTTCGGCCTACAATGTAGGCCATCTTCAGGGCGAATAAAACAACTTGCAGGTTTGGCCGCTCAGAGACAAGTCTTGTCTCCGACTTGTCTCTGAGCGGCCAAACCTGCAAGTTGTTTTATTCGCCCTGAAGATGGCCTACATTGTAGGCCGAAACGTCGGCACATAATAAATAAGTTATCCTTATTTTGATGTTTTCATTGACTGCACCCCCAACTATTTCTTCCTTGAATTAGAAGATACAGTCGACCAACTCTTCTCTAACATTAATAATAAAATGTTAATTCTAGATCCCTCCAGCCACGTTCCTCTTATTGTATAAATGTTTTCCCCACACTTTCAACAAAAAATCCACATCTCTTTTATTGTCAAAATCCATTTGATGACCTTTTTTCACATCATTGCATGTATGGAATTATTCTGAACTTCTGGAAGGATTTCACGGCTTCTTCTTTTAAAGACAGGTATTCCTCAAGTGTTATGTTTATTTTAAGTAAGCAATAACAAAAGGGATTTTGCTCTGAACAGGGATGACTGGTGGCGTCTGTTGCAGGAAGGCTTGACCCCCCTCCCCCGCTGTTTGTAGTGCCATTAAAGAAGAAGAAGAATAACAATAGGAATAGGACAAACAAAATTTAATAAAGAAAACTAACAAGACAAAAACACTAAAAAACAATTTAACACACACAAATCGTAAATTGAGACGACTGAAAATAAGAAATTACATGAGATAATTTGGAGGCTTTCATTGAGATCGGTTAATACACGGATAAATATAATGTTTCTTTGTCTGTTCACATTTGTTATTCTAAAGGGACTTAGTCCCAGATAAAGTTACTTTTCTATTCTATTCTATTTTATTTTAAGTACCAAACTAACTCAGCGAATATTATAAGAGAAATAATCTAGGCTTTTGAATTATTGTTAAATCAGTGTTCACGTTTTTAAATGAAATAAATACTTATGCCAAGCCCAACATTCTGTAACCTATGAGCATGATTTTCATCTACGATATTTCTATGTTGAAGGATTCGTATTGACATATCTAGGAATAAAGACTTTTGGGAAAAAAATTAAAATATAAAATACAAGGATATTATAATTGGTCCGATTTTCTTGGTCTCAACATATTATAAGAGAAAATAATTTAGGGTTTTAAATTATTTTTAAAACAACGTTCATGTTTTAAATGCAGTAAATATTTATGGCAAGGCCAACATTCTGTGGCCTACAAGAATAAGTTTTTTCATTTTACTTCATTAATATATGTTTTTTCTTTGTTGAAAGATTTGTTTAGATATATCCTGAGAATGAAGACTTAATGAAAAAAAATTGAAATCCATCGTTTTGAGTTCTTAATCGGATTTCCTTTCCTTCTTTTATTCTCTCTCTTCTCTCCTCTCTCTCTCTCTCTCTCTCTCTCTCTCTCTCTCTCTCTCTCTCTCTCTCTCTCTCTCTCTCTCTCTCTCTCTCTCTCTCTCTCTCTCTCTCTCTCTCTCTCTCTCTCTCCTCTCTCTCTCTCTCTCTCTCTCTCTCTCTCTCTCTCTCTCTCTCTCTCTCTCTCTCTCTCTCTCTCTCTCTCTCTCTCTCTCTCTCTCTCTCTCTCTCTCTCTCTCTCTCTCTCTCTCTCTCTCTCTCTCTCTCTCTCTCTCTCTCTCTCTCTCTCTCTCTCTCTCTCTCTCTCTCTCTCTCTCTCTCTCTCTCTCTCTCTCTCTCTCTCTCTCTCTCTCTCTCTCTCTCTCTCTCTCTCTCTCTCTCTCTCTCTCTCTCTCTCTCTCTCTCTCTCTCTCTCTGTGCATATATATTATTTATTAATCGCAAACAGACCATTCACACGTCGTTTTTTCCACACTTCCATGTATTCTTTTTCTTTCCTCTGTCCATCTTGTTCATGGTTTCTTAGATGCTTCTCCTTTTCTGACATAGCTATCTACTTTTCTACCTTGTTTCCAATTTTTTTATCTATAACATCACTTAGTTCTATTTTCACTTTATCTAAATCTACTTTATGTAAAGGAGATGGTTGGGGGGTGCAGTCAATAAGAACACCGAATAAGTGAAGTACTTATATTATGTGCCGACGTTTCGACCTACAGTGTAGGTCATCTTCAGGGCTAACAGAGAAACAAACAGAACAAAAATGTAAAAACATCAAAGTTGTACAGTAACAATACTAGTGACAAATAATGTAGAAAAATACAAAGTGGCAGATATGAAAATAGAAGATAAAGAATATTAAAAAGGAGTCAGATTATAATAAAATAAAGATATAGACAGATAATGAAAAGGCATTAAACTAGTGGTAGATATAATAAAAATCAGATAAAGACAAATATAACAAAATTATTGAAATAGTGACAGATATAATTATAGAAAATGTGATAGAATATAATAAAATTAAGATAAAGACAGATATAACAAAGATATTGATAATGGAAAGAAAATGAAAATAATGGCAGATATAATAAAGTAAGGCAGATTTAATAAAATTAAAGAAAATGAGCAGAAATGATAAATAATAAATAACGCATGTAAAATAAAAAATAGAAAATAAATGTACAGAATGGATAGTACAGTACAATATAATAATATAAAGAAAAATCAAAAGGAGGAGTTAAACAAAAGAAACAAAATGAGGATATTTACATATAAAGAAAGGTTGGAATATGAATAATACAGAAAAACTAGTAAAATAAAGGTGTAAAATGTATGATAACGGACTTAATGATGTTAACAAATTACAGAAAAGTATGGAACTATATGTACAATAACAAATGTGAATAATAGAAAAACTATTGTACAATAACACCCGTGTACAATGACTGTTTTGAAAATATAGTAGATAGGAATAGAATATGAAAAGATAAAATAGGTGAAAACGCTAGTACAGTAACAATAGTTTACAATGTATGTATGAAAAAAATTAGATGGGATTAATGAATTAGAAAAATAAAATAGGTGTTTAAAAATATGAACACATGATTACCAACATATGATGGATGCCAAAATGATAAGGGGAAAAAATAAGAAAATTAAAATTGGAGAAAGGATAAAGAGAAAAGTTTAAAATAAATAAAAAGAAGAAATGAAGAGGAGACATACCGAATGATGGGAAGCGTGGCCGTTACAGATCGCGGCTAGAGTGTACTGGGCCAATTTGACCGTTGAGAACGAGGGAAGAGATGGGGGCGGAATCTAGTGGCCGCAAAGTTAACTATAGAAGGTAACTATACTGGAGTATAGGAAAAAAGGATAAAAAATATAAATAAAATTAAAACAATGAAAGAAATGTCGATAGAGTGATAAAAAAGAAAACATCAAAGTCGGAGTAACGGGAATTTATCGGATTCCAGCAAAAGAACGTTAAGACTGGGGGAAGAGATAGGGGCGAAATCTAGTGGCCAAAAGTTAACTATAGAAGGTAACCATGCTGGAGAATAGGAAAAGATGGGGAAAGGGAGTAGATGGATAAAATTAATATGAATACATATTTTTATGTATTATGAATACAATAAAAATAAAAAAATTGAAACAATGAAAGAGATGTAAACCGAGTGATAACAAAAGAAACATAAATGACGAAGAAACGGAATTTAAGGTCTTTTGAGTAAATTAAAAATTTGGGAGTAGGTAGAGGAAAGGTGATGAGAGTCAGACTTAAGATTGATAGAGGAGGAATCTAAATTTATGTGGATGGTTTCAGAGAGGATGCGTTTGTCATGGTTATGCGCTGTAGCTAGGATAGACGTATTTTCAAAATCAAAGGTGTGGTTTAAAGAAATGGCATGTTCGGAAAGTTTAGAGGAGGTGAGGTTATGGGAGGAAATGGCATATTTGTGTTGAGAAATACGGTCTTTAAGGAAGTTTTTGGTTTCACCTATATAGGAAGAGTTGCAATTAGTAGAAGAACAAGGTATCCGATAAACGACATGGGAACGAAGCTTGAAGGGAATAGGATCTTTGATACGGGTATACCGATAAAGATAAAGATCCTATTCCCAGTACCCAGTACACTCTAGCCGCGATCTGTAACGGCCACGCTTCCCATCATTCGGTATGTCTCCTCTTCATTTCTTCTTTTTATTTATTTTAAACTTTTCTCTTTATCCTTTCTCCAATTTTAATTTTCTTATTTTTTCCCCTTATCATTTTGGCATCCATCATATGTTGGTAATCATGTGTTCATATTTTTAAACACCTATTTTATTTTTCTAATTCATTAATCCCATCTAATTTTTTTCATACATACATTGTAAACTATTGTTACTGTACTAGCGTTTTCACCTATTTTATCTTTTCATATTCTATTCCTATCTACTATATTTTCAAAACAGTCATTGTACACGGGTGTTATTGTACAATAGTTTTTCTATTATTCACATTTGTTATTGTACATATAGTTCCATACTTTTCTGTAATTTGTTAACATCATTAAGTCCGTTATCATACATTTTACACCTTTATTTTACTAGTTTTTCTGTATTATTCATATTCCAACCTTTCTTTATATGTAAATATCCTCATTTTGTTTCTTTTGTTTAACTCCTCCTTTTGATTTTTCTTTATATTATTATATTGTACTGTACTATCCATTCTGTACATTTATTTTCTATTTTTTATTTTACATGCGTTATTTATTATTTATCATTTCTGCTCATTTTCTTTAATTTTATTAAATCTGCCTTACTTTATTATATCTGCCATTATTTTCATTTTCTTTCCATTATCAATATCTTTGTTATATCTGTCTTTATCTTAATTTTATTATATTCTATCACATTTTCTATAATTATATCTGTCACTATTTCAATAATTTTGTTATATTTGTCTTTATCTGATTTTTATTATATCTACCACTAGTTTAATGCCTTTTCATTATCTGTCTATATCTTTATTTTATTATAATCTGACTCCTTTTTAATATTCTTTATCTTCTATTTTCATATCTGCCACTTTGTATTTTTCTACATTATTTGTCACTAGTATTGTTACTGTACAACTTTGATGTTTTTACATTTTTGTTCTGTTTGTTTCTCTGTTAGCCCTGAAGATGACCTACACTGTAGGTCGAAACGTCGGCACATAATATAAGTACTTCACTTATTCGGTGTTCTTATTGACTGCACCCCCCAACCATCTCCTTTACATAAGATCATCCAGTCAACCATTTTCATCTCATAAATCTACTTTATTTTGGCTAACGTATGGTGTGGTCGACTTGAATTTTTTTTTGCAAGAAACCATTCTATTTATGAGTCTTGTTTGGGATATCTATTAATATATCAACCAAATTCTGAATTATTTTCAGTGTTCTTTCATGACTACAGTAGATATCCTTCACAAGTACATTTTGGACCTAAAATGTTTCTCATAATTTTGCGTGTATATATATTGTCACATTTGGTGTGTGTGTATATATATATCTTATATCTTACTAATATTATAAATGTGAAAGTTTGTATGTTTGTCTCTCTTTCACGCAAAAACTAAGGAACGGATTTGGATGAAACTTTACAGTAATATTGGTTATACATCAGAATGACACATAGGCTATAGCAAGCGCGGATATGGGGGGGGGCACACGGGGAAACGTTCCCTCCCCCGACAGTTTTTTAGGTACTGTGGAGAATTCATTATAGTACATAATTAAAGGCAAATCACATGACAATAGTTGTTAAAATAACAGAAAGAACATGAGTGAAACTATTGTTTTGATATCCTACTAATATTATAAATAGGAAAGTTTGTATGTTTGTCTCTCTTTCAGGCAAAAACTAGGGAACGGATTTGGATGAAACTTTACAGTAATATTGGTTATACATCAGAATAACACATAGGCTATAGCAAGCGCGGATATAGGGGAGGGGGGCACACGGGGAAACGTCCCCTCCCCCGACAGGTTTTTAGGAACTGTGGAGAATTCATTATAGTACATAATTAAAGGCAAATCACATGACAATAGTTGTTAAAATAACAGAAAGAACATGAGTGAAACTATTGTTTTGATATCCTACTAATATTATAAATAGTAAAGTTTGTATGTTTATCTCTCTTTCATGCAAAAATTACTGAACGGATTTGGATGGAACTTTACAGTAATATAGGTTATAAATCAGAATAACACATAGGCTACAGCAAGGGCGGATTTAGTGCCCCCCAGACAGTTTTTTAGGTACTGTGGAGAATCCAATAATAATTAAAGGCAAATCTAATCTACTCTTCCTACTAATATTATATATGCAAAAGATTTAGGGGGGACAGAGGGGCACGTGCCAGATAGTTTTTTGTGTTCTGTGGAGAATACATTATAGTACATAATTAAAGGCAAATCATAATTAAAAGCAAATAGCATTTTGAAATTCGCAGATAGGTTCTCTGTATCATTTAAGAAAGAAATTTGGATAATTCCACCCTCAAGTGCTTCCCCTTTAATATAATAGGGGTTCAAAGATTGTGTGGAATCCGTCAGTTAGACATCTGAAATTTTGGATGTACTTATGATTAAAAAAAATATATTAAATTATTTATAAAATGATCTGTCATGAAACATCATGTGGCAGATCCACGCGAGTGAAGCCGCGGGCAATAGCTAGTATATCTTAATATATATAAATTACGTGTCACGTTGTTTGTCCGCTATGGACTCCTAAACTACTGGACCGATTTTAATGAAATTCGGCACAGATGCGTAACATTGTCCAACTTAAAATATAGGCTATATTTTATTTCAATTTTCAAAACCATGAAATTTTCGGAGTTATTTCTGTTTTTAGCCTGCATCTCCTAATCGGTGCGTTTTTGGAAAAAATCGCAATGGACCTTTTTTAAAGAAGATTTACTTTCCTAAAATTTGAGCCCAACCGCAGCTCTGTAGGCCAAAAAGAATCTGAGTACAGTCCTATAATGTATTAAATTACCGGAATCTTATCTATATATATATATATATATATATATATATATATATATATATATATATATATATATATATATATATATATATATATATATAAATGAATGTATGTGTGTTTGTCCTTTATGCATTTCTAGCTTTTGCCCGTGGCTCCCCCATAAACTTTGGGAAGTTGTTCAGTACACTCTAGGGAAGGTTTCTACCAACTTTTTTTTCTAATTTTATTTTATTTTTGATTTAAAAGATGAACTAATTAGGAGTGTCTTCCTGAATGTACTAAATAATTACATGAACCATAATTGGCTCAGTAATTGTGTTATTTTGACAGCAAAAAATGCCGATGTTGACGAAATTAACTTTTTAATACTACTGTTGTTACCAGGAATCCATCAATGATATTCAATCAATAATATTTTGATGAAAACCAAGCTGTAAATTATCCAACTGAATTTTTAAATTCTCTCGATATACCACACAATCTTCGGTTGAATAATGGTTCACCTATTATTCTTCTGCGTAATTTGAATCCACCCAAATTAAGCAATGGTACACGTTTGGTCATACAAAATATTACTGGAATTGTTATTGAAGCAGCCATGTTGACTGGAATCTTTAAAGAAGAAATCGTCGTGTTGGAACGTATTTCAATAATACCATCAAAACCCATAATACCGTTCAAAAGACTTCAATTTGATATATGCTTGGGTTTTGCTATACCCATCAACAGGTCTCAAGGCCAGACAGTGTCCATTTGCGGTTTGGACTTAAAATATCCATGTTTCTCCCATGGCAATTATATGTTGCATGCTCACGTATTAGTAAATCAGCTAATATATTTGTATTAGTAACGTACAGATTAACAAAAAGTATTGTGCATCGATTAGCCATCAATTAAATTGAAATAAATATTTATAATTTAATATAATATTAAAATCCATAATTAAAAATCAAACATTATATACCCCATTCATTAAACTCATATTTATATTTCATCAGTTATGAGTGTTGTATATCATATAATATAGTTAGATATAAAATGAATAAAATGTAAAATCATAAATCTATTTAATTCGTGTTTTCATTAATTCATTATTTCTTTTAAATTCAAATTTTAACTAATATTTTTTAATACTATTATAACAGCCACAGCAACGCGTGGCCGGGTCAGCTAGTATATATGTAAATATATATATATATATATATATATATATATATATATATATATAATAGAAATAGAATTATCTGTACATAATAAAAAAACTTTTCCAAAACAAATAGTGTTCCTGGCTGGATAATTTTAAATATCCTCGACTTCCTCTGCCTCCTTTGGAGCGAAAGGCGGGGAGATGTTAGTCATTGCGGTATTGCCTACGGGATTCGGTGGAAGCGGTTGCCTTATTGATAGTGGTTCCGTGGCACACCACTTCCTCTACAGCTCTCAGAGGAAAGGCACGGAGGACACTTCGCTATATTGCTGATATCTTATCGAATGTAAACACTTTCCTTATGATTACAGCATTAGGTCATGGCTTAGTCATATTTCTGTTATTCCTGTTTATTAAAAAATATATTTTGGACCTTATTATCATTTACCTCTAACTGTGCGAGGCGAATAAAAACAAAATTATGAATTATCGTTACATTGATTTTCTAGTTTTTTATTTTTTACTTTAAAAAAGCAGGCACAGAAGGTTTTATAAATCCATGGTCAGTTAATACCTATTGTTGGAATTAATCTAAAATAAAACGTCTACACATGTATAGATTTATTTATTGATATCAAATATTATAGCATTTCAAAGTCTATTTGAACTTTTTTCAAGTCAACTGTAACGTTTTACAAATCAAATGATACCCTTTCCTAGTCATAAGCAATCCTTTCCTATTCAAATGTAACCCTTTCCAAATGAGTTGAAACCCTTTCCAAAGCAAATGTAACGCTTTACAACTAATTTGTCACCCTTGAAAAAGTTTTGAAAATTTACCTTACTGGTGAATGGCCGAATTTAGGGCCTCAAAACTCGCCAGGATAAAATCGACAGAGCCTTTTTCTTCACAACTCTTGTTAGGACAAAAATGAGAGAAATAATCCAAAAAACAAATAGTTGATTGTTTGTTTCTGAGAAAGTTTGTTTAAAAAAAGTAAAAATATGTAATCTGAACTTAGCAACAGTATCTTCATAGTTTTGGTAATAAAATAATAAACATAATAATATTATTGTTTACAAATTATTAAGGAAAAAATTTAAACAAAAAGTTTTAGATTATTGGATTATTTTTCTCAAGAAGTTTGTTTGTTCATTTAACGTCAGTTTATGCTGCTATGGCTAATCGGACGATGCTACAGTGGGAGCTCTAAATTTTGCCTATCCAGGTTTAATTAGGATAGGGATTTTTAACGAGTACAAGAGGTAAATAATAATAAAAAAAATGAAAAAATGTACTGAACATTATCACATCGAAAAAAAGTGTTTATTCCTAAGAAGAAAGAAAAATAACACTGTTCGTTTAATATTACGTTAAATTTTCAAACTATTTTCAAGGGTGACAATTGAAATGGAAAAAAAAAGTACAATTGAAATAAAAAGGGTGACAATTGTTGTAAAGTTACATTTGAATTGGAAAGGGTTGCTTGTGACTTGGAAAGGGTCTCGTTTGATTTGTAAAAGGTTACAGTTGACTTGGAAAAAGTTCATATAGACTTGAAAATGCTCTATATTGTTTAGTATATAGTTATTTTGATTTTGTAGCTTTTTCTATTTTTTACTTTAAAAACGCAGACACAGAAGGTTTTATAAATCCATTGTCAGTTAATGTCTATTATTGGAGTTAACGAAAAATAAAATGTATATTCTTTATGCTTCTTCCTAACCCCCAATCAAATCCAAGCTTTTCCTACATCTCCTAAATTTCCAAACAGATGTTCTCCCATCCTTTATAACTAATAGCTAATATCCATCAGAAGTAAAATGTGTTATTGTATAAAATTGAGTGAAAAAACGAATTTGATGACACTTCTTCGCCAACTTGGGTGCGTATAAGAACAGAACGATTTAACCGTTAGAGTTCGAACTGTCGATAAATCGACTCTCTAATAATGCGTTTAAATCTCATATTTTGCATAAATTGCGAAAGGATTTTTGAAAAAAGTACCTTATTAATTACTGCTACGACACGTCCGCTCAGATCGATACCTACAATAAAACTGGGTAATAGTCGATATTCCGACGATCCGCAATTTATACGCAATAATAATAATAGAGAGCCGATTTATCGACGGTTCGCACTCTAAGGGTTAATTATCTTTCAAATTATAACCAAAATTTATAAAAAAAGAAAGTAACCGAGTTTCTATGGGATACAGAGTATGAGGCAGTCAGAAATTTCAAAACTTGACTTTTTCACATTTTTCGCTAGTTTATTCAAGCTCTCAAAACTTCTGATTCAGAACCGGACTAAAACCATGAGAAATAACGCGAAAAATTGCCGTGTTAGACAAAAATGCTTTGCTAAACTACCAAAACATGTGAAAGAGTAAATTTTTAGAATTTCAGAACTATCTGCGTTTGATCTTGAATGCCTCATATATCATTTGCCATTCTTCTATTATAATGTATAAAGCGAAACCTTATTATAAGTTCTGAGTGATTTTTTAACAAATTTTAACTACATCTTCGTGGCTATCTAATTTTTTATCTAATTTAAAACTATCTAATTTCGTGGCTAATCGTGTTTTATTATTCTAGCGCTGCATGTCGAATGAACTGCAAAGCATGACTATGTCTTAAAAAGAATATAATCTTGTCAAATTATTAATGTACACGCTTTAATGTTTCTACACGTTTCAGTGACTTTAAATAAAAATATATATTTAAATTTTAAAAATCTTTGTCATCAATGCTGATTTTGTGTATCTTTCTGTGTCTCGATTGTCTTTTGTACAGGGATTGAATATACCTAAGAGTTATTTTTAAAACAAAAAATTCAGTCGAGTTATCAAACCTACGGTGCCAACTGACCAATTTGAAGTTCAATTTCGCGAAAAATTGTTCTGCGATTTTTATTTTTTCTCTTAAAAAAATAAAAATCACGCGTGCTGAATTTCTGTTTACCCATCGAAAGAGGGTTCCGAACGATATTCTAAAGTTCCTGCTTTGTAACAGGACATTTTCAGCCAATATATACACAATGTATACACCCTACAATGTATACAATATATACACCCTCTTACGCCGTTCTTTAGTTTATCCTATTTTAATTGAGATTATAATATTCCAAACTTCAACCCAACGGCTCAGGATAAAATATAGTTTTCAAGTACTCATTTTATTATAGTTAGTAGTTGCATAATATGACACGGGGACGTTAAGTTTTATATTTCACTTCAATTTTAACCTTTTTACTTCCGGAACGAAAAGCTTATCTCAATTCTTAATAAAAATAAACTGCATTTTAAATTGAATTGTTCCTTACAATCCTAACCTTGGGGTTAAGTACTTGGGTAGATAATTATCGCAATATTTCCCAATTTTAATATTTTTAACAATCTGCATTAAATAGATATTTCTAAATATAGAAAACAATTGATCTATCTAATTATTATACATTATATATTTCTCCTCTATTCTTTTTGATGCTAATATTTCATGTTTCTTTAACATTAAATATAATCTTTAAGATAATATATTTGATGGTTAATTGTTTGGTTACGTACAAGTTGCGATATTTTTCATGGAAATAACATACTTTTTTACCTTCGTGAGGTTTATTTAATGGGTTCAACACAAAGAATTACTGGGACATTAATGGGTTCAATTTTATAAAAAAAATGCGCGAAATTAAATTGTATTTTTAAAAGTTTGGCTTTCTGAATGAATCTATCTAAACCGTTTAAGATAGAAGCATGTTTAAGCACAAAGAATCATTACGCGTATGTACATATTTTCCACAATTGCATTATCTCTTCCATACCACAGCACATGGTAAAATGTATTTTTGGAGAATATTAAAAGGGAAAGTAATGAAAAGTTAAAACATGCTGTGACTCAATTCGAAGCGGCAACTTGCGGAATAGTTACCAAACAAGCTATTTTCACGGCAACGTGAGACAAAGAATTCATATCGCGTGTTAACATACAGTGTTCACATATGACATAAATAAGAATTTAAACATACAAGATTGAAAATAACCTCCTTTTTATATATGAATATTTAGTAATAAATTTTATTTAATCATAAATTATAGCTCCTATAAAACTTGGACACGTTATCCCTAAATTGTTCCCTTTTTTCTTGACGCCTGCACAATGGGTAAACCTAGTCCAAAAATTATTTCCTACAAAACCCTTTAGGTTACGGCCGAAAATACTTGAATATTAATGGCTGTTGCATGCCTGACCTCTCAGATCGTGATAAGCTATAATGGATCTTTTAACAAGTACAACCAAACAGAAGTAGAGTTTTATAACATTCATTATTTAAGTTTATACAACAGCAGTATAGTGGCTATATTCTGATCGTCCATTCCAAAAGTAGCTTTGATGAGGCGTATAAATTGTATGCATATTATAATTTGTTTCTACTGGAAGTAAACTATTGATATATAATAGACTTTTAAGTCTAGTATTACTATCACTTGTTTCAATTTTTTTCTATATCTTATCATTTTTTGTTTCCTTTTATGAGTAAATAATGTGATAAAGATTAGGAGGAAATTTGGATGGTGACCCTACATGTTCCTCTACAATTTCCGCTCTGTTATAATAAATAATTGTTGAATTTAAAATGAGATGTTTGGCATTAGCCTATTCGTTCCAGTCTTGTCATATCCTGTGGTAATGTGTCTCTCAGTAATAATTGTACCAGTGCGTATGGGTGTCCGACAAACCAGTCATGAAATTTTTTTTTAAGATGGCCACGTGACCTTCTTAGTTGAACTTGCGATTTGAGTACTACCAGTGGGTAGTTTCTCTACTTGTCATTATCATGTCATTATGTATCACGTATCCTATTTACTTGTTGTTTTATTGTAATACAGTTGTAAATATCAATAAAAAAAAAAAAAAAATTGTATCGTGTCAGTCATCATTGGTATGTTCAGGTCATTGTGCGATGATTTATTAGTTATATAGAAGGGTCGAAATTACTTCTTTAAAAAGTGTAACGAGGTAATTTCGACTGAAAGATTTGAATAGTGTGTAAGTGAGATTTTTTGCACGAGAGCCACACCTGCATGGTCCATGTCGGTTTAAGGTTTAAGTAGCATGCTAGTATATAATAATTCTGTTAGTTAGTGATAGTTTATTTTTATGGTAAAGTAGTCGTCTTAGGAGTGAGAGTAGCTGATTCGAAAGTTTCTTCAAACAAGTCGCACATGATTTCCATATCAGCCTTCTGTCCATTGTAAGGCCAAAGTATTTTGTCAGGATTTGTTTGGGCAGTGGTGTATTGTAAAGTGTTAGTGGGAGGCGGTATGAATGTCAGACAGCTATCTAGCATTGTATATAATATGTATATACGAAAGAATAATAAACAATACATATATTATATATATGCAATATATGTATTATATGTTTAGCTACTAGCATTACATGTTAGTAAAGGCTTCTATTTTGTTTTCGTATTCGATTTAAAATAATAAAGTATCACGAACTGTTTTCCATAAATTTTAATATGATTTGCCTAATAATTTTATTTCAGTTCAGTTGCTCGTATAGTAAATAATAATTCAAAAAACCTCTTCACCTATAGACGTTTGCAAAACAATATGGATTTTAAATTATTGCTCTTATCGTTTAGGAGGCTGTAATATAACGCTGTAGCAACAATTATTGTCAATATTTTTCTATTTATTTTAAATAGCAATATGCGATGACACCAGAGTAGAAAAGCTAATGGGAAGTTTTGAAGGAGGGTGATTAAATTAGGCTTTATTTATGAAAGCATGTGTTATATTAAGACTTAGGGACATAAAAACACATGTTAACTTGGAACAATGAGTTCTACATTTTATAAACTCCCTTACAGGTTATATTGTACAGTGTTGACTATTATACAACTTTAACAGCATGGAGCCATCTTTGGTCAGTGCTAACGCACTTGCCAATCTAATGTAAAACATGCACTTACATATACTTACTTTGGTAATTATTACGCAGTTTGTCGTTTCGAGTTGTCACAAGTTATAACGTTTCACTCGTTTCTCTTTTAATATTTTCTAAAAATACAAGTTATCACGAGCTTTATTATAGAAAAGAGAATTTATTTATGGAAAATGCGTATACTTCAGTAACCATTTCATCAAGAATTGAACGTTTCAACAAACATATATCAACTATACTTCGAAATGTTGAAACTTTTATTTCTTGATGAAATGATTACCAAAGTTTGCGCATTTCCCGTAATTACATTCTCATGAAAGGGAAATTTCATTTTCATGAAAAGGAAACGAATGAAAAGTTAAAACTTGCTGTGGAACAACTCGAAGCGACTATCTGCGGAATAATTACCAAAAAATGAGAACTGCAACTGACTTCGACAAGATTTGTTTTTTTTTGTTTATTTTCATTTCTTACTACATTTCGAAGTCTAGATGGTATATGTTTGTTGAAACGTTCATTTCTTGATGAAATGATTACCGAAGTATACACATTTCCCATAATTGCATTCTGTTTTCCAAACTAAAGCTAACTATGATAAATTGTATTTTTCGAAAATATTGAAAGGGAAACAAATGAAAAGTTAAAGCTTGTGACTCAACTCGAAGCGGAATGATTACCAAAAAATGAAAACTACAACTGAAATAATTGAAATAGGCTGTATATAATCATTCAGGGAATTTCATTAAAAATTTTCATAGTATACAAATTGTGGTATTAATTTTAATTTTAAGATCGAGAAGAGCTTATACATACCACAGATATGGGGCATTGTGTATAGGTACTAAATACACAAGGCATGATTTACATATCTCTTTTGTGTGCAGAGAGCTGAATACCCGAACTTGATTCCGTTGATTGTTAAGCGGTTTCCAATGATTGTAGCCGGCTTAAATAGTATTTTGGTAAAACAAGCAGATTGGAATCTAATTCTATTAATCTAAATTCAGTGTGGAAATTCATAATTCCATGGGTGTTTTTTGGGGATTCGAGGACGAGATCTATGTAGCACTTTGCTTCGTCCAACCTTTAACAACCTGTAAGATGAGTTACTGCCTAAATAAATCATTTTGATGTATAGTTATTTGTTTTCTTTATTTCAGGTAAAACAATTAACTATTAATATTTTTCGAAATAGTATAATATTTCCTGATAAATAGTTCTTGAAAAAATACTTCTCAATATGATGAGAGATTTGAATGTTTCAAAAGTTTTATTTGTTACTGGTTAGACTGAGCTAAGAGGAATCGCTACGATAATTTTAAAATATTAGTCAATACAAACACAAGATTTAAGTTTGAACCTCTAAAAGTATATTTTTGTTATAAAGTATATATTAAGTAGATTTTGGAACCTCTGAAAGTAAGAGATTCAAATCCATACCTTCCAATCAAATCCATCCTATGAACCCCTCAATAATATACAAAAACTCTACTGAGGCGATTTTAAGGCTCTAAAAAAGTTTTTTTTATTATAAGAAACGCTACAAGTTACTAATGGTATTGATTTTGACTTCGTACATTGGAATTATCTTTATAGCCGGATAGCCATTTCAAGTTCTGAGGATCGACCAAGTGGTACAAGATATGTGGCACTATTTGGAACGTTAGGATAATATAAATTAACAGGTTAATGGCCATTGAGCAGGCAGCTTAAGTGTCCCTTAGGATCCGTACCTTAATATACAGGACAGCGGCAGTTGTAAGCAGAATAGCAGGCACATTAAACACATTAAACGAAAGGGCTCACTTTCCCTTTTTTTTAAAGCAGATATATAACTTAATTTGTAACTATGATCAACAAGAAGTAAATATAATGTTATTCAATTAGGTGAAAAATGATCTTTACATACTAAAGAACTCCTAGCCAGTCAACCATGTCAACATTTGGAAAAGAGAAGGATATGTTTTTTAGTCATTAATGATACACTATTGCTGTACCTCAGTGGTGGCATCCCATACTCTTATTATTATTATTCAGATCAAAGAAACTTAATTTTTCTTGAGATCATTGTTTGTGCAGTTAAGGCAATAAAGAAGATAGATTCGGTATCAAAGTTCAAGAAAATTGGTTCAGTAGCCTGGGAGAAAAGCGTGGGCAGTGTAAGAAGTTTTTTTTTTTTAACAAGTAGAAAATAAATTGGCAAAAAACGTACTTTTTTAAGAGACCAGCATTAGCATCTATATCATGATATCTTCCATTTTTTACCTTACAAATAGTAGAGTCCGTAAATGCTTCGATAGAGTTGAAACTAAAAAAAAAAAAAAGCAATAGGTAAAATGAATTGGAGCATGATTACACACTGTTAGCGGTAAAAGAGCTAGTTTAAAAACTATTCATGAAGTGGCAGAGTGATTTGCATCGAAAACGGCAACAGGGGCAATAAGAGGGCAATTTATAACTCGCAACTTATAACTCAACAATAAATTGATCTTAAATAATAGGCCAGTTTTTTTGGCCTCTCGATTCATTATTTTCCCATGAAAAAATTTAAATGACAGATATTGTTTTACAAAATAAATTTGTATAATCAAGGTAGATTTTCTTATTTGCAATGTGCCAATATAGACATTATATTCAGTAGAGTTAATATACCATTAATCATTTTTTAATTCTATTGGAAACTCAATACATTTGTATATAGTAAAGTAAAATGGAATCTTGTTTGTTTGTTCATTTAATGCCACCTTATGCTGCTATGCCTAATCGGACAATACTACAGTGGGAGTTCTAAATTTTGCCTATCCAGGTATAACAGGATAGGGATCTTTAACGAGTACCTAACATCGTACAGACTCGGAACCCCTATTTTACGTCCCTTCCGAAGGACGGCATAACTAAGTATTTTAGTCCTTTTAAAAAGCGATCTTGGGCATAGTAGTTTATTATACTAACCATTAGACCACAATGGAATCTTTGTTTTATTTCTACAGTTGATTTTCACCCAGAAAGATAGTGAATTGTATTGGAGGGAAGCGTAGAAGTGTCATTATCGTAGTTTTTGGCTTGAAATGGAATTTTACTATAAGAAATACAACTCCATTTCAAGCTATTGTCTGACTTATCTATTTCTGCAACGATAATAACACGATTCCGTAACCCAAGTACAAGAAACTCATTTTGGGACACAATTCGACTTAATCACTTATTCACAGCTGTAGATTTATTCAAACCATTAATTTTCATTGGAATATTTTCCTTTAATATTATCGTTAGGAGACTGTATTATTTATTACTTAGCAAAATATTATGAACCTGTCGAATTTCTTGTAAATTTACTCTGAGTTTTTCTTGAGAAATAAATTGGGCTCAAAGGTTGTCTATCGGCTATAAAGCGTCAAGTCACTGAGATTTTCTCGACGAGGGATCTTTGGAGCCAAGTTAAGAATAAAAGAGAGCAGCCAAGATCCAGAATGTAATTCAAGCACAGAAAACATGTATCACCTATGCGATCTTGGGTACAATAGACCACCTGAAATCCAACAATGTCCTGAATGATGTTGGGCTCTACGCACAAGCCATGCGTTGCTGTGGAATTGACCGGTTAAGTATATTCATGACTTCTTCTATATGTACAGTTTGGAGTGATGAACTATGTTATATATCAATTTGATTTCCAAAGTTGAGAATTATTCAAGAAATGTATAATATATATCTAATCTTCGTGAAACAGGTTCCAGTTTCAGTTCTGTCAAATCACATATTTATCGAAAAATATTTTGCTCTGCGTATAACCTTTCTTTCAGAAAAGCGTCGAAAGACCTATGTAACCTGCTTGCAGAAGCAGATCTTGAAAAAAAGAAAAAAACTTTAAGCGAAGAAAAGAACAGCATATTAGAGCAGCATTTAATTGATGAGAGATTCACTGAGGAGCTGGTAATGACATTGATAGCTCAATATACAAAATTTTAAACAAGGTAATAAAATATTTTTCCTTAATGGAATATTTGATGTTGTGGAGTGATAGCTGTGTTCCACAAGACTGCAATAGTTCGATGAGCTTTTCCATAGCTCATATTCTACAAATACGTCAAAATTTGAATATAATCACAATGAAAATTTCCGTACCCGGGCATTCATGCATTTAGGAGGGGCAATTGAACGGAGCTTGAGACATAGTGAATAAATTAATAGTTCTCTACCTCACTTTTGAGAATATTATTGAAAGTGAATACGAAAAAACAATTCAGAATACTTCAAATGAGAGACCAAGATATTCTGGATCTCAACTAGAATTTTTCCAAAATGCAATATATTGTAGTTCCGCTTTCAAAAGTATTCGTATCCCTCGAATTTAGTAATCCATTTTACGAAGTGAAATACCAAACGCTCTCTGAATCTCACTAAAACTGTTAGGCAAAGAAATCTGAGAACAGTAACAACAGCAAGTGAAGGAATACCTCTGATTAATAAAATTGATGATATAATTGCTGACCTTCACCAAAGTAAGATAGATACTCTGAAGTCTATATATAAGTGTATAGGATTGGATTGACAATTTTATGAAACTAATTTCCGCTAAAATATGTAAACAGTAGAAGAGAAAGTAAACTTATGCATAGACATATAATGGGTTACATTGTCATAATTATTATTGAGTAACTCTCATTATGGATTAACAAAGTTCTAAGTTATTTTATTTCTTCAATAAATATTATCACTCTTTCATTTTTCATTTATAGTTCTTATGGGATTTTTTTTCTGTTGTTCAATGTCACCCGACTGCATTGAAATAAAACTGTATTATTCCACCACCTTATGAATCCATGGTCGGAATCTTTTACATTGTGTTTCTCATTTTCATAAATGTGTATCATAGAATTTTGTAATAAATACTAAGGTAGCGTATTATTATCTAATAATTGTTTTATACCTCTTTTTGAGTTTTATTGATTCTAATGAATTTCAAACATGATGTTTACTATAATGGAAACGCACTGGCTATGTATAGTAAGGATAAGTATTTTTTAATTATCTAAATCACAATAAATCAAATATCTTAATTATATTATAGTACTGAAGTAATTAATGATCTTATAAGTACTTATTTTAGTATTATCAGTTCGTATTTGATAAAGTCATTACAGCATTGTGACCACTAAATATATCTAAAATGATTTTTATCTTATTTTAATTTGATAGATAAAATACATAATTTGAAACTAAAGTATCTCCGAACAGTTATAAGAGATTAAATAAACAATAAATTATATTTCTTACTCATCATAAAAATGCAAATATGTTATAGACGGGTTTTCCCGACCACGAGAAACATCCGGCTGAAGGAATTGAGATAGCTCACACCAGACAGGTCCCGATTGACGACATTACTTTGACGATGTGAGAGAACAGTGAGGTCATAGTATCTAGAGGAAGTTCTGTTCAGAGCATTATCTACACCAGTGCTGGTAGATAAATAGCAGATGCTCCCTAAAATAATATATAAAAAACATTCCTGTAAACATAATATTATTAACAAAATTCCCAATTAATTTTGGGCATTGTTATTATAACAATAATATAAGTTATTATGCATTTTATTTTATAACCATAACAGTTATAGTTATCATTTCTTATCAACTAAATACCCTACTTTATATACATTTATTTATATTGTAATCAAGCTGGCAACACTGAGCCGAAGAAAATATATAAAAATATGGAGAATGCATGCTTACTTTTCCTCTAGTACCGTTTTGTGGTATTTATTTAGTTGTTGGTACTCTGCTCAAACTGTCAATTTTTTTATTAATTTCTTTTAAATTCTGTAATTAAACTTTTTTAGTTTCTTAATCATTATTAGTCTATTGAATTGCAAACAAAAAGACAAAACAAGAATAGTCCGGGAGAATTTCGCTACAACTTCTAAATATCAAGAATGATCACCAAATTTTATCATTACTGACTCATTCAACCATGATACTCTCATCAAATAAATTTGGCAGATATTCTTCAGAATAATTATTAAATTTATTTATGAATAGGACGTTAAGATTTGTGAGTAAATTAGTTTAAAATATTTATATCGATAAAAAAAAAAAAATGAATTCATAGGTAAATTCTAGAAATGGTCCTGACACGATATTAAAGTGATAAACATTTAAGTGATAAACTGTAAGTTTAATCTGGACTGCAAGTTATATTATACAAAACAAGTGAAATATGTTCATGAGGATAATATTGATAGAAAAATTGTATAAGTAGATTGTTAATGGATGACCTCTGATAATAAACACTGATAGAATATGTATATATCCTATTAAGAAGACAAGCCTAAGCCTCGACCGAAGAGAGCGTGGACAGATCAGAGACGAGTTGTTGGAGAGAGAATGAAGAAATGCTGGTAAGAGAAGAAGAAAAAGAGACACCTTAAGTAAGTCTTGAGGGATAAACTATAACAAAATAAACATATTTTTATTTTATGAATAATACTCAATATAAGTTTAATTGACATATACCAATTACAAAAATACAAATACCTGAATAAACCGAGAAAAACTTATATATAGTCGAGACTTTCATTCTTTGGTCATCTATGTAGAATAAACCTCTGTAGAAGACGATTAACTGGAAGAATTTTCAAATATTTGAAAAAAATAAAAGTGAAAAAAGGCATGTAGGAACTGAAGATTACAGTGGGATCATCAAGGAAAAGTAATACAAATCTATGGATTTTCAGGAAGTACCTGAAAACAAGACAGAAGGGAACGTTTGGCTCTTGGACAAACGAATAGAAGGGAAAACATAGTGCAGGAATGAAGAATATTTTGGAGCTGAAGAGGCAGACAGAAACGTAGTTCATAGTCGCTAATTCGATAAAAAAAAAACATGTTCATATGTTTGTATATTATGCATGGCTTCATTCCCCAAGCAATGATCTCAGAGAAAAGCAAGATCCTTTGAATAATATTTAAATAATAAAATGGGATGCTACCCTGAGATCATTACCACTGAGGTACAGTAACACTGTGCTATATGTGACTATCTGAAGGATTACAAATACCCAAGTAAATATGGTAAGGGACCTGGGCTAGGTAGAGTAAAATGACCCTTAGGGTTTATTACCTTTACCTTTCAAGATAGGGCAGTTGTTCGGAAGACGCAACTCAAGCTGTAAGGAACAGGATGAAGAATGAAGTCACATCATTATCTCATAGGTCACATGAAGCATCCCATTTTCTTTGTAAGTAGTGTATAAGTTTTATTAAATCTTTATAACCATGATCAGTACCAATAAATATAATGTTATTCAATAAATATTCTTATTTTTAATAAACAACGCCTGGTCAGTCAACCACGTTAACCTTTGGAGAAGAAAGGGATATGTCTCTTATTTATTAATAACATAAAGCTACTATATATTAAGTATAACGATCTCAGGGTGGCACCCCATTTTAGTATTTAAATATATTCAGATCGAAGGATCTGACTTTTCCCTGGGATCATAGCTTGGACAGTTAAGCCAATATAGCAACTGTATCATTAATGGTTTAAAACATGTTCCTCTCTTTCTCAAAGGTTGACGTGGTTAACTGACTAGGAGTTGTTTAGTAAATAAAGATCCTTTTTCATCTAATAGAATGACATTACATTTATTGTGTGCTAACCACAGTTACAAGTTAACTTATATTTCTACTTAATATAAGTTTATAATATAAGTTAATAACTTATATTTCTACTTATAAAGAAAGAAAAGGGGGACCCTTTCGCTATTGTGGCAGTCCTACATGTTGAGTTGGCCGCTTCTTGCCAATGACTGCTCTGTCCCCTGTCCTAAAGGTAAAAAACATAAGCTACCTGATCAATGGCCCTGACCCTATTTATATATTAGGTACACTTTAGGGACTCCTAATGTACCAATTAATGTCACATATAGCATCATATATTTTCAAATAGAGCTGGAGCAATAGAGAAGCTGGATTAGTTAGTACTAAACTAATATCATGAAGAAATTACTAAATGAAAGATAACCGCCTATTGTCTGATCTAATCTGTTCTAGATTTGGTAGAGACAGACTATTAAAACTTTCATGACCATGCTTGCAGTTCCTAGCAAAAGTTGTGCTCAAATTAAAGATCAGCTGCGGGACATGTCCTATCAACCACGAGCGGAGGCAGCCAACTTTAGCAAGATCTAAACGTCTATATCTTCCTAGCTTGATCTAGCTCATGCCTCACGAAACTGTTTTAGGTTCGGTCACGGAATCTGCTACTTAGCCCAAGGCGCTTACAATCCTATGGATGTTTAGTATTGAGCCTGACCTTGAGGGGAAATCCGTCTCGTCGTTATTTTTAATTGTTCTGTTCTTCGAGTCTAGCAGAAGTAATTTGATTGCGTTATAGCTAAACACAAGTTCCCTTGCATCAGAGAATAGTTTGAAGTTTATTTCAAGTTTAGCTGTGGGATGGAATTGCATGTCCCTGGTTTTTGCGATTGGTACGCTTAATTTTGCTTTGTACTGAAGAAGAAATATTGTATTTACAAAAATTCAGATTTTAGATTTCAACGATTATATCCATTTTGCTTGATCCCTGGATTCAAATACGGCTGTACGTCTCTCGCTTGATAAAAAAAAAATCTTCAGAAAATATGAATTATGACTGTAAGACCATATAAGCTTGTCCCAGTTATTTGGTAAAAGAAGTAAAACTTTACTGGCAGCCCGAAAATAATTTTTGGTAGAGATAAAATAAATATTTTAAACAAATCACTCCAATCCATGAACGGTCTTGACTTTATTACGTGGTAGAGACTGTTCTGTTACAAGAAAAACGATTGTGTAGGAAGGGGATTTGTCCCTGTTTACAATCAACTGCCAGGTTTCCCCCCCCCCATATTAAATGTACCGTCTTTTTAGAGAATGAGAAGCCCCAGGATGATCTCCAGACCCAACAGGATCCATCCCCGGCTCTTAAGAAGTTAAATAAATTATCTGTCGCAGCAGCATTTAAACCCGAGAACTTCGGCACGGAAACTCAGCGCCCCACAACTTAGCTATCCCACTATATATATTCTTATATAACAATTCTTATATAATTCTTTAAAAAAATAATATTTAAATAATCAAAAAGAACAATAAATAAATAATATATATACAGGGTGTCCCGAATTTAAATGGCAAAACTTCAGGAACTTATAGGGGACCGAAAAACTAAGACAAAAAGTCCTTTAGAGATTTGCTCGTTTTTGCTTAGTTTTAGAGAAAATCGCAAAAAAAGAAACAACACAAGTTTTCCTTTTTATACTTATTTATTTACATTTATATTTATGTTATGTTCTTTTTAATGTAAATATTGCTCAAAATGTTGTCCTCTTGCACCAATGCAAGCATTACATCTAGCACTCACTTGATAAATTGCAGCTAAACATTGTTCTGATGATATTTGGTGCACTGCATCTATGATTCGGTCTCTTAATTGCTCTCTTGAATTGATTGACACCGAATACAGTTTCTGCTTCAAGGTTCCCCATACGAAGAAATCCATGGGTGTCATATTAGGTGATCTGGGCGGCCAAGGTACTACTCCTCCACGTCCAATCCATCGTTGTGGATAATTTATATCCAGCCAAGCTCGAGCAACTCTGCTATAATGAGCTGGACATCCATCGAGTTGGAACCACATTTCAATCCGCTATTGTATGGGAATGTCATCTAAATAATTAGAAAGGTTGTTCTCCAAAAAATGTGTAAATGTGATACCATTCAATCTTCCAGGTAAAAAATATGGTCCCACCAGTAATCCGTTCCAAATTCCAAGCCAAACGTTAATAACAAATTCATGCTGAAACATATTCTCTCAAATAGCTCTGGGATTTTCAAGAGCCCATGCATGATAATTTCTTTGATTAACAATTCCTCCTCTTGTAAAGGTAGCTTCATAGTTCTATATAATTTTTAATGGAAATAAATTATCATCGCGAATTTTTTCAAGAAACCAGTTACTAAATTTCAATCTCTTGACATAATCTTGAGGTAATAAATTCTGAACTTTTTGAAGATGATATGGTTAGCGATTATCTCCTTTCAAAGTTCGCCATATTGCTTGCCGCAATATTGCTAATGCAGCAGATGCTCTTCGGATGCTAGTCTCAGGATTGTTATCGAAGTGGCGTTGGACACAATTTCATCTCCGATAATCTGCTCTTACTGCTGCCTGGAATTGGTCGCCTTCATTACGTATTAAGAATAACCCAGTCTCTCGTAGTCTATTAAAAGTTAACGAAAAGATGTCGATTAGGAACTCTTCTATTTGGAAATCGGCACGCACACTCCCGCACCGCTTCTATAAAGCATTACCGTTACAGAAACCATACACAAAAATCATATCAGCGTATTCAACATTAGAATATGTATGCGGCATTGTGGCTGATGCTATTCACACAAAAATATCTGAGTAACTGACTGAAGACTGATTTAGGAATTATAATCCTAGAAGGAAGCCAAAATGTAAATAAATAAAAGAATGTAACATTAAGTGTTTACATAGTTCACTGCCTAGCCTGACGAACTTTGAAAGGTGATAATCGCTACCTGTAACATTTTTGTTTTGTTTCTTTTTTTGCGATTTTCTCTAAAACTAAGCAAAAACGAGCAAATCTCTAAAGGACTTTTTGTCTTAGTTTTTACCCCCTATAAGTTCCTGAAGTGTTGCCATTTAAATTCGGGACACCCTGTATATACATATATGTATATGTATATATATATATATATATATATATATATACATATACATATATATATATATATATATATATATATATATATATATATATATATATGTATACACACATATAATATATATACAAATAAGATCGGTGAAGAGAATGGATTTGTCACATGGTTGGACTAGCGTATTAAACTTCAGCTTTGTGGAATACATCACAGAGTGGTTTCCTTGATGAAACCAAATCTGTTATCAAAGAAATTTATTTGGTTTTCAACGGCCTGGAAAAGGCATATGAAAACATGGTTCGAAAATTATAATGAAAAGCACTTCATTGGAATGCATTAATAGGCAGCTGACTTACCTTAGAACAAAGTATATACGACCAGAGTCTAATTAAAAAAGGGAAGAAATTATCAGCAGAATTTTCTAATAAAGGCTTACTCCAAAGCTGCTATATGTAACCCTCCATAATTAAAATGTACATTGGAATGGTTATAAAAATTGAGATAAAGAATGTAAGCAAATGGAAGTAAGAATTGGTAACAGCAATTTTCATAACCTACTGTTCACCATTGATCAGGTAGTTGTCGCTCAAGACCTTGAGGATGCAGAATACATCCTACGAAAACTGTGGGTGACTAATGTCAGTTAACCTCGTTGTTGAATATTTGGACTTTATAATAGATAAAAGAAAGGGATAAATACAACCCGCAAAGCCTTTGGTATGCCGAACTCGGTTCTTTGGACCAGTTATATGATGATAAGTACCAAGAAGTTACAGGTCCATGAAAGCAAATAGCTATACGGAGCAAAGGCATGAACGATAATTGCGATAAATGCTTTAGGAAAAAAGTTACTTGCCACTGAAACGGACGAAATCATGGAGCGAAACCTGCAAACCTAACCAAACGTCCACAAATGTAGAGAAAAGAAGATTGGAATAGTATGGTCGTCTCAGAATAATGAAGGAGGAAAGGCGAAACAGGAGAAAGAGTTAAGGAAAGCATGCACGATCATGGCCGAAGATAAGCAAGACGGAAGGAAATGGAAACCCCTATGTGAGGAAACCCTTAAAAAAATCTCTAAATGTCTAATTATGGATATGGAAATAATGATATTATGTTATATATATATAGATATATAGTTATAAACCGAGGCAATACTTCATTTATAACTCCAAACTGCTTTTTACCTCTCGACAATGGTAAGAGAGAAAAAAAATCTAAAGACCTAGTAAAACTTCTTCCAGGTGGAAAAGCTCAACCCCTGGATCTAATAAACCCCTCTCCGACCTAAATATTTTTCAATTTGTGCCCCTGTTGGATCCTCCAGGAGAATTTTTCAACTTTTAAGGAATCCAATATCAAAATAGCAAAATATATATATATAGTTTTCATCAATTTAAAATTAGCGTGTTAAATTAATGAAGTAATATCGATTTATAATTTTTCAATGTAAAGGAGATAGTTGGGGGGTGCAGTCAATAAGAACACAGAATAAGTAATGAACTTATATTATGTGCTATATATTATGACCTACACTGTAGGTCGAAACGTCGGCACATAATATAAGTTCATTACTTATTCTGTGTTCTTATTGACTGCACCCCCCAACTATCTCCTTTACATTAGATCATCCAGTCAACTATTTTCATCTCATATAATTTTTCAAATTTGATGAAAATTTAAAAAACTTATTTATGTGTTCAAGAGGAAAAAAGGTAAAAGGGGCACTCTCAGAGCTATAAATTTCGAACGAAATTTTATATCTAGATTAAGTTAAAATTTGTGTATGACAGTGTGATGAAAGTTTATTTAGGAACATTAACGTATATTATAGTTATAAAAATTTCTTTATAAAATTATTTCATCATTCGTTTCATTTCTTTTGCATTATGTCAGCTCTGTTCCGAGTCATTTATTGAGCAATATAATATTCTGATAAAACATGTTTTCCGATTTACAGTAAGTTCCTCTATTTACCTACATAATATTGGGTGGCCCGGAAAATAATGCAGGATTTTCATCAGATCCAACTGCCTTGAGACGGTCATTGACAGTTGATTTGATCATTCCGAGTTTCTCTGTCAGTTCTCAGAGAGTTGTTCTGGGATTTTCTTCCAACATGGTTAGGAGAACATTGTTATCAAGGGCGGAACTTCTTCCACGGCCTTCTTCGTCTACAAGGTACAAGTCTCCCATTCGAAATCTTTGGACCCACCGATGAAATGTGCAGCTACTTATACAGACTTTGTTGATATTTCTGAACGTTTGGGTCCCATTCCGGCCGAGTTTGAACTCGTAAAACAAAATTATAAGCAAATTTCGCTTTGACATCTGGGTAGAGACTGAATCATTTCCAAGTAGCAGAATGTTACAAAGGTGAACAAACATTTTCGTTTGAATTAGGATTAATAAGTGTTAACATTCATAAAAGTCAGAAGTCCAAGTTTACTATTTGGAGGGCTATTTTAAAGAAAAAATAAAATCCCACATTATTTTCCTGACAATTCATTACCCATTAACTAGTTAATATTGTTATAAAACTGTCGACTTTTAATTGAGTAAGGGGAGGGGAGAACTTACGAACCTCCCGAAAAAAAGACGAGCTCTTAAACTTCCCCTGGCTTAGATCTTCCCAATTTACCATAAATCGTGTACTGCATAATTTTAGCCCAAGTGAATCGCTCATCAAGGTGAGCTCCCCATGATATGGCCACGAGCTAGACGTAAAGTATAAAATTAGTTATCAACTTTTTGAACTCCTGAAGACTAGCAGTTCATTAAAATTATAGTTACTAAAATCTATAAAAGTTATCTTATTCGAATACTACCATTGGGTAGTTTCTCTACTTGGCTGTACCACACGCCATTATCTTTCATTCTATTTACTTGATATATTATTATTATTATACAGTTGTAAATTTCAATAAATAAATAAAAATAAAAATAATTAATATTCAGCGGTTGAGTGTGATCTCGGACGAATTACCTCACTGCAAAACAGTTATTCTAGATAAAGTCCTCTACCTTGGGGGTACGGGTACAGGGTTTTTTTTTATTATTTAATATATTAGTGTTCATTTTTAGATAAATATAAAACCAAAAAAATGCAAATGTTGCACCTAACAGAAGACTAAGAGAGAATGTGAATAACAATAACAATATTAATATTAATATTTTCTGTATAAAAAGCTCCAAAGTTTAACAAATTATCAAAAATTCTCTGTATTTTGGGGTTCAATGCATTAGTAACACATGCATCAAAACGGCATTTATTTAGGCAATCCCAAGACATAGAAAATACAGATAGAAAGGGATAAGTTCAGTTTATCTGTCGCTGAGTAAAGGCTATTAAAAAAACAACAATAATCCTTGTATTCCGGAAATACTGAGGCATAATTCATCGTGCTCTAATTCCAGGTGGCAGTCATCAGAACTTTATAATGACCATTTACTAAGACCGTAAGTTGTTTAGATCCAGAAATAGCAAACATAACTCGGCTTTATTTCAACAAGACAATGAACGAACAAACCCCTCTCGATGCAGGAAATAAAAATTTCGAAAACTAAATATGATGAGCGTCTGGACAGTACGAGGAAAGTCAATCGAAATCCTACGGGGAGAGATTACTTGGCGATATATGTACAACTTCAAAATTAGAAGTACATGACATGCAAGAGTCTATTAGTGAGTTTATACTTTTGATTTCACATCCAATATAAATGAATTGTGAATTTCTGTTATGAATTTGAATAATATTAAATAGTTAAATTTAATTCAGTGTTTGTACATTCTCGATCTCGTACCAGCTCAGACGATCTATACAACTTTATATAATATTTAAAAAATTAATTAATTAATACAAGTAATTAATTAATTATTTATTTACTTATACCATTGGATAGTACAAGTAATTATTGCTGTATATATTGAGAATATATTGTTACGAGTGCGGGAATTGGCGATTCCTGGAAGAGAACAAAGCCCCCTTGTCGGCAGAGATGAAAGAGGCCTTTTCGCGAAACTTCGAGATCCTTCCCGTATGATCTAGATCTGTCATTCTGTATATAAACAGCATCTCAGCGCGAGTAGAGACAGAGTGTTGAAGCACA
Source organism: Arma custos (assembly GCA_037127475.1). Taxonomy (NCBI): domain Eukaryota; kingdom Metazoa; phylum Arthropoda; class Insecta; order Hemiptera; family Pentatomidae; genus Arma; species Arma custos. The sequence continues at coordinate 91,005,325 of CM073759.1, forward strand.
CGGTACGGTTAACATCGGAAACAGTGATAAGTGATAAGCCAGTGTAATAAGTCAGTGACAGTTTGTGAGTGTAATTGTGTGACAGTTTGTTATATTCAGAGATTCTTACGGTCGGTGGACTTTAATTAGTGAACTGTAAGTGTTAATTAGTAGTAATTAATTAGTTAAGTAGCAGCTGTAATTTTATGTGCTTTGTACAAGCTTATGTAAATAGTTAAGCTATTTAGTAATAATAATATCTTATATTATTGTAATAATTAAATAGAAGTTAGGCCTAGATTATAAATATCTAAAATATTCTTATTGTAAATTTATTTCAGTTAATAATCTATTTGTTAGTAATTTCTTTGTTTAGTTTCTTTGTTAGTAATTGTTAATAGTTTAATTGTATTCTTTTATCACTTTTGTAAATAAATATTAGTATCTTTGATTAAGGAATAGCTTAATTCATTTTTAATACCCAGTAGCCCGTAACAATATATTGTATGTAAATATTTTAAGAATAAACGGAGATTTTGAAAAAAAAAAACAACAACTCAATAGTAAATTATTTCAATATAATTAAATCATTAGATGTTTTGACGTGATATGCTGTACTAAAGCCTTTGGGATTGAAAATATATGCATATAGGCTCAGATAAAAACGAATAGGAGTAAAAGTAGTTTCATATTTTCTTTGATTTATTTTTGTTTTCAATTTCATAATCTTGAAATACAAGAACGGAACTGATAAAACGATACAAACCTCTATCATATCTTCAGAACTGCAGATATTCACTTGACTTACCAAACAAACGACTAATATATAACACTACACTAAGACCTATTTGGATATATGGAGGTAATCTTTGGCGTTCATCAAACCACGTCCATGTACTCAAGGTCAAGGTACAAACAACACAATCCAGAGTTCTAAAAAAAATTGTTGATGCTTTGGTTTATTTTGAATCACAGCACAACGACATGACCATTCAAACTATAAAATCATGTTTTCATACTGTGACGAATATTTTTTTTTTTTAATTTTTGTAACCATTACCGTTGTTAATTTCTTTTATTTAGGAGAAAATTGATGGTCAAATGTATTTAGATATATGATAATTTAATTTAGATTTAAGGCAAATGTTAAAATAAGACATCTTATTAGGTATTATTTTTTTTATATTTTTCTGTATTAAATTACTATCGACTAATATATTACTGGAATCTTATATATCTGTATATATAAAAATTTCCTGTCACGATATTTGTCCGGGCTAATCTCCGAAACTACTGTGCTGATTTTAATGAAATTTCGCAAAGATATGTAATATTGTCCAACTTAAAATGTAGGCTATATTTTTTTTTCGATTTTCGACCGCGATATTTTTATTGCAAAACTATATTTTTTTCTAACCTGCTGCATTTTTGATATGTTGTAACAGCATGCCGGAGTAGTGTAAATCCGAATTTGCATCCGAAAAAACGGATATTACATACCATCATCATTAAACTAATGTTTATATTTTATCAGTTAAGAATTTAGTATATTATTTATTTATTGTATACTATAGATGGAAATAAGATGAATGAAATGTAAAATCAAAAATCATTTTAATTCATTCGTTATTTCTAAAAAATTTAAATTTTAACGTAATATTTTTTAAAACTATTACAACAGCCACAGCAACGCGTGGCCGGGTGAGCTAGTGTATAATAAAAAAATAACCAATAAATTCGTTTGGTACTTGTATGTATTAACACCACCGCAGTAGTATTTTAACAGTTATCTTGAATAACGTTTTTAAATCTATTTATTGGGGTTAGAATTTTAAATTTTTTAAATAATCATGAACAATTTAAAATCAATAGAATTTATTTAAAAACAAAGTATATCCAAGATACATAATTATAATTATTAATATATAATATATATATATATATATATATATATATATATATATATATATATATAATTAATATATAATAAGTTAAGAAATATTATTGTAAATAAATATATAATGGAAAATATCATGAACAATTAAAAATCGAAATAATAAAAAAGAAAGTAGTCAATCGGATTTCTGTAATGGGCCGATATACAGTTTAATAAGAATTGGAAACAATCTCTATTTTCTTTCACCTCATTGACATTTCCAAAAGGTACGTTGACCAAAATAAAGTTTCATTTCATGGGAATTGGTACATTTTCGTTTTTTCGGTAAAATATTTCGCTCCTGAAAAAATAAAATTGCATCTTCTTCTGCTTATGGCAAATCCCAAATACCCATTTTCTTAGCACTAAAAATAATCAAACAGCAACAAACCTAGAACAAATCAGCAAACAAACAAGAAATCAGCAACAAACAACAATCAGCAAACAAGAACAAATCAGCTGTTATAACTATAACTGTTATAAAATTAATTAATAAAAACTGCTTGCGCATGCGAACAAGATTGCTCTTTAGGCAAATATAACTGTGGAGGCATTAATACATAAATATCATTCGTTTAAGGGCAAAAAAACTGCAAGCAATTTTTAGAAGCAATTAAGCATAAATGGCAACTTAAATAATATAGTGAATGACAAAAAAGAGGCAGGAGAGATAGGCAAACTTCATTCATCCATTATTTTAAAACTAAAACGGCAATAACACAAAAATATTTTAACTTCAAAACAATTTCAGTTAAGAGTGATGACGTGTAATTCTTGTAAACTACCCACATTTTTCTAATCTCTTCATTAAGTCCACATAATTTTGTAAAATATCATATAATAATCATACAAATTAAATAAACATTTAAAGAATTGTCCTTGTTAATTTATATATTTATAATATTTTATTGCATAAGGATTTAAAAAATAGTAAAAATTATATACAACTCACCTCTTACCTCATAGCTCAAATTTTCAAATCATTCCTAGACTAGCAGTTAACCACTTTAATTGTAATTGTTTGTCTTTGCAGATGAATTGACTTATAACTTTATAGAGTTATATATTGTTGTTGGATGATGCACAATGCTTTGCACAATTTAGCTATTGATAATGACTAATGTAGAAACGTTTTAAATAACAAATAATTAAATAGACTGGATATTGGTTTTCTTGCCTCATTATGAGCAAAAAACTGTTGAATGTCATTATTGCCATATCTAAAATATTGAACCACGTTCGTAAACATTTTTTTTTCTGTAATATCTAAGGGTTAAAATATTAAAAAAAAAAAAAACTATACCAGTTCTAACTATGAATGGTGTCGTGTTCAGTATTTGGTAGTCTTTTCTGTTCCTAGAAGAACGATTGTGCAGGGTGTTACATCCGAGATCACACTTTACCGCAGGTTTTCCCCCTATTTCGGGTACCCACTTTTTAGAGGCTGGGTGAGTCCCAAGGTGTTATAGATAAACAGGGTCATCCCCGGCTTTTAACTGATATAACCACATTTGAACCAGGGGCCTTCGGCACAGAAAGTCAGCGCTCTACCACAGACTCTCTACCGCTCCGCAAAACGTTTGCTTTTTTATTATGAAAAATATAGCACATTTGGAAAAATTTCGAAGTTTGGAGTAGTTAAGATCGCATTATTGCAGTAAAAAGAATTCAGCGACACACTCTGATATATTATAGCGAGTTGCTTACCGGTAACAAAATAATATAAATCTTTAATAATAATCATAAAATATTAGCATTGAATATGTTTTTGATCATCTTTTATATAAAATTCTCCATTTAGTATTGACAAAAGTACAGAAAAAAGTCCCTGATTTCGAGATAAGTTTTGATTCTATAGGGAGCGGAGTGGCTCCAGTGGTAAAGCACTGAGTGGCAAGCCGAAAATCCTGGTTTAAATCCCGCTCCAATCAAGATTTAGTCTGTTAGCACCCGGAGAGGGATTATATAGGATCTAGGACCCTCCTGGGGTTCACCCGCCTCTAAAAGTGGGTACCTATAATAAGGGCGAAAATCTGGCGGGTGAGCGTAATCTAGAACAAATCACCTACCTGCACAACAAAATGTCCATAAAACAGTACTGTCTCTACCATGTACTGAACCCCAGACCTTCCGCGGGTTGTAGTGGCACAGGTTTTTTTGTATTGTTTAAGCCACCCCAAATTTATTGTAGTCGTTCATAGGTCTAATAAAACCTGTAACCACTACGAACCTTGAACGAGTCTGGGGGTCAGTACATGATAGAGACTGTAGTTAATCATCATGATATGATTGGGCTTTTATTATCTATAAATCTTTTACTCGGCAATCACTGGTTTAGATGAAGGGCTTAAAAAGAAATTATTATTGTTCATAAATACGTTTGTATAAAAATATTCAAAATATTTCAGAACCCTCTTGCGAATGTATCGTCGATTCTCTCGTCACCGTGCAACCTTACTGATTCACTAATTTTGAAAAACAATAATTTCGTGACGTAATTCTACCGGCACCATACAATGGAAGAGAGAAAGAAAAACATGACAACGAAGCGAGACGGATTATAGATATTTAAACCTGCAGCTAACACTTCAATATAATGTAAAATAGTAAAACATAGATAATATCTACAAAATATATTCCAAGGTCAGACATTTTTGTAGATGGTTCAATAATGCAGTAATTCATTTCCCGGGTTCAAGGCTGGCTGTAGCAGATAAATTATGTACTCCCTTATCAAACGTGTATGGACTCTAAGATATCGGCCGAATATCATCTGGCTCACTTAGAGTATAGATGAATATCATCTTAGTTGTGTTAAAAACCTTGCCTTTTATCTCGCTCAATCTATCTTTGGAAAATAATTGTGCAGTTTCTAACCACTTACCGAGGACCTCATCCTTCATAGATGGTAGTTGTACAGCTAGGTGTGGTTACATATATATAATTTTTTACTTAAGGTTCTCGAGATTCAGTGAATTATTCTATATATCCAGACATGTAAAAGTTCTGAATAGCGTATTTTAGATACCAGTGTTTTTGTTGGATCCTTATTAGCACTAGTTTTTAATACGTGTTATCACTCCTATATGTCAATTTCGTCTGTCGGCGTCGCATAACCAAGGGGTAGAGGATATGGGATTTAGGAATTCTAACAAGCAATCTGTGGACATGGAAGCATAACACCTTATGATGCATGCGTACATTCATACTTATGGTTCTCTAAATTCAGTCAGTTTTTCAACTTCCTTTTGGTGAAGTTTCGAGACTACGTTGGTCTCATAATCATGCCAAATTGATGACGAAGAGATATGAACACATCAATCAACCAAATACATTTTCAATACTTATATTGAGTATTGTAGAGAGTTATGACAGATATATATTTATGTTTATATATATATAAACCACGGCATTATTCATTTAAAAAGTTTTGAAACATGAATTATATGTAGTGATAAGCTGACGACATCGCTGTGGATCGACGCTTATTGATTTAGAGTCGGAGGACTTGAATTAGTAATTAACGGATTACTAAGTCTAGGCTCAATATCAGAGTGCAATATAGCTATAGCCTCGTTGTAATCAACTACGTCAAACTGTCAGTTTTAAACTGTAAAATCAATAACATGAAGAGGTTAGTGAGAAAAGAAAAGGTGTTATATATATATATATATATATATATATATATATATATATATATATATATATGTATATATATATATAAATTATACTTATACTTATTATTAATATAATAAATGATAAACATTCCACTCAAACTCAAAGATAAACATTCGGGACTGATCTTATATCTTAGTGATTCGTTTATTGCAGGTGTAAAATAAACTAAAATATTCGAAACATAAAAGTACCGTCAGATGGGGTTACTTTGCTCACCCCAGGGAGACTTTGCTCCAAAAAGTAAAAAAGATCGTTACGTCATTTAAATTAGATAAACAACTTGGTTATTTTTATCTTTCGTATATCTACAGCTATAAAAAGGTAACTCTTAGGAATAACGCAGAGAGCTAGAAAGCGATTCATTACTGATTTATCTGCTTTGTAAATTAAAGTACAGTTGCAGCTCTAAATTTTGTCTTTTTACTTTTGTTGACGACACCTTTAGTATCTGTTTAAGAAGGAAAGTGATAGCTCAATTGTATATAAAATTGTATACTTATTGCTTTTAATTTATTGGAATTAATTTATATTCAATATTAAAGTGATAAATGATATTTGTAATGGTTGGGGTAACTTTGCGCCATATTGTGGGGTGACATTGCTCCATCATTTTGACTGGAGCAAAGTAACCTCAACATTTCACATTCCATTAAAAACTTTGAATTACTCCTTCCTTATCTTAAATGACTTTCTTTGACAATAAGCATTGTTATTCTTTAATTTACAGAACGGGATGCTTCGTAAATATATAAGAAAATTGGGATCTAGGGGATATAGAAATTATTATGAAGCCAAACTCGTAAATTAGCTGGTAAGAACACACAAAAACCTGGAAAGCTGCCTATATTCAGTGTAACTGAAGAAAATACTTTAGATAAATGTACCCCCGGGTACAAGTATTTCTGTGTCTGATGTGAATTCCGATTAAACCACTTCCTCTCATATTCTTGGCCAGTGTAACAGAAGAAGAGGATGTAGAATTGGAAGTGATACAGACGAAGCAGATTTGGTTCTACAAGATGAATCTCATGATGACCTTTTATCTTACCAAAGGAAATTGGCTGAAGAAGAAATGATCGTCCAAGAAAAGCCTGTAATTTTTAAGCCTGTTGTCAAGGCACCTGGAAGTTATTGTGTTGTGATGTATGACGGAGAAATGTATCCTGGAAAGATTCTCAATTACGACGAAGACACTGCCAGAGTTTCAACCATGGTCAAAAGCCTGAAATAGAGAAAGAAGATGTAATAGATTACGACTGGAAAGATGTTTTGGGTGGAATTGAAGAACCGAAAGTTATTTTTAAACTAGAAAATGTTTTGAAGTTAAAGAATTGATTCAATTTTACACTATATACATTTTACTTAAATTTAATAATATTTAACTACATGTGTATATTGTTTTATGTGTTATTTTCATACATTTTGTCTTGAAATATATAGCATTATCAAGTTTATTCAGAAATATTTTTCTAATCAGCATTATTTTCTTAAAATAAACATTTGTTGTAGCATCAATTGGTTTCTTTAAATTCCCCTTTTCTTTTAAGCAAGCATACTTTGCTCCAGAAGACAAAATGAGATTATTCTGAACGAGTTTATCAGTTGGCGCAAAGAATTCCGACCCCCTGGGTAACATTGCTCCAATTTTAAATCTTTAATATATTTTACACATTACTAATTGTAATCTTTATCTTCAGCAGTTTGATAAAAAATATACTAAAGAAAAACAAAAGTCCCAATAGAACTCAAAATACGTCAAAAAAAGCAGTTTATGCACATTAAACTCGATAAATTAAAAAAAATGGAGCAAAGTAACCCCAAATGACTGTATATTAATAAAAATAAATATTAATGTTTCTAAAACGCCTTCCTGGGAAAGCGATCCTACTCCTTACATATATATATATATATATATATATACAATGCCGTACTCCGCACCACACACTTTCCTGATTCCTGGAAACTATCCATAGTTAAGATGATACCAAAACCTAAAAAGCGACCAGAACTCCCATATCTTACCGTCCTATATCTCTCCTGACTATAATAGGCAAAATAAAAGGGTGTATAAAAAAAAATGACTGTTTTATCAAATTCCTGAGTTCAAAAGTCTGTAAATATTTTAATGCTATTTATTATTTACCAACACTTAATAATCCTTTTAGGGCATTCTCTAAGCTTGTTTACTAACATTTGATTCTTCAAAAAAAGCCTCAGATTAGTTATTTATTTAAAAGAAGAAACATGACAGTACCCTACGAAATTCATGTAATTTTAAGACATTACTGGAAAAAAAATGCCAGCCGCTGAAGGAAATCGTGAAATTATTAAATATGAAGGGGAAGGTGTCCTTAACCAGCGCACTGCGCGGCGTTAGTTTGAAAAATATAGCAGTGGAGATACGACGTTGAAAAGGAAGAAGGCCTCCGGGCGACCATTAACGGATATTGATGAGGTTCTGAAGGAAGCTGTTGAGTCAAATCCATCCACAAGTACTCGAGAACTAGTCAGGGAGTGTGGTGTGTCGAAAGATATGGTTCGACGCCATCTTCTCTCCATGGGGAAGGTGAAAATGGCCAGTAGACGGTCATTTATTTTATACACCCTACTACTTGAAAAACTCATTCTGAAACTTCATCCTATCATAGAATCCAACCAAATAATCCCAGATCACCAATTTGGTTTCAGAACATCGCACTCCATAATCCAGCAATGTCATCGTGTGGTGGATGTTGTCTTATCCGCATTAGAGCACGGAATGTACTGCACGGGAGCTTTTCTCGATGTAGAGTTGGCTTTAGATCGAGTCTGGCATCCGGGACTGCTGTACGAATTCCGTAAATTCTTACCTTCTACTTACTTCCTTCCTTATTATCAGTTCCTACCTCAGTAATAGAGCCTTTAAAGTAAACCATAATTTTTCATACTCTTCCCTCTTTACCCAGTCTGCCGTAGTTCCTCAAGGTTGTATCCTGGGACCCATCCTATACAGATATATACAGCTGACATCCCAACCCATCCAAGAACTGTCCTGACACATGTCTTCAATCCCATATCTCAAATCTTCAAGAATGGTGTCAAAATTGGAGAATTAAAATAAATCCTAACAAATCCCATCAAATTACCTTCACTCTTCGTCATAAACCTACGAATTCCTGCCCTACTGTATCCTTTAATAATATTCCACTGATCCCTGTCGAACAGGTAAGTTACCTAGGACTCCATCTGGACAAACGTCTCACTTCGAATCCTCATACAAGACTGAAAAGACAAGAAACTGCTCGACGTTTTCGCCTACTTTAACATTTACTGGACAAACGTTCTAACCTCCCAATTAATTAAAAAAGACTCATTTACATGACAGTTATCAAACCTATTTGGAAATACGGAGTTGAGATTTGGGGCTCTACTAAAACATCCAATTCATCTCGTATTCAATCCTTACCATCCAAAATCCTTCGTAAAATCCTCAATGCTCCTTATTATGTCACAAACAAACTCATCCATCATGATCTTATTATCCCATATGTTGCTGATTTGGGCCAAACTAGATACCTATCATTCCATGACAAGCTCTATAAACACTTGAATCCGCTAGTCTCTCAACTTGCTTCCCATACTATTCCTGATAACCCTCCGAGGTGTCTGAAAAGAAGATGGCCTCGAGACCTTCTACTATAGAACTTTATTGGAGTGCTACCAATGGGTAGTTTCTCTACAAGTATTTTTTGTTTTTATGTCATTTGTTCATATTAGCAAATTTACTTGATGTAATATTAATGTACAGTAAACAGGTTTGAAAATTAACGGTCGTTTTACATTAAATTTGACTAAAAAAAAAATCTTCTACTACTACAACTCGTGAAGGGTCTAGGGTTCAGTTTGGTTTAGGGACTATACTGTTTCTTAGACAATGACTATGAAGGGAAGTGATTTGTCCTAGATCACGCTTAACTGCCGGATTCCGCCCCCCTTATTTTGGGTACACACACTTTATAGAGGCTGAGTGAGCCCCAGAAGGGTCCAAGATCCCATAATATCCATCTCCGGCTGCTAACAGATTATATAAAAGCCTGCTAGAGAATGGGACTTGAACCCAGGACCTTCGGCATGGCAACTCAGCGCTCTACCACTGATCCTCTCCGCTACCACTACCACAACAACTCAGTTGAAATTGAAATGGTTCATTAAAAAACTAGCAATTATTAAGGATCGACCTAAGACACTAGTTTATAAAATACGCTACCATACGAGGCACTTAGGATCTAAAGCCTTAAGTTTTAAGTTTAAGTTAAGTTTCGGTATCATAAAATGTTGTTTGACTAAAATAGCGAAAAATTTGAAAAAGCTAATTTTAAAATTTAATATCGGCTTTTGGGTAAAAGGGAAGTGACAAGAAAAACCTAAATGATGATTTATAAATCGACGTTCCTCCCTACTCTTCCGAATCGTGGACCCTCACCTCGAACCACAAGAGTGGGATCCAATCCATGGAGATGCGTTATCTTCGTGAAATGGAAGGAAAGACAGGAGGAGATAGGATACGCAACAGTGCCATACGGATTGGTCTCAAAATTAAGCCGGCTGAGACCATCCTAGAGGAACACAAGCTAAGGTGGTTCGGTAACCTCCTTAGGATGGACCAGGAAAGAACTGCCAGAAAAATGTACGAAACTCGCGTGGAAAGAAGAAGGCCAAGAGGAAGACCGCGCATTTCTTGAGAGGATAGTGTTATGGAGGCGTTCAGGAGGCAATTTATAGACTGGAGTAGGAGAAGAGAGTTGGCCCAGGAACGAGACATCTGGTCAAGACTCTACAAATTGTGACCCCGCACTGCGTCAGCGGTAAACGGGGATAAAATTATTACGATGAATATCGGCTTTTGAGCCTCTTTGAACGCCTCATATAATGGACGTAGTATTTATAATTAGTTTATATACACGAAATATATAATCAGTTTATAAATACTTATATATAAGTTTATCTCAGTTTAGTTTATACAAAAATTTATTCTGTATAAATTCAGTTCAGCCGTGCATGACAGCAGGTCTACCCATAGAGAGAATAAGACATCTAAGCCAAACTAGAGCTTCTCCTAGCAAACAAATAATTGTTTACGCCAACAAAACAACCAATAGGATTAATACTGAAGACAATTGCCCTCTATGTATAAATAATTCACTTGACAATTTAAATCTCACATTTTTTGCCTGTCCATTTTATGAAGAACCAAGAAATAAATATTTAAGCTCTTACGATAAGGATATTTGTATTGTATTGAATCCTAAATACAACAATTATATTGCTGATCTCTGTTATTATCTATCTGAAGTTCTAGGTATTATAATAGCTCTGAGCCAGTCATGTACATTGTTTTGTATCCACACGATAAGCCTTTATATTATATAATTTTTTATTTTATTACATAAGTTTTGTTACTACAATTTTCCATAGTATGATCTGGTATTGACTCATAGCTATAATTCTAATTTTATCTTCACCGCTATATTCAGTATTATTATTACTTAAGTTGAATTCCAAATTTTTCCCTATGTTTGTTTTTTCTTATGTACTTTTATTTTTGTAATTTCGTGACCAAATCCTCTCTATTTTATGAATGTAAAAATCAGAAATAAATAAATTTTAAAAAAATAAACAGTTTATAAAGATTGATTTTTAATGTAAATGTATTAATTTTTCCTAATATTTTTGAATTGTGCTAAAGGCTTGGTTGTCGTGCCGTGCATATTGGGCAATATGCTTCAGCCCTGCCTGGCTAGGGTTATTAGCTTCCAATCTCCTCCGTGGTTTGATTATTCAGCTTACCAATCTGGTTTTCGGTTTACTCCGTGGTCTTTGCCAACTACTGCACCGCTCGGTTTTAGCTTATCTCAATATGTAGAGAGTTCTTTGAACCTTAAATGCTCCATTGATATTTGTATAATTTACTTGAACCATCATCGCAAAGGTGGCATTTCTTTTAATAATATTCCCAGTCCATTTGCCAAGAAGTAGTTCGTAACTGAGATTCTTCAGTTCGCATTATGCTCTTGTACCATCTACAGATGACATCGATGGGCAAATCCTCAAACAATAATCGATGTGAAGAAGTTGAAATACTGAGCTAGGCTGCCCTCAAATGAAACAACTCTCTTTCCTGTTTCACCTACTAGACTATATGAGTTGTTCAGGATCAGAATCTGATAACTCCAAATTAAAAAAAAAAAATCACTTTTTTATATTATATTAATGGCATTGCATTAGTCAAATTAGATTAGCATTAGTCAAGGACGGTTTAAAAATCTGCAAATAAATACTTTCACGACTACACCCCTTTTTTTTTTACAGAGTACAAGATAATAAAATCAAGATGTTATTAAAACAATAAATAACTAAAAAATATATGAAGTCCAAGATTCAAATCCAATTTAAAAAGTCCTTTTTAAAAAACTCTTATTTCGACAATTTAATCGACAAGTAGCATATGATTAAAATATAGATGAGCCAAGAGTCATTGGGCATTCATACGTCTAATTACAGAAATGATGAGACACTTAACGGAATATCGTTAAGGGTCTCGTCATTTCTGTTAACGTCATATCTGAAATTCCGTCATTTTTCTGAAACCTCGGAAGTGGTTTCGTGAATTATTTGGCTTAGAAGACAAATGACTCTTTAAAAAAAAAAGAAGAGGGTTGCAGAATCTCGTTCGCACGCGACTCAGATAACTGTTGAAGGTCGTATTTTATCCTTATCCGAAATTAAGCTCATCAAATATTAAATGAATAATAATTGAAGTTAATTATGGGTGATAGGACACATTATTTTTGGCGAGACCCATTGAAAATAAAATATACCTTGTAAATCCATCAAAAGTTTTAAATAAATAACAAATCTATCTAAAGTTTTGAAGTGTATGCATAAATTAATATTGGTGTCAAAAACAATTTTGGTCATATCTGGATTTTAAATTAAATGAATAACAACTTCTATTGGCCGATGGAATAGTTTTTCTACATTATTTGTAGGTACTCAGTTCTTTTAACGATATGAACAACTGTAGTGCCAACTGGAAAAATGAATTAAAGAGTAAATTGAAAAATTTCGATTTGTGTGGTCCATCAATGCCTCTCACCACAAAGTTTATTAAATGATTTTAATATTTATATAATCATAAAATATTTTCATTAAATAGAGTTAGAAGGCAAAAATGCAAACAACCATATTTAATATAGCCTATAGCAATATATATATATATATATATATATATATATATATATATATATATATATCACTAAAATAGAGCCAAAAACTCAAAAAGAAACACTATTATTTATTATAATGCAATTGGGAAAAACCACAATGCAAAGCCGTATGTTCAAAAAAATACACCTACTTACCAGTCGACGTTTCGCCTATTCAGGCATTATCAAGACACCAAAATCAAAAAGGGGTTATGTGAATCGCATCTCGAAGAAAAAGGTGCAATACATCCCAACGATCAACAGCCCAAACAGGCTCCAAACATGAGACAGCACCCCACCACCAAGACGTTCAACATACAACTCTTGTAGTATATAGTATGGTATACAACAGTTGTATGTTGAACGTCTTGGTGGTGGGGTGCTGTCTCATGTTTGGAGCCTGTTTGGGCTGTTGATCGTTGGGATGTATTGCACCTTTTTCTTCGAGATGTGATTCACATAACACCTTTTTGATTTTGGTGTCTTGATAATGCCTGAATAGGCGAAACGTCGACTGGTAAGTAGGTGTATTTTTTGAAACATAAGGCTTTGCATTGTGGTTTTTCCCAATTGCATTATAATATATATATATATATATATATATATATATATATATATATATATATATATATATATATATATATATAAGGAAATAAAACAATCGGAAAAAACGACAAATGCATCTATAGTAGGGGCAATGGATGATCAAATATTGGTTATTAATTTACAGTTTGTAATAAATTTCACCACTTTGTCGATTTCAGATTTGTTGTCTCTAAGTGCTTTTCTAACATCGGGTGTTATTTTGAGCTAATTTAGTATTTTTTTATAGAAGCAGCATTCCTCAAATATATGTCTGATTGAAAGATTTTATTACACCTAGGGCATATCGGAGGTGCATCCCTTGTAATGAGATGTGCGTGAGTGAACCAGGTTTGATCTCTTCATGTCGACTACTACGATTGGATGTAGCCCAAGGCTTTACTTCCCTTTTTATATATTTCAACTTACTGATTGGACTTTCATCCTATATCGCTTGCCTTCTTTTATCTATACATTCTTTAAGGGGGCGAGAAAGTTCTTGGGCGGTTAGAATATCTGTGCCTCTACCTGGGAGGGTTAGAGCTGCTCGAGCAGCTTTGTCAGCTGGTAATATTGGATATTCCTTTTATACATATATTCTAAACTTTTTTTTTTAATGATTTCAATAAATATTTATACTATCACTAAATTATTCTTAACATTCGAATATAAGTTACTACATATTTTCTTCACATTGTTATCCAACTCCACCATCATGCATTTCCAATCTTCTTCAATTCAAACCCTTGGTTCACTTCCGTAACTCCCGTTCTCGGCTTACAGATCAACATATATATATATTGTATCTTGTACAGCTCTGTTATTCTTGAGGGACCTGGACGCCGAATAAAATTCTTTTTCTATTCATTAACGGCAGCTTTTGGCAGATCTTTCCTTATCCGCTCCTCATCCGTGCAGAACTGAATCATTTCTTTCATTTGTAGTTCTAATAATCTTCTAACCACCATATCCCATATATTTAATTACCTCATATACTTACAAAAGTTATTTATTACATGATTGATTTTTAAACTTGTTAGTTGATGGGTGAATGATGTGTGTATGTCAATATATATATATAAATTAACGAGTTTGAGACACATAAACTAAAAAAAGAAAGAAAAGGTTTTGAAATAAGAACGCACAGAGAGATCGATTAGAACCGACTTTATTCATAAAATAATCCTCCTTATATAGAATCTGAGAGTTGTTTACACTTTCAGTAGGATTAAGCTATATCACTGCCAAACCTTGGTACTTAACTCCCCCCCCTCCAGTTTCCAGGCACTTTTTGGAAACTAAAAGAAGCGTCCAGTCCGGGCAAATAGTAGAGTTTATTCCTGTACAATTTACAGCTCCCTAATACCAAAAATAAATATATTACAAAGCCATATAATACTAAAGAAAAGAAAACTGTAACATAAAAAAAACATAAACTGTAACACAAAAAAAAAACACAATCACTGTCGTTACACCAAATAAAGCTTTCTTGTTTATGAAAAAAAAACACATTAATCTGCATACAATATAATGGTACTCTATATACAAGGAACAAGAATAACAATACTTCTTGTTTATTACATTTCCACCGTTTGCACAGGCGAAGGCACTCCAGATTTAGCTATTCAATGTGGACCGTCCGCCGCCTCCTGGGGTCCCCTACGTTTTCTATGGTGACCACGTTGTGTTCCCTAATGACCACGACGCGGAATGGTCCCTCATACCTCCTCGGTTCCTTACCCCTGTTAGAACCAATCCGGCGATAAACTATGGTCCCAATTTTCAACTCTCCCGTGCAATCTCGTACCCTTGCGTTTTTCATTGCTACCCTGGTTCTTTTTTCTCGCATGATTTTTCTCCTCGCTTTTTCCCACGACCCTCGAACCCGTACGTGGTCTCCGACAATATCGCGAGCTGCCGAAATGTCCCCTACTGCACCGTCATAATCCCCTACTGGGCCCTCGAATCCCGAACAGCATTTCAAACGGCGAAAACCCCGTTACCGAATGAATATAATGGTTGTAGGCCGCGACTGCTTTTTGCATTGCCACATCCGGAGTCAACCCCTGTGCGCTGTAATAAATCCTAAGGTGGTCGCTGAGGGTGCTGTGCAACCGCTCTACTCTTCCCCTAATCTTCGGGTGACCTGGGGTGATGAAATGCTATATGACCTCCAGCTTCCGCATTTCCTCGTTTATGATGGCATTATCAAATTCCCTCCCTTTATCGGATGTAATACGGTCTGGTACCCCATAAAACATGAACCATGTTCGTAATGCCGACAAAGTGGATACTGCCTCCTTTGTTTGGATAAGATGGGCCATGGCAATTTTGCTAAATACATCAATGACCGTCAACCATGTATACCTCCTCCAGGTGAACGTGTCTACTTGTAGCTCCTTTAATGGTCTATCACTCGTTGGCGTTTCCTCTTGAACAGCTTGCGGTGGAAGGCGGTCATACTTTGTGGTCATGCAAACCTCGCACGCCCCAATAACCTCTTGTATTGTTCTGCGCATGCCTGTCCAATAATAATGCCTCTTTAACGCTTCTAACGTTTCGCTGACCCCTCGATGGTTAGTTTTCCCAGGTTAAGTTTTAGGTACTTAACTTATATATATATATATATATATATATATATATATATATATATATATATATATATATATATATATATATATGTATATAAAAATATAATTATTTATTTATTTATTTTTGCAGTGCATTGCTATAAAATCAGTTATTATAGTTGTTACTGAATTTTTTATATGATTATTGTAAAGGGACTCGTCCCAAATTAATCAAGACTTATTATAATCCCACTTTGTAGAAGAGGATGGTCTAAGATTGATTTTATTTTTACTGTGGGAAAAGTGTATGTAACCATGGTAGACTCGTATAGTGTGATATATCAACATACGTCATTGATAAATTGTTATTCTTTGTACTCTAAGATATTACAATAGAACATATTTTATTTTTTGTATTATTATTCTAAAGGGGCTTGTCCCAGGATGAGTAAATATTTTATTATTATTATTAGTATTAAGTTAACTAATGTCAGTCTTTAAATGCATTTTAAATTTAATTATTATTATTGTTTATTTAAGTATATTAAAAGTTTGAGTCTGTAAACGTTTAGCATGACGCTTGGTGTAACGCCGGCACAGTATCGGGATCCAAAGTGAGTCCTTGGAGATAAGATAGACATGAGAACCGTGACATTTTAGCTAATATTCCAACAAACGCCAGTGTCGGGATAATTTTAACTTTAATCTATTGTTTAGCAGTTACGGATGATTGTTTTTTGTTACATGATAACGGCACACTCTGAAAAATTAGTTATATAACTTTTATCAAATTGATAATTTTAATTATTTCATGAATTACTTATCACCAAATGAAAATCGTGCAATCAGCGTCATTGAATTTCGCAAATCATCTCAGTGGTACTTAAGGTATTTTCGAAATAAATAATAAGTATTTCTCTCAACGATAGCAATCGACATTAAAGCAGAGTGATTAACGTCAATAAAGAATGCGAACAATAATATTTTAATTGTGACAATTACGAAAGATAGTTAAATTGAATGTATAATTATTTAATGAATATCGCCATTTCCAATTTTACTTCTATTAAATATGTATTATTCATTTTATTTTATATTTTGGTATAATATTATTTTATTTTTTTTTAAATGTTCCTGAACTTTCATAGATAACATAGGTATTGGGTTAAAAGACCTCTAATGGACTTATGATTGTCAATAATATTTTTTATTTATTTTTAAATAATGCATTCACAACTGTATAATCGAATACATCAAGCAAATATAACGAATGATAAATAATGCCACGAGACAAAGGCAAGTAGAGAAACTACCCAATGGTAGTACTCGAATAGGAAATTCAACTTGTCGTTTCAGTCTAGTATGAAATTTCCAAGTAACACGTTTGTCAAGGTACAGTCCTAAGTACCAGGCCTGTTCTACAGGAATCAGTGGAATATTACTAAATAAAGGAGGATATTCATTGGTTTACGACGGAGGTAAAGGTGGTTGGACGGGATTTGGGTGAATTTATTTTAATCATCCAGTTTTAATACAATTTTTCAAGGTCAGTGATGTGGGATTAATGAGTATGGTATGCTATAACTGGATCAGTGTTGACTGATAATAGACAAGTGTCATCATCATACGTGGTAAGGATAGTATTGTTATGGGTTGGGATGTCAGCTGTATAAAGTATGTAGTGGATTGGGCCTAGGATCCTGCCTTGAGGAACACCAGCAGATTGAAGAAAGAGTGGTTTAATTTAAATCACCTATCGGAGAAATAGGTTTGGATAATGAGAAATTATGGAGGTGGTAGGAATCTGCGAAATTTGTAAAGCAGCCCCCAGACTCGGGTGCCAGACTCGGTCAGAAGCCAGTACAACATCGAGGAAGATGTTGAACAAGCTGAACAATACAATCCACGTTCCAAAGAAGACGAAACTACGTCGACCACACTATGGCTGGACAGTGTAGTGTCATGTTCCGTATCCAAACTGGTCATCTGGGATAATGTGGTTTGTATCCAGGATGGGGGTACAATCGTTTCAGTATGAGCTTTTTAAAAAAAAAACTAGTCTAGAAGTCCCGGAGAAAAAAGACGAAGAACGGATAGATTTTATTTTAATTTCGTTTATGATTCTAAATAAGCGGGGGTCAGGATCAAAATTGGATAACTCTAGAATTTTAGAAATTGACTTTTTCAACATTTTCACAAGTCATGTCAAGCAATTTTGTCTAACACGACACTTTTCCTACTTATTTCTCATAGTTTTAGTCTGATTCTAGCTTGAGGTTTCGGGAGTGTAACATCGCTCAATTAAAACTAGCGACAAATAGAAAATAGTTAATCTTCGAAAATTTAGAGTTATCCGCATTTGATCTTAAAAGGTTCAGGAGTTGATAAGAAAAATCTCAAATAGGATTATTTTTTTTTAAATATAAGAAAATTAATCAAAAACCAAAATTCTAACCTGCTTTATCTATCAATACTGAATTGCTACTTGAATAAATAATACTAAATGATTATTACAAGAAAAAATTAAAATTTCGTTACACTGAACAACCCACAAGATTATCAAAATGAAAGATAGGACATAATCTGATTAAGAGATATGCCCGAGTCCTAAATTAACTGTCACACTTAAAAGATGTGACATAGGGCCTTATTAAGGTATACTGACCAAAGCTTAAATGAACAAAGCTCATTTAGAATGGGCTCGGTTTATGAAGTTGACTCGGGATATTAAAAACGATCCATTCCTTTGTAGGCTTTGCAGAATGTTTCAGAACATTATCCATTTGAAAGATAAATAACCCTCCAAATCCTAGATTAGGGGCACTGGTTCTCAAATTTCCACCATCCATAAATACGAAGTTTCCCATGTTTGACAGTGCTTATATTCTTTGTATTTAATTGCTAATCGCGTTTCCTTCAAACACAACCCTTTTAATTTGATGTGAACACATTCAATTCTTGTTTGTCGCTGATAATAATTGAATCCCAAAACGTTTGTGGCTTGACTGAATAAGTTTTGAAAATCCTACACGTTTTTTCTTTTTAACTCCTCTAAGCAGAGGTTTCTTCTCGGTTCACCAACATAACAACTGTTGAGACAAGCTCGTAAGTTCGGTTATAAATTTTTTAAAAGGAAGTGCAGGTTTCGTTGAATCAATCTCGCTCTGGGTGTGGACTGTATGTTGTAATTTAAAAAGAGTTCGCAACAATAGAGAAGTAATATGAAGAAATCCAAAGCATAGAAATAAAAGTAACTTACCCAAGACGCGGGCAGCTACGCCGATAAATCCTTGGCTCCTTGAGCGCGCTCAAAGACCAAAAGAAGCTGGTAACGTCCTTCCGGGTGGATTCCTATGATTTAGAAATCCTCCAGGGGAATTCACACTTATTTGCAGGTGAAACGGGCATTACTTATAAATACATGAATAGAACGGAATCACGGAAAGTAGAGAATTGGTCAAGAAATAGATTCGCTAAAATTGAGCTGGATAGCTGGGGGTAAACACAAGAACATGTGACTGATCTGTGTGACTGCTTGCTCAAGACTAGACTAAAAACAGTACCACATGTGAAATAGTGAAACGTTAGTTGCCCCAAGCAATCGCAAGATCAGGTGTGATATGCTATTTTAAGATTTTACCAATTTATGTTGTATGACATTAATTTACTTACAAAAAGAACGCCAAATGGCGAGAACAACAACCATTCGATCTTAATATGTCTCTCAGCGTTTTGGACACATCATTCACATTATAAATGGTTGATAGTATTTTATTTTAGTTATTCCAGCCGATGGGTTTCCCTTATTTATTTCAAAAATGCATTCTATGAATCCCAAGTAATTTTCTTGGACTAGATATATTTTATAAACTTTTATTTTCTTTATAACAATTACTGATGTACTGAACAGTGGCGTTGGATTTGTTTACCATTGTTCCAATTTCTCGAAAGAATAACTTTCTTATGAATGAATGCATTTCTTAAATTAATATTCAGAGTGAATGTCTATCGATAACTCCATTTTAAATTTCAGCGTTTAGCTATAAGTAATGGAAAATGAATTTTACATATCAAAAAATCTAAAATCTAAATAAATTATCTTTAAAAAATGAATATACTCCTCGTTGAGTGTTATTAAACGATATAATTATACGATTACATGCGTGTATTCGCCAATCTAGGTCTTATCTAATAGAAAAGACTAGTTCAGAAAAAGTTAGATATGTTACACACGATTGAAGAATAATTGATAACATAACAAAGATAAATACCCTCTTCCAAATATCGGGGACTTTTTAGGAAAAACAGGTCAAGCGATATATTTTCTCTTCGGTAGATTTAGCATCGGGATTTCGTCAAATTATGAAACAACATTTTAAAGTAATGTGCTTTAGTTATTTTTACTTGTACCATTTGGGTTTATAAAAATGCACCCACACCTTTTCAAATAGCAACATTATTTTTTTTTCAATTTGTTCATGTATGACGGTTTAAACATTTCTTCAAGCATTCTAAAACAATATTTAAAAGTAGTTTTTAACTAATTAAAACAATACAATCTTAGAATTCAGTTACATATAGCAGCTTTTATTATAATTAGCCCTTTTAAATTTATGAACATAGAAGTAATTTTCCTTTACGAAAAATCAACTTTGAGAACTACGCTAAAGTAGTGAACTACTATGATTTCAGAATTCATATAAAAAATATATATTGAAAACAAAGAATAAATAAATGCGCATGAAGCATTAAAACACTTAATGAAATGAACCAATACTGGGTATGACCTGAAATGGCTCGCCGAAGTCATTGAGAATCTGGATACGTCTTCTCATATCCAACTATAATTATTATTACGGGCTACTGGGTATTAAAATGAATTAAACAATTCCTTAATTAATGATACTAATATTTATTAACAAAATTAACAAAAAAGGATACAAGTAAATTATTAAACTAATATAAATTTATCATGACAATATTCTAATTATTTATTATAACCTAGGCCTATTTAATAATTACAATAATATAAGATATTACTAATTCTAGATAGCTTAACTAGTTACAATAGTTTCTATGAATATTATAAAATTACACTACAATTTATAACTAATAGTTAACAGTTACAGTTCACTAGTCCACCGACCGTAAGATTCTCCAAGTATGACAAACTGACACACAGTAACAAACAGAAACAGTTTATTACACTCGCGAGACTGTCTCAGTTCACTGATACACTTATTACACTGGCCGGTTCAACACTGACTAGTTTATGACACTGACACTCACTTATCACAGATCTTCACCGTGCTTGGTTTACTCTCAGATTAAGACTGACTCGCTCGAGGCGAGGGAAGTATTTAAATAGGCAAGGCCGAATATTCTAGAACACGGAAGGCTGGAGACAATTCTGGAATCTTCTTAATCTTTATATTAACAAAAGGAGCCGATCGAGAAGGTCCTAATCCTATTTTAACTTCTCCCGCCGACGGATTTAAGCTGCTAATCCCTTGCTTCCGTCTTCCTCTCTGCGGCCATAACATTATTCTTCTTAAGAAGACAGGCGACTCTCAACCCAACTAGATTGAGAAATAACTTTGATGTTTTATTAAATAATTTTGTTCATTCAAATAAAAATTTAGAACTGCCTGTGTTACAGTGTTTTATTATTTCTTATTCCAAAAATCACACTGGCAGATAATGGTAGATAAATAGAAAATAATGATTTCTAAGATTTCTTAAGCTTATATGAAATTGAAACATGACATCAGGGCCCCCAGATGCCCAACGTTCATAAAAAGTGCATTTAAAAGCAAATATATATTTTATGTTTATTACTATTAAACATTTTATCATTTGTCATTGAATAAAAATAAAAAAGCATAGAAAGTATGAACTCAGATTTGATCTCTTTCTATAAATTAAAATTTAATTTTTGTTCCTATCGAAACATTAGTGTAAGTAATAAATGGAAATAAGTTCTGAGTTATCGCCTATCGAAAAATTTAACATATAAAATAGAAGAAAAAAATATGTATATATTTAAATGCCTCATTCATCCATCAGCATAAATACGATTATATGTTATTTAATTGCTTTATTTATTTAATTATAAAACTGAACAACTGAAACCCCTTCTAACTTGGGAGCTTACATATTACCTATCTCTGAATGGAGTTAATTTTTAAAATTAACGCTTTTCTTTCAGTTCAACTTCAAAACTTTTCGTGATTGAGAGGATAGTAGTTCTGCCTTCTATCAGCCCCGAAGATCGCCTACAACATAGGTCGAAACGTCGGCACTTACAATAAATAAGTTTGTTTTATTTAGTGTTTTTTATTGACTGCACCTCCAGACTATCTATATCCCACACTTCAAAACTTTTCATTTAAATTGTAGGGAAAAAAGTTCGTAAAATATTTATTTATAAACTATGGGAGCGATTACGGCTGAATTGTCAGATATTAAACAAAGGCAAGGTTAAATCCAACATCATTTTACACACGTAAGAACGACTTGTGCATTTTTATAATAAACCCTACAAGGTAGCTGCGTAAGAAACTTAAATAGATTAAATTTCGATTAAAACATGTCTCGAAAACTTTACTCATAATAATAATAATAATGCTTAATTATGGTTAACAAAGCAAACTCAGCGAAAAATTAATGCTCTTTATCTCCTTAGAACGAGAGCTGGTTTAATCTATATATATAAAAATGAACGTATGTGTGTTTGTCCTTTATGCACTACTACACCCATCATCCGATTGTCATGAAACTTTGGGAAGTTGTTCATTACACTCTAGGGAAAGTTTCTACCAACTTTTTTTTCTAATTTTATTTTATTTTTGATTTAAAAGATGAATTAATTAGGAATGTCTTCCTGAATGTACTAAATAATTACATGAACCATAATTGGCTCAGTAATTGTGTTATTTTGACAGCGAAAAATGCCGATGTTGACGAAATTAACATTTTAATACTACTGTTGTTACCAGGTGATCCCTTTAAATCCATCAATAATATTTTAATGAAAACCAAGCTGTAAATTATCCAACTGAATATTAAATTCTCTCGATATACGACACAATCTTCGGTTGAATAATGGTTCACCTATTATTCTTCTGCGTAATTTGAATTCACCCAAATTATGCAATGGTACACGTTTGGTCATACAAAATATTACTGGAATTGTTATTGAAGCAGCCATGTTGACTGGAATCTTTAAAGAAGAAATCGTCGTGTTGGAACGTATTACAATAATACCATCAGAACCCAGGGTCAGCTATATAAAAATGAATGTATGTGTGTTTGTCCTTTATGCATTACTACACCAATCATCTAATCGTCATGAAACTTTGGGAAGTTGTTTAGTACAATCTAGGGAAGGTTTCTACCACCTTTTTTTCTTTTTTCCTTTTTTGGATTTGAAAAAAAATTACAAAAGTTTTTAGAAAAAAATTATTTGTCGTAAATCAAGTTATTTCTTTCGTAATCAATAATAAAGTCAATAATAAAGGGAGAGTTGGAACAAATTTCGTACGAAAGAAATAAATATATGTGAAGAGAAATTTGAATAAAAATTTTTATGAAAGTGAAATGTGAAGGAAGGCACGATTGAGAAGGCAGTGAGAAAAAAAAGAAGCTGAGGTTTATTCTGGTTAATTACATCACTATTCCTTACCACTAATGGTGAATTTATATAATTTTTTTCCAAAATCAATTCTAGATTTTTTAAATATGTTCAAATGTCAGTAAACATCTGTTCAATGTCAGTTCATGCTTGGTTCACACCGTCAACAGTAACAATTTTTCGCATGAATTCTTCATTTGGATATTAATTTATTTCATCGTGAGTATAATTGATTTATTTTAATTTTAATTTTCCAATTTTTTAGTGAAGGGATGCCCCCCAAGCGACAAGCGATTGGTCGATCTACATCTGAAGCACGAAAGAAAAAAGAAAAAACGAGCTTCATTAACACGTGAGCAGCGAGAAGCGGTTAGAAAACAAACTGCTCAAGCCCGGTCAAGAGAGCAGCGTGAATCAAGATTACATTCCAACTGCTTAGGAACTGCTCAAGCACGGTCCAATGAGACAGTTGAACAACGTAGAGAAAGACTGAATTCCATTCAAGAGCGCAATATGCGATCAAGACGTATGTTACACGCTGATTACATCTTGCGGCTTTCATTACGATGCTAATTATGATTACAGTCTTCATCGAAATTTCATTATTGGAAAAATGGGTAAGGTTTGCAAATTTTGCCGTGCCTCGAAATTCAAGAATGAAGCTCCTGGAATGTGCTGCGCAAGTGGAAAAGTTAAATCGCCGGATCTGCATACACCACCCGAACCATTGTTGGTATCAAGTGACACAAACAAGTCAAAGCATTTCTTGAAAAACATACGCAAATATAATTCATGTTTTCAAATGACATCGTTCGGGGCAATAGAAATTATACGGGGCAATCACATGCCAACGTTCAAAGTGCAAGGGCAAATTTATCATCGTACTGGATCACTTCTACCACTGCCTGATTCAGAGCACAAATTTCTTTAAATTTATTTCATGGGAACCACGGGTGAACAAGTTGATCAACGGTGTCGATTCATCACCAGCACTGATCGTTGTTGCGTTACAAAATTTATTCGATCAACATAACGAATTAGTTCGACTATTCAGGACGGCCCTCGATCGAATGCCAGCTGATGATTACGTTGTTGTCATTAGAGCTGAGAAAACACCATCCGGCCAACACGAAAGACAATATAACGCACCAACTATTAATGAAGTAGCGATCGTCATAGTTGAAGTAGAGTTTAACTCGCGTGATATAATTCTTCATCGCAGAAATGGTAATATTCAGCGAGTCTCCGAAACTCATCGGTCATACGATGCATTACAATATCCTATTTTATTCTGGCAAGAAGAAGATGGATATCATTTCAACATCAAAATGATCAATCCAACAACACACGAAGAGACAAATAAGAAATTCAGTGTTATGAATTACTATTCGTATCGATTGATGATTCGTGATCACGAGAACAATCACATTTTAAAATGTCACCAATTATTTCATCAATATATTGTGGATATGTATACGAAAATCGAGACAGAACAACTTCTCTTCAATCGATTGAATCAAATTAAGCTGCGCTCAGAAGAATATATTCACTTGCGCGATGCAATTGCTACTGATGGGAATCTACATGAAGTAGGAAAAATGGTTATATTGCCTGCTACATTCGCCGGAAGCCCACGGCATATGCATGAATACGCGCAAGATGCAATGGTATACGTTCGTGCATACGGTCGTCCAGAGTTTTTCATAACATTCACTTGCAATCCGACGTGGGGTGAAATCACAGAACTTTTGTTGCTGGACAATCGTCTTCGGATCGACATGACATAATTTCGCGAGTGTTCGAACAAACATTGAAATCTTCAATCTTAAAAGGATTTAATTGTCAAAGAGTATGTTTTCGGGGAGACACACTGTTGGATGTATTCCATTGAATGGCAGAAAAGAGGATTACCCCATGCACACATTTTGGTTTGGTTGGTCGACCAAATTTCACCAGACAAAATTGATGAAGTCATCTCAGCAGAAATACCAGATATAGATATTGATCCCGGTCTATTCGACGTCGTTACCAACAACATGATTCATGTGGTGCAATCAACAAAAATTCGCCATGTATGAAGGATGGCAAATGCACAAAACGCTATCCAAAATCCTTTCACACAGAAACTGTCACTGGAAATGATGGATATCCACAATATCGTCGGCGATCATTTGAACATGGTGGAAAATTCATGACACGCAATGGCACT
Source organism: Arma custos (assembly GCA_037127475.1). NCBI lineage: Eukaryota > Metazoa > Arthropoda > Insecta > Hemiptera > Pentatomidae > Arma > Arma custos. The sequence goes on from CM073759.1 coordinate 91,031,156, forward strand.
GATTTAGATAATCGGTGGGTTGTGCCGTATTTACCATTACTCTCAAAGACGTTTAAAGCTCATATCAATGTCGAGTACTGTAATTGTGTCAAATCGATCAAATACATTTGGAACTATGTCAATAAAGGAAGTGACATGGCAGTTTTTGGAGTGGGGAATGCATCTGCATGAATCGATGAAATCGATCGACATCAATTGGGACGCTACATTAGTAGTAATGAAGCTGCTTGGCGTATTTTCTCATTTCCAATTCATGAACATTATCCAACTGTTGTTCATTTGTCAGTGCATCTTGAACATGGACAGTGCGTGTATTTTACAATGGAAAATATACAAACAAGAGCATATTTGCCACCGCAAACAACCTTAACTGCATCCTTCTCATTGTGCATGGATAATCCTTTCGCAAAAACACTACTTTACTCAGAAGTACCTAAATACTATACATGGAATGCATCAGCGAAAATGTTTCATCGTAAACAAGGCAAACCAGTTGAGGGATATCCAAATCTATACTCGACTGACGCATTAGGTCGTGTTTATATAATCCACCCAAACAACCAGGAATGTCTTTACTTGCGATTACTGTTAGTTAACGTACGTGGACCAAAATCCTTCCAAGACTTGAGGACCATAGAAGGGAAAGTATGTGCGGCCTATCGAGAAGCTTGCCAAGAATTAAATCTTCTTGAAAACGATAGCGGGTGGGACACTGCAGTGGCTGATGCATCTAATACTGCTCAGCCACAGCAAATACACAGTTTATTAGCGATAATATTAACAACATGTTTCCCATAGAATCGAAACAATCTTTGGGAAAAGTACAAAGATTACTTGAGTGAAGATATCCTACATCATTTACGAGGATCGAATCCGGAAATACAATTAACACCACACATATACAATGAGGCATTAGTTTTGATTGAGAATAGTTGTTTGGGTATCGCTAACAAAGTGTTGGTGCAGTTGGGAATGTGTGCAACTAATCGATCTGTAAACAGCGGATCGTGACTTACAACGTGAAATATACTCCAATGTGGAAAATTTGGGTGCATTTGTAGAAAATAATCTTTCGAAATTGGTTCCAGAACAACGCAATGTATATGACACAATCATGCACGCAATTGCAAATCACAGCGGAGAATTGTTCTTCCTAGATGCACATAGAGGATGCACATAGGACAGGAAAAACTTTTCTTATTTCAATAACTTTGGCAACAATAAGATCCCAGAGTAAAATTGCACAATTGGCAATGGCATCACTTGGAATTGCGGCAACACTTTTGGAGGCTGGTCGAACAGCACATTCGACATTGAAATTGCCATTAATTTTGCAAACCACCGAGACACCAACATGCAATATTACCAAAAATTCCGGTATGGGCTAAGTTCTCCAAACATGTGAACTTATAGTATGGGACGAATGTACAATGGCTCACAAAAAAGCATTAGAAGCCCTTGATCGCACATTGCAAGATTTCAGGGAAAATAGACGGCCATTCGGTGGAGCAATTATTTTGTTATCTGGTGATTTTAGACAAATTGTGCCAGTTATACCACGTTCAACACCCGCTGATGAACTCAATGCATGTCTCAAATCATCAGTTTTGTGGCGACATTTTAAGAAATTAAGTTTGAACACCAATATGCGTGTTCAATTACAAAATGATGCATCAGCAAACATTTTCGCAAGGCAATTGCTGGATATTGGGAATGGAAAGATGGCAATCGGCAAATCAACAAATCAATGTATCACATTGCCAACGAACTTTTGTAAAATCACATCAACCAAAGATGAATTAATTGGAGGGGTTTTCGCAAATAACGCCCAGAATTACAAAAAACATCAGTGGCTCAGTTCACGTGCTATATTAGCAGCTACGAATAACGATGTCAATGTCATCAATTTTAGCATTCAGAATCGAATACCAGGTGAAGCAACAACGTATAAGTCCATCAATACTGTGATTAATCAAGACAAAATTGTCCAGTACCCAACCGAATTCTTGAATTCCCTTGATTTGTCAGGTATGCCAACGCACATTTGAACACTAACGAAACATCAATCCACCACGACTTTGCAATGGTACGAGACTTGCAATAAAAAAGATGATGAAGAATGTCATCGAAGCTACAATTTTAAATGGGAAATTGAAGGGTGAAGATGCACTGTTACCACGTATTCCTATGATTCCAACAGATATGCTATTTGAATTCAAGCGCTTACAACTTCCGGTTCGACTCGCTTTTGCAATGACCATCAACAAAGCGCAAGGGCAGTCACTTCAAGTGTGTGGTCTAGATTTGGAGCATCCATGTTTCGCACATGGACAACTGTATGTGGCTCAGCTCTCGCGTCGGAAAACCTCCAGATTTATTCGTTTACACACCAGAAGGAAAACAAAAAATATTGTGTATCCAAAACACTTGAGTAAATAAAGTAAATTTATTTTAATGTATAAAAATGATTGTAAATAAGAAAAATGATATATTACAAGTGAATTTCCTATCGCAGCAACGCGCGACGGGTAAGCTAGTTATTACTATAATTTAAAAAATAATTAGGTATAATGATGATAGAGATTATATACATTATATTATTATTAGATTATATCATTAGATATATTTTTATTAGATTATATTTTTATTTATTATTATTATTTAATTTTCATTTGCACCTGCACAATTGCGCATCCAGCAAATTTGATAGAAGTGTCTTTAGATCTATTTTTTATTATATTATATTATATTATATGATTATATACATTTATATAACAACCCATATATATATCCCATATATATATTTATATAATATCCCATATTTTCATACATTTTACTTATGTAACACTCTAGGAGTCTATTATCACACATTTTATATTTTATCTGCAATTAAACTAAGTTTTCCATACTTTTATATCTCACTTTTTTTATAATTATACTTTTTCATTTGGTGTCTCTCGATTTGCTTTCTCATTTTTCTTTCTCTTTGTATTTTGTTTACATTATCGCCCTTCTGTGCATTTATTATTTTATTTTTTGTTCATTATCCTTAATAATATATCCTTCGCTACTTTTTACTTTCCTATTACTCTACATGTTATTATATTCTTGGTACTGTAATGTTTTTTTATAGTTATTTTTGTTTTGTTTGTTTTTTATCTCATAGACCACAGTTCACACATACAAATTAGGTCGAAACGTCGGAACAAATAAAAAATAAGACTTGACTTATTTGGTGTTTTTTTGACTGCACCCCCAACTATTTCCATGCCCCACTATAATGATGACAAGTTTGGTTTTTTTTTAAAATATTTATAATGCTACTATAATAATAATTATTACTATTTTAAAAATAATAAATGCCATAGGTTGCTAAATCTGTACCACAGAGTTAAAAGACACCATTTTATATTTTTTCAATTTGTTGAGGAGAGCCCATTTTCTATAAGTTTACACTTTTAAAATTTGTTTCTTCGTTACATATAGAAACAGCTTAAAGAAAATTGTTCACATTATTATTGTAATGATAAGTAATTGCAAGTATTGTTCATATCATATATTTATGACAATTTCCCTAAAATATTACATATTTTATGGAAAAAATGTCCTTAACCCTCCGGGGCACAAAAATATGAGAATAAAAAAAAATAAATTTCAACTAAAACGTTCGAAAAGCTATTTATTTATTATTTTTTAAAAAATAAAGTGCAGTGAAATATTTGGTAGAAATAAACTTGAAGTATGGTTGAAAGGGTTAAAGAAAAATAAATGAATAATAATAATGCACCTTTATCGTATATTTAAATTTTCCATGGTGCGTGTGTTTTATTAAGTCAATATTTTTCTTTAATAGTTCCGTACACGTACTGTGGTTTTTACGTTTAATCAATAACCAAGGGAAAATTTAAAATCAGGAGATGTAAAAATGTAATTTCCATAGTAGCGTTATGAAGATTTAAAAACGAACCAAACTTATCATCATTATAATTGTTTTTAAATTATAGTAACAATCAAGGCAGCTCTCCTTCTAAGGGGATATTAGTTTTTCGTTGAGCTTGCCTTATTAAACAAAAAAAAGAAAGGTTTCGAAACATGTTTTTTAAAAACTATGTTTGTTTTTTTTAATTTCGTATATAGTTACCATGTACTATTTATTATAAAAATGAATAAGCTGTTCTCATGTGCTTAAACGATGTTCGAATTAAAATCTTCTAAATAAAAAAAATTTAGCAAATAGAAAACTACTAGGAGTCATAATTTATAACATTAATATACTTAATTGAATTGTAGTCTTTAATTAGTATTAAATCCATTTTTAATACTACGGCAATGCTATCAACCACTCTATGACATTGTTGTGTTTTAGAATGTGCAGGCCTGAACCCAAATTGGTGGTTAGGAATTAAATTATTTATTTCTAATAATGGATAAAGCCGCTTTAACAATAGTTTTTCAAATATTTTGGAAAATGGTGGTAAAATACTAATAGATCTGTAGAACGTAACTAGGTTTAATGATTTGTTTGGCTTGGGGATCATTTTTACTACTGGAAATTTCCATACTAAAGGAAAATAAGTAAGTCGAAAAATAGAATTGTAGATAGCTGTCAGAAAAATTAAGCCTTTCCTATGAAGAAGTCGTACAATTTTAGGTGTAATAAGATCATAACCAGGTGATTTTCTGCGCGGTAATTTTTGTATACAAAATTCAACATCTGAAGGATTGAATGGTGGGGGTGGTAGAGGAAGTGGCGAAGTCAGAATTTGTTGGACGTCACAACTGTGGTGTGGGTCAAGTAGGTCGTCGTGGTTGAAATACGTCTGTGAGATGAGAGGCAAATAGGTCTGCTTTTTCTTTATCACTTCTGGTCCATGAGTTGTCAGATTTACGGAGGGGCGTCTTTGTATTATGGTAATACAGAATCTTTCTAATTTGTTCCCATAGAGTATTGTTGCTTGTCTGTAAGTTAGTTAGATGAGTGTTGTAGATGCCATTTTTGTATAGCTGTACTCGTTTTCTTAATTTATTAGACAGTTTGTTTAGTAGTTGTTTGTCACTAGGATATCGTGATCTTTTCCATTGGTTCAGTGCACGTCGCTTTTCAATAATAAGGGACCTTATGTTTGGTGGTAAGTATTGTTTATGTCTGAATGTCTCATGCCTGTGAGATGATTGCCAAGCGGCAGTTTGTACAGTCTTTGTAAGCGTCTCAACAGCGTTGTAAATGTCATATGCAGTCTTCAAGCTTGTATTAAGGTTAATTTTGTCATTTATTATACGATTAAATTCAAAAATCACAATGGGTCCAGGAGTTAGCGTCGGTATATGATTTGTAGTGAGTACTTGTCTTGAGAGAGATAGAACGATTGGGGAATGGTCAGATGAAAGATCGTTATCAACACTTATGTGGTGATGTAGAGGGCTTAGATTAGAAGTGATAAAGAAGTCAAGTAGTACTGGTTGTCGGTTTGTGTCTGTTGGCCAGTATGTCGGCTAAGATGGTAGAAGGCAGTCATAATGAAGGTCCAAACAGGTATTAAAGAGAGCATTTCTTCTGGAATTTTGTGTCCTGTTGTCAAATCGGGGATGTTTGGCGTTGGAATCGCCTCCGCATAAAAATTTGAGCCCCAAAGTGGAGATTATGTTGGTAAACATCTCCTTGGAAACTCGTAGTCTAGGGAGGCAATATGCGCTACCTCTGGAAATACTGCAGTGATTAATTTCAACTGAAATTTCTGTTAATTGAATTTCGGGTAAGGCCGTCATTTGTAAAGAATGGTGATATAATGTACGCTTCACAATTACCGCAGAGCCACCACGGGAAGCACGCTTGGATGGTCAGTACGGTATACGACATATCCCTGTAAGTAAAATTTTATATTCTGAGAAATATGGGTTTCGGTAAGTAGTGTTATGTCGATTTCATGTTCACGTAAGTATATGTCGCCTTCGTTTCTTCGATGTAGGGCTCCATTTGAATTCCAAAGAAGGAGTTTTAAAGATTGGTTTAAAGTGGAATTACGGACTGGCATTAGGAATGAATTTAGTAACAAGCATGGTAAGTAATGTGATGAGAGGGCTTATCATCGATTTAAAATCATTTAAAAGTTGAAATGAATTGAGGTATATTGATATGTCTGAAGTACTAGATTGTGGATGTGGTATTGGGTATTTAGGAACTGCGTTAGAATGTGGAGGGTAATGATACTGTGGGTAACGTGGTATTGAAGGATGAGGTGTTATACTCATAGCTTGAGGAGTTGTATTTTGATGAGTTCTATATTGAGGCGTTGTGTACTGAGGTGTTGTGTATTGGGACATTGTGTGTTGAGGTGTTGTGTATTGAAATGTTGTGTGTTGTGGTATTGTGTATTGAGATGTTGTGTGTTGTGGTGTTTTGTACTCAAATATTGTGTTAGTAAATGAAGCCTGTGGTTGTTGCGGGATAGTAGTTGGGTTAGTAAGTCGGTCACGGTCCGTCTCTAGGGGCAGGGAATCTGTTAAATCACGAAGTTCGAGATGAACTGTGCATCCTCTATAATTCGCTGGATGATCTTCACCACACAGCGCACAGGTTGGCGGCTCTTCACGCGGTTTCTGGCATCTGTCACTAGGATGATCTTGGCCACGCTTCACGCATCTTGGTTGGTGCCGGCAGAATGCTCTGGTATGTCCATATTCCTGGCGCCTCATACATAGAACAATGTCCCTTCCTTTATGAGGTTCCTCAATTTTTACTTTAGTGTAAGCTAAATGGCTTATATTGAAGACTTCATCATTGTTTGGTGCTCAATATCCACGAAGAAGAGTGGGAGGGGTTCTTTCGACCTTGGGTGTATAACATTATTGATAAGGCGAACAGTGAATCCTTTTCTCTGAAGTTCATATTTAATCTTATCATGAGGTGTGGAATAATGAAGATTTCTGATGACGAACCGGAAGGCTTTTTCTTCTTTTGGTTGAAATGTGTGAAAAGAAATGTTTTTAGATTCTAAATATTTCATGCAGTATCTATATGCATCACTGGTTTTAGTTTTTAATATGATCACTTCTTTATTAGAAAAACATTCAAAATTATTGTCCCCTAAAAGAGCTAATAAGTCTGTGCATAAGTTTTGAAAGTTGTTGATTCCTTTTATTTTTATTGGCGGTGGTAAATGGACTACTGGTGGTGCGACGCGTTCTTCTTCCATTTCGACAGATAGTGGAGCAAACATGTTACTAACAGGAACATTAGGAACATTGCTTATTAAAGGAATAGTCATAGAATTATGAGTAGTGGTTGGAGTCACTGCTTGTTGTGTAAATTGAGATACTAGATTGTCACCTGTTATTTCAATATTTTCTGAATGAATATTATTATTTAAATTGCCACGTGGTTTGGGTAGGTTAGGTTTTTTTTAATTATGTTTTAACTTTAGAATCTTTAGTATTCATTCTTTTTTTGTCAATTTGACCTTCAGTTAAGGAAATACTGTAGTTACTCCTTATCTTTCTTTTCAAAAGAGTAGAAATAACGGCTTCATCGTCTTTCCTACTTGTTCCGGCAATTTTATTGTCTTTCATCAGAAAAGTATCCTTTTTCACTAAATTATACTATAAGTCACTTCAAAAAACCATTATTCACTATAACACACATCAAATATACATGAATTCAATAAATCCAAAAACTTAGAGATAACTTAAGCAAGTTCACAGTTCGAGGCCTACAACAAGAGAAATAACAAATATTCTGAACTGTAACATAAAACTTAATCAAAATCAATGGGATATGATTATGGTGTAATAAAAATTAATAAATACAATTAAACTTTATTAAATAAATTAATAAAAATCATTTTCATTTTGATTTAATAAAGTATAATGAAAGAAATTAAATATCTCTATAAAATAATCAATAATTATTAGTCATAATTAATATTAATTAACAAAAATAAATAAATAAAAATGAATTGTGTCTCATAGGACTTTAATGAAATAAAGATAGCTCGATATACATTTAAATATGGGCAACGTGACCACAAGTGAAACAATAACAAGCATTCTGAAGTGTGAAAAACCTAAAAATCAAGGTTACGGTCTAAACAAATTTACTAATAAATTAATAATAAGCAGGGTAATTATTCCGCAGGTTGTCGCTTCGAATTGAGACACAACAAACATTAACTCTTCGTTCGTTTCCCTTTTAATATTTTCCAAAAATCTATCTCAATCTGAGACTCTCGGTAATTATTTCATCTAGAAATGAACGTTTCAACAAATATATATCATCTATACTTCAAAATATTAGTTGAACTTCTATTTCTTGAAGAAATGATTACCGAAATCTTGAAGCGACAGCCTGAGAAACAGATACCATCAAGGGAGTAGATTTAGGGTCTGTGAATAGTTTAACACAAAGCAGTGTCATTGTATATGAAAAAAATATAATGATATAGATTAATATATCTAAGTAAAGGATAAACAGATCTAAAAGAATAGATAAATTCGAAGTTATTAACCTTGTTTAAACCAATTAATTAGGTTTCATAGGCCTTTAATGAAACAATCATAGCTCGGTATTCATTTGAATATAAAACCTTGACCGACAAGAGAAACAAGAAGAAACGTTCCGAGCTGCAACATAAACTTCAAATTCAAGGGGGTAGGGTTAGGATCTCAATAAAACTATGAATAAATTAATAAAAAGCAGTGTCATTTTATTTGGCAAAATACAATAAATCAAATTAAATATCTCTATAAAAGAATAAACAGGTCTAGAATCGTCTGATGAAAGAGATTAAAGGATAATAATATGGAGATCGTATAATAAGGATAATCATATAATTATATACTTTGATAGAGATGATGTAAAAGAATAGACAACATAATCAATTCGAGTTAATTAAATTAAAAGAAAAAACTCTAATCAATCCCTAGGCCTTTAATGGAATAAATATAGCTCGAAATTCACAAAACGAAATGTTGAGTATTGTACCATGACCTATAAGAGAATTAAGAACAAACATTCAAAAATTCTTCTATGAAATAAAATTTACAAATCAAGGGGATAGGATTAGGGTCTAATAAAATATTTATATATTTTTTTATAAATAAATATAGGTCAGTATTCATTTGAATATGGTACCATGACCGCAAAAAGAGAAATGGGAACAAACATTCTGGACTGCAAAATAAAATTTTTAAATCAAGTGGTTAGTTAGTGTCGATGAATAAATTACTATAAAGTAATGTAATTGTGATTAAAAAAAATATGATGAAAGAGTGAAAATATGTCTATAAAAGAATAAATGGGTATAAAATCATAGACAGAATTTATTAGCAGTAATTAAAAAAAAAATGGTTTCCTTAGGAATTTAAATAAATAAAAATAGCTGGGTATTCATTTGAATATGGTACTATGACCACAACAAGAGAAAGAAAAACAAATATTCTGAACTGTAACATAAAATTTACAAATCAAGAAGGGAAGGTTAGGGAATAAATAAAACTGAAATACAATAAAAATTAATAAATATAATAAAAAATTACTTAATAAAGTAATGAAAAGGAGTGTCGTTGTAATTGAAAAATAAATACGATGAATGCGATTAAACATATCTATATATTTATAGAAGAACAATTAGTTCTAAAATAATAAAAACAGATTAAAGCCAATGGATAATTTATCACTCGAATTTAAAAAAAAATAAAGCAAAAAAGAATTGGGTTTCATAGGCATTTAATGAAATAAATATAGCTCTGTATTCATTTGAATATGTTGCCATGACCAACAAGAGAAAGAAGAAGAACCCTCCTCAACTGTACAGTAGAAGCATACAGAGCTCCCTGACAGGGATGACACTCTTGCGACTTGAGGTTGCGCGCAAGGCACCGCCCTGCAGTCATTGCGCAAGGCTGCACCAGGCGCAGGCTGCCGCAGGACCACCTGTAGCTACTCGTTCAATAGCAAACTCCCTCTACGGCCATTTATCAACTGTCTCTCTTCAGTAATGCATCTTCATTTATATCCTCACGCATGAATTGAAATAGTAAAAACAACAATGTATAATACCGGAGTTGTAGGTCATCCTGTATAACACAATATGTGTAATTGTAAAGAGGATTGTTATGTTATATAATTTCATTAAAAAACTAGATAGAGTAATAGAAATTAGACCATAATCGTATATCTGGTGTTACAAATTGAAAATAAAAATAAACGCCTTAAAATTGATCCGTGTAAGCTTTTCACTACAGGCTCAGCAATCAAAATTGACAGCGACCAGAAATACCTTCCAAAAATTATGAACGTAATTTCGGACTATACTCCTCGAATATCCTCTGTATCACACAAATAATCATCCTGTCTACTAATACAATAAATTGTTAATTAATATTTATTATTTATTCTTAGAATAATATCCATACGTTTTTTATAAAATGAAATAAATAAAACATTTGTTCAAGATTTCGAATATAAGAATGAAATATAAGTGATCGAATAAATCATAAATCTAAAATAATAGAGATAACATAATCAATTGTAGTTTATTAAACTGATTTAAATTAAGAAAAATTATTTATGAAGATTTAAAAAATTAAAAATCATCGTTGTAATTGTTTTTTAGATTATAATTATACTTTTACAATATCTCGTTCTACGATGTCACAGAAAAGTTTTTTAACAACTTCTATATAAAATATATTAACAAGTACAAAACTACTAGGAGATGTTATTACAAAATTAATAAATTTAATTCAATAATCATCTTTAATAAGCATAATAATCCATTTTTTATATGTTTATTTTTATAGTAAATTTTAAAATACCGACTGAAGAAACTGAAGTATGTGATAATAATTTCATAGATGACTAACTATATCAGAATCAACATAATATTATAATATTCAAATGAATAGAGAATAATATAACATAAACATAATGTAAGTGAGTGAATAGAGAAAGAAGTATATATAATCAATTTGGGATAGTAAGTAATCTCTAATTAAGAGTTTAAATAGTATTAACGACAAATTAGGACAATAGACAATAGATGGCACATAAATACAAAATCAAAAAGACAAGATCTTCTAGATAACAGATCTTGAATTGACTTACGAAACATGCGACTAATCTATAACAGTATACTAAAACCTATTTGGACATATGGAGCAGAACTTTAAGGTTCAACAATACGATACAAACAACACAGTTAAAAAACCTAAGAAAAATTGTTGTTGCTCCTTGGTTTACTTAAAAATCACACCAAACACAACGACATGAACATTCCCACTATAAAATTACATATTCACAACCAATACACAATATTCCACTCATCAACACAAAATCCACCTGTTTTTTCTCATTCCTACTAACTTTTACCCGAGCTTGATAGAAGAAGATTAAAAAAACATTGGCCATGAGACCTACTCAAGAACTATTGATCATTTTCAAAACTTGATGTTTCTGCAAATCAAAGAGAAAATAAAAGCACTTAGTTAAAAGTTGCTAGGTGCGAAATTGGGAAGGTGTAATTGAAAAATAAAAACATAAGACTTACTGAAGTCATATGTCTTTTTAACAATCTTTATTAGCTCCGCCAGTATGCATGTCTGTAAAGGAATCTTGTGTATGTAACTCGATTTTCGGCGACTTGAAAAGATGGAATTAAACTGAAACTTTGCACACTTCTTAAGGAACGATGATGACAATACAATAATTCAATAAGTTTGTCTCATTTTCCTGATCATGATGTTAAGGATTAACGATTTTTCATCTCAGAAGAAACATTAACGAACGGTAATGGTTTGTGCGTGAGTACTAAGGCATACTAAAATACTAATCTAATGTAAAGGAGATAGTTGGGGGGTGCAGTCAATAAGTACACAGAATAAGTGATGAACTTATATTATGTGCCGACGTTTCGACCTACAGTGTAGGTCATCTTCAGGGCGATTATGGATAGCGTGGCCGTTGGATTTGACGGCTAGCAGGTACTAGGCTTGAGTACCTGCTAGCCGTCAAATCCAACGGCCACGCTATCCATAATCGCCCTGAAGATGACCTACACTGTAGGTCGAAACGTCGGCACATAATATAAGTTCATCACTTATTCTGTGTACTTATTGACTGCACCCCCCAACTATCTCCTTTACATTAGATCATCCAGTCAACTATTTTCATCTCATAAAATACTAATCCTAAATACCAGGCTTTTGTAACTGCCCGAGCTAAAATGTATAAAATAAACAATAGTTTAAACAACTGTAAAACACGCCATGAATGGGGAAATAGCCAAACTAAAAATTAGAAAATAATTTTCAATTAGTTTAAAATAAGAATAGAAAAATTAATAAAATATTCAATTTATCCTAAAAAAAGCATGGAGTACTATTTAATATATTTTTATAATGACTTAACTTTTACCGGTATCAGTCAATTAATATTTAGAACAATTAACGTCAAGCACCCCATGCTTTTTTACGATAAAATGAATTTATTTGTTCATCACTCCATTCTTATATTATGTTTTTTGAAAATTATTTTCTACTATTTAGTTTTGTTTCCAATTAAAGCGGTTTTTTTTCAGATTTTTAAACTATTATTTAAAAAATGGTGTTATTATATTTTAATACAGTTATTACATTTTAAAATGTTAATTTTTATCAGTATTGTGATAATCGACAAATAAAATCAATAAAGGAAACCAGAAGCGTGGAAAATGGAATAATTGCATCGGGTGGCATAGTTTAGATTATGCCTTATGAGAAGTTTTTCTTATGATTACCTAGTAAAAAATAAAAAGTATGTTAATATACACCGGTACTAGTTCCGTAGGTTGTCGCTTCGAGGTAAGTTACATCAAGTTTTAACTGTTTATTCTTTTATTTTTTAATATTTTCCAAAAATTCAAGTTTATGTGAGAATGTGATTATGGGTAGTGAGCAGATTTCGGCAAACAATCCATCTAGAAATAAAGGTTTAAACTAACATTTCGAAGTATAGATAACTTATGTTCGTTGAAACGTTCATTTTTAGATGAAATGATTTTGCAATTATACACATGCCCCATAATTATTTTCTATTTTCCATATTGAAGCTCATTATAACTTGTATTTTTGGAAAATATTCAAAGGCAAACGAATGTTAAATTAAAAACCGACAACCTGCGGAACAATTACCAAAAAACGAAAACTGCAACTAACTTCGAAAAGGTTTATTTAATTTTTTATTTTTTTTTCGATCTCGTTCTGTTGTTTTAATGCTTATTTAATAATCCATGGATAATTGAAAAACAGCATTTGTAAGACATTTACTTCCATTAAAAAGATTTAAAATCTAATTACTTTAAAAATCAATATTAACGAAATTCTTATCATTTCTAAATTACAGTTTTACTAGTTTTTAGTGAGATCGAGTATGGATTAGAGTGTGGTTGGTAGTACGAAAGAATGCCTTACCAATTATTGACATTTAAAAAAAAACCTGTGCCACTATAACCCGTGACATGGTAGAGACAGTACTGATTCATGGGTGATTTGTCCCAGATCATGCTCAAACGTCAGATTTTTCCCCATTATTATGGGTACCCACTTTTAGAGGCTGTCCAATCCAAGTTTGCAACCGAAAAAATGGATTGGAAAACTATTTGTGGCCAAAAAACCTCGACATTTTCGAATTTATTTCAGTTTTTGGCCTGTATCTCCTATTTAGTGCATTTTTTTTTTTTAAATGCATGGGTAGCCATTTTTAATGTAGATTAAATTTGAAACAATTTGAATCCAACCAAAGCTCTATAGATCTAATAAATTCTGATTTTCGCCCTTTTGAAAATCGGTCATTTTTAACTAAAATTCAAAATTTTAAGTTTTGGCCGACTTTCGTGAAGCAGTGATATATTCGTGAAGCCGAAGGAGAGATATATAGGATGAAAGTCATGAAAATGAAACTGTAGTAACTTTAATTAGCTTTAATTTAAGCTCAGACCGAAGTCTGTAGGTCTAATAGATTCTGAGTTATGCTCCTTGGTATTTTTTTCCAAATATTAGGAGATACAGGCTAAAAACTGATATAACTCCGAACATTTCGAGGTTTTTTGGCCACTAAAAGTTTTTCCATCCGTTTTTTCGGTTGCAAACTTGGTTTACACTCCTCAGACATGCCCTTACAACATATCAAAAATGCAGGTCTCTTAAATTTTTTGTAACCTAAAGCCCTTTTTTGGTACCTGGCCACTGGTCTATACAACCTATCTCATAGATTGAGTGGACAGCGATAAACAGTTAACTAATACATCGGTCATAATAAAGTAAAAATGCAAAAGAGAACGATTCTCCTTTATTTAGCTACATTATTTTCCTCCATTCAATGTTTTATTTTTATTTTAAACGCTTGGTTTAATTTTATCTACTAACTTTGTTTTCCTCGTTCACATTTAAAATATTCCACGAGCAGAAGAAACGATTCAGGATTTATTTTTAGGTTGGAACATTATAAAAGCAAGATGTTTTTAATCGGGTGGGAAAAATGTCGTAAATTAGTTTTCTAAAGCAGATCCATACATACATCCATCCACAAATGCATTATTTATAATGCTATATCCAAACGTTAAATTTTACTTTATATTCTCCAGTATTTGGAGTATACCTTATTGATAATTTTTTTAAAGCCAATGATTCTCAGGGTGAGCTATGGTCTTGTGGTTAATATAACAAGCTATTACCTAAGATTGCGGGTTCGCAGCCCGGTTTAGGATTTTTTAAAGGGAGTAAAAAATCCTTGGTTATGTCGTCTTTTGGAAGGGACGTAATGTGGACATTTCGATCTTGTGTGATGTCACGTAATGATTAATTAAATCTGATTATGACTGTAACATCGTCCGATTAGCCGTAACAGCATAAAATGACGTTAAGTGAATAAACAAGAAAAATGTTCTGATATTGATATATAATTTTATTGATACATTAATGTTTGTATTTTTTTTATACCAATGTCATCTTTGTAAGGATACATACGTGACGAACCATGTCGTTCATAAAGTTTTATAGCATGTACGTTCGTGGGTTGTAGTGGTACAGTTTTTTTTATTATTCTGAATAAGATAAATATAGCACTAAGATAAAATAAAAAATATAACAATAAGATAAAATAAACACTAAGTTGTAAATATTTTAATAGGTTGTCAGATTGATCTATCATTTTCGAAACATGGTTTAAGGCCGTGTTGATAATACTATATTGCTTCTGTCATGGAAAAAATCACGTATTCCAACGGCCACACCTTATTCACCTTATTTTTTTAAAAATTATACTGATAATTTCTGTTGATCGATCGGTGTATATCAATGTTTATAATAAACATATAAATAAATAGAGATTGTGATGACTTTAGAGTACAGATATTATTCATGCTTTTATGATGGGATTAGCAACAAATTTTTCATAAAACATCTCTTGTTTTAAATGGGTTAACAATATTAATGATCTTAGAACATTTAATGTATATAAAGGGTTTTGTCGATTTCGTGTATAAAATAATTAATAAACAAACTGAACATATTGAATAAACAAACACAAACCGACTACACATTTTTCAATAAATGTTTGGATTAGCTAGCGTAACTTTGTATTTCCTTTATCATTAGGGAGTAAAACTTCTTCTCTTGAAAGGTGTTGTATTTTAAAACTGTTGAGAAATAAATAAAAAAAAAACGCTCTAAGTAGTTTCTATTTACACAAACTTCGGAAACGCTTTTGATTGTGCCCTGGCAACCTGCCCTCTACGGAATGGACGTACGCGGTTTCAAAGGAAATTTCACCAAGGCTAATTGTCTCTCCTGTCTATTAAGTTAAGGTGTAGCTAATATATTAAACTATTTTTTAAAATAAAAAAACCAAATTTATTGGAAACTTGTTTAGTAACTGTTTTTAGTTCTATTATACAATTTATTTAAACATTTTCATTTTTCCTATTAAATTTATTTGTTGAAATTTATAAGTGTACTATATTATAATGTAAGCAGTGAAACTGTCCAGTGGTAATACTGAAATAAAAATCAATTTTGGAGTAACCTGTGTTCTTGTGGTTAGCATAACAACCTACTAAGCCAATGTTTGCGGGTTCGTAGCCCAGTAGGTGCCCCTTGAATGTTAAAGAGTGTATAAAATCCTTGGAAGGGACGTTAAAAAGGGGACCCAATCCTGTACGATTTCATGTACACGTTTAAAATGCCTATCCTAATAAAACTGGATAGGCAAAATTTAGATCCCATTGTAGCATCGTCTGATTAGCCATAGCAGCATAAAGCAGCGTTAAATAAATAAACGAATATACTTAGTAGGTCACGAGACCATCTTCTTTTCAGACGCCTCGAAGGATTATTGAGAATCGAAGAGTTAGCTAAGTTTGTAACTATTATGTTTGGAATAAAGGGAACAAAGTTTTTATGAAAGGATTATCAGTTCGGACCAAATCAGCAATGAATCCAGTTTTTTTAAGACGGAAACATTGATTGATTGATTGAACATTGATGTTAATGTGTTATTTAAATCTGAATATTTTATATTTTAATTATAGTATAAATAAACTATATAACAAAGAGCCGAAAAGGCAAATAGAATATGGTATTTTTTTTTCTAAAATCAATCATATATTTTTGGTTAATTAGGTGGGTCGTTGGTGATAAAGAGGAAACAAGTAAATGTAGACTCTTTGCTTAAATCTGTCTACTTAAAAAAAATTATCATATGCTTCTTTTTGTGGGACAAGTGACACTCGTACTTCACAGGTACTTATCAAAAATTATGCTTTAAAGTTTACAATTGGAAATGAGTTAAAAATATTAACGTTGATTTCCTTTCTATCTCCAACGAGTTTAATGTTGCGTGTATGTATGCAGAATTCACACATAAAGTAACTGAAATGCAAAAACTATTAGGACATCTCACTATTTTCGTGTCTATTTTGTTTTTGAGGAAATTGTATGTTACTCTCAAATTTCATCTTATTCCACTCCAAATTCATATATATGGGGAAGTACAGCCTAAGTAATGGGGATATATCAAAGAAAGCTGTGCGATAGATCATATTTTTTTATTTGTGATGCTTAACTTATTTTCAAGTAGGGTACCCATACTAGGACCTATTGTTTCTACTTGTTGCAAGATGTTCAACAACCTTTGTCGTGATCTTTTTCTTTTTATACGAAGGTTTGGACTTATATGCAGCCATCTCCACCGTTTTACTCTCACATCATTACTTCAAACCAGACTGACGAACCGTTACTGCTTCACGCATCGGTAAATCTTTAGTATCATTGGCCAACTGGATCGCCTAGTCGTTAACAGCGCTGTTTCTCGACTGTTACCATAATTTCATAAAATACTAGCTTCCACTATTCTTGAATGATGTGTGGGACCGATTGGATAACTCTCATATTCGTACTAGCTATTCCCTTATCTTGCTGCGTCAATGCTGGATGTAACTCCCATCAGGTTACTAGGAAGATCTTCGTACTTCTGTAGCTTCAGGGTACGGTTGGTCAACAAACGTTACCAACGAGGTAATAACCTGACATAGCTATTCGGTTGCTCCACCATGCTCTTCATCTTAGCCTTTTGAGCATCAAAATTATTACCGTCATTTATCAACTCTCGAGAACATTTTTAAAAAAATTTTGACGTTGAGAAATTGTTAACTTTATTTGGATATATTTATTCATTAGCGTTTAGGGTTTTCCAAGGACGGATTTAATAACTAGGAAACTAATGCAAACAAATAATAGTTCCTTCAGTTCATTTCGTCTCGATATAATCTTGGGAAATGAACAGCAGCAAACAATTGGTACACAGACAATTAAAACCTTCTGACAGTATGTATGCAGTATTTTAACTCTGTTGTTGATGATTCGTATTTTGTTGCGTTTATCCCATTACCGTTGTATAAATAATAGGATGTATATTATCCAGGCTCAAATACTTTAGACTAAAACGTCTTTTAACCAAAAAGCTTATTTCCAAAGCTTTCTTCATGGAATCAAAAATCTATGAATAACACAAAATCTCTTTAAACACAGAGAATACACTTATAATATAAATGGGGTCACCAGAAAACCAACCTATTATACCCAAGATTTCGGGTACGCCGCCAAGTGACCATAGAATTTTTAAATATGGTAAAAACTCTTTGCTCATGCGGCCTTTCGGAAAATACTTAAATTAGCGGTCTCAAGCCATCAATACACATGAAGATCCCCTAGGTTACCCAGGTATCCTAATTATACCTGATTAGGCAAAGTATAGTGCTCCTAAATACACAAACAAACGATTGATACACAATCACAATTTTTTAATGAAAAAAAAATTACAGGCTACACATATAAGAAAAAACATTTTTAAGATGACACATCTAAGTAAATAATTCAAAAAGAATTAAAGCAGCCCAAAATACATATGCATACAAAATTTCCATTTCATCTTCAATTTTCTATAAATTTTATTTATCCTTTTGCTTCGATTCGACGAAAATTCAGTAAAATTCTTCTTTCAAATAAAAGAAACAAGACTGAAAAGACAAGAAACTGCTCGACGTTTTCGCCTACTTCAACATTTACTGGACAAACGTTCAAAGCTCCCAATTAATTACAAAAGACTTATTTACATGACAATTATCAGACCTGTTTGGACATACGGAGTTGAGCTTTGAGGCTCTAATAAACCATCCAATTCATCTCATATCCAATCCTTACAATCCAAAATCCTTCGTAAAATCCTCAATGCTCTTTGTTATGTCACAACGAACTCATCCATCATGATCTTTATATCCCATATGTTGCTGATTTGGCCCAAACTAGATACCTATCCTTCTATGAAAAACTCCATAAACACTTGAATCCACTAGTCTCTCAACTTGCTTCACATAATATTCCTGATAACCCTCCGAGGCGCCTGAAAAGAAGATGGCCTCGAGACCTTCTACACTAGAACTTTATTGGAGTGCTATCAATGGGTAGTTTCTCCACGAGTGTTTTTTTTTATGTATGTTAATTACTACGTTATGTTGCAATATTTAGAGATACGATCTACGTTTAGAGCAGAAGAACAACTCCTTGTATTTTAGCAGATGGTGTGTGCCGATTATGGGGCGATTACGGATACAATGGATGTGAAGCAATCGGGAATTGTACGATTTATTTCATAAACCGGATATCTCTTGTTTTATCGGGCGTGGTAGGCTCAGATGGGTTGGGCTTCTCACAAGAATGGTTATTCAATATTTGCAGTATCTAAATAAAAACCTTGGAATCGAATACACTACATCCATGGTCACTTTTACGGATTATACTCCACATAATTGTTGAGTAACTGAAGTAAAGCAGGTAACATTGAATCGGTAAGATTTCACTACTAGTAAAGCAAGTGTTTTCATCATTTTTCGGTGCAACTTATTTTAATAAATATTAATTCATACTTGGTTATTTATAGCATTTCATTCTATAGAATCCTGCGTGATACAAATGACGTTGAGAATCCAACTAGAATTATAACTACTACAGCAAAACTAGAAAAATACATTAAGGATTGTATGATTGGTGGAACCTATTACGCCAGCATAGAAAAATTAAAGGAATATTATCTGTCTTTAAATTAAGACTGTCTACAACGTTGCACTTTCAAAACTAAAACATGTAAATCATTTTTGAGTATTAAATCAGTTTCTTAAAATCATTAAAAACTTCTAATAATGCTATTCTATGCCGTCAAATTTATCAGCAGGAAATTATTTCAGCGTTTGGTGAAAATTACTTGGGTAAATGTAATTATTATTATTTCTATAATTTTCTTTTTTATCACTATTCCTAAGTTCCTTGAAAATTAGTGGTTTCATTTTAAAATTTCTATCGTCTTTTACCACAGAAAAACATGAGACCCTTAATAATTATTTAATTGAGATAAAAGCTTGCCATATGGAGTATAGTATTTTTAAAATAATTATCTTGAAACATGTACCTGAATGAAATTATATCAATTTAGATTGAACTAATTTCATTAGTATTATTAGGAATAATGATGGAAGTTATAAGATAAAAATCTAAATTTTTCAGTTTTTTTAATATTTTAAAATATGTTTCAAAACATTGAAAGGCCGTCGTATCTCGGTACAAAGAGGGTACGAAAAACGTTTAGCCAGTAAAAATCGTAGAAGATTAAAAGATGATGCTTTTAATATTTTTATGATATTATAATTATGTGTTATTCAGGTATAAGGAAAAAACTGAAAAACTTCTGAAAGTTGAAATGCTTATTTAGCAGTGTGTTCTAATGTTTCTATGGTATATAGTGTAAGCTTCTCTATTCTACTGTAACGAATAGCGAATTCGTTGGTCTTGCTATAGAGAACCTCCAATATAATAGCACTAAATTATAAATGTTGTCTAAATAATTTTTAAGTTGTTGCGAGATATTGCTTCAACATTTTACAATTATATGCAATAGATTTCATCGGTAAATACATTTAAAAAAATTGTATTATTATTAATTTGTATTATTCTTTTTTAATTTTAATTTGTATTATTATTTTTTAATTTTTGAAAAAAAATCTCCCTTTCAGGAACTAAACATTGGAAATGATTTTCCGGAATTTTATAATATTCTGTATTTGAGAAAAAAATGTAATAAATACTCTATCGCAGTATCATTCGAAATTCATGTTCGAAAATTCAAATAAATTGGTGTAAAATATATTAAAATAATAAATGAGATGAAAATAGTTGACTGGATGATCTTATGTAAAGGAGATAGTTGGGGGGTGCAGTCAATAAGAACACCGAATAAGTGAAGTACTTATATTATGTGCCGACGTTTCGACCTACAGTGTAGGTCATCTTCAGGGCTAACAGAGAAACAAACAGAACAAAAAATGTAAAAACATAAAAGTTGTACAGTAACAATAATAGTGACACAAATATGCCATTTCCTCCCGTAACCATACCTCCTCTAAACTTTCCGAACATGCCATTTCTTTAAACCACACCTTTGATTTTGAAAAAACGTCTATCCTAGCTACAGCTCATAACCATGACAAACGCATCCTCTCTGAAACTATCCACATAAATTTAGATTCCTCCTCTATCAATCTTAAGTCTGACTCTCATCACCTTTCCTCTACCTACTCCCAAATTTTTAATTTATTCAAAAGACCTTAAATTCCGTTACTTCGTCATTTATGTTTCTTTTGTTATCACTCGATTTACATCTCTTTCTTTGTTTCAATTTTTTATTTATTTTATTTATATTAATTTTATCCATCTACTCACTTTCCCCATCTTTTCCTATTCTCCAGCATGGTTACCTTCTATAGTTAACTTTTGGCCACTAGATTTCGCTCCTATCTCTTCCCCCGGTCTTAACGTTCTTGTGCTGGAATCCGATAAATTCCCGTTACTCCGACATTGATGTTTTCTTTTTTATCACTCTATCGACATTTCTTTCATTGTTTTAATTTTATTTATATTAATTTTATCCTTTTTTCCTATACTCCAGTATAGTTAACTTTTCGGCCACTAGATACCGCTCCTATCTCTTCCCCCCGTTCTTAACGGTCATAGTGGCTCAGTACGCTCCAGCCGCTATATGTAACGGCCACGCTTCCCAACATTCGGTATGTCTCCTCTTCTTTATATCTTCTTTATATTTTATTTATTTTAAACTTTTCTCTTTATCCTTTCTCCAATTTTAATTTTCCTATTTTTTCTCCCTTATCATTTTGGCATCCATCATATGTTGGTAATCATGTGTTCATATTTTTAAACACCTATTTTATTTTTCTAATTCATTAATCCCATCTAATTTTTTTCATATATACATTGTAAACTATTGTTACTGTACTAGCGTTTTCACCTATTTTAACTTTTCATATTCTATTCCTATCAACTATATTTTCAAAACAGTCATTGTACACTGGTGTTATTGTACAATAGTTTTTTCTATTATTCACATTTGTTACTGTACATATAGTTCCATACTTTTCTGTAACTTGGTAACATCATCAAGTCCGTTATCATACATTTTATACCTTTATTTTACTAGTTTTTCTGTATTCTTCATATTCCAACCTTTCTTTATATGTAAATATCCTCATTTTTGTTTCTTTTGTTTAACTCCTCCTTTTGATTTTCCTTTATATTATTATTTTGTACTGTACTATCCATTCTGTACATTTATTTTCTATTTTTTATTTTATATGCGTTATTTATTATTTATCATTTCTGCTCATTTTCTTTAATTTTATTAAATCTGTCTTACTTTATTATATCTGCCATTATTTTCATTTTCTTTTCATTATCAATATCTTTGTTATATCTGTCTTTATCTTAATTTTATTTTATTTTATTATATTCTATCACATTTTCTATAATTATATCTGTCACTATTTCAATAATTTTGTTATATTTGTCTTTATCTTAATTTTATTATATCTGCCACTAGTTTAATGCCTTTTCATTATCATTAATTTTTAAATCTGTCTATATCTTTATTTTATTATAATCTGGCTCCTTTTTAATATTCTTTATCTTCTATTTTCATATCTGCCACTTTGTATTTTTCTACATTATTTGTCACTATTATTGTTACTGTACAACTTTTATGTTTTTACATTTTTTGTTCTGTTTGTTTCTCTGTTAGCCCTGAAGATGACCTGCACTGTAGGTCGAAACGTCGGCACATAATATAAGTACTTCACTTATTCGGTGTTCTTATTGACTGCACCCCCCAACTATCTACTTTACATGAAATAATAAATGTTTTCTTAAAGAAACATTTGCCACCCTTTCTCGGAATAACTTTATTTTTTTAGTAACATGTAGTACATTTAAGTCAATAAACTCCTCTATGTTAAAACAAAATATATAATTATATCTCTAAATAAGAAAATGAAGCAGAAGATGATTGGAGGCATAAAATATATCAAAATATAGCATTCGTATCGATACTGTTATGAAAATATAGGAATTACCGACCAGAACTGACGTTTATTTAAACAAATAGAGAGAAATGCGAAACAACTAGGAGTCAATAAACACGGTTGGATATTGAACACTTTGGGGAAAATATATTTAGAAGAGGAGGTTGGAGCTGGCTATTCTGGTGAGGAGGGAACAAAGGCATTTTATACCTCAATGGCTATCCCAAACTTTACTTTATGGGTGTTATCGCTTCCCCCAATTTTACCATCGCTCTTCAGGAAGGAATCTTGGACGAGGGCTATACTTCTAACAATATTTCAATTTTATGAAAAGAAAAGTAAAATGTAAACTAATGCTATATACAACGTGTCAGGATATGAAATAACGGACAGCTCCAATAGTCAATGAAATATATAAATAACATAACTTTTTTCAATCAAATTCATATTTGTTTGTACTGAATGGATAATTTTAAACATGGTAAATAACTATCTAGATAAAGTTCTATTTTATAAGAGGGCGAGTTGACACTCAGTTCAGCTTAGGAAGTCCTGAACCTCGAAGACTGGCCTTGTAGGAGGGCTCTCGAGAAGTGGCTGAACTGTGAAGGGCCTTCGGTGGGGGAGGAATAACTTCACATTTTTAAGTCACACTTACCGAGTAACTTTGCAAAACTTTAAAAGAAAAAACAAGCATCATCTTCATTTCTATTTGAAAGTGTATATATATTTCATATTGCATTAAATGTAAATTATACCCAAAATAATACTACTTCTGTTAGCAGTAACATATAAAACTTATAATTAAGGCCTTCTTTTACCCTTGGGTATTATAAGGCAATTGTGCTCTTACAGCTGTATGCGCGAACTTTTATATTGTGGCTTTGCCTTTTCTTTGGCTTTTACAATGGGGAGGGACCATTTTCGGGCTTCGCTTAAGGGATTAGAAGAGGAAATGGATGGGAAAAGGAAAAGTAGGAAAAGGATGAGGAGGGATGTAGGGATAGGAATGGGGAATGGGATTGAGGGGGTTTAGACTGTAGAGTCCAGGAGTGACGTCTACCATGGGGAATGTGCCTTGCCATTTCCCAGGCCTGGGAGAAGGTGATATTGAGTTTTAAACAGTGGATTAGTACACGCCTTTAGCCTATCAAAAAATTTAATTTACCTCCGGCTGATGTACTCCGGCGCTGTGGTTAGTCTCAGTTCCTCACGGCTGATGTTATGGAAACTGCAATATTTTGAGGGATGACCTGTAGAGGTAGCGAAGCAATGGTGCACCACGGAGCAGTGTTGGCAAAATAATGGCTTTGTATATTTTTGGCTTGAGCCGTAGTGAGAGCTGCGGTGAGGTGAGCCTATGCGACTTCTGCTAGCTTGAGTCTCCTTGTTATTATGGCTTGTGAAGGGGAGGTGCCTTTCCAGAGTAACGCCAAGATATATGGACATGGGCAGTTTTATCGACTTAACCAAAAAGATATTATACCAACCTCTAGATAAGCGTTTACCAAATGGTTACACTGCAAATAGATTGTTGCCAAAAGTAAATACATTAAAAATATAAGTATAAACGAATTAAATTTACATATACTATTTAGAATGGTTTCAAAACTGGAGAATTAAAATAAATTCTAAAAAATCGTATCAAATCACTTTTACCTTACGTCGTAAACCAATGACTTCCTGCCCTACAGTATCCTTTAATAATATCCCATTGGTGCCTGTAGAACAGATCCGATGCTTAGGGTTGCACCTCGACAAACGATTAACCTGGAATCCTCATACAAGACTGAAAAGACAGGAAACCGCTCAACGTTTCAGGCTACTTCAATACTTACTAGACAAACGCTCTAAGCTCCCAATTAACTACAAAAGACTCATCTACATGACCATCATACGACCTATTTGGACTTACGGAGTAGAGCTATGGGGCTCCACTAAGCCATCGAATTCCTCTCGTATCCCTACAATCCATAATCCTTCGTAAAATCCTCAATGCTCCTTATTTTGTTAAGAATAAAGTCATCCATAACGACCTTAAAGTCCCTTTTGTTGCTGATTTGGTCCGAACCCGGTATCTATCCTTTCATAGCAAACTTCATTCCCACTCAAACCCTCTAGTTTCAAACCTAGCTTCCTCTTCAATTCCCGATAATCCTCCGAGGCGTCTGAAAAGAAGATGGCCACGTGACCTTCTTATTGAACTTTGATTTGAGTACTACCAGTGGGTAGTTTCTCTACTTGTCATTATCATGTCATTATGTAACACGCATTCTATTTATATTTTCTTCACATTCACATTCAAAAGAGCAATTTCATGACTAAACAACCTAATTTTTATAAAGAGGTATCTTAAGTTCCACATGAGTTAAAAAAATAATAATGTGGGTGAGTATTGGTGAAGCAAAGCATTCTTATTGCAATGATGGTATTGAAATTGTTTTATTAATCATTAGAAAATGTTTAAAAGCTTGGAACTTTTTTGCTTTTAACTTACGTCATTATTCCCATAAAACTGAAAAGTCCAAACATGATATAACTCAAAACATATTTTTTTTCACGGAACGGCCTTAGAGACCACGAATATCATTAATTTCACTTCTTTTCACACCACTTCTCTCCTCCCTTCTTTCTTCCCACTTTTTTCCTCATTCTTTCCTTCTTTCCTCGGTCCACGCAATTCCTTCTCTCGCGTCTCTCTTTCCCACCAGGACCTTAATTTCTTTTAGTCTTTTCCCATAGTCATCCCTATCGAAACAGTCTTGGTCAGTTATTTTCAGTCTCTTAGTTTCTTCCTTCATCTGTTTGATGTACCCTCCAGCACTGTTTTATCCTCTCACTTTATAGAAGATTTCTCTATTTAATCTCTTTGGGTGCATCCTCACCATATGTCCGTAGAACCTTAATCTTCTTATTCATATGTATGTTTTCAAATCATTCACTTCTTTGAATACGACATTTCAAATCATTCACTTCTTTGAATACGACATTATTAAAAAAAAAAATCTTGAAAATGGAATATCAGATATGTCGTTCCTGAATTAAAAAGCTTCAATCATTACAATCACTACTGAAGGCTTAACTCAAAAATGCTAAAGTTTCAGTTATGTTGTTGTTCTTTTGGAGCAGCGTATTGTATGCATAAATTATTATTTGTAAACAACTTAACTGCTTTTTACTTCACTTCCTATCATACAGTAAGGAGTAAATTTATAGGACTGAGTTATACAATGTTAATTTATTGATACTTAGTATGGTACACCCCGTTTATAATTTAGTTTGATACAGGATTATTTTCTCAGCATCCGATTTTTAGTTTAAAAGGCCTAGGAAGTCATGTGGCGCCAATATTTTATTTTTATTATAATCAATTATTCCCGCCTAACAATAGATTTATCATTTTCGTCATTCCATACAGAGTTTACATTTTTTTCATGGAGGGAGGGGGGTTAACCCCCACCAGTCAACCACTCCAACATATTACTCCCTTCAAAAAAGACGTCTCGTTATGTAGGTAAAATATGTATTATACTATAAATCACGTACCTTCAAATCAAATAAATAGATTATAATTTCTTATAAATGCTATTTCGGAAGTTATAAATGTTATTTCTGGAAGGGCAATCAAGAAGTAGCTTTTAAATACAAGTAACCCTATTTATTGGTTACAATAACTTACTACACTTAATTTCATAGGGAACTTTCTAGACCCATCCAGACTTTACTTCTAGATTCTAAGAATTGTCTAAGCTGTTGTTCTTACATTTGCGATCTTATTGTTGCCGCTAGATGCCACTACTGCCGCTATAATAATATAATTAATTGTAAATAAACAGTATTACGTTTTGGTTTGTCATTTTAGTGTACCTTTCATTCATTAAAATAACTGTGTTTACACATTCTTTGTTATTTTTTTGGCATTATTAACCCTTACTTCTGTAAACCCACAATAATAACTTTGAAAAAGTAAAATCCATCAAAGTTTTATTTTTTTTAAATTGTTACTTACATTTTTTTTAAAATCTCTTCTAAGCAATGGGGGGGTTACATCCCCAATAACCCCCCCTCGTTACGCCTATGCTTCACATTATGCACAGCGGGTTTTGTTAAGAACAAATATGTCTCCGAGGGCAGCATATACCCTTTTAACTTGGAATATTAAGATTATGACCCTATAAATTTCGTTCATTTGAAATAAAGGAAAAAAAAAAATTGCATATTGCAATAAAAATAAATAAACTTATGCGTGGAAGTAATCGGAGAAATACAATTTGCATAGCAAGTATCGTAGTCATTCATCAATTCTATGATAACAATTATTTTTTTGCTTTACTTTATTTATATATTTGTTTATATTTATATATTACAGGCGAATCTAGCAGACGTTGTTCTTTCTGTATGCGTTTAGTTAGAACATAGCCATAAATAATAAAAAGTAATCAGCATCAATATGTCATTAATGTCCTTAATTAATTGCAGAAATATGTGGTTAATGAAATCAGTCTCATACCGATGAGCTGCAATTATTTTTCTTGACATCAATTATGGTAAACCATATTCATTGTTTATTTATAATCCATGCGAATCAATATTTCTTAGTACAAATTAAGGGCTCCAAAAATAACTTTTTTTAAAATTTATTCATCTGTGGCATTAATTTTTATTACTATTATAACAATAACAATAAAATAACTAACTAAATACTAAATAAAATACTATGCTATAAAAATGAAGCAATATCAACTTTTTTTATTGGTGGATGAATTGCCTTTTAAAATTTATTAGCCTCCATTTCATTAGATTCATAAAAATAAAAAAAAATTTTCAGGTTACCAACTCGTAAATAAAATATATCCTACTAAATAACTTTTTTAAATTCTTTTTCCTCGATTATGCCTTATATAGTACAGTTCAATGTGTTAGAGGGAAGGCTCTAGGTAAGTTTCTCGAGGGTGTTGGATTATTTACACAGGCATTAGCGACGGAAACAGTTTTTGTTTTTTTAATATGACAAATGCTTCTTAAAACAATCTAAAAAAAAATAAATTGAATAGGTAGTCAAGAGGTTGTTGGCAGAAGTTAAAACTCAATACTTTGGAGTGTGTTCACAGTGTTCTTTTTTGAATTTATAAATCAATTGTACTCTGAATTATTTAAATTTCAAATTTGTGAATTTAAATTATTAATATTAGTCTGATTTTCACACAAACTGGCACTCTAAACAATAATTTTATTCAGTTTCAAATAGTTTATTTATTTATCAAAACGTATTATGAACTGCACAAGCTCAATACAAAATATCAATATTTTAATTGCCATAATAATTATTAAATTGTTAAACTTTATTTTCTTGACTGTTTCATCCATGCTGGCTCAGGTCCTCTAAACTACACCGTAGAACGCCTTGATGAACTGTCCTCAGATGACAGTCTTTGATCCTTACCCTTTCTTTAGCCCCGATATCCAAACTTCCTCCGCCATCCACTCAACTGATCAATTTGTATTCGACACCATGGACCTCAGAGTTTTCCTCACCTCAAAACACCTCAGGAATTATATGATGCCGTCAATTCCATTACCAATTTGATCCAGAAAGCAGTTTGGACTGCATCTTCACCCAGTCTTTCCTTCAAAATCCACAAGAAAAATTCATTACCGCAAGATTTTAGGGATGATCTTATCCTTACCAATCACTGTTACTGACCCCTTTATCAAAGAACCAAGCAATCTCGGAGACGGTGTAACTACTTCACCAAACTAGCTAAAAAGAACCTGACAACCTACAGTTCCAACCCTAGAAATCCTATCTTTTCACACTATATGCTTCTGATAATTCCCTTTGGAGTGATACCAAAAAGATCTCAAATACCACTCTATTTCCAATCCCCTCCGACTTGAAGATGGTTCTTGGGTTGAATCAGATGAGGACAAAGTATAAGAGTTTGCCAAACACCTCTCAAATACCTTTATTCCTCATCCTGAAATCCACCATACGCACGTTTCCAACCTTAATGAATTCCTCTCTTCACCCATTCCTCTATCCTTTCTCCTAAAGCTGTAAGCCCCTCTGAGATCAAATACCTCTTACAAAAGTTGGCAAATCTCCTGGACATGACCTTCTAACCACCCAGATCCTTCAACACCTTCCTCAAAAAGCGATTATTTTCCTTACCTATCTATAAATTGTATGCTTCGTACAACTCACTTCCCTTTGTTTAGGAAACACTCCGTCATCATCTTATTCCCAAAACCTGGCAAACCACCCAATGACACTTCATTAAACCGACCCATCAGCCTGCTTCCTATTCTTTCAAAAATCTTATCAAAAATCCTCCTGAAGTGAATCATTCCTTCATGACATTCCTTCACATCAGTTTGGATTCCGTCCCAGGCTCACGATGGTCCAGCAGTGTATCCGAGTTGTCGATCACATATCCTCTGCTCTTTAAAGTAGACACTATTGCACAGGCTCATTTCTGGAAGTAACGCAAACTTTTGAACGGGTATGGTATGCCGTTTTTCTGTTCAAGGCTCATTGAAATTTGGTGTAACCAATGACCTTTCAAAGTCAACGAGGAAACAGTACGATAGCTGGGCTTCCTCCTTGACAAATGACTTACATGGAACCCTCATACCAGACTCAAACGACAAGAATTTACCGACGATTCAGCTAACTACATAGATTACTATGTAGGACCTCACGTCTTTCAATAGACAATAATCTTCTAATTTACAAGACCATCATCAAAACTATTTGGACCTATGGAATGGAACTGTGGGGGACCGTAAAAAAAATGTAATGTCAGACGTATTCAATCCTTTCAATCCAAAGTCCTGAGAACTACCGAAATCTTGCCTGTCATCCCAATTCCCTGGCTCAGCCACTATCCAGTTCCACACACCCATATAACCCAACCGCCCCAATGGCCCCGAGACCTTTTGTAATAATGTTATTTGGAGTACTGGCACTGGCCAGATTCTCCACCCATTATCACACCTGTGTGTGTGATGTCATGCGCCCTTAACCAGCTTCCATTAGCATTTAATGTCAGTGACGTAGCTGGGAAAGGGGGTAGGGGCCTCCCAGACTCCTGCTTTGCTCTCATTCCTAGGGAAGAAGCTTAGTTCGGGAACCCCAGGCAAATTGTAAATAGTGTAATTATGGTATGAATGTGAGTAGGTCGAAACGTCGGCACTCAATAAATATTTTTTTCTTATTTTGTGTTACATTGACTGCACCTCCAGACTATCTATATCCCACATATAAATAATTAATTTATTTCACTCTTCTATCCACAGGTGAAACCATTACATCCACATCGTACTGAATGGGTATTGAAATAATGCCACTTATCAAACAACAAAGCGGATTGGTTACTCGAAAGAGGCCGATTCTCTGACGTATTTTCAAATTTATTTCCATCTGTTCAGAAATTGGGGAAATTTCCTTAAGGTTAAATTTTTGAAAACAGTTATCATATTTACAATGCATTTTCAGACTTAATTTTATAACAAAACACTGAATTTTTCAGATCTTGGATTAAAAATTAGGTAAAAAATTCATGAAAAAGCAATGAAAATAAGGGTAAATATGTTGAATAAAAATATTTTGGTTTCATTGAGTTGTTTTACCTAATAAACTTTCCTATAAAAGCGGATATTTCATATGGAACGGCCCAATTCATAGCTTAGTCATACTTGTTAAAACTTCTAAGTCAATACTTCTTTTACCAATAAAAATTATTTAAAAAAACAAAAAACACACCTTATTATTTTCGTTCATTTTTATTTGTCTCACGAATATGCTGGCTGTTATTGTCTTCGGTAGGATTCCCATTATTGACATCTAAAATAACTAACTACGGCTGGTCGCTTCAGAAATAACTGAAAAAAAATCATAATTTCCAAGCTTATTAATTTAAAAAGAAATATGCACAATAAATTGACATAACAAGTAAAAATATTATTACTATTTAATTTTCATTTGCACCTGGGCAATTGCGCATTCAGGAAATTTGATTGTGTCTTTCTCTTCGCTTTTCTACATGATCATCCAGTTATTTTGGGAAAAAAAAATTATCAATTGTTGAGTAGGTCTCTTAGTCAACGTAATTTTGATCTTTTCTTATCAAGTCCAGGTATCAGGGAGTAGGAAAGCGGAAGAACGAGTGGGTTTGGGTGATATTGTGTAGATGTGTGGAATGTTATGTATTTGTTATGAATATATGATTTTATAGTGGGAATGTTCATGTCGTTGTGTATAGTGTGATTCGAAATATGGTGCATTAATATTTTTTCTGAGAATTTTGGACTGTGTTGTTTGTATCTTGTGTATGTGAATTTTTTTTGCTGAACTCCAAAGTTCTGCATTCTACATGTCCAAATAGGTTTTAGTATAACATTTTATACAGAATAGAGAATGGGGTTTAAAACACTGCCTTGCGGTACACCCCTGTATTGAGGAATGAAGAATGAAATCGAAGAGTTAACGGAAGTGCAGAAGAATCTGTCTTGGAAATAAGATTGAAGAATTAAAAAGTATGTGGGAGGTAAGTGAGGTTTTTTTTTCAGAGAAGATCCTTGTGTCAGACACTATCAAATGCTTTTTCAATGTCAAGAAAAATCGCAGAGCAATATTCTTTTTTCTCAAAAGCGATAGATATTACATCCACGATACGATGACACTGTTGTACAGTGGAGTGATAAGAACGAAAGCCAAACTGGTGGTTCGGTGTCACTCCGCTATTTTCGAGGATAGGCTTTATGCGATTAAGGAAGAGTTTTTCAAAATTTAAACATTATAGGGAGGAGTGCAATCGGACGATAAGCTGAAGGATTATTGACAGGTTTAGAAGGCTTAGGTATCATTTTAATCGTGGAAAGTTTCCAAAAGAGCGGAAAATAGGTTGTGCGCATCAAGTAAAAATATAGAATCTATAATCTTTATATCACTGATTGTAATAATAGGGTGTATAAAAAAATGACCGTCAACTCGCCATTTTCACCTTCCCCATGGAGAGAAGATGGTGACGAACAATATCTTTCGACAAACCACACTCCCTGACAAGTTTAGTACAAGGCGAGTACTTACTTGTGGATGGATTTGACCCAACAGCTTCCTTCAGAACCTCATCATAATTGGCCGCCCGGAGCCCTTCTTCCTTTTCAACGCCGTTTCTCCTAAATGCTTTCTGCTAAATTTTTTAAAGCAACGCCGCGTAGTCAAGTACACCATCCCCTTCATATTTAATAATTTCACGAGTTGCTCCAGTGGCTATGAATTTTTTTTTCCAGTAATGTCTTAAAATTACGAGAATCTCGTAGGAAGCTGTCATGTTTCTTCTTTGAAATAAATAACTAAACTGAGGCTTTTTTTGAAGAATCAAGTGTTAGTAAACAAGCTTAGAGAATGCTCTATAGGGATATTATGTGTTGGTAAACAATAAATAGCATTAAAATATTTACAGACTTTTGAACTCAGGAATTTGATAAAACGGTAATTTTTTTTGTTACACCCTATTATAACATTAAATTAAACGATCAATCATCTATTAGCTTTAGCAAGTTCTTTAAATATCTTTATCATAGTAGGTGACATTAGGGTGGCCACTAAAAGTCGATGTCGGAATTTTGTTCCTTCAAATAGCGCAATCTATGCAGCCGTGAGCCGGATAACCGACAAGAAAAACTCTATCTTTACTTCTGCTTCTCATGGCAGATTCACGAGATATGTATTGTTGGGAGTGAACTACAAATAAAACACACATAAGCGCAACTTGATAAAAACAGTTTTACATTTGATAATAAATTTAAAAATATATACAATATACACACGGGTAAAATAAAATAAAAAAATGCAAATAATATTATGGCAAAAAGCAAAAATTCACGACACATCTCAGATCTTAGATGTTCAAAGGATACTTTGCAACTAACTAAAATTAAGAAAGAATACGAATTTTTTGGAATTAGAAAGGAACTTGAAATCGACATTACAACGTGTCTCTTGTTATCATGAACCAAGGACTTCACTCATCTAATAATTACCAAACAACTCTATTTTAAAAAAGAACAAGAAATAGGTACAAAAGTCGACCTAGTTTTACATTAAATCATACTTTATGATAGCATGAATAGAATTCCAAGAATAAATTGCAAGGAACATTATTATTTGACTAAGTCCATTATTCCAAGTTGGTTGACTGAGGTGTTTTTTTTGTAGGTAGTTATTTGAGCTCAATAGAATAAGGATAATTTGCAGAGAAATGAGCTTTCAATCATGAAAATCGGACCAGTCCACTACAACAAAACGATTGAATAATTTCGGAAGTGTGTTCTAACAGGCACTAGGTCACGTTTTTTACTATAAAAGCTCAAATATCTCAGTTGGACTTAAAGTAACAATAATACTGACCATACATAAAATTAAAGAGAGGAACATTACCATTAATTTGATGCATAGATTGTATGATAGGTATTGGTCGTTCAGATGTTACGGCCAAAAGACGCCGCTAAACAGGCAAAATATCGTACTTTTCGAAACTTTGACCGCCCAGTGGCACGTGTTAGCATATTCTTGCTAAAACTTCGACTATCTAATTTTCTGCATAGATTGAACAATTTGGAGGGTTCGGAACGAAGAAATCCGACATTTGTTTTCACCTATGTGGTTAATGGCCACCCCGAGGTGACATATCCACCAATACGTTAAATTAACAGGTTCGAATTGAGACACCAGAAAGCAAAAAGTATTTTAAAAACCTGTGAACACCAATCAACTAACAATACATTTTTTGTTGTTATATTAATGAAATCACTAGTGACCCACCCCAGCTTTGCTCGGGCAATAAAGCATATTATGCCTACATAATTTGTCTGTAATGTATTTTATCACGTACCGGCCACAAAGGACAACTCGAATATCATTGGTTAGGATTCTTTGGGAGTCTTGATTTCATGTCTTCCTATCTCAGCTAATGTACTTTATTATAAAGAAATTATAAAAATAAAAACAAAACCAAATATTTCTTTCTATACTTATTTATTATCTTGCACGGGACAATTGCACGGGATTAGGCAGCGTCTTCGGTGAAAACCATCTATATTCCAACCCATTTACACAAAACCTCGACAAATTACATACCTAAACCTTCCTGGTGAATCACTCTATCTATTGGCGAAAACCGCATGAAAATCCGTGCAGTAGTTATTGAGTTTACCGCGAACAAATGCGGCCGAGGACTTGGTTTTATAATATGTATAGATATAAATTAACGTATAGATGTAAAAGCCCGAAATACAAAAAAAAAATTATATGCACATATTACATAATTTAAAGATAAAAAAAAAAGAGGTCTGAGGGATAGGCGATGAATGGGGAGGGATCAGATTTTTATGTCGTTATGGAAGATCAAAATAAATATGGAGTTTACCAAGGTTGGAATAGGTTGGCAACTTAACGTCTCACGATAAATCTAACATAAGATATTATCAGTAAGTCCTCTTTGTACACATTCAGGGGATAACAGAACTATCCATCCTAATACAAGTAATTTGTAAAAAGGGTCTGAAATAAATAAATAATTAGACTCTAAACAGTTTTGTAATGAAGATAATAAGTACCTCCTCTTGGTGGACTGGAACTTGCTGAAGCCCATGGTGTGCTTCATGAAGGCTATGTTCTCATCTTCTTCTTCCAGGGCTTCGAGAGCTTCTTCTATCCTCTTCTTCTCCTCTTTCGCCATCTTCTTATTCCTTTTCTTAGCTTCCCTGGTGCGAATATTTTTCTTTTTTCGCTTCTCTGCTTTTCTCTCTTCATTCTGCTTTTCTTTCAATTCATTTAATTTATTCCTTAGGTCTATTTTGGTAGTGGGTACAGCAGGGACTAATGCTTGGCTGGAATACAATATATACATATGGCATATGTTAATGCTACTGAATTCAGAAAAAGTAATTTTAAATATTTATTTTATAATAAGAATCCATGATTCGTAAATTGTTTTTGTACAAATATTGAACAATCATTAAAACATAATCTCTCTAAGCAAAAAAAATAGGAAGACCAAGTTGATTTTTAAACAAGGTTTTCCATTAATTAAGAGAAATGTTACTTAATTCAGAAAAAAATATTTTATATATTGTTCTTTGAAAAATGTAGTCTCTTTTTATTAATTATATTTATACGAGACTAGAAAGGAACCTTTGGGAGTAAAATATACTTTTAGATTGGAATTACTTATTGACCATCGAAATAAACGAAAGTGATTTAATTTATTTCAATTTAGTCTAATTAAAAAAAATTATTTTTTGGTCTCTCCACTATAATTCATAAATTGTCTATTTTATGGAATAATTGTGGTATATTGGGATAAAGAGGGTTAAACTCATTGGTAGAGTGTTGAGTTGTTATAGTGAAGGTCCGGGTTCAAATCCAGCTGTTAGAGATAACTTATTTAATTTGTTAACAGCTGGAGAAGGACCCTCCTCGGTCTCACTCATTATCTATAAAGTAATTGGAGGAAAAACCCAGCGGTTGATCGAGGACTAATCACCTCTCTGCACAACCGTAGTCTCATAAGCCGTACAGACCCTACAAAATACCGAACACGTAGTGGTACAAGTTTTTTTTTATTAATTAAAGAGCATTAAATTATGCATTGATCTAATCACTAATAAACTGTTGGTACTGATACTAAAACTTAGTTAAATGACGTGGGGTCAAAAATATGATAAAAACAAGGGCTTTGTCTGGACAGAGGAACATAGCTTTTAATGGAAATGAGAAACCTAAAAGAAAACGCTTAGAGAATAAAAGTAGGCAATAAACTTGTGAGTCTATTGTTAAAAATATGTCCGACATAATTTTTTTATTTTATACACGTTGGGAGAAAAGGATGTGAAAAACGAGTATGAAGAACGACAAAAACATACAAGTTGAGAAACATACTTTACATAACAAGTTCTGTACATACTATAACGTCAATATATGCTTCTTACAGTATGCAGTACTACTTAGTAATGACATCTCCAATAGGAATTGGGAGATAATCTATTTCGAAAGGTGCACAAGACTCATTATAAATATGTTTGTGCTCAAAAGACACAAAACTTCATGCTCCACAATTTTTATTCCCTATAGAATGATAATTGTAGACCTTGATAACATATGTGGAAGAAAGTGGTCCGGGTAGAGGTCACAATGAATTTCTCGTAGAATTGGAGAAAACCTTTATTGATTAGCCAACGTTTCGACCTACTTTGTAGGTCTTCTTCAGGGCTGTGGGGGAGAGCTGGGAGTGTTATTAAAAAAAAAAAAAAACATACTCACAAAATCTAAAAGTATGTGTTTCAAGCTAGTGAGGACCTAATACCCCCCAGCTCTCCCCTTCCCACAGCCCTGAAGAAGATCTACAAAGTAGGTAAAAACGTTGGCTAATCAATAAAGGTTTTTTCCTATTCTAAAAGAAATTCATTGTGACCTCTATCCGGACCACTTTCTTCCACATTTATTCCATATATTTTTTCTTTCTGTTCTTGCATTCGTTGCGGAGTTGCTGATTCATATAAAACACAAATATATAATAAAATGTCACTTTTCATAACAGGTTTTGAACCCAAACCATTTTACCAAATTATTAATCATTATTTTTTAAATTATTAAATTTAGTCAGTAATAAACTTATGTTGCGTTTAGTACAAACTAAAAACATAATTAAGTAGATACTCTTTTGTAAATGCCATTAATTTTGAAAATCTGTGATACCAACTCATTGAAGCTTACATTTCACGAATATAATGTGAATCCTTTAGCATAGTTACATCCTAAATAATAAAATCGGTAGTATCAATTGAACTAGGAAGAATATTGGAAAGATTTAAACATATTTTCATATTTTAACGTAGTATTTATAACGACAAAAGAATTATAAAAGTTTTAAGTATCATGCAAAGGGACCGGAAAGAGCTCAGATATTCCTGAGAAGGTCAACATTTAAGAATTTGAAAGCTTCCTCACGATAAAATTTTCACAAGTCAATTGATCAAAGAAAAACGACAGTAAAGAGGAAGAAAATAAAAACTTCACGACTTTATCATTTTTATTGATTTGTTACTTCGAATCTATCTTGTGTAATACATATTATAACCTCTTTTCCAATATATATTATATAGATATCCAATTTTCGAATATTTTTAGGAAATCAAAAACTTGTAGTATGGACTGCAATATTTTTTTCTCGAAACAATGCTGATCCATATTATTTATATTCAAATAACCAATAATTATTTTAATTTTCTATATTTCATATTTAATTAGTTTTTGTTAAGTTATTTTATAAAAAAGAAGAAGCGTGTCTTAATTTCCATTTTTCGGATCTTTTTTGTTTTAGGTACACCAGTTAATTTTACAGCTTGAAATGCCAGTGTTTTTAATTATTTAATAAAATTAAATTAAATTACCACTTACTTTTCAACCATTATAGTGATCGCTACTTGATAGTATAATATGTGGCATAGTACAAGTTCTTATATTTATCATGAAAATAATGAAATAATAACTTATTGGCTAATTATTTGTTTGGAGAAGAATATATGAAATAAATAGTAGTAGACAAATTTAATTTTGTATGTTTTAACCATGTCCCTTTAATCTATCATTTTATCTTTCTGCAACTTCTCAAATTATACCTACACTTAGGTACCTATTGTACAGAAAATTTTATGAAATGATAAACGAGCACTGCAGCTCACATTTTCTGTCAATACTCCTTTACTTATTTAAAAGTTTCTAGCAACTTTTTGGTATTGCATTAAGCAATATATCTCCAACTAATTCATTATGAGAAATTATTATAGGTCTGTACAAGCAGATGATTATTAAATATAAATAATTGAAAACTGTTACTTTTTAACCAGTTACAGTAACCAGTAAAAGTAACTGGCTTACCTAAAGCAAAAAACGACCTAAAAACTAGTACGGGGGTAAGTGAAGCTTGGAATGAAAACGGTTCTGTAATACCAACCACGTTAGGCTTTGGTAATATGACATTTTGTAAGAATAAGTGAAATAAGTGTAATGGCTGATTTTAAATTTTAAATTCTGTAAGAAAAGGTGAAATAAGCATAATGAATGATTTTCCATATGCCAGTTTTGATTAGGAGAATAATTCGACAGGGAATATTAGGTTTATTTATGTCTTTTAAATAAACTGATTAAGTATTAGATACAGCTACGAATGAAAAACTTTAATTCAACAAGGGCTAATTTCCCAAAAACGGATATATATATCACACTAGTATTTCTAAAGAGATTAAGGTCCGATATAGGAGAACCTATATTTTTGATGAACCGCGCAAAACTATTAGTGAGCTTGGAATAGAATTAGGACACAAGTGCCTTCTGGCAGACAAGCTCTGAAGCTAGTAGTTGGTATTCCATGGTCATAACTCACCATTTCTGAATTTTGTCAGTTTAGAAATACTAGTGCGATATTTCTGCAGCAACGATGAACAAGTGGTTCAGTAAAAAAAAAAATATACAAGATGAGTTTTTGAAGTTAGGAAAGGGAATCGTGTTATTCTTATAGTACATAAGTGGCTAGGCCAGGCATTGGATTGAACTGGAGTTATTGCTTATATCTACAGCCACGGTGAAGAAGTGGTCGAGTCTAATTTTCTTCAAAATGAGTTTCTTGTACTTAAGTTAGCGGAATCGAGTTATTTTCGTAGTGAATAAGGAGCTAAGTAAGACATTGATTTGAAAAGGAGTTATTGTTTAAATTACAACTCCATTTCAAGCCAATAACTACGAGAATGATAAGATTCCGGTTACCTGAACACTAATTCACCGGGGCTATAGATGTTATATTTGCATTTCTAGAAAAATATTTCTAGCATAAGAATGAGCCAATTCGACTTCCTTTAATACAATTAACTACCTCTGGACAAAATTCGATCTAATCACTTATTCTCCGGGGCTGTAGGCATTGGCTTTAAATACAATATATCTCAATCAATTTACAAAGTTACCACTCGTTCCCAATTAGTTTCGATGGCTTAGGCAGTTTTTTTACAACCGCTTCACTATCATTATCTTCAACATCACTAGAATCATCATCGGTATATTCGTCGTCTTTACCCACGATCTCCCCATCCTCGATTTCCCCGTCTTCGATCTCTTGTAATTTCTCCGGCGGGCTCAGATATTTCAACCGTTTGGTAAGGAACGTCTTGTTGTTGTGTTGTCTTGTTGTTGTCCACGTGGACTTCCTCCCGATCTGATTCCTCTTATTCTTAAGCAGCTTCCTGAGGAGCAGGGTCTTCGGGGAGGCGGTTTCCTTCCGAAGAAGCTTGTTGTGCATTGAGCTGAGGACGTGTGCGATGAGGGCCCCACTGCCAGACATTGTGAAGTCACACAAGTGGCAGTAGAGTTGAGGGGCGTCCGCCATTGTATCGTCTTTCTCATAATCATCTACCTTGTCATCGTATTCATCATCAAAATCATCATAATAATCGTCCATGTCATCCTCTTCGCCGTTAATGTCCCAGTCAGTATCCATTCTCTAAGTTGAGATAAATTTAAATTAATTAATGAAACGATAAAGCAAAAACATATGAACACAATTACTCATGTCATAATTGTATAATGCACATGTGTAAAAATAAATTAGTTATAATCAATATACTTCACAGAAAAAGTAATACAGAAGTTCTCTCACAATTAAAAAGATGAACAATAAAACTTCCTCCTACTTATCATCAACTCAAATCAAAGTCACAAGAAATATAATTAATCTGTTATTTATACAAGATATTATATTTCGACTTATTAAAGGAAAATCTAAAGAGTAGAGATTCGTTTTTAGAACGAACTCAAACACTAATGCAAATTTAATTGATATCAATGTTTTTTCGTAATGAGCATTGCATGCCAACCATAATAGTGTCTGAGCTAAGCAGTTCAAGATTATTGCTCCTTTACAACTCCAGTTTTCCTAGTTCCTATAGCTTCCTATAATTTCCTAGAGACTATAGCTTCTCCCTACGGAAAGCTTCGCTTCCAGCAATCAAAATTACTAAAAACTATGTAAGTTATCTCGGACTATACTTGGACAAAAGACTTACATGGAACGTACATAATAATTAAAAAGACAAGAAGAGACAAGATGATACAAACAATATTACTTTTGGACTACAGATCTTCACTTGACTTATGTAATAAACGATTAGTCTACAACACTATACTAAGTCCTATTTGTACATATGGAACAAAACTATGGGGTTCAGCAAAACATATTGACACAAGATACAATCAACACAATTCAAGATTCAATGAAAAATTGTTAATGTTCCAGGTTTAGTTCACACTGCATAGTTGTAGTTGTGCATACAACGACACGAAAATTCCCACTGAAAACTATTTATTCATAGCAAGTACACAACATTCCATTCGTCAATACATCGTCAAAATCCATTTCTTCTTCCTCACACTTACTCACCGTTAACTGAAATTCCTATTATTATTATTAATATTCTGGTTATACGGTCCAGTATAACATCTACATCTCTGCGATCCTGCGCTATTTTCCTCCATTTTTGTACACTTTACCGTATTAATCCATCCATCGTCCAGCCACCTGATCCGATGACGTCCTGTACATCCTTTGACGTCTGGTTTTTCATGGCGCATTCTCTTGGGTATCCTGTGTTCTGGCAATCTTTCCACACATCCCAACCATTTAATTATTGGCTCTCTTTATCAATGCCACCATGCCAGGCTCTATGAGCTCCTTTCCTTCTTCTTCTCTATAACCCTTTTTCGCCCCCCCCCACATCTTTTTCTTTCCCAGGAGTTGACCATAAGTTCTGTTTTTTTGGTCAGGAGCCATGTCTTGCAATCATCGCACAGGTCTTACAATGGCTTTATTTTTATTTATTTGAATTCTTTTAGAGAGTGATTTAAACTACAACATTCTTTGCAGTGAGGAATATTCTCTTCAAACTCTTGCAATGTTCCTGAGCTTGATCATCTGCATATGTCAAATGTCGGGATATGGGATATTAAATGGTCTCTTCTTTATTTGCTTTTGCTTTACTGATAGCAGCCTCGAGAGATAAATAAAGAGGAGGGGGCCTAGACAGTGCATTTCTTAGTTTTATTCAACAGTCTTCAATAAGTTATTTTTGCTAGCCTCACTAATTTCTTAGGTGTGCCCACATTTATCATGACTTTCGAAACTCTTTCTCTATCTTCGCTGTAATATGCTTGTTTGAAATCGACATAGAGGAGATGTCTGTGTTCTATTTATGGCATGTTTCCATTGCTTGCCTAAGTGAGAATATCTGGTAAATTGTTGTCCTTCCTGGTCTGAAGCCGCCTTGGTATTCACCTATAACATTCTCAGAGAATTCCGTCATCCTTTTATACACAATTATTCCCAATATCCTATAGGTCCTACTTAATAGAGAAATGCCTCTATAATTACTGCATTAGAAATTGTCTTCTTTCTTATATATTGGACATATTACTGCTTTTGTCCAATAATCCAGATATTTTGTGTTCTATCCATATACCTCAAATAATCTCGTTAATTTCTTCCCATAGTTCTTTGCCACCATATTTTAACATCTCTGAGGTGCTCTTGTCTAAACCTGGGGTCTTGTGGTTCTTCATTGACATTATTATGTTATTTCTCATGAGTTTCCAATATTTCTGCTCCTTCCTGTGCATTCCCCAGGCATTCATTTAGATCACTGTTCTCTTCTTATATTTTTTCGGTGGTTCTCATGTTCAGTAATTCACTGAAATACTGGTTCCATCTATCGAGAATGGCCGACCAATCAGTTCTCCGTCTTTCCCTCTTTGTAATTGAGTCGTAACTTGGAATCCTTCCCTAATCTGCTTTACATCTTTGTAAAATATTCTTGAATCTTTGCTATATTTAATATTTCTTGAAACTTCTCACACCTTTCTCTTTCCTATGCTCTCTTCTTCTGCCTGACCATTCTTTTAGGTTTCTCCTTTTCATTATAAAATTCTGTAGACTTTCTCTGGTCTTTCTTTTTAGCATGTTTAATATCGCCCTGTCTTTCTCCTCCATCACTTTCATACACTTTTCGTCAAACCAGTCAACATTCAAGATTAAACATTAAAATTCAAATGGCCTAGAGTCTTGCTAAGGAATCATTAATGAGATACAAAATTTCATAATCCAGAAAATCTCGAGGAAAAAGAAGCATTAACATTAAATTTGTTGGATGAGATACTGAGCAGGTACAAATGTGTTACGAAATAATAAATAAATATATCTAGAGGCATAACTACCAACAAAATGTCAACATTGTAATCATTCAAGTACTTCTGTTGATTTTTTATCATTATAAATTTTATTTGCACCTTTCAAAAACTTTCCAATTCGCAAATGAGCCTACCTAATTGTATTTAACATGAAACTTGTAGACCAGGAGGAAGGCAGCATCCAGCGGTACATATTCCTGACATTTGGTTTAATTAATTATCAAACTAGAAGTTTCCCGAAAACCAACTCATCTTCAGCCTCCGCCGAATAAAGTTAGTAATGTTAGTTGTTGCTTACATGTAATGTAGTTTGTGGTGAAGCTGTTTATTATTTATTAATCATTGGAATGTGAGTTATGGTTAAGTGTAATCGGTTTTCTCTGAAAGGATGTTGACCTCGTTGTCAGTCCTTAAATTAAAACGATATTAGTTTTTTTCTTGAATAATATTTATTGACCTTATATAAATGAGGAAGAAAATGGTTTGAGTGGAGATTAAAAAATTCTCTTAAATAGGGAGAAGTGCTTGTTGGAAAGCCAGCGTTTTGACCAACATTGTTGGTCTTCTTCAGGGCTAAATATATAAGGTACATACAAATTTAAAATTAGACAGAGTAAATATTAAAAACACATATAGTCATCAAGGTCTATAAGAGATAAAACATAAAGATAGGGGGATCCTTGGATAAATATAAAACAGAAGGAATAAGGGTAGAGTTTAATCAGAATAGATGAATATAAGAAACAGGGAGGATAACTCTAGAGCCTGGGTGAATAAGTGGATAAGTCGGTACTTTGCCCAGAGATAGATAATTATTTTGAGAGAAGAAGAACGGATAATTCTCGTAGTCTTTGGCTAGAAACGGAGTTAACTCCTTTAAAAGCCAATGTCTGACTGATCCCTATCGTCGCTACTAAAATAATACTCAGTACAAGAAACTCATTTTGGAGAAAATTCTACTTAAACTCTTATTCACCGGGGCTGTAGAATTATATATTATTGTCAAATAAGTAATAAAGAAGGTAATACAAATTAATCTAGAGAAAAAAAAATATAGATGGTGAAATATACAAAGAAATAATGAGAATATTAATGAAATTTATAGAAGAACAAGCTTATGCCCAAGGCTCCGCTCGCGTAGAATTTGGTCTGCCACATAAAGTTTCGTGACAGATCATTTTAAATAAATAATTTAATTATTTTAAAAAAATATAAGTTACTCCTACATCCAAAATTTCAGATGTCTAACTTCTAAACTGCCGGATTCTATACAACCTTTCAACCCTTGTTATGTTAAAGGGGAAACCCTTGGGGTGGAAATATCCAAATTTCTTTCTTAAACTATACAATGAACCTATCTACAAATTTCAAGTTCCTGATTTTCCTTTAATTATGTACTATAAGGGGGGGGCACATGCCCCCGTGCCTCTACATAAATCGGCCTTTGCTGCTTGGCCCTCCCTATAATGAAGATAATAATAACACAGATGATATGAAAATAAAATAACACAAAGTTGTTCAAGTAACCTTCCATGTACTATAATGGATTCTCCA
Organism: Arma custos; assembly: GCA_037127475.1. NCBI lineage: Eukaryota > Metazoa > Arthropoda > Insecta > Hemiptera > Pentatomidae > Arma > Arma custos. Next base: position 91,074,950 of record CM073759.1, read on the forward strand.
CAGTACCTAAAAACTGTTGGGGGGGCACATGTCCCCGTGCGTCCCCCCTCTAATCCGAACTTGCTATAATCCATGTGTTATTCTGATGTATAACCTATATTACTGTAAAGTTTCATCCAAATCCGTTCAGTAGTTTTTGCGTGAAAGAGAGACAAACATACAAACTTTCACATTTATAATATTAGTAAGATAATGGATTCTCCAAAGTACCGAAAAACTGTTGGAGAGGCACTTGCCCGCATGCGCCATCCCCCTAAATCCCCGCTTGCTATAGCCTATGTGTTATTCTGATGTATATCCTATATTACTGTAAAGTTTCATCCAAATCCGTTCAGTAGTTTTTGCGTGAAAGAGAGACAAACATACAAACTTTCACATTTATAATATTAGTAAGATAAGATTTGTTGATAAAATATTGTAAGGAGTACATAAACAAAATATATAATAAAAATGTTGTCAGAAAATGCAGAACAAGATGGTATATGGGTATTAATTAAATATAAAGTATAGAAGAGTTTACTGATGAATTACTTACAGAAGAATTTCTACTTATTTTAAAAAATAGTAAGCTTAGTGTTTTACATTTTGCCTAACTGAGTAGCCATGTTGTTTTTTTCGTTCAATAATTATTGTATTGTCAAAGGTTATTTTATTTACCAAATGGTAACGGGTGACTGCTCAACATGTAAATTGGAGCTCAAGTTCCGTATCTATTTGTAAATGTAATAAGCTTAATTTTCATATTTCTTACACACAGGATTGTATGTTGTCTAGCTCACGTTGTAAAATCATGGCTTGCATTGCAACTGCCTCATAATACAATAGCAGTGTTGTCGGCAAAAGGCAGCAGTTGGTGTGTTACCATCTATAGATAAATCATTTGTGGGGGATAAGGGGTATCGCATAGATTCCCACACAGTAGTGTTTAGTAGGCTAGAATTTAAGGGAATCCGCATGGTATTGAATCAACTGATGTGGACATTCAGCAGTTTCGGATAGGAAGAAACAGTAAAACAGTATTTATTGTAAGTGCTTGGAATACTGGGTTTTAATTTTTTAAATAATCTTGGAGTCATGCTCTATAAAAGGATAGGTGCTTATTCCGCAAGTTGCCAGATTTTGGTAGGGGTCACGATTTATATATGAATCGGCGATGTTCCCACCATTGCTTCTCAATAAATAAGTTAAAAAAAAACATAGGATATTTAACCCAGCCAATAAGTACTTGTTTTTGCGTCAGAATATGGCATATTTCCTGTTAATTTACATATGAAAGGTAATATTAGCCTTCTCATATAACAAGAATTTAAATAACCATGTTATGGCTTTTTTAGTCATTCCCAAATAAGGTGTCACTTCGTTTTTTGAGGTGAACTTTCATTTTGTCTAACCATTCCAATTTTATATATTACAAAACGTCCAAGATCGTGACGTAGAAATTTTTAACATGACGTCACTTGATGGGAGCTTATCTACCCCTACCACCAAGCTGGCTACCTCCGGAATAAGTACCAAAGGGTGAACCATAACTATAAATGCCCCCTAAGCGGAATGTTTTATTTCAAGTGTAGTAGAAATGCAATCCATAACTTTGTATATAAGTTGTCACTCCGTGGAGCAATTGTTTGTAAAATGAAGTGTACGGAATCCAAAATGGTGACTTGTCAATACTCTATCATTGTCATATAATAGTGTTCAAAAGAATAGCAGCAAGATGACTAGTCAAACTTTATGGAGTACAAAACTCAGTGAGTCTGAGACAGAACTCTGAAGGAAACCAACTTATTAATGAGATCACTGCTTCTTCTTTTGTTAAAAAAGAAGCAGTTTAAGAGAAATAATTGTAAAATGAAAAAATAAGATCCAGGATGAATATGGTGTAATTTTTTACAAAGATTCTGGTGCAGTGCCCTATCACAAATTTATTTTTATTTATAATTGATTATAATAAATCTGTATTATGGATATATATATATTTTGTAATCTATGAATATGACCATCTATGGAACGCACATAACTCATGACTTATGGTGTCTCTTTTTCCTCCTCTTTTCCCAGAACTTCTTCATTCTCTCTCCAACTACTCGTCTCTGATCATCTATCCACAATCTCTTCGATCGAGGCTTAGGCTTGTTTTCTTCATAGGTTGAGTTTTCTATCAGTAACCTGAAGCGGTTCTTGTCATGTATTATTTCTTCTGTAACACCTGTTTTGTTGGCATCTTCCTTCACTGCTTTTATCCATCCTACTGTATTCTTCAATTTTTTAACGTATTTAAATATCTTCTTTGTAATCCGTGATCTTCATTTCTCTTTAAATTTTCATACAGTTACAGCCGTCTCCTAATCATTGTATCTGTGATTTTTTTTATGTTTTTGTACAAATCTTCATTTTTTCTTTTAATCCGTGTATTTTCCGTGTATATATATATATATATATATATATATATATATATATATATATATATATATATATATACACAGTATTATGATTGTAATGATAGTAAATAATAAATAATAATGAATTTAATAAAATAATGACAATTAATTACATATTATAACTATCAGTATAATTGTAGTAATGTTCAATTTTTATAAACACTTTCAGATCTTATAGGATAACATTATTAAATCAAGTACATTATGGCACTTCATTTTTTGTCCTTTCAATCATTTATTATTTTGAAAAACATTTTGAAATTATCACAGTGAAATGATAACCTGAATGTAATCAAAATAATGGGGATTTATTTTTCATTCATAGACCAAGAACAATATTTGCTATGACATTAGACAGAATCAAGCAACATTCAGTTCATTGAATCGGTCATAGAGGTTTAGGAAAAGACACCAGATACGGAAGATGGTAGGATAGAATAGCTTACGTCGACCGAGCAAGGCTAAGATCCCTTTGTCATAAACAGACGTCCCGATGAATATTGAAGAGCTTACAGAAATATCCCTCTGACCTTGAGAGGAGTAGGTGGGCCGCTCAATGTGTGGATTACCGTGGTGGAATATGGTTTTGGCATGGACTCTACCAATTCTGCGATAAAAGAAAAACGATGATATTTAATAAAACCATTCTTTATTTATGACTAGCTGGGCTTCGCTCAGGGAGTTGATATGAGATTGTGTGGTATTTGGAATAAAACATTAAACTTTAAAATATATTAGATACAATTTATGTATTGAAAATATATTCCAAATACGTCTATAAACAACATTTTTCATTTTATTACTTGCTACTCGAGAGCAAGCCACGTATTGTTGACCGTGAGAAAAGCAGGAGTCTTTGAGGTTGGTGCCGCAATATTTTAAAGTTTTTGCGCTTTGTTAATTGTAAAACTATAGGCTAATTTTTTGATTGGAAACTGCAGTCTTTTAAATTGGAATGGTAATTCAGTAGGGATCAGTGGTATTCTGGGGATAAATACTGTGTGTCCTTTGTCCTTCGATAAGTTCGGCATCGATGATGTTATTCGATAGCTTTTTCACGATCATCCTTGTTCCATTACATAGTTTTGGTGAGATCCAATTTCAGTCGAAGGCAATGTAATGACATTCCTGGTACTTCCAAAGAATTTAAACATTCTGTAGGGAAGTTGACAGTTTCTTCAAGGTTTACCATCATGTCGATAGATTTGAATATTCTGTCTTCGCAGGGAATTTTTTTTTAAATATTACAGTTGATATCTTCGACAATATTATATTTGCTAAAATTGTAAGTATTTGTAAGTAATTGTAAAAGCAATATTTTAGTTGCTAAAATTGCCACTCCGGATTGGTATAGTAATAGAAATGTGCTGTTGTTTCGTCTTTCGATAGTTCGTCTCATATCTTTTGTTAGTTGCAGTATTTGTACGTGTTGCCAGAGATACGATTTTTTAAAGTATGCATTGATTTCGTCTGTTGGTGTTGATTTGGGGATAACTGGAAGTGTTTGTCGAAAATCTCCTGAGAGTTATGAGTAGAGCTCCTCCTTTCATTTCAGAGTTTCCTCGCAAGTCTTGTAATGTTCTGTCCATGACTTTAAATGATTTTTTATGTGACATCGTTCATTCGTCCCAGAAGATAATTTTAGCTTGTTTCAGAAGTTCACCTCGTCCATGTGCTCTTGAGATTTTACATACTGGGAATTGTTCTTCGGCTATATTCAACGGCAGTTGTAGGGCGGAATGGACAGTTCTTCCTCCTTCCATAAGTGTGACGGCAATATCAGATTATGCCAGTGCAAGTGCGATGTGTGGTTTAGCACGTATTTCTGCCAGCAATAGATTTATTAGAAACCGGTGCCGCCTGGTGCGTCCAAGTAAATAATTCCACCAGTGTTGTTGTTGATCCGGTCCTTGATAACTTTGTAAATTTTTGTTTGATGGTCATTGAGTATTAATAATTAGCACATTTGTTTATAATAATATTTGCAATGGCTCTTTATCTACCCTTCTCGACAATCTTAACCACCATAATGATGTAACAATATCTCATCCACTGATATTATTCCTTCTCCGATTCCCATCACCATACTTTGCAATAAGTAATAAGCAATCATTTTGATAAACTAAACACATTTGATTAAGCAAAGCAGATTTTATCTTGCTTTGGAAAATTTGTTTTTAAGCTAACTGACTTATAGTTTAACAGGTCAACGAACAGTTAAGTAGGTGTACTGAGAAATTGTCAAAATCTTGAATAAACAAACTGATTAGTGAATAGCAGTGATGACTATTGTGGGAACTTCAGAAAGTCTCATAGCTCACCTAGACTCTATAAAGTGGGTTAAACTGTTAGTGATCTTAGCTAAATCACCTCCATGCGCAAGCGTTTGTTTAGAAATAGCACCTTTAATAAAATAATTCGGGATCAACGACATTGCACTGAGACAAATATTTTAAAGCATTTATTTATTTCTAGTACGAGGAAAACTGTTTCTACCACTTTGCCGAAATGCACTATAACACAACAATCATGATATCAAAATTTATACCGATAACCTGAATATAAACAGCAATATGTTACACGCCAGGATCATGTTTGGAATACGCTTTGTTCCTTTTACCATGGCTTTCAGCTTCCATTGGCTCTTAAGCCAGAGACGCGGCTGGGAAAGGGCGAAGGGCCTCCCGGACTATTGCTTTGCCCCCATTCCTAGGGAAGAAGCTTAGTTCGGGGACCCCAGGCAAATTGTAAATATTGAAACTATGGTATGAATGTGAGAAATTATTTTATAGAGGAAAATATTTGATTGGAAGATTTAATGGAGGATGGGGATAGTTGGGGGGGGGGGGGGTCCAGTCAAAAAAACACCAAATAAGTCAAGACTTATTTTTTATTTGAGCCGACGTTTCGACCCTTTGTAGGTCATCTTCAGGGCTATGAGTGAAAAAACACCTCCTCATTTATCTTCTCATTTTTCTTTCTCTTTGTATTTTTTTTTTTACATTATCACTCTTCTGTACATTTATTCTGTAATTTTTTTATTCATTATCCTTAATTATATATCCATCACTATTTTTTACTTTTCTATTACTCTATATGTTATTATATTCTTGGTACTGTAATGTTTTTTATTATATTCTCGAAATTATTTTATTTTTATTAAGTATTTAGTTGGTTTTATTACCAGCATGTATACTTTTTATTTTATTTATTTATTATTATTATTTTTATTTAGCTTTTCTTCTCAGCATTGCTGGTTGATAAGACTTAACCGGACCATGGTCAAGGTTAAGCTTAATCGTCTTACTTATCGATATTTAAAAATGTTCGTACAATACTAGCAGTTCCTAATAACACTGCTTTTTGTAGTTGTTCAACTTCCTTGTTCAGTTTTTTCAAGGATTTTATTGTTTCCTCTGGGATCTTATTATTTTATTTTTCTATTTCATTATTATTATTTAAAAAAAAATAAAATAGAGCCAAAAAACTCAAAAAGAAACACTAATATTTATTATAATGCAATTGGAAAAACCCCAATGCAAAGCCTTATGTTTACAAATTTCTTCTGAAAAGACACACACTTACCGGTCGACGTTTCGCCTATTCAGGCATTATCAAGACACAAAAAAAGTAATATAAATCACATCTCGAAGAAGGTGCACTACATCCAATCAACAGCCCAAACAGGCTCCAAACCTGAGACAGCATATCAAGTAATACTAACCTACAATAATTTATACACATTAGCAAAAATTTACAAAACTTATCTTTTAAAATATTCAACGTTTCAGAATAAAATTGGTTCAAATGTCTACAATCTGTTTTATAATTAACTGAAATGTCTATCTTTTGCGCAATCTGCATGTCCTCGGAACAATTTCCTTCTAGAGCCATCACTCTCCTTGTAAATAACTCAAGCATTCTCAAATTCAAATTGATGATTACAGGCTTTAGTATGTAAATTAACTTGTACCCTTCATTCCTCATTAAAAATATTGGAATTTGAACAATAACAAGAATTTGAACAATAATATGAACCAAACTTCTATTAATAGAAATCTTACATTGTCGAGGGGTGATGCCGAAAAAGATAATGTGAATGGTGTCTTCTTTGCTTGCAATCAAATTGGCTTTAGTGTGCTGGGCCAATGCTGTGTTAGGTCCCTTGCCACCAATATTCTTACAATCATATTGATGCTGATACATTCTTCTGCGCAGCAATTGTGATATTTCACCAATGTATATCTTAGGACATTGTAAACAGCTAATCTCATACACTACATCCGATTGTTGCTGTGTAAGTATCTTATCTTTCAATGGCGTGTAAAATTTATTCATCTTGTTAGTAATTCTATTCGCAAGCCTAATATCGTAAATATCGTACTCTTTAAATATATCACTACAACGTTCTGACACGCCCTTAATATAACTGTCTATATTTTGTTTATACCACTTTTTTGTTTTGTTATGGAATGGCTGTAGCTTCATAGCACCATTACTTATTGCCCACAAGTGGCAGATTGTAATGTCTGAATAAAGTGTTTAAAAAAAAAAATTTTTTAAAAATATTACAGTAAAGTGTTAATTTTCAAAAAATAAAAATAACTATGGAACTACGCCGATCTCGACGGAACTATTGTTTTAAGAGTAGACCAAGAACAATATTGCCTGAGGTGGACTGTAGCCCTTGGGGTGGAGATGGTGCTAAGTGAGGCTAATGAGAAGGGCACTGCAGTGGTGAGATCCCCCCAGTGCCGTTGTCCTTTGTGACCGCACCAGCTGTGATCGGCTCTTTGCTGCCTCGTTGGATTTTACCTCTAGCTCTTCCTCACTCTCTCATCCTCTCTTTCCACCTCTAATCTACTATAATCTCACTAGAATATTTAAATATACTCAAATTACAATAAGTTATAATATACCGAGTCTACACTGTCTATACCGAAGGATTGTCAATACAGAAGTGACTTGGTAATGTTGTAATGAGTCCGTTGGTGGTAAAAGGGTTTATTGAATCCTTGGTTGTGCATCCTATGGATAGGACGTAAAATAGGGATCAAGATAGCGTATGGTGTTAGGTACTCGTTAAAAGATCAATATCCCAATTATACCTGGATAGAATAATGTAAAATGGTCAGGGGATGCAGTCAATGAATTGCACAAAATAGTAAAGAATTATTTTATTGTTTCTGCGTTTTGACCTAAGATTTAGGCCATCTTCAGGGCTGAGGGATGAGGAAGCCTAAATCTTAGGCAAAAACGTGAGCTCTATCAAATAAGCTATAATTATTTTGTGAAATTCATTGACTACACTCCCTGACCGTTTTACACTATTCTTAAAATTATCCAGTCAGCTATTTCCATTTATATTTACCTGGATAGATATAATTGGACTCGCACTGTTGCATCATCCGATTGGCCAAAAAGCATTTTAAAAACATAGAAAAGGTTGTTGTAGTTGACCTTTATGACTGTATAGATTCTGCGCCAGATTGCACCTACTTTGTAGTATGGGTGAGTCCCTGGAGGGTCAGTAGGTTCCAGAGGATCCATCCATGGGATCCATCCCTGGCTGTTAACAGATTAAATAAATGCCTGCGAAGCAGTGGGATTTGCTTTGATTCCAGGACTCAAGTTTGCGCTCTACCACTGAGCCACTCCGTAACAGAATGAAGTTACGTTAAATGAATAAATAACTTATTCAGTAAGGATTAATTTCAGTTTACAATCTTGTCGTTTTTAAAAAATGTATTATTTAGAGTGGAGTGGTTCAGAGGAAGAGCGCTGAGTTGTCATGCCTATCTGGGATATTTAATGTGTTAGCGGCTGAAGATGGATCCTATGGGATCTAGGACTCGGGGCTCACCCAGCCTCTATAAAGTGGGTAGAGAAAATAAAGGGGAAAAGTCTGCCGTGACCTATTACTAATCACCTATCTTGCACAAACGTTTTCTAAGAAACAGTACATGTAATGAACCCCAGACCCTTCATGGGTTCTAGTGATACAGTTTTTTAAAAATATTTATAGTATACTAAGTATTTTACATTCTCCAATTATGTCATGGGCTCTCCTATACTATTTTCCTTCTTCCGTTGATCCCCCTTATCCCAGACAAGAAATAGTGAATTCTAAACTATGACTTCATAAAGGCTTTAAGGGTTTATACGACTTGTACACTAGGAGTGCGTTCTTCATTGATCGGTCTATTTGAGTTCAATAGAAACGAAAAAGTTTTTGGTGGGCTAATGGTAGCCCGTAAATTTAGGGCCAATATTCAGTGGCCTAAATAGGACGACTGGTGCCTGAGATGAATTGGAAGATAGTGTCTGAGGACCGCAATGGAGGCATTTCTAACGAGTGCTGGGAATTCTGATATAATGGTACTGTTTAGTTTTCAATAAAAATATTTGTTATTGTTTTTTTAAAAACATTTTTAGCCTTAATTAAGTGATCAAATGGAGAAAATTGAAAAGATTGTATTTAATTCTAAGTGCATTACCTAAAGTACTTTATAAAAGCGCTGTACCGACTGGGAAGCGTCCGAGGGGTAGATCGAGACGTAGGTGGAATAATTGCGTTTAGAGTGAGTGATCTGGCGGATTTGGGTTTGGGTGGTGATCCATGGTCGGAGGTTTGTGGGCAGAGATTGGTAGTATCGGCATGGAGCTTTCGGGTTCGCTAAGCCTTAATTATAATTATTAAAGTACTTGATATAATATCAACTGATCGTGTACAAACTTATAAATGTACATCGTTTCTAATTACTCTTGATGATAACTGTCTGAAGAAATTCAAAATATAGGCTTGGAATAGGAAACCAACTTGCTTGTTGGGATAAATGTGTCTTTTCTTATTGGTTCGGGAGTTTTCAGCGATGAATCTTGAAAGCAAAATTTCAATAAAAACAACTCGATTTAAAAATAACTGTCCGAAAGTATCATTTATTTGGATAAATACAAAGTATTGTAAACACCAAAGGTAAAAAATGGCACTAAACGAACCTTCTTTCAGAACGATTCATTGATATATCTGACCTTGAGATTTATATGCGAGAATATCTTAACGTTTCAAAAGTTACTGAATATAACGTGATAGATCATCTTCCTCATGAAATTCTGAATCGTGCCATGGATGATTCACCAGTAGAGATCGATAATGAGAGATAAAATTGAGTCTAAGTTAATTGAATTTTTTTGGCTTTTCGACAAATTATTGGCAAAGAAGGACTAAATATTGATAATTCCTTTGAGATTGATAATTCTTGACAAAGGATCTTTTAGCCGATATGCCGTATTCTGTCTTCAACGGATCTATCCAACTCAATTTTAATTTTGAAAATTAACATAACGATACTAGAAATGACAAAAAGAATAAGGCAGTTTCATCGTGAACAACAGTTAACTTAGGATATAGCTAAAACCTGCTTGCAGAGGTGTTAAGTTAAGGATATGTTAAAAATTAGACTATAATTGACAAGCTATTTCGGTCATTCAAGCTTCCTCGGTTCCAATTTACGAATAAAAAATCTTAAGTGACACAAAATTGAAAAAACTAAATTATTTTTAAATATTTTTGTTTTTTAAAGAGAAAAGATAGTCCCTCGGCCGGGATTTGAACCCGGAACCTTTGTCTCACCGTGACATCACTCTACCAGTTTAGCTACCCAAGACGGCCGAGTACCGCCAGCCGAGAACAAATCTTTTCTCTCATAAATCCCATATCCTCGTGCTCTCGCAATTTTTGCGATGAATACACTAGAACGAAGTTCTTTGAACATTAATTTAATTTTAGGATCTTATTGACTTACGTCATATTACTATTTATAATTTTTTATAATTATTGGTAATTTTTTTGAGTTTTTTAAAGTATTTTTATTTTTTAAAGAGAAAAGATAGGCCCTCGGCCGGGATTTGAACCCGGAACCTTTGTCTCACCGTGACATCGCTACCCAAGGCCGCCTGCCGGTTTTTTATCATTTTTAGTTTTTTTAGATTCATCGCTTTATTTGTTCTAAACAAATTTTTTAAGATTGGAGAGTGATTCGTTTGTAATCGGCATAAACTTTGCCGTTGCCCATGCACTTCCACGCTTTTAAGCAGAATATTTCACGAGCGTTACTTCAAACTTATATATGGAAAAATGCAAGTTCTCCTCTGTACTCAGAATTGGATCCAATAAACTTTCGATACATACATGATAATGGAAATCTCTTACCATTCCCTCCGATACTCGGCATCAACGGAGTCTGCACGCAAGAAAAATAAGTGATCTGCAATGTGAGTTGTGCATTGTGTAGGTGTGTCGAAGAAGCATGCTAGTTCATGCTAGGTGCGTGATGAGTGATGGGTGAACAAAAATCAATGGATAAATGATCAAACAATGCATACAGATAAGTATACTTTTCTGCTTGACTTCTTATATATAGCAGTTTCCCAAAAAAATAAGTTGGTGTTCCCCTCCAAATCTAAATTTTAGATCTGCCCGGAAAATGACACAATCATGGGCATTCGGAAATAATATATCTTCTCTTTCTATATTCAGTCTCATAACCTCCCTCAATTTTATTATGATGGAAATAACCGAAATTACAATGAAACGATACCATATACGACCATATACTACTAGTCTTGAATTTTTTTTTTAAATCACGTGCGTTTTTTTAAATTGTTGATCAAGGGTAGCTAGAATCACTTTAATAATGACACACTTCGATCCTGTGACACAATATGCGAAGAAAACGACACCAAGCATTACCTGTTTGCAATATTTAAAAGTTTTCTAATTTTTGGATAGAATTTCGAAAAACTCAACCAAGACCCCGGTTGGTTGTTTTTGGGTCAATTGACCGCAAGTTTTGGGGCATTCGGAGCATAATGTTCAAAGTTCAATCGAAATATTTTACATGCTCGTGCTCCTCATTTACCTGGCATAATACCCTTTCAAATTGTTCATACGGAAAATATGATACAGAGATTTCGAAAAATCAAAAATTAAGTAATCGGCAATGCATTTGATCTAAGGCTGCTGAGGGAGTTCCATTAGAAATGGAAGGTTTACATTCGTATGAGAATTTTCGCATGAAATGGTAGAATATTTGAATAGAAAAAAAAATCCTTATAACTCATTATTATCCAAAAATAAAATCAATGATTTCATTGTACTGATAGATGATTAATTATAAATTTACTAATAATTAATATCTTTGGTAATTCACTTAATAATATAGGGCCCCGCTTACATCGAGGGGGTAACATCCACCAGGATACGTTTCCTTTGTGTGACAAACCTAAAGAGGCTCACATCCAAGTATTCGCATTCTCCCGGCCACATTCCTCCCTTGTCCACCGTTTTCATCCTCGTAACTCCATTCCGTTATCTGATACCGCTAGCACAAAAGTTTTAAATACTAAATTCATAAAGTTGTTGTTTTTATTGGTAATATTTAAATCGAAATCAAGAACGTTTAAGTAAAGTAAGAAAATTGTTGACATATCTCCCGTACAAATGTCAAGTATAATATTAAAAAATATTTTAAAAAATGATCTATAATGAATGCATTAGGATTTATGACTGATATAAAATTCATTCAGATTCTTCTCTAAAGTAAATAAGCAATGTATAATGATAAATGTTTTTGTTTTTTTTATAATTTATTTATTGATATTTACAACTGTATTACAATTATACAACAAGTAAATAGAATGCGTGTTAAATAATGACATGAGAATGACAAGTATAGAAATTACCCGCTGGTAGTACTCAAATCAAAGTTCAAATAAGAAGGTCACATGGCCATCTTCTATTCAGACGCCTCAGAGGATTATCAGGAATTGAAGAGGAAGCTAGGTTTGAAACTAGAGGGTTTGAGTTGGAATGAAGTTTGCTATGAAAGGATAGATACCGGGTTTGGGCCAAATCACCAACAGAAGGGACATTAAGGTCGTTATGGATGACTTTATTCTTAACAAAATAAGGATTGAGGATTTTACGAAGGATTTTGGATTGTAAGGATTGGATACGAGAGGAATTCGATGGCTTAGTGGAGCCCCAAAGCTCTACTCCGAATGATAAATGTAAAATACGGTTGAAGGTACACACTGATCACAAATGAACTTTGAATCAGTTCTTTCACTTGGTATTTTTCACTTTCGATATTTTGTATTTGTTTCGACTGTATGTTCCGTTAAGTTGGGTAAAGAAAATTACGGTGTATACCTGTAATCTAGTGGTTAGCATAATTCTCTACTATGCCCAATATGGGGTGTTCGCAGGGTTCAGGCCCTACGATTTTTAAGAAGGAGTAAAACATTGTTGATTATGCCGTTCTTCGGAAGGAACTTAAAATGGGGGTCCCAAGCCTGTACGATGTCCAATACTCGTTAAACATCAATATCCTAATTATACCTGGATAGGCAAAATTTATGGCTCCCGTTGTAGCATCATCCGATAAGTCATATCAGTATAAAGTGACGTTAAATAAAAATAAAATTTCTTCTTTTCAGAATTTTCTAAAATAATCTCGTCAACGGATAAAGCGATATAAGATTCTTTACTTTTGTTATGCAGAATTTGGGCATGAAGTGCCAGTGTAACAAATCTTTAAGTGTAACAAATAGCAACCTTTGCGCTATAGCGGCAGCGCAACAGTCCAAAAAGAGTTTTTTCCATTGGATATAGCACACAAACGACCCAGAAGAGTTCTACAAAATATACTTGTAGCTTTCTACAAAAAATCAATCGTTAATGTATAATGTCACCGTGGAAAAAGGTGTTTTATTAGCGAATATTTCGAAAAGGAAACTAGACGTTCATGGAAATGCTCATTTGAAGCACTAGTTATAAATCAAACAGCTAAAAATCACCAAATATATGCCTAAGAATTATGAGTTATGAAACAAGTTGACACGGCTTCATCCCATGCCTCGTGTTAGAAAATAGATATCGGCGCGATTATTTTTTCCATTCGTTTTACAATGCCAATGTTAACGTTGACTTAAAGCTTTCTATTTAGTATTTTTCCAATTCCGTTCTCGAAACTAAACTGCGGAAAAATGCATAGGTATACCACTAATTTTGTTGTATTTACCTAGCAATTTAATATTATTTTTACTATAAAAAACATTAATATTTATTAAAAATTATACTGCATTAAATATTAATGTAGTTACTAAATATATAAATAATATAAATGCTAGGTAAAGTATAAACTATAAAATTAGCAATATCATTTTTGCGAAGTATGTTTTATGAATATTTTTGATTATTTTTATTTCAGTATTAAAATTGACTTACCCCTGGAATGTTACTAAAATTGTTTTACCAAAATCAACCTGCTGAAATAAGTTTTCTTATGTTTATTCAGGTTTCGAATCGGTGATAGTGCGCTGAGTTACCATGCCAAATAAGGTCCTGCGTTAAAATCCGGTAGTAGATAATTTATTTAATCTGTTAACAGTGGGGGATGGACTAACCCGCCTACGGCTCATCCAGTTTCTATAAAGTTGTACTTTATTTCATTAATTAAACTTCTTCCATGCTTTGTAGTTATAAAAAATTGATAAATATAAATTACGAAACAATTTTATAAATAAATAAGGCGGAAAAAGTTTTTTTAAGTTGATAACAAAGTTCCTCGAAAGTGAGAAACAACGTTAATGTAAAAACGAAGGAAAACTAGTAGGAAAAAAACAATCAGACAACATGAAGTTAAAAAATAAATGGCGAGCAATACCTTTTTTTTTTTTTTTTTTTTAAAGGATTTTCTTCACAAATGAAGGTTTCCTCATCCAAATTCTTCTTTCAGCCTTCTCTTCCATTCGTCCCTGTCAAGCGCATCCTCCTCCGTCATTCCATGCCCAGCCAAGCTTTCCTCCACTTTAGCTTTCCATTGGGTTCGAGGCCTTCCTCTCTTCCTCCTTCCCTCGGCTTCCCACTCCATGACCAATTTCGGGATCCGCTTACTGTCCATCCGTTTCACATGACCAAACCATTTCAATCTTCTTTCTTCGATCACCTCTAGTATGTTCTTGTTAACATCCATTCTTTCCCTGATGTCGCTATTTTTGACATGTTCCACTCTTGATATTCGGGCAGATCTTCTCCAGAAGTCCATCTCTACTGATAACAACCTTCTTTCCTGAACTCTATTGAGGGCCCAGGTTTCAGAGCCGTAGATCATTATACTTTGGACCACAGCACTATATATCAGTTTCTTCGTCCTTCCCAGTATATTATTACTCCATAGGAGAGAGTTTAACATGCCAACTGCTTTCCTACCATTCGTTATTCTTTTTTCTACTTCCACATTTGTGGTCCCTCCGCTTTCCAGTATGGACCCCAAATAGCAAAACTGCTCCACTCTGTCCAAGCTCCCAATAGTTGGGTCGTCTGCTTCGCTCCTATCTGTGCACATATACTTAGTTTTAGTATAGTTGACATTTAATCCCCACTGGTTGTATTGGTCTACCGCTTTTCTAAACATGTAACTCGCATCTTCTTCGTCCTAGGCAATAATCACTTGGTCATCAGCAAATAGTAGATGGTATAAGTGAAAGCCGTTTATAGGTATACCCATCGGATTACATTTTTTGTTCCAACTTTCCAAGCAACCATCGATGAAAATCTTAAACAAGGTAGGGGACATGCAGCACCCTTGAAGAAGGCCCTTGCTATTGGGGAAATCCTCTGATAGGGAACTCCCAATTTTTACTTGGCACTTATTATTTTTATATATTTCTTTTATGATTTTTATAATTTCATTAGTTATGCCTGCCATTTCCAGAGCTCTCCATAATATTTTTCGAGGGATGCTGTCATACGCCTTTTCCAGATCTATGAATACCATATCTAGTCTTCTTGCTTTCGCTGTTTGCTTTTCTAGTAGTTGTCGAAGAGTAAATATGTGATCAATGCAAGATTTTCCCGTTGTGAGTCCACATTGCTCCTCAATTTGTGTAAATCCTTCCTCCAATTTAGTTTTAATTATTCTACCCAGCAGCTTCGAAATCGGATTTGTCACACATATGCCTCTGTAATTGCCACATACTTTTTTATCTCCTTTTTTAAAAATAGGAATAAGGTATCCCAGTTTCATTTCTTGTGGTATAATATCACCTTGCAGTATGCTGTTCATGAGGACCGTGAGTAACCCTGTCACCCCACCGACTTGATCGACAAACTGAAGGATGCAATTGAAGAAAAGCGGCCGGTATTATCAAATCGGAAGGGTGTTGTTTTCCATCATGATAACGCAAGGCCCCACACATCTTTGGTTACTCGGCAAAAATTATTGGAACTGGGTTGGGATGTTTTGTCACACCCACCATATAGCCCTGACCTTGCGCCTTCGGATTACCATTTGTTTCGTTCCATGCAAAACTCTTTAAATGGTAAAATTTTTAACAACGCGGATGATGTCAGATCACACCTAATTCAGTTTTTTAATAGCAAAGACCAGACATTTTACGAACGGGGAATTTTTACGCTGCCAGAACGATGGAAAAAGGTCATCGACAAGAACGGGCAATATCTAATTGAATAAAGTTATATTTTTAAACAAAAATTCTGAATTTGCCTTCTTATTTGAAATCGGCAATGACTTAGTTGCCAACCCTATATAAATCAAAGCTTATTGCTGGAAAACTGTGGGTGATACAAAAAAACTAAGGCCAGATTTAGATTCAGCACATACAAATCTATAAAGATCAACTATTAAAGTTAGAAAAGGTTTCAAAAAAATTTTTTCGTTGGCCTGTGTAATAGTTGAAGTGGCTCTGACGTCCACCCGCACCAATTTCTTCCCCTTGAACTAAATTTAAATATTTTTTTTTAGGACTTGGTAACTATTTTTGTGATTAAAAATTGTTTTTGGGCGATCGCTCAATGAGCTATACCCCACACCCGAGATTTTGCACGTGAAAGAGGAGCGACTTGTTGGGCTATCTCAGTTGTACAACAAGGTGGTTTTAGTGGATTGGAGTCCCACACTATCTGAGGATTTTTTGGCTACAGGTGTCTGTTGAGGTGTCCAAATTGTATAAACAAAAATTGTTCAATGTAATAGAATTTTCAGGTAAATGAGTATCCTCCAATGTCACAACGTTAGGTAATGTTTTAATGAGCTAATGAATAAACTTGGTAATGAAATCATTAAACAAATAAAATGAATTTCTTGGCAGGTCTTGATCCAGAAATAACTCCGCAAGCGATTACCTCAACTTACTTAAACGTTGTATCAACAAAGATATCGTGAGCAATCTCTACCTTCATAGTTATGGAAATTTGATTTATAGGAGGAATGAATGACAGCTCGTAACTCGTTCGAGGTCGGTGATTTTATAACACGTTGATACTAATAGCAATCAAAAGACAAACAAATTGTTTATTTTTGTTTTTATTGCGGATATTGGATAAATTTAATAAACAGTCCCCTTGCTTTTCTGAGAAGAGTAAATAAGCGAAGCGAGCTGGTTTTCAGTCTTTCCGTAGCAGCGCTAGTGGTCAGCAGCCGCAACCAAGCAGTAGGATAACTGCCGCTAGATGGCACTACTCGAGTACGCCTAACATTTTCGTAGTAAAAATTGTAGTTATAGTTGTTTTAACATTGTTAAATTCTTTTGGGATGATAAGATTCCAACTAACACTTTATGTTTTTTGTGCTAATCGTTATTTTAAGTCGTCAGCCTAAAACCAGAGTGGCGAATCTACAAATTTCTTTGTTTTGAGATTATATTGCATTTTCACGTGTAATTTTCGTAATGTGAACTAATATATCATCTCTAATCAATGATCCAAAACACAAAATCCAACGTTTCTAGTTTCAGTAATTTTCATATACACTTTATATACATGTTTATTGTTATTACAAAGGTTTTCTTTATCTTCTTTTATTTCCGTACATCTATTTTACCAGACGTCCTGATGATGATTCATAGCAGTGAAATTGCTTGTATGTTATTTTAACGTCATTTTATCCTGCCATCGCTAAGCGGACGATCTATAGTGAAAGTCCTAAATTTTGCCTAACCTGGTAAAATTATGATAAGGATCTCTAAGGAGTACCTGACATCGTATCAGATCAGGACCCTATTTTACGTTGATTCTGAAGAAGATTTTGCCTATCAAAAGATGAAACAATATGCTATGACAAGTTAAAAATTTATAGATATGATTGCCTGTCTAATGTTACGCTTTATTCAGTCACTGAGGTCTGTATAACCATGATAGTAATATCTTCATTAACTTGTTTAGCGCACCACATATAGCGCTAAGCCCACTTGTTTCTTTAAAATTCGATTTGAAAATACCATGTCACCAAGATCCTTAGTAGTAAGTAGGCTCATGATAGTCCAAAACATGTAAATTGTTAAGACAACTTTTTATTTCAATAGGAGATCGTTGGTCTTCTTCCTGTGGTTCTGCCACGGTTTCGTTGCGTTTATCATCCTGGGAGAAACCGTTTTTTTTTTAGAATAATTTATTGATATTTACAACTGTATAGTACAATACAGTTGTAAATGTCAATATATTACAATATTACATCAAGTAAATCTGTTGTATGAACAAAAAAAAAAAAAAAAAAAAAACAGTTGTGGAGAAACTACCTATTGATATCCAATAAAAGTTCTATAGTAGAAGGTCTCGAGGCCATGTTCTTTTCAGATGCCTCGAAGCGGTTACAGGAATATTATGGGAAGCAAGTTGAGAGACTAGCGGATTCAAGTGTGTATGGAGCTTTTCATAGAAAGATAGGTATCTAGTTTGGGCCAAATCAGCAACATATGGGATAATAAGATCATGATGGATGAGTTTGTTTGTGACATAGGACATAGGAGCAATGAGAATTTTACGAAGGATTTTGGATTGTAAGGTATTGGATAAGAGATGAATTGGATGGTTTAGTAGAGCCCCAAAGCTCAACTCCGTATGTCCAAATAGGTCTGATAACTTTCATGTAAATGAGTCTTTTGTAATTAATTGGGAGCTTTGACCGTTTGTCCAATAAATGTTGAAGTAGACGAAAACGTCGAGCAGTTTCTTGTCTTTTCAGTCTTGTAGGAAGAAACTCTAGAATATCTTAAAGTTCATTAAATGCTTATTCGTCGTATCCCAATTAAATGGTTATCATTAACATAATAATTCCTACAAAAAGAGCCCACCTCCTCTCAGTTATTAAATTTCTAATATTAATAAATTTATTATTCGCTAATATTGAATGGCAGTGAAATTTGTATTGTGTGTTGCACATACGCTAAAGATTTACCAATCACAAGAAAGTCACACACGGTATTTTCATTTATGTATAAATAACCGACTATTATTGACTAATCGATAGCGTATTTTCATTAATAGAAGGACTGTAACGAATAAGAAAGAATAAAAGGACAAGAAATAAAAAAAAAAAACATTTTTCACATGGAGAACTCGGGAAATCATGGAAACAAACTCTGGCATTACGATAAAACAGTCTTGTCCTATTTGTTAAAGTATCTGAATAACTCTATTTTCAGGTTTCGGAGACAATGAGAAAATGCATTGGAGAAAATTTGTAAGGCGTGTGATTAAAAATTGTGGCGAACATAATACCGATACGATGTATGGTACTCAAACGTACAGGAGAGTATCATAAAAAAAATTCACTAAAAAAACCTACATTAAGTGTAACATAAGAGTTCGAGAAATTGAAATATTCTACTCCCCGTGGCAAGTAGGATTGGTACATAGATAATGAGAATTTGTGTAATTAGCATTATCTAAATATGAATTTTCCCACTAGTATGGCCTTCTAAACTTTCATTTCTTTGCTTTAATAATAGTTCATGTTAATTTATCTCTAAAAAAATTTAACCTTCTATGGCAAATAGTTTAGTAACATAATAAATAGTTACTGATAATGTGCTATATGTTTCACGATATAGACCATATTTTTTTTAATGACTCAGACATATTAATTCAGCTAATTTTCTAAGTAACAAGAATACTAACTGCACTGGTATTAAGATAAAGAAATGATTATGTTAACTGACTAGAAATTCCAAGCAGGCTCTGACCTTTACAACTTTGAATATAATTCCGTCCCTTCCAATGTTTCGACAAGTCTTTGATGACCAAAGAGAACTATGAATTTAGGATAATATCAAAATAACTAGAAATAATAATTACTAACGTTGGTAGACATGATTTAATTAAAAAAGTTATTACAATTTAAATCAAATTAAATTAATCAAAATACGAGCATACATCAATTCAGAATCTTTTTGGTTACGGTTCAGTCAGTACTTTGGCTGATAGAGAAGGTCCATGACCAAGAAAGAAAGTTATGAAGATGTCCCTGAAGTCTTAATTCTCCTTAAGGTCTACCACGCCCTCGTTATATAATAAATTGTATTGACATATGAAAAAAAAAGTGTTAAATTGAGAATAAATTTTTATCGTAATGCAAACGAATCTGAATCAGACATTAGCTTAAATGGAGTTGATATAGAAATATAGGTCTTCATAAGCTTGTTGACCCCGAAGAGTCATAATTCGTGGATCTAGACGTATTTGGCAACGTCTTTGAACCCGAGTGTCGGTGACAAGGACACTGCTGAATCGGCCCCAAAGGGGCCAATTTTCGGATTGTGGAGCTATGGTTGGCTCCCTGGGATATCTTCTATTAAAAATTTATGTCATTTATGGCACCATATACGCATACATGTGTGTATACATATTCTACATTCTATTTAATGTACAAGAATGTACAATTGATTGGAAAGAAAAAAAGACATTAATTCTTTTTATTATAATATAGGTGCTATAATAAATAGATGTATTTCCAGTAGATTTTTAGGAAATGTGGCTTACGAACACATTGTTAAGTAACTCACATTTTTAATATGCGATAACATTAGAAGTTACAATCTTCAAAGACACAAGCCAAATATGATAAGAACGATGAATGTGAATCAGCATGCACAGAAATGTGAACATATATCTAGTAAGTAGCTAGAGATTCATGTATAGATTCAGATAATAGATACACATGATACACTAATCTTGCATAAAATACATTAATCTTATTATAGCAAATCACTCATACAGAATGAATTGTATTAATCAAAAAATATTGTTAGAATTTGTTCATTCTAATAATATTTTTTAGAAAACTGCAAAATAGACGTTCTCAGAGAGTTTCTGTTTGGTAAACTGTTTTGTCCATTGGTTTGACCTAATATTTGCAGGGATTTCAGCCGTAGAATATATAAAGACAAATGACGCAATAAAGACAACGGACACCCCTAAATAACGGTCACTCCCCATTAGCGGACGATTTTTTTTGCACCGGCATTTTAATACAATTTTTAAGGCATTTGAACCTCTATTTAACGAAACCTCTCATTAACGGTTACGGACAGGCTGTGTTGGTAATAAATCGATTAAAAAACCTCTAAAAGACGGACAGTGTGACTTTATCCCTTTCTCGTTCCTCGGAAACAATTAGTTGCTTCCGGTCTAAGAAAGCAGGGACAGCTGTGTTTACTTTTGAGTAAAGGTTTTCCACATAAATACTTTCTTTTTTTTTTTATTCTCGAACCTGCTTTATTAAACTTTAGTTCTGTTCTAACCATCGTGGCAGGCGGCTGAAAATGTCTCCTTCACGTAAGAGACTCACTTTAGAACAAAAAATGAATGTAATCGACGTTTATGACCGTGAAAAGTGAAGTGTACGTGCTCTAGCGGATAGGCTCATTATCGGTAGGACACAAATTTCGGAAACACTCAAAAACCGTGCGGTGCTTTTCAAATTATGGAATGAAAATAAAAACAAAAAACTTGAAAATGTGTTCACGAACAGAAAAAGTTTTGAAAAGCTTGTTAGCTAAAATGGAAGACGCCTCTACATTTTATCACCTGTCAAAATCAATCACGGTTCTCGACGCTATTTTTTGGATTATGTCTTCAGTTTGGGAAGTTACACCGCAAACTGTGAGAAACTGTTTTTATAAAGCGGGATTCAGAAGAATCGATTCCGTAATTCTTCCAATAGTTCACAATGAGCCGATAGACGAACTAAACAGCTTGATATGTGAAACAATTGGAGAAATTAATGAAGACTATTGGTCGATTGATGAAGGTGTGGTTACTGATGATAATTCTAAGGACATTGCTACGATAGTCGAAACTTTGGAAGAAAATCGTAAGAGTGAAGAAGAATTTGATGAGGAACAGCAACAAGTCAACGAATATGTAACATTTCCTGAAGAATTACAGTGTTAAAAAGAAAATAAATGACTTTTTTCTCTATCATGAAGACGCTCTGGGTGTCAAAATGGCTGCTGACATTCAGATGATTATAGAATTGAAACACAGTAAAGCCAAACGAAAACAAACAACAGTGAATCAATTTCTCCCAAGCTGTTCTAATAATAAAAATGACATTTGAAATTGTTCATAAATGTACATTATATCATTTTTGGAATAAACAGAAATTTTGTGTAAAACTTTTTTTTTTAATCTGCGTACCTTTTTAACACCTGGGAAATTGAATAAGAGAGAATCAATTTGTATAAATACGTATTTATGAAAAAATAAAACCTCCCTTTAACGGACACCTTTAAATAACGGACAAAAACATTTGCACCAGGGCTGTCCGTTAATTAGAGGTTTTACTAATAAGTTAACTTAATTTGTATGGTACTCGTTAAAAGTCCCTATCCTAATTTAACCTGGAATGGGAAATTTTAAGAATCTCACTGTAGCATCATCCGATTAGCTACAGTAGCATAAAGTGACGTTAGTAAATAAACAAACTTCATTTATATGGATGATCAATGGGGAAACAGAAGAAATGGAAGAATAAGAAGAAAATAGAGCATTATTTCTGGTCCAGGATTATGGCAGGTGCGAGAAAGTTGAGTTTTTAATATCACTTATTAGGGTGTCTTCATCTCCGACCGCGCATCACAACCGTAATTTTTTTGGCCTCCTTGCCATAGCTTTTTCTTGTCATTATAATATTCGCACAGAGAGCAAAACATTTAAATTTACCTTAATTTTGTCCATCCTTCTAATTTTTTGAGAAGTTCAGGATCAAAAGTGGATAACTGCAAAATTTCATTAATTGGCTTATTCATATTTTTCGCTAGTTTAATCAAGCCATTCTGTCTAACACACGACACTTTACCATCTTATTTCTCATGGTTTTAGTCCAATTCTGAACCTGGAGTTTTGGAAGCATTTAGCATATCTTGACTCAACTAACAAAAAATGGGAAGAAATCAATTTTTGAAACTCTGGAGTTATTTTAAGTTAACAAGAAGTTGACTTGTTCTACAAGAATCTTGATACCGTATTAACTAAAACCAAATTTGCACCAAATCGAATCTACAATATGAATGAAACTGGTATAACCACGGTACAAAAGCCAGGTAAAATACTTGAATGGCTACAACATTTTCAGATGGAAGTGAAATCTATTCAAGAAGACCCTGTTCTACTTTTGATGGACAACCATGGAAGCCATATTTCTTTGCATTTGAACCAATTTTTGAAACTTTGGAGTTATTTTGATCCTGAATGCCTCATTTGATCACTATTTGTACACGTTTTGAATGATGCTTTGTTCACAACAATATAAAGAATTTACTAATATTTTGACGTTAGAGCTTTGTGCATAGAAAATATTATTTATACCCACGTTCTCTCTTACACATCTGTAGTGACAGCAGAAGTGACATTTGTTTGGCTTTATATATTTCTAAAAATGAATAATAACATTAAATACTAATAAAAATACTTTAATATAATCCTTGAATAGCCTTGGGCTCAGTACATGGTAGAGACTGTTTCTTCAGTGCAGTTTCTAGTACAGTTCTATAGACAGCGGTTATGCATGGAGTTGATTTGTCTGAGATCATACTCAACCACTGAATAATAATAATATTTTTTTTTTAAAATGTACTTATTGAAACATACAGCTGCATTTTACTAATACAGGAAAAATACTGTAACTAGAAATAAGTATCAGTAAAGTTGGTAGATATGATTTAATTAAAAAAGTTATTTAAATTGTAATCACTTTAATGCAAATAGAATGAATGATGCATAATGGCATAAAAGAAAGACAAGTAGAGAAACTGCCCAACACTCAAATATTACTAATACTAAAAACTTAGAAGGCCGTCTTCTATTCAGACACCACGGAGGATTATCGGGAATTGAAGTGGTTTGAAGCTAGAGGGTTTGAGTGGGAATAAAGTTTGTCGTGAAAGGGTTGACATTGTGTTCGAGCCAAATGGGACATTAAGGATAGATGTCTTTATTCTTAACAAAATTTGGAGTATTAAGGATTGCATAAGAGAGGAATTCATTGATCTAGTGGAGTCCCAAAGCTACAAAGTTCTTACATTAGTCATGTGTATGAGTGTTTTGTAATTAATTGGGAGCTTAGAGCGTTTGTTTAGTAAGTGTTGATGTAGCATGAAAAGGTGAGTTTTCAGTATTTTCTGTCTAGCAAGAGAATTCCAAGTTAAATGTTTGTCAAAATGTAGTCCTAACTGTCGCATTTGTTCTGCTGGAGTCGGTGGAATATTATTATAGGATACTCGAGGACAATAAGTCAAATTAATAAAATAATTGAAAATAAATTACAAATTTTATAATATAGAGTTCTCTCATACCCTCAAACTAATTTATCAAAACTTCTTTGGCATCCAATAATAAAAATAAAATCCTACGCACAGTTATGATTGAGGTTTAACAAGAAATGTATTTATGAGGTGCGTAGACAAGTTTTCACATTTTGGAAGATATACCCTGAAATAACCTGAAACGGCGAGCAGTTTTTTGTCTTTTTTGTCTAGTATGAGGATTCCAAGTTAAGCGTTTGTAAAGATGTAGTACTAAGAAATAATAATTTTAAAAATATTTTTTAAATTTAAATATTTTATTTATATATATATATATATATATATATATATATATATATATATATATATATATATATAAAATGTATATAGGTATATGTATATACATATGCATATATACTTGGCTTGGCAACATACAGACAGACATAAACAGAGGGCGTGGGGAAGAGCCGTCGATAAGGGAGGCGCGCGCAGTGTCGCAGGGCTACGGCATGCGGCACCGCGACCTACACCACACCTAACTTGTCCTATATCCCTCTCATTTGTTTGCAAATTATATTCCATTGCTTAGTAAATGATTAACCATATCCATAACTCAGCAGGACGATGATTAATCACAATCCGGAACAGTGAACACGAATATCCCCCATGATATTAAGCATTCAACTAAGCCATAAACAATTGTCTCAATAAAGATGAAATAGTACGTAACTATGTATGTAACATGTGCAATAATGTATAAGTTTTTTGCACATAAAACAAACAAACAACAACAATATGTAAAATATAATATACTAGTGCTCACGATAGACGTTCTGTTATGAAGTTTTAAAATTACTATTAATTTAATAATTTTATATTCTTAATACATTTTATAAAATCGATTGTATTATATTCTATAGTATTATTAAGTTTAAACGTTATATATATATATATATATATATATATATATATATATATATTTAAATAATAAATGTATTTATTTATTCTGGGACAAGCCCTATAAGAATAAAATTACAAGTAATAATACATAAGATATAATATAATTAATTATTACACTTTTTTATTAAATTTTAGATAGTTATTTTTAAAATTAATTTATTCATTGAAATTCACAACTATTATAACAATACAACAAGTAAATGGAATGAATAATGACAAGTAGAGAAACTACCCAGTGGTAGTATTCAAATAACAAGCTCAACTTAGAAGGTCACGAGGCCATCTTCTTATTATTACAATTAAATTAATAAATAAGAAAGGAATTATATATTTTTTAAAAAATTTTAAAAGAAGGATACAATAAGATAACAATAAATATAGGGAGAGAAACAAATTATGGTTACACTTATATAAAAATTTTATGAAAATCAAAACAATAAAATAATGAAAGAAACATACAAGGAATACCATCTATGATAACTAATTTTTAAAAAATATGTAACTGGATGAGTGAACTTGAAACTGTGATATTAGAAGGAAAACACACACACACACATAAACAAACAAACACATGCACATACGTTCATACATATTTTTCAAATAGATTGTAAGGTACTTGTGTATTACCCAGTACCCAGGAACAGTAATTCACCATTGTTTATAGCCTGAGCACTGACAATTCTAATACTAACACCTTGCTTCTTATCTATATTAATGGAAATTAAAATATACAAATTGTAATAACAAAGTGCTAACCCTTCTAGCCACGTTCCTCTTTTATAAATGTTTCCCTACACTTTCGTCCAAAACGCCAACACTCCTATACTAATCAGAATTTATTTGATGACCTTTTCCACACGATTTCTTCATTGGTATTATTCAGATCTTCTTGAAGTATTTCACAGCTAGTTATTTTAAAGTCGCCCATTTCTAAAGTGCTATTCTGTTCATTTTAAACAGGCAATAACCAAAGGAATAAAAAAAAAAAAACACAATTAAATTTAATTAATAATACATAAGTTCAAATAGACGAAAAACACAATAACAAGACAAAAACACAAAAACGATGAGAAGAGTGATGATAAGTTCAATGAGATAAGGAGGTGGGTTTGATGGGTGATAAATTAATTTAAAAGACATTATCTGTAGGTTCGACTTGTGAATCTAAGCCATTTTCGGACCCACTTGAACAAACACAAAAAAAAAAAAAAAATCATCAAAATCGGTCCAACCGTTTAGGAGGAGTTCAAAGATATATTCAAAGGAGAATTTGACATATAAAGATATGGTAATTTCAAAAAAATAATAATCAATAAATTTTGTATGAGATTTAAAATGAATATAACAATTGAAACTATGAAAAATAAACATTTTGGACCCAGTGAATTGTAAAAAATAATTATGTTATTTAATAACTTATAGGATGAATATCGACAGATATGTAAGTTAAATAACCATGATGAAAACATTGAAAGAATGACCGAAGTCTAAACCGAATAACCTGTGACTATGAGTCGATAACAGAAGAGGAGCGTTGCACTCCCGAGGTAAACATAATGCAACCGGTGTTTGCCAGCAATTCCTTTAATAGACTAAAAGATATTACAACCATTATGATTAATTCCTTACAAGAATTTTAGTATAATTGAAGGTATATCAAGGTATATTATATTTTATATTTTTAGTGAAATTAAAGAAAAACTTTTAATAATCAAAATCATTAAGGATATTTATCATTGGAAAGATCCAAATATAAATACTAGTGCTAGTTCCAAAACATTGGAACAAAATAAACAAACGAACTCAGTTTGACGGCTATTGGTGTGAGGTGTGCTGCACTTTGTCTCCTTTGATGTGATCTTATTTTGATGTTGTTCTGATGATTCTTCTAGGCGAAACGTCAATTGATTGTTGTTACTCCAGTATTTTAGAGACTTGTGGCTTTGTTTGGGTGATTTTTCTTATTGCGTCCTATTTTCAATTTATCTTTTTTGAGTTTTTGTTCCCCCATTGAGTTTTATTGATCCCTGAGGAGTTTGATAGAAAATCATTATCATTTAAGCATGAATTATAATGATTTTTTTGAATTGATACAGAGCAGTTCGTTGTGCTAGATAATTAATTGAATGAATAAATAATAATAACAGAAATTAATGGTCTTTTCAATAAGGTAGGCAAAATCCCTTAAATGGTAAAGCCTATATAAAATTATTTTGCAACACTTCTACGCATATTTAAATAGCAATAATTATATTATCCTAGGCCCTATGCCCTATTATTAACCAAAGTATTTTGAAATAATGTTCACAGTATCATATCATAATCATAATAACTTTTTTTCTATAAAATAAGTATATGCCAAAAAAGTGTCTCAATTTACGATTAGATCTCATTAAATATCCACATGAATTTTCGGAACATGTCACCATATTTAGAACTTCTTCCTCTTTCTTTTGTGCTTATCAACGCTGAGGTGGCTCTGTCCTGGCCATCAAGAATTGAAAATTGAAAATACTTGTTACAATAAAAAATAGTTTAAAAAATTGAGTTATATTTTAAGAAATTCACTATTTAATTTTTTACAAATAATAATTGTACAACATCTTACGCACAAGTTTTTCATTATCGAAAAATTAGAATTTTTATATTTACCATGCATCAAACATAAAACATTAAATGAAACGTAACTTTTGTAAAGTAATCCTTCTGTTGAATTAGTTTCGATTACTAGCTGATACTTGGCATAAAGTACAAAACTTTTTTTAGAGCAAAAATATTTAATAATATTAAATTGCTCAAATATGTTATTGCTATTTTATTTTATTCTGAGTTTTCAGAATTATTATCTAATAGCCCGACAACGGAAAATCTATTATAGCTGTAATTACGCTCGCATGGCATGCAACTCTGTAATTAGACACTGGTCGCGCCCTATTAATTTGCCTGAAAGGTTTCACCCAAAACATTATATAATACAGGCGTAATTTCATAAACCTTATGGTTTCTATCATGCAAATCAGATAAAACCAATCAAATACTCATTTTTTGGATTATATTTACCAAATATTCGGACTGCCCTATATAACCTCTATGTCTTTAGTTAAAATTTAAAGATAGCATTGTGAAAAGGATATTGGCGGTGCGAAATGCTTTGAATGATAATATCTAGATAGATAGCCTTAATGTTTTCAGGAGCTGGGTTTGGGATAAAACCCAACAATGGTCTTATTTTAGGCAACGCTAACAAATTATGAACGGTCAGCGAACATAGAAAACATGAAGATGATACATGATTTTGATGCATAAACCAGAAATTATTTGTGATTGAAAATGATACTTTAGTCGAAACGTTTCAAGAATTAATAAATGAAGAATTTATTTGTACTGGATAATGATTTTTCCTTCTTTTATGAAAACATGAAGATATTACACCTGTAAATGGTAAAAAAAAAATGTTTTTATTGCCATAGACTCCAGACAACCTAAGCCAATTTCTGTTTTCGATAAAATGTAGGTCAACGGCAATGCCCAGGTTTGGGCTAAAATTAGGAAGTACGGACAGAAAAATAATTTTGCTTCTGATTGTAGGTATAAGAAAGAAAAATCTGTTGATCCAGATTTCACAGAATTTTATAAGACAGCAAGATTTTAAATTGTTGTGCATTTAGAACTAACATACTTCCAAAATCTATAATTGAATAAAAAAAAGAATATATAACAAGACGAAACCATCCCTGCAGAAAAGAAAGCAGAAATATAAAGGAAAGAGTAACTCAAGCAGATATGAGAATAATCTTGAGTTATCTTGAGATAACTTTTGTTAACATGGCAAACAGTATCTTCTCCATTGCATACAATAAGCAGATGCCGTTTAGAAAGGAGTGTGGCTGATTATCAGGAAATATTTTGACCCAGAATCCAAGATTGAGCAAATATGCACCCTTAAACAAATATGCCAAAAAATGACAGAGTCTGCTCAGGCGTCCTGGATAGTGTTGATCGGTTATAAAGCAGCATATGACCCTAGAAATGAGCTGTACAGAGGATTCAAGGAACCAGAAATCCCGATGAAACTAAGACTGTTGGCGAGTCAGTAAAATTCGAAAATTCTAGTAATGCGAAATAAACAAACACGCCGACAAGGATCTAAGTCATACTATACCTTTGAAATGTCAGGAGCTTTCAGCGTTGGCTTTATAATCAATGAGGGTCTGAATGAGAATGAACTGATTACTAAATTGATTACAAACATTTTATAACCCCTTTACTTACTTTAGCTTCACAAAAATCATGAAAAGCAGATTGATCTGGCAATTGACGGTATTCAGTGTTTATGCTACTATAATAATACCGGTAATGATATTCATTTGCTAGAGAAACTTGCTCTTTAAATGGAACATCAGCTGACAAACTGGAAGGTTTGAATGGAGTGTTATAAGAAGTACCGAAGTCGCACAATTTAGTAAGCAACCTGCTCAAAAGTCGCGTCCTGGCCGGCCGAGAAGCCAAGCCGTTTCCCCCACTACCTCTTTCTCCCTTTGTTCCCATCGTTACTTAGTTTGCTCTTGCTCTTTTATCTTTGAATTTTCTTAGAGTTATTATTGTTGTTTTACGTTCGACCCTGCTATTCCGCGGAGTAGGGGTCGTAGATGTAATTTTCACTATTGCCGGTTTACTTAGTCTTAGATTGATTTACAAAACCCGAATGCCCAACTCAATGGAGATCATACCTTAATAATTATTTATTATTAATGGTCAATCTTTTACCTATTTAGATACAACTTCATCAGGCCAGCAGAATATTGATAGCGCCTCAGTATTCTGAATATGTACCAACTTATTTATTATTATGATTTGTAGCAGCTATTGAAAACTGCATTCGAAGTAACTATGTTTCTATTTTTATTTATATTGTTATCGAATTCGATTAGTTTTGATTGTGGTGGAAAAATAATGCATGGGATCCTCATGAAGTGCCGTTCCAATGTTCTAATAAAAAACTAATTTTACTAACATTCAGTTTATTTCTCAAAAAGGTCCTCTTTGGTTTTATTTGCTTGAGGTTATAGTGCTGTTTGGGAGGTTCAACTTGTTCTTATGTTTATTACTTATGGAAAGCGAAAGAAATTCAGCATTTACGTTGTTGCAGCCGGAGCTTTTGAATGAAAAAGAGTTGAGAGAAATATTAATATCAGTGAGTATTGAATTGATATGAGTAGGAGATAGATTAAAACGGTTACCTGAAGTTTGATAGTATTGTTGTGATTTTTTTTTTTAATTTATCTCTGTGAAATTGGTGTGGTGATATAAAAATCTTTAAAAGCACATAATTAATTTAACAACATTTTAAACCCAATCTTTAATTGTTCTTATAGTCTGTTTCAAATTTACTCAACTTTCACTTCAATAAGCACATTTATTTCTGCAATCAATTTTAATGTATTTAGCAGTATTGAATTTTGTTAAACAAGGTAATTGTTGTTTTGTAGAGATGTGTCTCAAGGAATTTGAATGATTGTAGCCGAGATGAGCTGGTTGAATTATTTCGCTCCATTGCATTGCCTTTACCTCAAAGGGAGTATGGTGATAGCAGAAGAGAAAGACTCCTTTCTAAAAAGCAACAAAAAAGAAGAAGGATTTCCATTTCAAAAGATGACACTAATTGGTATATTTTATTATTGAGTTGTTTTGAGAATTTTACTCATGATTTAGTAGAGGGGGACTGTTATCAGGTCTATCCCCTTCCACAATATACTCCTATTCACATCATTAACTATGATAGAGGTTTTTGATATTTAGAATAAAATTAATTCTACTATCTTTATCACATATTGTTAAACAATTGTATATTGCACTCCTGCCATCAAAATTATTATCTATTTGTGATCAAAAACCCCTGAGATAAGAAACTGCATTGCTTTAATATTGTTATTAGTATTCACAATATTGTTTTCTTGTTTCATGCTAAATTTCAATTTAACAAACACTAAATAAAATATTTCTCAATATTTTGACTGCAATTTAAATAGTTGAAAAACTTTCCTTCGTTGTAAATTTCAAGATTATTTTCAGTCTTGATAGTATTTAAAAGAAAGTGAATGGAAAGTTAAAACATGTCGCTTAACTCCTTCGGAACAAATAATTTTTTACAAATATTTTTTCTTTAATCAAAATTTGATATAAAAACCCTCATCACTCATGCGTAGGGATTGGATTTTTATGTATTTAAAAATGCCAAATATTTAATTAAATATGCATTTATTTTCGTCAAATATGTGATTTTCTTAAAATATTTTCAGAAATATTTAAGTAAAATGAAATTTTTTTGATGAAAATGGATTATTTGTTTTTTTACAAGTTATAATTATTTATACAAGAAAAGTATATTTTTGCAACTTATAATAATAATTAGCAACAAAAGAAATTTTTTTTTACAAGTTATAATGATACATACAACAAAAGAACATTTTTATAATTTATAATATTATTAGGAACAAAAGAACATTCTTACAAGTTATAATAATTATTAGGAACAAAATATGTTTTTTTTACAAGTTATAATGACATATTAGGTATATAATTTGGAAAACATCAAGCAGGCTTTAGGAAGAACTATTCTACTGTAGACCATATATTGGACGGGTGCTTTTAAGAACACTTTTTTAACCGAGGAGATAAAGGAATCTATGTCACTGAATAAAGATCGGACAGTTTCTGCTACTCGATGCTATGCATGAGCAATAAACGTTACATGAATTATCTTAGGATAAAATACCTGAATAGATTGCCTAGCCTTGACCATGTTTGGGGCAGCATCAGAGAGAAACATCTGAACTTTTTTGTTCAAAACTCAACTTGGCCATAGGATATGCATCCATGCATCGAAGAGTCGTGAAATGGTGGAATGGTTGCATTTTTCGAGAACTTCAGAGTTCAAAAGGAATGACTTTGAATCCGCATCACTGTAAAGTTTTCCAATAACTGCAATATACCTGCCCTCAACGTCAGTGGTTTCATCAATGGACACCCAAGCCGGACCATCTCTGATATTTTCCCGACTAGTGTATCTTTATAGATATCTTCCAGGTAGTATTTCCGCAGAGTGCTGTAGTCAGGCATTTTTTTCTCAATGTAGATCTCTAAGAATCCTTTGAAATGAAGAGTATTATGTTTGTGGAAAGGGATATCTGCTCTGACCATAGCCCGACATGGATCGGTACTCAGAGTAGACTTACTTGATGATGGAGATGTAAGGAAGGCTTGATAGGACATCCTCTCTTTCTTTCTGTTTTTATTCTCTTTGTGCAATCCGGTGGCAATATGTTGGGTGACTTGGGAACGTTGAGAGCTAGAAACGCGCTTGTCACAAGCTGTGCAGTACAAAATGAAGATATTTGGCAACCCGCTGTCTGTTTGAGGCCGATGTTCGTGGCATTTCACTGAAAAATTCATACATTAAGTGACCAAACGAAATGAATAATTGGACACTTCAACAAACGAGTTGAAAGAAAAGACAACGATGCTTCACTAACAAGTGCCAGTCACCGTTTAGAAGCATTCTCTGTGAATTACAGCAACCATTTTACCCACTGTAATTCACATCCCTACAGTCTGTGGTTCACAGTTCCTGTCAACCACTTCCAAATTATGAAAATATGCCCAAAATGATAAATATTTACTTATTTTGATTAAATATGTAGAATTATGTATTTATTCTAATTCTAATAATTCTATTCTAATGCTAATATCAAATATGTGTAAATATGCAATAATATCCAATATGTGGAAATATTTTAAATAAAGGTGGCTCAAATGGCTTAAAAAATGTCATTATGAACACTTCTAGTTGAAAAACATCTGTAAATTGCATAGAAAAAAATATGTAAATACATTCGAATCCGATTGCTACTCATGCTTCATGAGGTAGAAATTTGATGTTTTCTCCACCTTCTGAGTTTTTCCTTCAATGAGAATATCATTTTATAAGAGTATGTGGTTCCCAGTAATAACGCTTAAGATGTCAAAGGTGTATAATTTTAGGGAGGAAAATAGTTGACTGGAAGATCTAATGAAGGATACAATTAGTCTGGAGGCGCAGTCAATAACACCAAATAAGAAAAACTTATTTTTACTAGTGCCAATGTCTAGGTCATTTATGAAATGCCAAATGGTAGAAAATGATTTGGAATAGTGATGATAAAATCTAATAAAAATGGTCTAATTGTATAGTTAGTAACAGATATTCAAAAATTGCGTAACTAAGAGGAATAGACAGTTTACTATCTATACATCAAATCTTTCTCAAATAACAATTTCGATCATCGTGCTGTGAGTTCCACTATTTTTTTGTAGTCTACCTGCAACAAGTATTAAATCGAATATATTAAGTTAATGATAAAGTTTTGTGGTTGAACAATTACATTATTTAGTTGTAAGAAGATAAAAATACTACATATCGGATTTATAAAATTTGAAAGAATTGCAGTTACTTCTTTGTGATTAACTGATAAATATTAGAAATACATTTATTTAGATCTTTGTATCATTTTGTTTTTTTCTTGTATTTTCCTTTATAATATCTTAAATTTATTTTATTATTTACACAATAATTAATGGTATTGTTTTTATTATTAAATCTGTTTGCATTTAATGGTTCTGCTAATAATTTATTAATTTATATTTTTTAGCTCTGTTGTTTCTTCGTCAAAATTTGAGGAGGAGAGAAAAGATTGTAATAAGTTAGCAGAAGAAAAGGTTTCGGAAAGACTGAAGCCTCCTCCAGGCCAGATAAACTTCCAGCGAAAAGTAATCAGGCTTAGCGATACAGCAAAGAAACGAATCAACAGTGAATTGGACAAAATTGTTATTAAAAACAAGCAAAGTAAAGATATTACCAATGCTGCCATATCACAAGAAGAGTCAAGTAATGCAAAACGGTTGTGCATTAGTGCAGAGGTCAATGGAAAGCAAGACGTAGTTAGGAAAAACAATATTGTCTCAACTGCTGCTGTTAAGCTTAAAAGGAACTCTTTAGACAATACCGTAAGGGATTGGTTATTTTATTTTTAAAATAGTATTTTCTGCTTAAGTGCATAGTTGTTAATTCTTTTCAGTATATTTTGTTAAATAGATGTGCTTTGCTTAATCATTAAATTATAACCCACCAACTAAGTAGGAAATTTATAAAATCAATATTTCTTTATTTAATGAAATTCAATCCTTTGAAATTAGGCATATAAAGATGTGAGCACATAAAAAATAAGAAATCAAGAATCTAGTACTAACTTAATAAATAAGGTTAAAATGTAAATTACATCTTAAATTTATATCTGCATTGAAATTATTTTATTAACTTCATAAATTATTATAAAACTAGCTGACCTGGCCACGCGTTGCTGTGACTGATGTAATAGTTTTTAAAAAAAACACGTTAAAATTTTAATTTTAAAGGAATAATGAATGAATGGAAAAAATGGATTAAAAAGATTTTTGATGTTATATTTTATTCATATTATATCTAAGTACAGTAAGTAATAAATAAATAACATGCAAAATTCTTAACTGATAAAATATAAACATTAGATTAATGAATGAGGTATATCATGGTTGATTCTTAATTATGGATAATAATACTTTTTTAAATTATAACTATTTATATCAATTTATTTAAGCGCTAATGGATGCACATTATTTTTTTTTAATCTCTCCTTTGCTATTACGAATAGATTAGATGGTTTATTAACACTTGAGCATGCAACATATAATTGTCCATGGGAGAAATTTTTTCCAAAAAACGCACCGATTAGGAGATACAGGCCAAAAACTGAAATTATTCCGAAAATTTCGAAGTTATTGCAAAAAAAAAAGTATTCCCGTCCGTTTTTTTGGTTGCGATCTTGGATTTACAATACTCATACATGCCCTTACAACATATAAAAATGCAGCATAATCAAGCGTCACTGCTACGATCGATGCTTAATTGATAATAATGGCCGACACATATAACTTAGGGGTATGAAAAATAGTTTACATCCGATTCTCAGACCTATTGAATATGGAAAAAAAATTTCATAAAAATCGGTGAAGTCGTTTTGGAGGAGTTCTGTTACAAACACTGTGACACGACAATTTTATATATTAGATAGGGCTAAGATTCCGGTGAATTATTATATGATTGCAAGTTTACTCACGATCTGTTGAACCTACAGAGCTGTGTTTAGGCTCAAATTGTAGCAAATTTAATCTTCTTTAAAAATGGTGATTTGTGTTTTCTTCCAAAAAACGCACCGATTAGGAGATACAGGCCAAAAACTGAAATTATTCCGAAAATTTCGAAGTTTTTCCGAAAAAAAAAGTATTCCCGTCCGTTTTTTTCAGTTGCAAACTTGAATTTACACTACTCATACATGCCCTTACAACATATCAAAAATGCAGCGTCATCAAGCTTCACTGCTACGATCGATGCTTAATCGATAATGATGGCCGACACGTATAACTTAGGGGTATGAAAAATAGTTTACATCCGATTCTCAGACCTACTGAACATAGACAAAAAATTTCATGAGAATCGGTGAAGTCGTTTCGGAGGAGTTCTGTTACAAACACTGTGACACGACAATTTTATATATATTTTTTCTAATCTTTTTCTATTTAACAGACCAATGCGTAAAGCTCCATATTCAGTAGTCAAAATGTTTGACAAATGGTGACCTAATTTGTCAAATGGTGACTTTTCTTTGGTCCCTTATTTATGATTCATTAGCAGTGCATATTATTTAAAAATTTATTGGGTAATAAATTAAAGATTACCTAATGATGTGTCTAACAAATATCAGATCATCTCTTTTCTGTGAGCATTATGAATGGGCATTCTGCCAGGAGTCTAAATTCAAATTTGTCATAATTATCATGGATAGAGTTATCCCACGTGATACAATTTTATTGATCATTTTTTACTACCCTGCTGTAATTTGTTGGTAGATCTAGGTGACTGAGAGTCCCTAGTTGCCAAGTGTTAAGGTGTCACCTTAGTTTCCTATTGTATTGTTGAATATTTTTAGATAGATCTTTCACTGTGCTAATATGCAAATTCTCAAATAAGCACAGAATATAATGCTTTACACGGAATTTCTATGAATATTATCTTAGATTACTCATTTCCAAGTTGCAAAATCATAAATAGTGTTCTGTCACTGTTTTTGGTCCCCTTAGAATTCAACCTAACTATTATATATGGTATTGATTTGACAAATATATAAACTCACTTTAATTTAATATACAAAAACGTTTTCAATAAAATTAATCACACCGTTTTAAGAGTTATTGATGAGAAACCAATTAGACTGAATCCAAATTTCATAAAATGCACCTGTATTTGACACCAGCACTCACGAATCCTAGTTGTATATGTAAGAACTATGAGTATAAGATTGGCTGCTTTACATTCATCGGTTGAATAAATGAATCAGTTGTCTATATTATAATATAGTTCAGGTGAAACCAATATTTTATTAATAAATGTACTGTTTAGGATGATTATATATGATGAGACTAAACTGATTTATTTATTAAGTTAATTCTGAAAGTTCAATACACTCAGAATTAGGAAAAAAAGATTAGTTGATTTTGACAAATTGACTCATGAAGTTCATTTTTCCTTTAATCAAATTAGTTAAAACAAATTATTAGCATTTCTTTATATTTAGTCAATAGGGCAATTGTGGTAATTTAACCTTGCCACTGATACAGCACAGTCCAGGCGTTTCTCCATCGAAACTTCAATGCCCCACAATGGTTGCTCACAACCTCCATTGGGTCCCGATTTGAACGGAAGGATGTGAGCTGTGGTCAATTGTACAATCGTAATGAAATGCTACTTGATTTAAATCAACACTTGAAGAACTTCTTACGCGTTTATTTCGATTTTCACGTTGAGTTGTTTGATTTGCTCGACAATTACTCATTGTTAACTGAGCAGTTTCATTTGCCATCTGTCTTTCTTCTTGTGTTTGTGATGCACGAAGTCGGGCCAAACTAACACGGCGCTGTTCTCTTACGATTTCATTTTCATCCATATTCAATTGATTGGCCATATTCCGAACTGTATGGCCTGAAACCTGCATGAAGGTTTCGATGGGAAAGATTAGATCTTCTGGCTAGCGGCATTGTGAATAACACTAAAAAATGAATGTCACAAAAGCAATTAAGAAATTATCGATACATAAATAAATAAATATAAAAGTCATAACCTCACAAACATTGATGAAAACATGTGTTCAAATGTCACAACCTAACAAAATAAATATATTCGCTGGCTACTTACCGTTTGAAAATAGAATTCCACATCAAAATGATAAATCAGAATGAAATGAACAGCGAATTCGAATTGATTTTCCAAGTAACCCACGTAAAAATTATTTGCACAATCTGAAATTAAAGTTTGGATTGTTTGTCGATATGTACTACTCTTCTAAAAGCGAGTTCAATATTTGCTAGGAACTAATGTATAGGCTAATTTGAATTATTAAACATATACCTAATAAGGATCCAAAATTTCATCATAATGAAATTGAAGATGGAGATGGTAAATCAATTAAAGATCTATTAATAATTTTAAATAGAGGATGCGTGTTTCGTATAGGTTTATTCATATTTTAATTTTTTATTCGTAATGCAATAACAAAGAACATAACCATTCACAATGTGTACTTCATCAAACTGATAAAGTTTCAAAACAATTTATTAAATGCAATATGTGAAACTACAATAATTGTAAATAATAAATAAATAATTACCACACAAAATTATGAAACAGAATAGTATGTGATGAAAAGACTGCAAATGAATCAGCTGTCAAAAGTTGATGCCTTAGTTCACAAATTAGTTATGTGAAAAATTTTCAAAAACGGGTTTTGTTATATAAATAATATTGTAAAGTTGTGATTAGGAAGTCATAGATCATATGTTGATATAAAATTATTCGAGAAGGTTACAAACATATATTAGGCATGTATAAATATAACTCAAGAATGCCTGGACCGATTTCGATTTTTCTTGGTTATTCTTCTTTTTTGGTCGAAGTCCAGCCCTAAATGGTTCGAATCATTGAAATCAGTCCAGGCGTTCTTGAGTTATTAGATCAGTAACTAATGCCACTATCTTTTATATATATAGATATACAGTTAATTTATTTTATAGTAAAGGTAAGTTCATGAAAAATCTACATACCACTAAATATGTGGTTAATTTAGTTAAAATGAAGTTCTTTTCTTTTTTAATAGGGTTTATAAAAAAAATGGCCAGATTTCAAAGGACTAAATATTTTAATCCTATTTAATTGTTACTTAGTAATCCCTTTAGAGCATTTTCTAAGCTTGTTTAATCCCATTCAACTTCTTAAAAAAAAAGCTTCAGTTTAGTTATTTGTTTCAAAGAAGAAACATGATAACTCCTATGAAATTATTGTAATTTTAAGGCATTATTGGAAAAAAATTTGACAGCCGCTGAAGCAACTAGTGAAACTATTAAATATGAAGGAGAAGGTGTCCTCGACCAGTACACTGCACTGTGTTGGTTCGAAAAATTTAGTGGTGGAGATATGATGTTGGAATGGAAGAAGAGCTTCAGGCAATGATTAATGGGTATTGATGAGGCTCTATAGGAAGCAGAACTCAAATTCACGGATTCTACAGTTCTTGAGGCAAACCCATCCGCAAGTATTTGCGAACTTACCAGGGATTGTAGTGTGTCGAAAGATACTGTTAGTTGCCATCTACATTCCTTTGGGAAGGTGAAAAAGAGCTGTAGACTGGTCCGTAATGAACTTACTCCTCAGCAATCAGCTAAGAGGTTAGAAATTGATGAAAATTTATTGAAAAACACTTCTGTTTGTTCCTCAAGTTTGTTTCCTGTGATGAAAACTGAGCAATGGCTGAAAAATTGTACACAAAGTTATTATAGCGTTATCCTGCTTTGATCAACCGAAAAAGAGTTCTATTCTAACAAGATAATGCTTGTCCTCACACTTCCCATCAAACAAAAGAAAAGTTTAAAGAACATCATGGATTTGAACTCCTGCCTTATCCACCATATAGTCAAGATCTCGCACCATCAGATGTCTACTTGTTTTGATCCAAATCCCATTTTCTTCAAGGGAAAAAATTTGATAATTTTGTGGAAGTTGAAATTGTGGTCCAAGAGTTCTTTGACAGCCATCCCAAGGAATGGTATCAGTGTGGGACTGAGCTATTGGCTAGCAGATGTCTAATGAGGGTAGATAACAATAGACTGAGTATTAATTGTATCTTATATCAACGAAATAATAA
Organism: Arma custos; assembly: GCA_037127475.1. Lineage (NCBI taxonomy): Eukaryota > Metazoa > Arthropoda > Insecta > Hemiptera > Pentatomidae > Arma > Arma custos. The sequence continues at coordinate 91,114,278 of CM073759.1, forward strand.
TACAAATATTTGGTTGAATAATGGTCTTTTTTTTTTATACACCCTATTAGATGTGTATTTATAATGGATGATTATCTGGCTAATACTTATTATAAAACTATTAGAAATCTCAATTAAATAAACAGGCTAGGTATTATTTTAAGCTATGTAAAAACAAATAATGCTTTCTGTAGAACTCCATTATTTTCTTTGAAAGTGAAATTTTTTTCTCTCATTTCATCAAGACTTTTATTTATTTTATTTTAAAATATTCTTACCTTTAGAAAAGCTCAGTTGAACTGTTAATACACATTTGGATGCTATCTACAGCACTCATGTTAAATCAGGGAACACTCTTTGTGAAATTAAGATATTTTTACATTTTCTACTTTATTGATAGTTTTAATTATTAGAATTTTACTGAAAATATAACATTTTTATGGAGTTATACTAGAATGTTTTCCATAGCCTATAATTTCAGGCTATAGAAAAGTCTAACAGTCTCTATCACGTACTGAGATCTTCTTGGGTTTTAGTGATACTTTTTTTTTTTAACACTTTCAATGAAATATCCTCCTGAAAGGTGGATATTCTAATTCTTAAATTAGAATATCCACTATAAGTGGAGATTCTAATTTTTGTCACCTGTGGTGTTCTGATTGGCCTAGAAAGTCTGTGAGCGAGGAGAGTCTCACTTAGGATCTAGTCTTGGTGTAGGGGAAGGTTGTTAGTAACGAATATCCAACCTGCTAGATGGATATTCGTGAACTCGCACTTTTGTTGTCTCTATAATAATCATGCTTTGGTGGCATTCACAAGTGCTAATGAAACTTAAGTGGAGCATTTCCTTTTTCATTCTACAAAGTAAACTACACCTTCAGACTGTAGCACACTTTTTACATTGTTTGAAGTAACTATATTGATATCAGTTCCTGAGGCTTTCTTGTGTGAAAAATTTATTTGCATTTATATGATGTCCACATTCCCTGTCTGTTCTTGTCCAGAATATACAAAACATACTTGGTATGTATCTTTTGTGAACTTAATTATGATATTGTTTTATATGGTTCCAGAAGTATTCTAGTTGAAAAGTTATATATTTCTGAATTTGTCTAGATATATATTTTTTTAAATAATTAGGAAGGCATGTTATGTTACTACTTTTAGCACTTTGGAAGCAAAGATGTTTGTGATTTATTACAAGGATAGCGTAAGTAAATTCCGGACAGATTCTCGCCGAAGTTACTGTATAAATGACTGAAAATATATTTATATATCTGCACTCCCAGAGACATATCTCACCATTTAAATGATCCTTCTTTAACACAACTTCCTTTTGCTTCAAAAAACTGATAACCGTAATACCTAGTCTGTTATGATAATATTTGTACCATTTATTGTTAACCACAAAGATAATAATTTTTCTAAAATTGAGTTATATTTGTTAAAATGATTCATTGTTTTTAATCTTTTATCTGTTCAGGATCAGAAGTTGGAAGAAAATAAAAAAGGAGAGGAAAAAACACCACAAAAGAAAAGGCAGAAAATAGTGATATCTTGGTGATTGAATAAATGAAATTACATAGTCAATGGAGCCTATCAGAGTCATGTACATAGATTTTTTACTATCTTTTACTTGTCTGTTATATTTTTCCTAAAACATAAAATTTTTTTATTATTTATTAATGCTTATTTTAAACTTTTTTGTAAAACAATAAGTACTACTAAGTATTCCATAGCAATAATTTTTTTAATTTGCTAACTTCTATGCACTGGTTGCATTTTTTTACTTCTGTATATATTTATAAATGTCCATATGCCACGATGTGATAGTATATATTGATAAATAATGGTATATGTTCTCCTTTTAGACTGTTTTATTTCAGAACATTTATGGTTTGTTTCCATAAGTCTTTTATTATTATTGAAATGAGTTCTTTGAATAAGGACCAAAAATTCAAAGTCGAACATTAATTGTTAAATATTGCTGTCAATTATAGTAGTTCCATTATACTGTGTTTAATAATTTACCTTTTAACAACTAAGATTTATTTATTTTTGTTATACCTTATCTACTATATATGTTTCATAACTGCATAGGATTCAGCAGCAAGGAAATGAATTGCATTGATGCCAATTTTCATTTTAGTTAGATGTTACTTTTTGTCTTAAATGTAATGTAATTGTTAAAAAATTAGGGTATATCTATTACGTTAGTACGATATATTGCTACTCTACGTGCAACCATATTAATTAAATGGACATCATAGGTTTGTTTCAAAGAAAGGGGATGCATCAGCAGTTTGTGAGTAGACATACTTTGGTTTTACCTGACTTAAATCTCAAAATCTTCATATCCTTAGCAAGGTATATATAAATAAGAAAAATTCATTTTTTTTTTCTGAGTAGTTTTTGTATCACAGCCACTTAGGCTATGTAATTAATAGAGGTTTTGTTACAATGCTGAATTTCAGATTTTTCTAAAATAGATGTTCCGTTAGATAGATCCTTGAGATTAGTTGCTGTTTTAAAAAGCCTAATTAAGAGCATGAAATGCTCCCACAAAATGCCTTTCTCAGTACCCTGTTTGAGAAATTGAAAAAATATGTTAAAGAAAAAGTGTAGGAGAATATAGAAACAGGCCAACCTGAACACAAAATTAGACATGCTCCGGATCACCCAAAATTAAACTGAAAATACATATTTTGTCCACAATTTTTAATGTTTCCTTTCCTAAAAACATATAGTTTTGGGTCTGGTAGTCAAGAATCATCAGAAATCTACTGTTGCACCATTTCTGAAGCCTCAGAAAAGAAGGGTTAAATTGGATTTGAAAATTCAAATTTGGTTGATAATGGTATACCTGGGGAGCGGGATAGCTCAGTGGTTGAGCGCTGAGTTTTCATGCCGAAAATCCTGGGTTCAAATCACGCTGGTGGCAACTTTTATTTAATCTGCTACCAGCAGGAGGTGGATCCTGTGGGATCTAGGAGCCTCTTGGGCTCACCCAGCCTCTATAAAGTGGGTACCCAAAATAAGGAGAAGGGTAGCCCAAAAAGGTTGAGGGTGATCTAGGACAAATCATCTCCCTGCGTAACTGATGTTCAAGAAACAGTTCTGTCTCAAACATGTTCTGAACCCCAGACCATTGATGGGTTGTAGCGGTACATGTAAAAAAAAAATAATATACCAGTGCTGGGCAGTAATTAGTTGCACTAGCGATTACATGAGAAAAATTAGTAATTATTTAGATCTTTCTGGATTCTGCAATGTCCATTTTAGAGACATAGGGAATGTACGTTCTTCTGAGTACTGTTATCTCTACTGGCAGTTTTCCCCACCACTCCCCCTCCCGCCACTCCTTTTTTCCACAGGTGCATGTAATTGCTGCATAATTAAAAATTAGGTCCACTTATTAGTATATTTTTCTTCATTACCTGCTATCCCAGACCAATAAATAAACACACATTCCTTCCCCTTGTATAGTCAATTAAATTCAAATTATAGACTACTTGATTACTATTTAAACGATCTTATATAATCTTAACTTAGTTCTCAAAGCTCAGAGTTTTGAGTGCGTCTTTATGGGTTTTACAAACCGAAAATTTTCAAAATATTGCCAGGGCCTCTTGAAAGAGGACTAATATTGACTATTGACAAAAAATGTGGGGGTAAACTAACTGGTACTCATAACAACCAGCTGAATCGTCGGAGCTTAGCACACCATGTGTTGGATTGAATTCCCTCCTGTGCATCCAGGAATTGGTATCTGTACCTATGATCATAGGTGTAATCTGATCAGATTCTTAGAGCAGGTTGTGATAATTTCCATACCTGATTTATCTTCTTCAATGTTACCTTCTTTAGGACCATATGCCGAAAATACTGTAAAGGAGATGTCCCCTCTCCCCCCCCCCCTCCCGCATAGTTTACTACTAAATCTGCCACAGAATGATGCTTCAGATCCATTATGCAAAGTTTCAAATTGTCGACCTCAGTGGCAGTTGAAGGTTTCTTCTCTTTTCTGCTTATCAAATTGCCGAACCTTGTGACCAAGTTCAAGCTTTGCCAATTGTTTTAGTAAATATCCTTTTATTATAAGATTACAATTTGAATTTTCTGTTTATACAACTATAATACAAATTTACTACTTCAAAAAGCCCAGTTATAATTCTTTTAATAACCTGCACTTACATGTAACATAACATTGCACACTACTGCTATTTACCTCTAATATATGGTCATGCAGGTAATTGTTGTTATTTAATCCCTTAATCTTATTAGCATCACTGCATATGCATAATGTGCACGAAGTTTTTCTGCTAGAATTAATTTTGATTTATATGATGTGATTATTAAGATCCTGTTTCTTTCAAACTATCTGATGAAATTGAGTTATGTTGTTAGAAAATCATTTTGGCTATAAAATTAATCATTGCATTTTCAAGAATTTATGGCCATAAAAATTTTCAATAATCTAGATAATCTCAGCAATTATAAAAGTACTTGAATTACTTTCTTCCAAATAAACACAATTTGGAAAAAATATTTTAAACTTATAATAAAATGTAAAAAGGGGAACTGAAGACGGAAAGCTTTTACTTTTTAACTTGATTAGTTTTAAACATTTTTTAGTATACTGAATACGACACATTTTGTTGTACTTGTGTACTACAAGGGCCCACGTAATTTGGTACAAGATAACAGTGATTCTATGAATAGTACTTTTATTAATCATAATAATAATATTCATCACTTAATTTTTAAATATATTAACTTTACTATCTATGGTGAAAATGATAAAAGCGTATTGTATCATAGGAGATTCTGGTAAAATTATGAAAATGAATGAAAGATTATTTGTTAAAAGAAAAAAAATTAACATCAAAGGACCTTTGGTGGTTAGTATAAGGAGGCAAGTAAATATTGCCTTGTAATTTTTTATAATTATTGGTAATTTTTTATGAGTTATAAATATTTTTATTTTTTAAAGAGAAAAGATAGGCCCTCGACCGGGATTTGAACCCGGAACCTTTGTCTCACTGTGACATCGCTCTGCCAATTGAGCTATCTAAGGCCCCTGCCGGTCGAGGACAAACCTTTTCTCTCATAGATCCTAAAGCCCCAGTGTGCTCCCGCCATTTTTGCGATGAATACACTAGAACGAAGTTCTTTGAACATTAATTTTAATTTAGGATCTTATTGACTTATGTCATATTATTATTTATAATTTTTTATAATTATTGGTCATTTTTTATGAGTTATAAATATTTTTATTTTTTAAAGAGAAAAGATAGGCCCTCGACCGGGATTTGAACCCGGAACCTTTGTCTCACCGTGACATCGCTCTGCCAATTGAGCTATCCAAGGCCCCTGCCGGTCGAGGACAAACCTTTTCTCTCATAGATCCTAAAGCCCCAGTGGTGTGCTCCCGCCATTGTCACGGTGAGACAAAGGTTCCGGGTTCAAATCCCGGTCGAGGCCCTATCTTTCTCTTTAAAAATTAAGAATATTTCCTTGATTTGATATCGGGCAGTTAAAAGGCTAGGTTGTTGCTATAATTGAAGAAAGAATTCTACCCTCAACCACGATTATACACAACTGTTGTAAAGGCTATTTGAACCTATACAAAAAGGGATACACCCAAAAAACTATATATCATAAGTTAAGGATAAACAAAGGATTGGAAGGTTATAGGGCTCTCCAAAATGGAGAAATCTTTTCTTTATGCTTTGCAAAATTTATATGGTGGATGCAAAAAAAGTGGATCTTTGGGAGTATTTTTCAAGATATGGATGACTTTTGGTAAGAAAAATATATTTGATTGCAAATTAACATATGTATGTTTAAAGTTGTTCTTTAAACTGTTCTTTTCATGGAATCACTGTCATATGGTTACAATCAAGGGAGCCCCTTTGGTACAGGAGTGCCCATTTTGCCAATTTAAAGCTCAAACTTCTTTGTTCTTAACCCATAACTATACATGGCGTATAATCAGTACATTTTTCCACACCTGGAGTCTACCAGACTCCGGTTTTTTAATCATTTATTAGGTTTATGAAAAAGGAAAATTTCAAAAAAATGACACATCAATATTATTTTTTATTCAAATATAATTTAAAAATGTACATTAATTTAATGTTAAAAATTAGCTGGACAATATTACTGACCAATATTTTTATATTATTGCCCTATTTTATATTAGTAAAATATAGTATCTAACAAATTTCGCAAGAATAAAAACTAATTAGTAAAAAATGCAATGTCGAAAGGATCATGGGTTTTGGCAATCAGTTCGTTGGTCCGGATTCGCGAAGGGTCTGCTTTTCGCATGGATTAGATAGGTCCAGACACTTTTTCTCGCTTCCACAGTGCTACATTAATCTAAGTATTGTTCTTGGCACGAAGAACAGATTTTTTTATGCACACTGTAACCAAACAGGTCGTCCACATTTTCCACAAGGGTATTGTGTTTTCCGTTTCAGAGACCGAGGACAAATACTGCAATATTCCCTTGGTTCTAAAAGTTTCTGATCTGGTTTCTATTTAACCTCATCTTTTACATTAAGTATTTGGCGGATGGTATCTTTTATGCCTCTTGAGACCTTCACCTGTATTTTCTTGCACGGCCTGAAAATAATCCCCTTTTATATTTGGTTCACTTTTATCATGCATAACCTTTAGACTATCCCCATCGGTATTCGACTCAGTAATTCTAGATGGAATAGAAAGATTACCTCTTCCACCTTCAATGTTATCTAAGTCGATAACCTCTACTTCACTGTCACTGGAGTGGTTGCTCTCCAATTCTTCGTCGCTAAAATCAGAACACACTAAGTCTTCATGAAGCCAACTATCGAAAACTTCTTCAAAATCATTGTCAACAGGTGTGATTTTGAGGCGTTTGGAACTTCCTTCCATTGTAAATAAGAGCAAATGTGAAGTTCCCACACACGTGGAGTCTCGCATACTACCAGAAAAACGTTACGTTCGTACACACGTGGAGTCTCACAGACTCCCAAGGCCCACTAAAAAGCAACAACAACGCGGGAGGAGGCGGGGGGGTGGTACTGTCAGGAAGCTGGCCTTGACCTAGGAGGGTAACTAGCCCCTCACCCCTATCCGACCTCTCCTCTGTTTTTCACAGAACTTGAAAGAGTGAGCGGAGTCTGTCAGACTCCAGAGGTGTAGTAACGGGTTCAAAAAGATCCGTTGGATATTTTTCCCGTAACCATGGAAACTGCAGGCACCGATACTTTATAAGAGTCACCAATCGTATATTTTATGAGAAAAAAAAACTTGGAACAGAAAACTTAAACAGTTTTTTTCTATATCTTGAAGAAGTTGCAATGTCAAGCTTATCTAGTTTTTTTTTCTTTTTCGTGAACGATTTTACGTACATATATTCTATAAAACTAAACTTCATTTGGGATCGGCAAACTTTTATTTGATATAACCTTTTTTAAATTTAGAATTAAAGGCCTATAGAACTCTGATCAATGTAGATCTGGAAAAAAATAGTAAAACTAACCTTTTGAAAGAAAATAAAACACGTTATGAAAGGATCATATAAAATGAGCTTAAAATTTAGTTGAAGTTGTGGAATCTTCATTTCATTACGAATTTCATAAGAAGAAAAATATGATCGAAATGCCCTATAATGGACTGATTTCCATCATATGAAGACAGCTGTTCAATAGTTCAGGGTAGTGTCCCTTAAATGGAATCATCAGAACAAAATATCCACGTAACAGTTGAAGAAAATCTCAAGGGCCTCTTACCTGTCATCATCATACCGACGGACCAGGAATGGGTTGTGGTCCTAGTTGCTTTCTGCCAGAACATGCTCCTGGATAGTATACCACTTACCATGCTGTCACTAGCTTCGGGCATACAAGCAGGCTCTTTAGTCACGGCTGAGGACAAGTATTGCAAAGCAGCTATCTTCTTTGGACTTTCCAGCATTTTGAGTAAGTTTAACTTTTTCTATTATCCATTGAGATTTTAGTTCAATAGAAAGTTATAGAGCATTATCACGAAAGTAAGACCAATTAGATTATAACGAGCTGCAAGCTGAATGCACGCAGATCCCTATTGAAAGATACAAAAAAGGAAAACATTATCACAATACAGAATCATAATATCGCTATTGCGATTTTAACATCCTTCGATTATGTTTATCACATACATAAAAGCTTTTATAACCTCTTCACTTACAAAAAAATTCTTTATTGATAGCTTTGAACAACTTATTTACTCCTACTTACAACATGTACGATATTTTAAACAAAAGGCTTTATTTATATTGTATTGGAATGATAACGCTGTGCACGGTTTAGGATGACGTTTATCATTTCCTATTTTTCAGTTTTCAATATTTATTTTTAGTAAATTAATGATTTCTTGCGGTATATACTATTAGATAATGTATTGATTAGGGCACAATTCATGTAATTTCCTAAATAGCCTTCCCAAAAAATTGGTTTAAGTGTGGTTTTAAATAAGAGCATTTTGACTCGAAATATTTTGTTTATGGTCGTCATGGATATTGAAAAACGAACTCTTGGATCCCCTTACATTGGACACAGCAGAAGCACCATGGTTCGCTGAGACGTAAACATAAAGATGGAGAAATAGTAATCAATGCTAACCTTAAAAATGAAAACTAAACGTTCTTCATAAAATGTAAGAATGGAAATGGTTGGGGGTGCGGTCAAATCAAACACCAAATTAGTGGATACTTATTTTTTATTTGTGCCGACGTTTCGACATACTTTGTAGGTCATCTTCAGGGCTATGAAAGAAAAACAGACAAAACAAAAATAACTATTATAATACATTACAGTACCAAGAATATAATAATATAAAAATATAATAATATTATATAGGGAGTGAAGGAAATAGTGAAGGAATTATATGAATAAAAATATTACAGAATAAATTTACAGATAGGTGTTAATGCAAACAAAATATTCGCTTGCAGTCTACTTCAGGCTAAATATTGCCTAAACAACAGGAAATATATCATTAAAATTAATTGAACCATTTGGATGATGATAACTCGAAAACTGATAATAGAAGTGACAAGGGCGGATCCAGGATTTTTTTCTGGGGGGCACAACGGGCCAAAAATCAACAATATTTTAGAAATAACCTTGTATTATTGTAACCTTGTATTTCAAAGGTTTATTAAAATATCTAAACAATAGTTTTACTCATGTTATTTCTGTTATGTATAACATCACATGATTTGCCTATAGGCATTTACTGTAATGGATTCTCCACAGTAAACAAAAACCCGTCTGGGGGGGGGAATGTGCCCCCGTACCCCCCTCCCCTGGATCCGCCTATGAGAAGCGATGTAATAACTCTAGTGCTTCATTTATAAAAATGATTAAAAATTAGTTTAATATTTCCAAATAGTTTGTTTGTTTGTTCATTTAACGTCACTTTTTGCAGCTATGGCTAATCGGACGATACTACATTGGGAGCTCTAAATTTTGCCTATCCAGGTTTAATTAGGATAGGGATTTTTAACGAGTACCTGACATCGTACAGGCTCGGGACCCCCGTTTAACGTCCCTTCCGAAGGACGGCGTAACTAAGGATTTTTTACTCCCTTTAAAAAATCCTAGGGCCACCTGCCGGGCTACGAACCCGCGATCTTGGGCTTAGTAGTTTGTTACGCTAACCACTAGACCACAGATGACCTTATTTCCAAATAGTTTATTATATGAAATAACAAACTATAACAGGAAAATATTATAGTTGGGTCCGCATGAATGAACTAATAGGCGGATCCAGGGGGGGGGGGCACGTGCCTCCCCAGACGGTTTTTCTGTTTACGTACTATGGGGATCCCATTACAGTATATACTTATAGGCAAATCACATGATAAAAGTTGTTAAAGTATATGAACAAAATAACAGAAATAACATTAGTGAAACTCTTGTCTATTTCTAGCTGCGAATTGCGAAATTTGTTCGTCTCTTTCAAACACTTGCAAATGAACGATATGATAGATCAATGCCAACAAATTTAGGGGGGGCATGTGGCCCCCAGACGGTTTTTCGTTTAGTGTGGAGAATCCATTGCAGTATACATACTTGTAGGCAAATCACATGATCATAATTGTTAAAATATACGAGTAAAATCACAGAAAAAACATGAGTGAAACTATTGTTTTGATATTTTAATAAACCTTTTTATAAATACTACAAGTTTATTTCTAAGTTATTGTTGATTTTTTTTGCCCGTCTGCCCCTTGTACTCCCCTCCCCCAAAAAAACCTTGGATCCGCCCTTATATGAACTCTTCATGTCATAACATAAATAGATTTGCTTATCATTTCTTTCTTGAATAAGGAAATGGTATGAAAATGCAGATGCCGTCAGTTTCAATTTGTCTATGATAGTGGTTCCAACCTGGGAGGGGGGGGGGGAGGGAGGGGAGAGTACAAGTCAGAGGAGCAAGACGAGTTGAAACTTAAAAATCCTAACTTAATTTTAATTATTTTTCTCTTACCAGTACTTCTTTATCTCAAATTTAAAATTATAATGTTGTATCTTGTGACTGTAAAACTGAATGTTTTGTTTTCAATGTAATACGTGTTAGCGCTCACAAAAAATTTAATGTTGTTGTTTTTTTTATTAACTTAAACAGCAACTTGAATATTGGCTTTCTTTCTTGTTTAAAAAAATTAAATAGATATTAGTGTTAAGACCGAAGAAAAAAAAAATTATTTGTTATAAAATGTGAATGTTTAAAGATTAGACTTAAAATTGCATTAAGGGTAAACTAGAACAATACGCCATGCGAGCTGTGTTTACTTCAGGAGGATTAACTTTGACTCTTACCTAACTAACATCACTTGTATGTTTGATGCGGCCATGAATAGACTGATAAAACTAAGTTCGTGCGTTATTTTTTTTAATGAAAGGTAATTTTGTTTAAATTGAATCTCTCTCGACCTGGACATTTATGGGACACTTCGAAGACTCACGCTCACCGGCAACCACCTATGATGTAGTCTGCCATGTAGCTCACGTAGAGTAATGCCATTCTCCAGGTCCGATATCGGCCCAACACGTACTGCAACTCTATAGTCATCAGGTCGTACGCCTTTTATTACTATTTGGTGTTGAGTTTTCTTTACTCTCACTTGTAACATTCCGATTAAAAATATTTTATTTTTAATTTAATTTATTGATATCTACAACTATAATAATATTACAATAAGTAAATCTGCTATATGTACAATACGACTTGAAAAGCACTTGTGGAGAAACTACCCATCGGTAGCACTCCAAAAAGTTCTATAGTAGATGGTCTCGATGCCATATTCTTTTCAGACGCCTCGGAGGGTTATCAGGAATAGTATGGGAAGCAAGTTGAGAGACTAGCGGATTCAAGTGTGTATGGAGCTTGTCATGGAAGGATAGGTATCTAGTTTGGGCCAAATCAGTAACATATGGGATATTAAGATCATGATGGATGAGTTTGTTTGTGACATAATAAGGAGCATTGAGGATTTTACGAAGGATTTTGGATTGCAAGGATTGGATACGAGATGAATTGGATGGTTTAGTAGAGCCCCAAAGCTCAACTCCGTATGTCCAAATAGGCCTGATAACTGTCATGTAAATGAGTCTTTTGTAATTAATTGGGAGCTTAGAGCGTTTGTCCAGTAAATGTTTAAGTAGGCGAAAAAGACGAGCAGTTTCTTGTCTTTTCAGTCTTGTATGAGGATTCCAAGTGAGACGTTTGTCCAGATGGAGTCCTAGGTAACTTAGCTGTTCGACAGGGTTCAGAGGAATATTATTAAAGGATACAGTAGAGCAGGAATTTGTAGGTTTACGACGAAGGGTGAAGGTAATTTGATGGGATTTGTTAGGATTAATTTTAATTCTCCAATTTTGACACCATTCTTGAAGGTTTGAGATATGGTATTGAAGAGTTTGGGATGCAACAAATGGATCATTATTTACTGATAACACACATGTGTCATCAGCGTACGTAGTGAGGACAGTGCTTGGATGGGTTGGGATGTCAGCTGTATATATCGTGTATAGGATGGGACCCATGATACTACCTTGAGGAACTCCGGCAGACTGGGTAAAGAGGGAAGAGTAGGAAAAATTATGGTTTACTTTAAAGGCTCTATTACTGAGGTAGGAACTGATAATAAGGAAGTAAGTAGAAAGTATGAATTTACGGAGTTTGTACAACAGTCCCGGATAGCAGACTCGATCAAAAGCCTGCTCTACATCGAGAAAAGCTCCCGCGCAGTACATTCTGCGCTCTAATGCGGATGAGACAACGTCCACCACACGATGGCATTGATTAAAAAAATTATATAAAGATAAAGTTATACTTGTTAGGTTATCTTCCGGTTTCCTTACCATAAGTCATTGTTTGTTATGAAGATGCCTAACCAAAAAATACTCTTCTTCAATTAATTCTTAATCAAATAATAATATCGGGCGCCAATAAATAAATGTTAACTTTAATAATATTTTATAATATAAGGATTCATTAATGACATTAAAATTTACGAATATTTGCATTACTTACGACTAACATAAATCGGGTTTTACCCACTCATTTTACATATACACTTTCAATCATTTAAATTCTAAATCTTTGCTATTTTAATCCCCACTTTATATCACTTCACTTTAGAACTTATGATGGTTACAGTACCTTATGTCACTTGGCTGTACTTGTCAACAACATGGCGGCTTCTCTCATTTCTTTGTCCTCTTGGGTCCAGTCACTCCTCTACCTGCTTCCTCTCACCTTGGCACACCGCTGCATAAGAACGCTCTGCCTCCCTTCTTTTTCTACCATCTTTTCATCCCCTCTCCACATCTCGTCGATCTTACAATCGATCTTTTGCAATTTTGACATTTACTTATTATAACAACAAAGCAATCGACAGTTTAACAATTATATATCAAATCGATGTTCAAAAGAGTTATTTATTTACCCTTATAACTATTACTTATTAATTTATAATGATACAAAAGAATATTTACAAACTACATCCTAAGCTTTACACATCACCTAACCTATTACAACATCCAATTTGTCTAAATGCAAATACTCGTCTATATCTAATTAAATATATACATTTTTTGTTTATTAATTTTATTTGATACCTTACCTACTTGATTTTATTTATGAAAAATCCACCTTTTTTTTATTGAATTATTTTGTAAAAATAGAAGAATTGTTTTATTTTTTTTAATTTTATAATTTAATCATGTAAAGATAGTGAGACAAATAAATCTGGGAATTATTTTGGTTTATTATTCTCTGCTTTCCTCATTGAGGGTTTACCAATTAATCTCCTACAGGCATTCAGGCATAATTGATTGAGGTGGGTAGATTTGCGGATAGCAACCATTTGCCGCAACCGCCGAAATAGTTTATTTTTTCATATGCCCAAACAATTTACGCAAGAAGGGCGTAGTAGGAATTTTATTTGAATAGGGGGAGGGGGACGTGGAAGGTTTTCATTTGAATGGGGAGAGCGTGGTATAAAATGGTTGGGAACCACTGGCACAGGGAAACATCGCTGACTAGTCTGATCGGGATTTGTATATGTGCTATAATTTTTTTCAAGGCCCAGAAGAGCTGGCACCAGTGCTATTTTTCGGTATATTCTCTGATGGACACACGAGTGAATTTTTGGGGTTCATCGAAGATGAAGGTTTTCCTTGTAAATTTCCTTAATGAGAGAAACTATGCTTAGCCTAATGATTACCCAAAATTGTATGAATTGTGTGGATCATAGTTATTTTGAATCATCTAGAAATTTCTCAGGAAGTCGTATGGCATATCCTTGGAGGTTTTTTGCTAGAGTTGTAGAGTTGTTGTCCCGGAAGTTGTCACATAGCCATTACATTGTGGGTAAGAACTCAGGGCCCCATCGCCCGATCAGCAAATAGAAGGAAATGTGGCTGTGTGAACTGTCGAACTATAGATGGTTAACTGGCACTGTTCTATTTGCCCTAAAGATGCCCTGCAGCGTAGGCCGATACGCCAGCACTATTAAAAAACATGTTAACTTTATTTTAGTGTTATTATTGACTCCATCACCTGACCAACTCTATCCCTCATTATATGTGATTTTATTTTTTCATTACATTGTTTCTGATTTCTTAAAAGAAAGTCATAATGTAATATTTATAATTCACCAGTATAAAGTTGTATTTTTTTTCTGTAGTATTGTTGTTATACTTGTACATCAATTGTTTGCTTTACCTATTACTTTTTAAATTATAAGATATAGTTTAACAAGTAATAAGGGATCATTTAATAATATTTCATGTAAAAGTTTATAGTGGATATACTAACTTTAAAATCATATTTGGCACTGATATTTTGAAGTTAATAAATACAAAATTTGTTTCAGCTCCATTATCATGTTCTCTTGTAAACTGGTATTCCTTTAAGATAATCTCTATCATTGGACCAGCAATAATTTTTTTTGCTTTGATATTGGCCTATTTTGCTCAGGAATATATCAATATCAGTTTGTTCTGTCTCAGTATAATTGGAGGTAAGAATTAATATTTTAATATTTGAATATGGATCAGCTATCACCTATTTTGAGGAATGTAGTAAAATATATAGACTGATATTTTATATGAACCTTGTTCTTAATAAACTATCAAAAGCTACTTCACCATCTACACATTTAACATAATTTTCCAATGTTTTTACAATTCCATTTTGTAATCAGAAAAGATTATATTTTTCATTTTTAAGTTCATTTGATTTTCTTTATTCCGTCTAACTTCATTTCAATATAAATTCGGAACCACTTATACAGTCAACTTTATATTTCTCATTTCCAACAGTAATTCTAAACTTTAAACAATCCTGGGTTGAATGCCTGCAGGAATTGATCATAGAACATTAAATCTTACTAATAATACCGTGACTGCCTCTTGATTCGGAAGGGCGTAAGCTTCCACCCACTTGGAAAAGTAGTCCATGGCCACGAGAATATACCGGTTACCTTCATCCGTCACAGGGAAAGGGCCAGCGATGTCAATTGCTATTCTCTCAAACGGTGCTCCCACGTTGTACTTCTTCATTGGGGCCTTCTTTCCTCTTATGGGTCCGTTAGAAGCCGCACAAGTCGCACAACGCCTGCACACGTCCTTAAGGTTTGAACAGTGAAAGCGTTCACGTACCTTTGCCAATGTACGGTGAACTCCAAGGTGGCCGCCAAATACTCCGTCATGAAGTTCCCTGAGTACTTCGGACACTTTACTCTTTGGAAAGATGAGCTGTAGTCTGCGCTGATCTCCTTCCGTGTTCTCCAATGCCCGTTTCAGCAGCCCGTTGCCCACTAGAATTGAGTCCCATTGGGCCCAGTAAGTCTTTACATTCTTCGACATTAGAGCAACATACTGCCCGGTTGGTATTCCTTGCCCTGATAGTTTCCACTGCTTCATTTGTTTCAAGTCCGGGTCCTTGTCCTGCTCCTTTGAAATCTCTGCATCCTGCCAACTGTCCATTACAACCGTTGTCCTCAACACCATTGCCTGCTTCTCTTCTTGTCGAGAACAATGCCTGCATTCTTCGTCACAAGGTCTCCTAGAGAGCGCATCCGCATTTCTGTGACTCGTTCCAGCACGATGAGCAGATTCAAAGTCATATTCTTGAAGGCACTCTATCCACCTCGCCACTTGTCCTTCTGGTGACTTGAATCGCAGCAGCCACATTAGAGCCGCGTGGTCCGTTCTCAGGAGGAATCTTCTGCCGTATAGATATTTGTTGAAATGCTCTATAGATTTCACTACTGCCAGAAGCTCCTTCCTTGTGACACAGTAGTTGCGTTCCGGAGCTGAGAGCGCTTTACTGAAATATCCAATAACCCTTTCTTCTCCATCTTGGAGCTGAGAGAGGACGCTTCCAATAGCGGTGTTGCTGGCGTCTGTGTCAAGTATGAACTTGCCCTCGGGACGTGGATAGCTCAGAATAGGAGCACTACTCAACTTATTCTTCAACTCCTCGAAAGATGCCTGACATTCGTGATCCCAAAGGAAAGTTCGTTTTTCCTCGGTGAGCCTGGTAAGAGGTTTTGCAATGTTAGCAAATCCTTTCACGTACTTCCTGTAGTAGGTGCAGATGCCGAGAAAACTTCTTACTTGGTGCTTATCTCGAGGTACTGGCCAGCCCTGCAATCTTCTCTGGGTCAACGGCAACTCCGTTGTCTGACACAACATGCCCATGATAGTTGACTTGTCTTCGGAAGAGATGACACTTCTTCGGGTTCAATTTAAGGTTCGCTGATCGCAGTCGTTCGAAGACCTTCTCCAGATTCTTCAGATGGTGAGCGAAGGACTTTCCCAGCACAATGATGTCATCTAAGTATACCAGGCAAATTTCCCAAGAGAGACCTCTTAACACGCTTTCCATCAGCCTCTCAAATGTTGCAGGATCATTGCAAAGCCCGAATGGCATTACCGTAAATTGCCACAGAGTCCATTCCCAATCGAGAACGCTGTCTTCTCTTTATCTTCAGGTTTCAATCCAACCTGCCAATATCCACTGCGGAGATCCAAGGTAGAGAAAGGTTCACACCACGCTAGGGAGTCCAGCGTATCATCAATCCTGGGGAGCGGATAACTGTCTTTCTTGGTGACGTTATTCAGAAGGCGGTAGTCTATGCAGAATCTCGTTGTGCCGTCCTTCTTCTTCACCAATACAACAGGAGACATCCAGGGGCTACTCGAAGGCTCAATGACACCATCAGTCGCCATCTCCTTGATGATCTTCTCGGCGTCGTCCCGTTTGGCTAACGGTAGCCTCCGCGGGACCTGTCGGATGGGCTTAGCATCCCCAGTGTCAATCCTGTGCTGGACGATATCTGTTCTACCCCGTGGTCCTGGTCTGATCTCGAAAACTTCCTGCCATCGGGTAATAATCTCCTTCACTTCCTCGCTCTGTTCAGGTGAGAGGTCCCGGCATGATTCGTCCACAAATCCAGTTAGTTTTTCCGGCAGTCCTCGCAGCTCGGTGGGATGACGTTGCAGCTGACGAACCACTGAGGTAGCGACTGCACATTCCCCTACCGGTGTTCCTTTGTTCAGCGTTACTGGGAAGCTGTTCAGGTTCATTAGCCGAATCGGAGTGGTATCTCCGATCTTGATAAGAGACCTAGCAACCATTACGCCGCGTCCGATCTCCTTTTCTTAGGATGACTTCTTCGTCTCCCATCGTCATCACACCTCTCGCCATATCCAGCTTGATCCCGTATGCGATCATCAAGTCCGTGCCCAATATGACATGTTCATCAATATCTGCCACGAGAGCGCGATGCTTCAGATGTTGACCCCCGAAGATGAACGTGGCAACTGTCTCCCCGTAGACCTTGGCTGGCTCTCCTGTGGCAGTCCGTAATGTCCAAGTCGTTGGTAAGATCTTATCAGCCGGAACTGTCTTCAAGTTCAAGATAGTCATGGTTGCGCCGGTATCCAGTAGCAGACTTCGCAGCTGCCCGTTCACTATCCCATCTACGTAGAAACTGTTCGTTCTGCTTCCTATTGACGCAACTCTGATGGCCTTCCCGGGTCCTTTGACTTTACGGGTTGACAGTTGCCCCTTCCCATCAACCCTACTTAGTTTTCCTATGGCTTTTCTTGCTTCTTGGATGGACACTTATTTCTAGGGTGTCCAAGTTGGCCGCAGCTCCTACAGCGTATCTCTTTCTTACGGGTCCTGAGAGCCTCCAAAACCTTTGTCACTATGTCTTCGACGCTAGGGACCAAATTAGCCACCCGCTTCTGCTGCTCGAACTCGCGCATGGCCCCGAACTGACTGCCTGACAGCCTCGAACTCCATTGCCTGAGATAATGCGTCTCCCAATGTTTTTTGGCCGGGCGAGCTTCACTGCTTGTTGCGTCTCGGGGTCCCGAAGTCCGTCCAGGAATTTGTCGACAGCCTCGTAGACATTATCGGTGACCGATGGGTAGGCATTCCTCACCAGCCGGGAAATGTCCGTTTCAAATTCCTGCAGCGTTTCGTTGGTCTTCTGGATCCTGCTTCTCAGCCGTGAGCGATATAGCTGGTCCATGTAGCAATGGCCGAAACGCATCTCCAGTCTTCTAATCAGCTCCACGTAGTTAGACCGCTCCGACATGGGCAACCCCTGGAGTACTCCCAAGACGTCTCCACGCAAGGCCAGGCCCAACGCTGACGCTTGGGTCTCTTTTGACCACCCGTGGATTGAAGCCGCTGTCTCGAAGAGAGTCATGTAGTCCTCCCACGGCGTCTTTCCGTCGAATATTGGAATAGTGTTTTGATTTGGTGGCGTCCCAGCATTGGCGGGCATAATGATCCTATGAATGCTGCCCTCGGAGGAACAGTCGGTGTCGTTCGTCGGTGGGTTGCTCATACGTCCCTCGAGAGCTTCTACTCTTAGCCTAAGTTCGTTTTCAATAGAATTCAATTTTTCTCCTAACCTAGATTCTACATTAGCTACCTTATCATTTACGTCGGCTAACTTATTATCTACATTTTTTATTAACTTAGTCTCTAATGTGCCAAACTTAGACTCTAATGTATCCAATAAATCACTTTTTACAGTACCTAATTCATTACCTAGCTCATTTTTAACATTGCTTAATTCATTACCTAGCTCATTTTTAACATTGCTTAACTCATTTTTAAACAGACAACCTGCTTAAATCAGTTTCAAACAGAACGTCATCTGGATTTTCCCCTAAATCTACAAAAAATTGACGCAAGCGCTGTTGCAGCTCATTTTTAGTTCCGGAAGAATCAAGATCACGTTCTTCTAACTCCCGTTTCAAATCCGCAACTTTTAAATCAATTAATTTAACACTTTTAGAAACCATTCTATATACAGTAGCCCAATAATTAAACAAAAATGCAAAATAATAGCAATTACACAAGATCCCACTTCTGACACCAATTTGTTACGGGCTACTGGGTATTAAAATGAATTAAATAATTCCTTAATTAAAGATACTAATATTTATTAACAAAATGATAAACAGGATACAATTAAGTTATTGAACTAATATAAATTTATAAAAACAATATTCTAAATATTTATTATCTAGGCCTAACTCCTATTCAATTATTACAATAATATAAGATATTACTAATTCTAGATAGCTTAACTAGTTACAATAGTTTCTATGAATATTATAAAATTACACTACAATTTATAACTAATGATTAACACTTACAGTTCACTACTCCACCGACCGTAAGATTCTCCAAGTATGACAAACTGACACACAGTAACAAACAGAAACAGTTTATTACACTCGTGAGACTGTCATAGTTCACTGACACACTTATTACACTGGCCGGTTCAACACTGACTAGTTTATCACACTGACACTCACTTATCACAGGTCTTCTCTGGTCTACTCTCAGGCTAAGACTGCCTGGCTCGAGGTGAGGGAAGTATTTAAATAGGCAAGGCCGAACATTCTAGAACACGGAGGGGCCAGACAATTCTGGAATCTTCTTAATCCTTTTCCGACAAAAGGAGACGATCTAGAACGGTCCTAATCCTATTTTAACTTCTCCCGCCGACGGATTTAATCCGCTAATCCCCTTGCTTCCGTCCTCCTGCCGGCGACCATAACAATAGGTTATACATCAGAATAACACATAGGCTATAGCAAGCGCGGATTTATGGGAGGGTGCAAGGGGGCACGTGCCCCCCCCCCGACAGTATTTTAGGTACTGTGGAGAATCCATTATTGTACATAAATAAAGGCAAATCACATGATAATAGTTGTTAAAATAACAGAAAGAACATGAGTGAAACTATTTGTTTTGATACCCTATCCATGATCTATGTGGGGGCACGGGGGCATGTGCCCCTTCCGTTATAGTACATAATTAAAGGTAAATCAGGAACTTAGCATCTTGAAATTTGTAGTTAGGTTCTGTGTATAGCTTAAGAAAGAGATTCGGATAATTCCACTCCAAGGGTTTCCCCTTCAATATAATAGGGGTTCAAAGGTTGTATTGAATCCGTCAATTTTTAAGTTAGACATCTGAAATTTCGGATGTTCGAGTAACTTATATTTAAAAAAAATAATTAAATTATTTATTTAAAATGATCTTTCACGAAACTTTATGTGGCAGACCTAATTCCACGCGTGCGAAGCCGCGGGCATAAGCTAGTAATATTATAAATGTGAAAATTTATTTGTTTGTCTCTCTTTCACGCTAAAACTACTGGACGGATTGGGATGAAACTTATTGAGTAAAATAGGTTATACATCAGAATAACACATAGGCTATAGCAAGCGCGGATTTAGGGGGGGGGGAGAATCTATTATAGTACATAATTAAAGGTAAATCACATAATAATAGTTGTTAAAATAACAGAAAGAACATGTGTGAAACTATTATTTTGATATCCTACTAATCCTACTATTGTTATAAATGCGAAATTTTATATACTCAATGACGCAAAAACTGCTGAACGGATTTGGATGAAACTTTATAGTAATATAGGTTATACATAATAATAACATATAGGCTACAGTAAGGGCAGATTGGGGGGGGGGCACGGGGTACACCAAATTCTACGCGAGCGAAGCCAAGGCAAAGCTAATAGTAAATAAATAAGGTCACCTGTGGTATAGTGGTTAGCGTAACAAACTACTATGCCCAAGATCGCGGGTTCGTAGCCCGGCAGGTGGCCCTAGGATTTTTTTAAGGGAGTAAAAAATCCTTAGTTACGCGGTCCTTCGGAAGGGCCGTTAAACGGAGGTCCCGAGCCTGTACGATGTCAGGTACTCGTTAAAAATCCCTATTCTAATTTAACCTGGATAGGCAAAATTTAGAGCTCCCACTCTAGCATCGTCCGATTAGCCATAGCAGCATAAAGTGACGTTAAATGAACAAACAAACAATAAATAAATAAATATTAGTTGTTGAAACATAACAAAAATAATATAATAGACCTATAATAGTATAATTCCTAATTATTAAAAATAAATAAAGTAATAAACAAATCTGGAATTGTAAACAAAATCTTTGATGAAATAGTTTAAAATTATAAATTATGATATTAAATGGTAATGGTGATCTCAACAGCAGGATAAAAAAAAAACAGAAGACAAAAAAAATTATATTGGATAATATTAGTCGACCTTATATCTAATCTACAGCCCCAGCGAATAAGTGGTTAAGTCTTATTTTCTCCAAAACGAGTTTCTTGTGCTAAAGTAAGCGGAATCGAGTTATTTTCGTAGTGAATAAGGGGCCAATTAAGGCATTGCCTTGAAAATGATTATATTGATTATATTTTAAAAATAAACAATAAAATCTCAGATTGACTATTATATATCATCTTACTAATATTATAAGTGTGAAAGTTTGTATGTTTGTCTCTCTTTCACGCAAAAACTACAGATTTGGATGAAACTTTACAGTAATATAGGTTCTACATCAGAATAACACATGGGCTATAGCAAGCGCGGATTTAGGGGGGCGCACGGGGGCAGGCGCCCCCCCCGACAGTTTTATAGGAACTGTGGAGAATCCATTATAGTACATAATTAAAGGAAAATAACATTATCACAGTTGTTAAAATATCAGAAAGAACAAGAGTGAAACTATTTGTTTTGATATACTACTAATCTTACTAATATTATAAATGTGGAAGTTTGTATGTTTGTCTCTACTGAACGGATTTGGATGAAACTTTACAGTAATATAGGTTATACATCAGAAAACACATAGGGCATAGCAAGCGCGGATTTAAAGGGTGAGTGCACGGGGGCGCGAGCCCCGCCGACAGTTTTTTAGGTACAGTGGAGAATCCATGATTGTACATAATTAAAGGTAAATCGCATGATCATAGTTGTTAAAATAACATGAATGAAACTATTTGTTTTGATATCCAACTAATCTTACTAATATTATAAATGGGAAAGTTTGTATGTTTGTCTCTCTTTCACGCAAAAACTACTACTACGGATTTGGATGAAACTTATTGAGTAATATAGGTTATACATCATAGGCTACAGCAAGGGCAGGTTTATGTGGGGATATGTGCCCTCCCCCGTTATAGTACATAATTAAAGGCAAATCAGGAACATAGCATCTTGAAATTTGTAGTTAGGTTCTTTGTATAGTTTAAGAAATAAATTTGGATAATTCTACCTCAAGGGTTTCCCCTTTGATATAATAGGGGTTCAAAGGTTGTATAGAATCCGTCAGTTTTGAAGTTAGACAGCTGATATTTTGGATGTATGAGTAACCTTTATTTAAAAAAAATAATTATTTATTCAAAATGATCTTTCACGAATCTTTATGTGGCAGACCAAATTCCACGCGAGCGAAACTGCGGGCATAAGCAAGTATATATATAAATATGACCTAAAATCATAAAGACATAAAATCAATAAGACTTTACGTATACAACTCCATTTCATGCCAAAAAATGATACTATTCCGGTTATCTGAAAACAGTCGGAAAAAAATTTTCTTTCGTTAGAAGAACTTATACAGAAGAAGAAAATAAATGAAGAAGACAATAAATAGTTCTTCTTAATAAACATAGAATTTTTCTGACGTTAACCTAGATCATTTTCTTTCTCTTAAAAAATGTATATATATATATATATATATATATATATATATATATATATATATATATATATACTGGGTGACTGGTATTTGTGGCGGAGCCGTTAAGGGGTGATAGTATATGGCAATTCCAGTCCTATAATGTCCTATGTTCTAAAGTTAACCCTTTCAAAGATGTTCCTACTTAAAGAATTTTACAATAATAATAATAATCCTATTTAAAATCTTAAAATAGCTTAGCTTTAAATCCTAAAAATTGATCTTTCTGGCTCATTATGTTTTTTTGTTTTGCAACAATGACATTCTAAATAATGAATATTAATAGTCAAATCTTCGTAACTGTCGCTGTCTTACGTGAAAATTGTTAAACAAAAACATTAAATGAAAAAAAAATACGGTGACTGCCTCTAATACGTCGATTTACTAAAAAACGTCCCCTAAATTATCAGGTACAAAATAATTATTAAAAAACATCTACGTTTCATTATCTTTCAAATGAGGTATAAACATAAAAAATCGGTTAAGAAACCATGAAGATATGATCAATGGAAAATGGAAAACTCGGGTAGAGCCCGAGAACAAAGGCCTCCGACGAAGGAGTCGACAGGAGTCGAGCGGCTTGCTTTGCCCCTCCCTGCCACAGGTTTTTACGGGTTTACTATGTTCGAATGTGATCTCTTAGCTTATGACTTTTGTGATTGATTCTTTTCCGATGTCCCTGGACTGTGCACTGTTTTCTGTGTTTCCTTACGATTTAGCTGCTGTGTGACTGATTGTCAGGTTAATCTGACTAGAAATGGCTGATAGAGAAAGAAGAATACCGTTTAGTATCGAAGAATACGCTACTGAGGTTCAAATAAAAAATTAATTCAATTTTCAAAAGTTCAAAAAGCAATTAAAATCATAGAATGCTGAAAAATAAATTTATTGAAAATAATATCTAGTTTTATTGTTCATTTTCAAAATGCTCGCCCCTCTTTCTAATGCAAGCTCGAGCCCTTCTTATCACACCAGTTTTCACAATCCTCGAACCTCTGAGCTCCCTTTGCATTTTCCGCGCTGCGGTTATAAATCTATTGCGCAGGTCTTATATACGAGGACCTAGGAACTCGTATTAGGAACCTCAGCAGCTTATTCTTAATAACTACGTATTCTTCGATACTAAACGGTATTCTTCTTTCTCTATTAGCCATTGTTAGTCAGATTAACCAGACAATCAGTCACACAGCAGCCAAATCGTAAGGAATAACAGAAAACCAGAGTCCAGGGTCGTCGGAAAAGAATCAATCACAGAAGTCCAGGAAAAAGCCAAGTTTACCCTTCCCCAGATATTCCTGCTTAAAGAATTTTACAAAAAAATCCTATTTAAAATCTTAAAATAGCTGTAAATACTAAACATTGGTCTTAACAAAATACGGTGACTGCCTCTAAAACATCGATTTACTCTAAAAAGTCCCCATAACTTATTACGTACATTATAATTAAAAACATCTACGTTTCATTATCTTTCAAATGAGGTATACAAATCAAAAATCGGTTTAGAAACCACGAAGATATTATTAATGAAATATATCGTTAGAAAAATCGTCCAAAAATCCAATCTGAGAGCAAGTAGGCTAAGAGAGCACAACCGAACACAGTAAACCCGTGAGAGCATACAGAGGCAGAGAGGGGCAAAGCAAGGCGCTCGACTCCTGCGTCGGAGGCCTTTGTTCTTGGACTCTACACGGGTTTTTCATTTTCCGTTCATAATATCTTCGTGGTTTCTTAGCCGATTTTTGGTTTTTATACCTCATTTGAAAGATGATGAAAGTAGATGTTTTTTAAATTATAATGTAATTAATAATTTATGGGGACTTTTTAGAGTAAATCGATGTTTTAGAGGCAGCCTTCGTATTTTTTTAAAGACCAATGTTTAGTATTTACAGCTATTTTAAGATTTTAAATAGGATTTTTTTGTAAAATTCTATTTAATTCATTTTTTTCATTCATTAATTGTTTCTTAAAAATTCAAATTTTAACGTAATATTTTTTTAAAACTATTACAACAGCCACAGCAACGTGTGGCCAGGTCAGCTTATATATATATATATATATATATATATATATATATATATATATATATATATATTTTCTTCTGAGTATTAATAAGATTTTTTCTTTGGTTACCAACAATATGGTAATTACACCACCTACATAGGAGGTTGCAATCCACGTATCCTTGCTCTTTTATTTTACCCTCAACAATCGTATGTTAGATGCTGTTTTACATACTGATTGCAGTGATAGGGATTGTATAGTGTTAGAATTATCAATATATAAATTTAATTTGGTTATCAAGTACCAAGTGTCATGGCCGCAACTGATGTTAACTTGTTAATTCGCTCTGTGCTTGTTACATTATTATAGCAATATTTCTTTAAAAAAACTCTCAAAACTGTGTCAGAAGAAACCATAAGTACTTTAAGACATTTATCCAAGATCAGTGAGGTGAGTGACTGTTTTAAACAATAAATTCAGTAAATACATTGGTGACGGGCTGCTGAAGGTAGCAACGTGGCCAATAATCCCTCCACGGGACTTAAATATTTACCTCAAGTTCACGGTCGACTTGGCAACCAGCCTCTCGATCGAATCCCGCATTCGTCAACATTTTTTTTTTCTATTCTTTTTATTGTCTATTCTTTTTAAACATAGATATATTTATTTATTTTATTATTACTTATAAATATGAAAAGTTGTTTAAAATTTATTTCTTTTGTTTTAGTGAAATTTAATTATTTATTTCTAATTATTTTAATCATTAATAATAATTAATTAAGAACCAAGAATTATCAACTAAAAAGTCAAGAGAAGAGCACAATCCAGGCTCCTAAAGTTGACAATACTGCCACCTTTCCTGAATTGCCTAAACCTGCCGTATTACAACCGTATATAACCGTAATCCCCACAGATAGACTTCCGGACAACAGAACTAGGGGAACATCAAGCATTCAGCAGGAGCCTCGAGCTCAGACGCCTCAAACCTCTCAAACCAAATCTCAGAATTCCTTTACTAAATCCCAGACGTCCCAATCCAAGCCTCGGGAACCCATATCCAAGCCCAAGGCAGCCAATCCCTATCCTCAACCTCCACGTCAACAAATTCCTCCCCACCATATACCCTTACGGGTCAAATTACCTCCTCAACAACCAAATCCTCTCCCTTCCAACCACAGCATTCAAACGAATGCTGTAGTTCATCAAACATTGAATGAAAATCCAGCACCTCGGGTACAACCCCCAGCCAACCCTTCTTTGCCCATTAATTATCCCTATCAAACTCAAGGCTCATATCCATTCCATGTCCAAAATCCTATCGACATAAATTCTATCCTATCATTCTTCCTCAAAGACCTTCAAGAGACTATCAAGCCTCTCATCAACCTACTCACGAGAATCTTTAGCGAAGTCCCTCTTAATTACCCACGATGAGCATAAAGCCCTTAGCTATCGTTCTGTGGAACGCTAATGGACTGCTTAATCACCGTGATGAACTTGAAATATTTCTACACGACAACCAAATAGATATTGCTTTACTTACTGAAACACATTTCACTCATCGCGCACATTACTACATCACTTACATATCAGACAACCCAGATAACACTTCACATGCCGGATCTTGTATTCTCATTCACAAAAACTTATCTCATTCCCTTATTCCTTCCATTCCAACTGATGCTATCCAATCAACCTCAGTAACCATAACAACTCGTCCTTTCCATATCACATTTTCAGCTGTATACTGTCCTCCTGGAATTTCTGTTTCCTATAATCTTCTTGAATCCTTATTCCAATCTCTTGGTTCACGCTTCATTGCTGGAGGAGACTACAACGCTAAACACCAACGATGGGGTTGTCGAACATCCAACTCCCGAGGAAATATCCTGTCTGCTGTAACATCCAAAAAGAGTTATTCCATTTTGGCGCCAAACAACCCCACCTATTGGCCTACATCTACCAAAAAACGTCCCGATATCCTTGACATATTTATCACATCTCAAATTTCCCCCGCACAAGTCTATATTGAATCCTTGGACGACCTTTCATCAGATCATAGTCCAGTCCTCCTTTTCTTGCACTCAAGTTTCGCTCCCAAGCCTTCCCCTCCCACATTGATTACAGGACGTGTTAACTGGAACGATTTTTTTTATGACTTGGAGGACAAACTGGACTTCAAAATTTCACTAAAGACAAAACAAGACATTGATACAGCCATAGAAAAACTTACAACATCAATCAGAAACAGTATACATGACAATATCACAAATCACACAAATAATAACTATCAACAGACTGATTTGCCACAGCATATTCGTATGTTATTAAGAGAAAAACGCAGAGCAAGATCGAAGTGGCATAGAACTCGATATCCAGCAGATAAAACTATCTATACAAAATTAACTAACAAACTAAAAGCAGAAAGCAAGAAGTTCAAAATTCAAAATTTAATTACCTGGACTGAAAATCTTACAACCACCGACAAAACATTATGGATGACTACCAAAAAACTCCTAAAGTTCAAAGAATTCAATCATCCACTCCTTACTGAATCAAATAACTGGACAAGACGGAGAAAAATCACAGTTATTTGGCCAATACCTTTCCAAAATCTTTCATCCACATCCTGATATCATTAACCCAACTTAAATTGAATATATAAAAGAAGCGTTAGATGTTCCCCTCCAAATGTCCCTTCCACCCAAAGCATTCCATCCTTCAGAAATATCCAACATTATTCACAGATTACCTTCCCGCAAAGCTCCTGGGCACGACCTCATCACAATTCATATCTTAAAACAACTACCTAGAAAAGTTATTCTATTCTTTACCTATATATATAATGCTGTACTCCGCTCCACATATTTTCCTGACCTCTGGAAATTTTCCATTGTAAAAATGATACCCAAACCTAAAAAAAAAACAGAATACCTATCCTCGTACCGTCCTATCTCTCTTTTACCTTGCATGGGTAAAATCCTAGAAAAACTCATCCTTAAACGATTGTACCCTATCCTTGATGCAAATCACATAATACCAGATCACCAGTTTGGATTCCGAGCATCACACTCCACCATTCAGCAATGTCATCGTGTGGTGGATGTGGTCTCCTCTGCATTAGAACGTGGATCATATTGTTCGGGCGTCTTTCTTGACGTGGAACAGGCTTTTGACCGAGTCTGGCATACGGGCTTGCTCTACAAACTTCGTAAATTCCTACCCCCTACATACTTTCTCATCCTTCAATCCTATCTCACAAATAGAACTTTCCAAGTAAACCATAATAATTTCTATTCATCCCTCTTTTCCCAATCTGCTGGTGTTCCTCAAGGTAGTATCCTTGGCCCAATCCTTTTTACAGTTTATACAGCTGACATCCCAACTCATCCTAATACTATCCTTACCACGTATGCTGATGATACATGTGTATTATCAGTCAACACCAATCCAGTTATTGCATCCCAAAGCCTCCAATCCCATATCACTGATCTTGAAGAATGGTGTCAAAACTGGAGAATTAAAATAAATTCTCAAAAATCGCATCAAATCACTTTTACCTTACGTCGTAAACCAATGACTTCCTGCCCTACAGTATCCTTTAATAATATCCCACTGGTGCCTGTAGAACAGATCCGATACTTAGGGTTGCACCTCGAAAAACGATTAACCTGGAATCCTCATACAAGACTGAAAAAACACGAAACCGCTCGACGTTTCAGGCTACTTAAATACTTACTAGACAAACACTCTAAGCTCCCAATTAACAACAAAAGACTCATCTACATGACCATCATACGACCTATTTGGACTTACGGAGTAGAGCTATGGGCTCCTATGGCTAGAGGGGCTCCACTAAGCCATCGAATTCCTCTCGTATCCAATCATTACAATCCAAAATCCTTCGTAAAATCCTCAATGCTCCTTATTTTGTTAAGAATAAAGTCATCCATAACGACCTTTATGTTCCTTCTGTTGCTGATTTGGCCCGAACCCGGTATCTATCCTTTCATAGCAAACTTCATTCCCACTCAAACCCTCTAGTTTCAAACCTAGCTTCCTCCTCAATTCCCGATAATCCTCCGAGGCGTCTGAAAAGAAGATGGCCACGTGACCTTCTTATTTGAACTTTGATTTGAGTACTACCAGGGGGTAGTTTCTCTACTTGTCATTCTCATGTCATTATGTAACACGCATTCTATTTACTTGTTGTATAATTGTAATACAGTTGTAAATATCAATAAATAAATTAAAAAAAAAAAAAAATTTGGCTATCGGAAATGCTTATTTAGATATAACACGGGGCATAGATGATGAAATTAATAAATTACAGTTAATTATTGATAAATTTGGTCATAAAAAAATTTAATAGCAGTCGATAGTAATTGCAGGTCTACATTATGGTTTGACAGACATACTAACAGACGAGGACGAAAATTGGAGAATTTTATAATATTAAATAATGTTAATATATATATATATATATATATATATATATATATATATATATATATATATATATATATATATATATATATATCCTTTATTTCCAGATCGGCTATTCCTAGCCTTGCAGTCTTGGTTTTTTAATAAAAAAAATTAAATGTTAACATGATGTAAAATGTTGGTTTCGTCTCATGCAAGAGATACCTCTAACCACTCATTATTATTATTTAACTTATATTCTCATTATTATTATATATATCCTAACTTATTTATAAATGAAGATATAAATGTATAATAGTTATTTTTTCATACAAAAGAATAAAAGATTCAGTTAATACTTGGTAATCATTGAACAATTATTGACTGAATCTCAAGAAAAAAAGTTAAAAAAACTTATTTATGCACATATTATAGAAAATATTTATTTACTTATTTGTTTGTAATAAAGCAATTTATTACTCCTCTTATTTATCGGTTCTATAGTGTTGAGAAGCAAACATTTTAGTATTAAATAAAACTATTAAACCTTTTTTTTTATAGGATTTGGATGTAGTATGATGAATGCAACCTCAATATGCTTGCCTACTGTCTGGTTCTGTAACCGCCGAAGTGAAGCATGCCAGATTTCTAACTTTGGCCAGTCCTTAGGAATTTTAATTATTCCTTGGTTGACTAAAAGAATTTTTATCGAGAAGTTTAAACTCTCTTCAGCAGACGTATATTTATTATTTGCTGGTTAGGTTTTATTGTTTAATAAGTAATGTCTTAACACTTATACACGATATTTTATAATTTAAAATTTAAACTTAAAGAACACTAGTTTCAGAATTTAAGAATTATTAGTTGTATGTTATATCTCTACAATATTATATAATATTTATAAAAAACAAATATTTATATGTATATATTTATTTTTAAGGGAATAGATCTTACCTCTGTATACCTCGCAAAAATTGCGAGAACAGGTGGATATAGGATCGGTGAAGAGAATGGAATTGTCTGGCTTGAATGCGAGCCTTGGTAGCCCAATGATTAGAGCACAGCGCTTGAGGCGCGGGCGATCCGGGTACGAATCCCGGCCAAGACATAATCTTTCCTCTTTAAAATAAAAATATTTAAAAAAAAAATCAAAAGAGCAATAAATAAAAAATAAATTATAAATATAAAATTGACTTAAGTCAAGATTAAAGTTGACTTAAGTTAAGATTAAAGTAATGTTCAATGAACATTCTTCCCCTTTTATACCTCGCAAAAATTGCTAGAATACGGGGATATGGGATCGGTGAAGAGAATGGATTTGCCTGGTTTGGATGGTAGCCTTGGTTCACTGACATAATCTTTTCTCTTCATACTGAAAATATTAAAAAATAATCAAAAGAACAATATATATATATATATATATATATATATATATATATATATATATATATATATATATATATATATATATATATGTATGTATGTATATATCTACACAGATATAACAGGGTGACTTGTAATTAGTGCCGGAGGCGCTAAGGGGTGATAGTATGTGGCAATTCCAGTCGATATTAATATGAGACCTACTGTCCTAAAGTTAATCCTTTCAAGATATTCCTACTTAAACAATTTTACAAAAAAATCTTATTTAAAATCTTAAATATTAAAATTTTTTTCGTTTCGCAACAAAGATATTCTAAATAAGGAATATTTATAGTCAAGTCTTTGTAATTGTCGATATCTTACGTGAAAATTGTTAAACAAAAATATTAAATGAAAAAAAATACACTGACTGCCACGATGCAAGTTAACCTTTTTTCGGTTTGTAGGCATTTAACTAAAAAAAATTGGAAAATTATTCGATTTAGGGTATTTAAATTGCGTTTTTAATCTTAACTTAATTATTGAAAAATGGGACTGATAATGGGAAATCAATAGTAAACAAATTATTCAATTATAAAATTTAAATTATTAAATTATAAGAATACAATATAATAATGGATAGTTAGGAAAGAAAAAATACCACTCATGAACAAGACCGGAAAATAAATGATTTTATCAAGATAATAGTATTTTTCCATAGTGGGGTAAATTAAAAACTTTAAATTTATCAAGTAATACCAAGCCAGAATACATATTGAGAATAGTCTCTATCTTTATAAATTATACCCTATCCAATATTTTTTGAACAGTTTAACTGGACTAAAGTAGAACTCATTCTGTGTAATGAATGTTTTGTTTGCCTTTGAATTATTTGTTTTTGGTATATTTTAATCCTAGAGTGAATTCTTATATTGACAGTTAATAAAGCCTAATGTGAACTGAAAACATTTTTTGTCCTCCTCTAATGATTTTTTTTTTTTTACTCAGGGTTCTACATGCCACTGATTGCCTTAGGATTTGCTGTACCTAAGCTGTATGGCATTACTCTTCAGCTTCAAGGTTTCAAAAGGGTAAATAGCAAAGTTAAATTCAGAGACCAGGAGACTGCTTCAAGGCTTGCTCGATCTATGTCTATTATTGGAAATAATATACCATCTTATTCAATTTTCAGAACTTATCACAACCTTGTGTTTCCTAGAGTAATGGATATCGTTAGAGAAAGAAGGTAGAGCCTATTTTGTAGTGACTTATGGTAATTAAATACAAAAAGAACTAGAGAATACAAAACTTCTTACATAGTATAAAACATAATTTCAGATAAAAACTATTTCTGAACATTATTTTACAGCTACTGACCCCAGTTTTTTGAAAGGCCATGAGCACCATCTAACAAATTATACAAAAAGTTTGAAACTTTCCTCCAATTTTGAAAATTGTACCCTTTATTCAATACAGTAGAAATTTATTAAGGCGGAATAATTTTCATATTTGCAATATATGCGTAATGTTATAGGACTAGCTGAGGCCAAATTGATTACTATGATTTATTAACATTTTTTTCATGATATCTGTAGCGATAATTATAGAGGTGGTGATTACATCATACAATAAATTGAAATCCGAATTTCGAGGTGCTTAAGCGTTTTTCAAAAATTGAGGTTGATATGAAAATGAATATAGAAATTAATTTACCATAAGATCTAGTAAAAAATATTTTACAATGAATATGTTATTTTATGTAAA
The DNA here is from genome assembly GCA_037127475.1 of Arma custos. Taxonomy (NCBI): domain Eukaryota; kingdom Metazoa; phylum Arthropoda; class Insecta; order Hemiptera; family Pentatomidae; genus Arma; species Arma custos. The sequence continues at coordinate 91,146,456 of CM073759.1, forward strand.
ATAACACAAGCCTGCAAAAAAAACTTCTAAAAAAATTGTTTTGATTCAGTTAACTGATCTTTATGTATTTTTTTTGCGCTGATTTCAAAAATTACATTGGTTTTTTTTTTCTATCACGTACGGCTTGCCTACAGATTAAAGTTGAAGTTTTTGGAAAAAGTACAAACAACTGAAAAGTCTGGTTTTGTTTTTATTATTTTAACATGAAGTAAAAAAAAAAAAAAAAACCAACGATACTTAGCTAAAATGAGCATAAAAGTGATGCACATGTGTTGAAAGTTATTATAAATCTGAAAAAACGTTTTCTTTTTCCTTATTTCTCACCTACAGCGATACTTCCTCACTTGCACCCATAATTTTCTGGAAAGTACTTCAGATTTGGGTGAAGGAAATAAACTTTGACACTCATGTTGTAGCGCAACATTTTGTAGTTTTGTAACAATTCAACAACCAAAGTTTTGTGGTTTGGGTCTTTTTTGTTTCCAAGAAAGCCTGTTACAACAAGTTTTAATGAATCCCAGGCATTTTTTCTTCCATTTCCATTTTAGGGACAAAGCTTTCATCTTTTAAAAGTTTTTTTCATTGACCTCTACCCGGAACACTTTCTTCCACAGATTCACGAAGATACTTGGGCACTCTCCTTCTTAGGGGAATGCTTTCACAAACTGTTTCGTTAGCCCCAATTTGATATGAACTGGTGGAAGTAAGATCTTTTTAGGATCCACTAAACTTTGTCTTTCAACATTTTTAACTCCATGAATAAAAGCCTTTCTGATTGGCCACATCTGCTTGGCATAGTGTTGTTTCCTGTCACAGCTATCCCATTCACAGAGGAAACATGGAAACTTTGTGTAACCACTTTGTTGACTTAGTAACATGGAAATAACTTTCAAATCCCCACAAATGGTCTATTTATGGTCAAAGTAGCCTAACTTATTAAGAACAAACTCAAGATTTTCATAGCATTCTTTCAAATGGAGTGGAGTGTCCAACAGGCACAGAAGTGTATCGTTTACGATTATGAAGAAGTACAGCTTTCAAACATCATTTTGATGAATTGATGAAAAGTCTCCATTCCTCTGGTTTCTACGTGGTTTTGAACATTTCCATGAATCCAGGTACATTTTTGCGGAAATCTAGGTGTAAAAAAATAGACAAATTCCTAAATCGGTTCCATGAAAATGAAACACCGGAGGCTGACATATGTCTTTCTTTAAGGCTAGACCCTAAAACTGAAATTTGTGACTTATCTAGGGGTGATGGTTTTTTTTCCGTAATCAGCACAAAAAATAATGTTAAACCCACTGGTTAAATATGCTACAATTTTTCAATCGTAGGCCTGTGTAATCCATATATTATATAAAAAAGTTTCCAATGCGTAATAAATTCATAAATATATTTATATGGTGGGATAATATAAACATACGTTATGTAGTATAGTTCTTGCATTTGTCTCATTTATTGCTCAGACTGTAGACTTGAAATGAAATCTAGGAACAATGGTGATATGGGCTGACAGGGGGGACCCCCAAGTTATATTGAAAAAAACGTGCAAAAGTTATAGTAGAAAACAATAGTAAAATAAAAACCAATAATACTATAGAAAAGTAATAAAGGATAATCAATAACTGGCTGTTTTTAAATTATATATCAAACTGTGGTGCATAAACAGTGGTTAATAATAATAACGATATTCCAAAAATGCAAATAGTCGCTTTTATCAAGTAACAAACTTGTTAAAAACATATTTCTTAAAAGCTCTGAAAAACATTTTTTTGTCCATTTTTTTATATAACCCATGGGGGATATATTCATGGATGGGATGGGATGGGATGTATATATATATATATATATATATATATATATATATATATACATATATATATATATATATATATATATACACACTGACAGGCAAAAATTCCTTTGGATTGATCTATATATTTTTTTGTTGATAAATATGTATTTTCTTAATTTGTGTTCAATTAGGAATGTCTATATATAGGTGACTAGCCCTTAACCCTTAATACAATGAGAGGACTGTAGATTCCACTATTCCCTTTCTATGGAATTAAAATGTTTATTCAGTGTCATTTGTTCAGTGCCGTTTCATGCAGCAAATTCCTTAGTTTCCGGCTTTTAATTTTTTTAATTTTAAGTTTAAAAATGCCTTTTCGTGCTGAGAATATTGCGCGTGGTGTGGGCACTTATTGATGCTGGACATTCCATTAGATATGCAGCTAATGCCATCGGAGTTTCCCATAAAGTTTTACGAGATGCCATAGAAGGCGTAGGATAACAGCACCACAGGATGACCGTTTTTTGACTTTAAGAATTTTACTGGAAATTCTTCGGAAATAGTTGAAACCGGCACCTTACCTTTGTTCAAGCTATTCATCAGCTTGAAGAAGTTCGATGTGTGGAAATTTTTGAACGTACTGCTCGTGGAAGATTAAATGAGAATGAATTAATGGCTTTTCCCTCAGTAAGAGGATCAGAGTTGACCAGAACTCACAGAGTTACATGGCTGGTTTATGATCGAGAACACAGCCATTGTACCATGCACCAATGGAGTTTTGTACTTTTTACAGATGTCCAGATTTGCTCTTCGACGTCCAGACGGGTCTAAAAGAGTGTTGAGACTTTAATTTTACCCAGAGCTAACCTTTTCAACATGAAAAAGCAAGCCGTGTAACTTTATGAGCTCTGGTCAACTCTGGTCCACTTACGGGGGGAAAAGCCATTAATCCAGGCTCATTTAATCTTCTCCGAGTAGTACGTTCGGAAATTTGCACACCTTGAACTTCTTCGAGCAGATGAATCGCTTGAACAAAGGTAAGGCGCCGGATTCGTAAAATTCTTAAAATCAAAAAACGGTCATCCTGTGGTGTTGTTACCCTAAGCCGTCCATTACCGGGCCTTCTATGGCGTATCGTAAAGTTTCATAGGGAACTGCGATGGCATTAGCTGCATGTCTAATGGAACGTCCATTATCAATAAGGGCCACACCACGCGCAAACCTAATTTAAAAGTTTTACTTAAAATTAAAAGCCGGAAACCAAGAAATTTCCTGCAAGAAAGGGCACTGAATAAACATTTTAATTCCATAGAAAGTGAACATTATAATCTACAGTCCTCTCATTGTATTAAGGGTTAAGGACTAGTTTCCTCTGTATTGACTTTCCTAATTGAAAAAAAATACATATATATTCATTTAAAAAAATATACCAATCCAAAGTAGAAATATTTTTAGATGAAAACATGAAAAAAATCAAGTGGGTGGAATTTTTGCTTGTCAGTGTATATATATTTCATATATATTTAATTACTATTTGTGTCCAGCCCTTTCCCTTCTCCTGTTCATTATAATAATTACAAGAAAAATTATTGATTAGGTAATAAGCAAATGTTTACCAATGTTATGTTTACTAATTTTTGACTTGCAGTGTTGTAATGTTTTAATTTTGGAGTTAATGTAGAAAAAAATAGTTGACTGGATGCTACAATGGAGAACGGAGATAGTTGGGGGTGCAGTCAAAAAAACACCAAATAAGTACATGACTTATATAAAATATGTGCCGACGTTTCGAAACTTATCTCGTAATTTGGCAAGAGAGCTGGGATTGGTGTCTTATTACATATTTCGCAAAGAAGTTATCTTTAAAATTTTTTTATAGTTAAAATTGTTAATATGATTATAAAAGTGTTAGTTAATATGATTATAAGCCTGCTTCTGAAACTCCATATCTATTTATAGCCAAAAGAAGCATTATTTTTGTAATATGAATTTCAAATCAATTTGATTTACATGATAAGTGAATCAAGGGGAAGATGTGTTGTATTTTGTGATGCAAAGATTATTAAAACAGTCAATGAGTGAATCGTTTGTTTCTATTGTACTGTAGACAATTTAACGAACTCTCAATCAAAATATCTTACGCATAAGGGACATGTTTAGTTTTTGAATTATTAAAAAATTAATGACTAATGAACAAGTTTCTATCAATATCTGTACACGAAATATTGATTCTAGGTTCAATATCTTTTTAAATATATTTCTTTACATCTAATACCTTTGTTGATACTGACTTGGTTTAGATACTTTAATTTTGATCTTATTTTGGCCTTAGCCTTTCATCAATCTTACTGCTTACACATTTGTAGGTTTGTAGATGAATTATTTTTTTTTTAATACTTGTAATTATCATAATTTAATCAGATCATAGAAGAAAGTTAAATTATTTTTTCCTTTTTAGTTTATACATTCCAATACCAGAACAGGCTATGACAAGTTCTGTAGATCCACCTTACAAAAAAGGCAGACCAACTCGACACAAGAAACCAGTTATAAAAGAATCTTCTGCCATGAGCTTCAGTTTTTTTGGAATTCAAGATATTCAAATAGTTTTGTCTGATAATCTACCAGGTTATGGTTGTAGACCATTTTATAGGATGGACATCTTCTTTACAGGAGTTGTTACTGAACTAAATCTCTACTATAGGCAGGTATGTTTTGCTAATTTTATGGTCTAGGAAACATATTTTTTTAATACTGATGTTACCTGGAGGACACTTGGGGAAACTGGGTGAAGAAATAAACACCAAAACATTTATCTATTAACAAACAAACGCTAGTATATTGAAATAAAAGTCACATTTAGCATAATGAAAATAAAACTATAATTTGGCATAAGAATCACCCTCAATAATAGTACTTAACAATAACATTAGCGAGACTCACACACCTGATTCTCCATCCTTACTGATAGACCCTAAAACCACTAAAAATAATAATAAAACAAGCTCCATAATATATAACAATCATCAAACCCCTTATCTATAACAATAATTATGTGCACTAATAATTACAAATTCAACCGTCCTCATCAGTACTGATTATTTCATAACCATTAATAACATTAATAATTTCCAATTAAACCTCCATCCATCATCTATAACAGTATCATTTCCATCATCTATAACAACAATCATCGGCACTAATCATAATTACAACTTAAAAATTCACCCTCAGTACTCATTATCTCATAACCGTTAATAATTTCCAAACAAACTAGATCTATCATTAATAACAATAATCATATGCACTAATAATATTTACAACCTACTCGTTACCTCTAATAAACACCATAATTTTACTATAAAACATTTTCCATAATTCCATATACACCGATGACAACTAAAACTCCATTATCCACCATCATTAATCCTTATCTCATAACCACTAATTAACACTTTCCAAATAAAACTAGATCTATCATTTATAACAATAATCTTATGCACTAATAATATTTACAACGTACTCATTACCTCTAATAAACACCATAATTTTACTATAAAACATTTTCCATAATTACATAGTAACAAACTACTAAGCCCAAGATCGCGGGTTCGTAGCCCGGCAGGTGGCCCTAGGATTTTTTTAAGGGAGTAAAAAAATCCTTAGTTACGCCGTCCTTCGGAAGGGACGTTAAACGGGGGTCCCGAGCCTGTACGATGTCAGGTACTCGTTAAAAATCCCTATCCTAATTAAACCTGGATAGGCAAAATTTAGAGCTCCCACTGTAGCATCGTCCGATTAGCCATAGCAGCATAAAGTGACATTAAATGAACTAACAACAACTAACATAATTCCATATACACCGATGACAATTACAACTCCATTATCCATCATTAATCCTTATCTCATAACCACTAATTAACACTTTCCAAATAAAACTAGATCTATCATTTATAACAATAATCTTATGCACTAATAATATTTACAACGTACTCATTACCTCATAACCGCTAATAAACACAGTAATTTTATTATAAAACATTTTCCATTATTCCATATGCACCGTTGACAATTACAACTCAATTATCCACCATCATTAATCCTTATCTCATAACTGCTAATTACATAATAACTCCCCTTTAAAACCAGTTCCCTCTTCTCCAACCATAATTCTATGTGCACTAATAATAAAGAAAGATTTCTATCTGTCTTGTGGCCAAACGCGACGAATGACAACGAAATAATTACTGGCTCTGTCTTCAACTGACCACCCGCTGGTCTCATCCCAAGTCTAGTCCGACTACAGTAAATAGAAAATCTAATACCTTTCTCTGATTTCTTGCTCCGGAACCAAGGCTTCTCGCTAGTACTTGCGTTCAACTCATCTCCATCCCCAATCTTCATTCAGAAGACCCCGCCTGCCGTGGCAGGGGTTCTCCACTTCTCGGGCCTCGAGAGGAAAACCGTCGGGTACTTGAAGGCTTCTCCGAGCTGTCGTCAGCATTCTTACTTCTTTGTCTGGCAGGTGCTGCCCCTGGTGGTCATCATTATCTCGAGAATCCAATAATTATATTTAACGTTTCCAACGGCCGGGGATTTTACGGTGAAAACTGCTGATTCGGTTCCGGCCTCGTGTTTGAATTGGACCTATGAGCTGCTTGGCTCAGCGTCTCCACAAACAGACTGCTCCTTCTAGTTAGAATAAAATATTACCAAAACTAAATGTTAAGGACCTACAATGCCTTTAACCAAAACCATATACAAAGAAAATTTATGTAATTAGTCACAAAAAGAAATAAACTTAGCAAATCTTATTTGGCATAGGATAACAAAAAAAAAACAACCTTTATTTACAATTTTACATATACAAGCAGCAATAAGTGTAAATACATGTTCCGGACTTCCTTTACATGTTTAAAGAACAGTGCTTTTAATTAATTAAAGTTGTCTTTTACAATAGCAGGAAAAATGTCTTTCAAAAATGTCAGGAAAAAAAAACCCCGCTTAAAAAATTGAACAATAATAAAAATTGTAATTTATAAATAAATAAAAATAATAATAATAATAAAGTAAATAAATATAATAATAATAATTAAATAGAAAATAAATAAACAATTAAAAATAACTATAAAATAAATACAGATAACTAGATTACGATACCTACGAATAGTGATTTGTTAAGCGAGAAGTATATGTTTTGTTCTTTTGTTCGTGTACCGTCATAGCGAATGTTTATCATAGTTACCGATTTCTCGGATTAATGGGTTTTCGGAAGCTGGAGTTTTTTCGATGTTTGGGCTGAAACATATTGTTTTACAGTGGGAAGTTCAAGATCTCTGAGCATAGTCGATGTTTTCGTGTATCGGGGATGATTATTAATAATTCTCATGCATTTGTACCCTTTCAAACTTTCTATAATTTGTAGCGCAAGTTGAACTCCAGGCAGGTGAGGCATATTCTAACACTGGACGGATTACTGTTTTATAAAGGATTAGTTCGTTTTGGGGGACAGCCTGGATTTTTTTATTAAAATAGGGAAACATTTTGTAGATGGTTTTTTTTTTTTCGCTTTTTCTGTTTGCCTGTTGATGTCCTCTGTGAATGTTAAGGACCTGTCTAGAATTAAACTGAGGTATGTTACGGATTTAGACGAAAGGATGTGTTCGGAAATTAAGATGATGTGTTGATCTATGTTGGGTCTGCGTTTTGTGAAGATTATGGCGGCCGATTTTGTTGGATTGATTTTTAGTTTCCACTTTTGACAGAATTTATGGATTTTATTAAAAGCTTGTTGCAATCGGTTTACTATTGTATCGATTTGGTATGATGCTGTGTACAAAGTGGTGTCATCTGCGTATAGCGATGTGGTTACTTTTGGATGTTTTGGGAGATCTGATATGAACAGATTGAAGAGAATTGGGGAAAGGCAAGAGCCTTGAGGAAGTCCAGCTGGTAGGGGAAGTATTTTGGAGCTAGCAGTGTTTATTTGAACATAGAATTGTCTATTGGAGAGGAAGGAATATATGACATGTATTAGGTATGGAGGAAAATTGTACAAGATTAATTTATAAATAAGACCGTAATGCCACACTGTATCGAAAGCTTATTCCAGATCTAACATAAGCATGCCTGTATGTTTTTTATTATTAAATTCAAGACGAGCTAGTTGGTCGACAGTGGAATGGTGTTCTCTAAAACCGAATTGTTCATCTTGGCATAGGATAACATAAACCTACATATAAATGCACAAAATCCTTACAACCTAAAGTCTTTTTAAAACCTATTAATGAGAAGAAGCAAATTAATGCTAATCATTTTCTATAATACGTAAAATTAAAAATCACAAAGATAAGAGTACAATTTCTTAACACAGATTACTTTCCTTATATAAAAATAAATTCGCTAACATTTTTAACATTGAACTAAAGCTGTAATTAATGCACATTAACTAATTATATATATATATATATATATATATATATATATATATATATATATATATATTTAAATAAAAATTTTCTCAGCCCATTACACTGAGATCTATAGTAATTAGTATCTTTATCTCCTGTGTAAGATGTTTGTAAATCTTCAATGGTTTTATTTTCTTAAATTTTTATAAGTTATATTTTGTGGGAGATCTCTAAATATAATTTGTCACACTTTATAACGTGCCCTTTCTATCCAAGTAGGAGCAGAGTAATGAGTTAAACTTGATAAACTAAATCAAAATGTATATTTTTATATAGTAATCTAAACAATATATCAAGAATAATATTAAAAATAGAAACCTGAACTATAGATTGAAAAATTATTTCAAGTCATTATACTTTCATAAGATTGGCAATAATTGGGTTAATAAAGATCTGACTAACTTGGTAATATTTTGATTCTGAGATTCAATTAAATTACCAACTTCTGAAAAAAATATTAGGAATTTATAGGGTGTCAATAGATGCCCAGAGGTTCTGTAAAGCAAACAAAGGTGAATAATGATTGGTTCTAGACCAATTTATCACTGTTTATGAACCTGAGTTGCTTTGTTGAGGACACTGGTGAATCGGCCCTAAGGGAGACATTTATTTATGATGGAAAACTATTTATTTTTGTTTGTATCTATTTGAAAATAATTCTATATTAGAGACTAATTTATATCAATCAATTTCTAATTTTAAAGTGATGTATGTTTAAAATGCAATAAAGCTTTAAAGTGATTATCCAGGCAAGCCAGTTGGACTATCACATGGCAGTGTCACGAGCGATTTCCAAGAAAGATTACCATCAAGAAGTAGACCATAAATGTACTGTATTTCCGGAAGCTATTGCTAGGACATTTCTTAGTATGCTTCATGTTGGGATATGGAAACAACTTTATTTTATTTTACTTCAATTAGCCTTAGCTCTCTGCTATTTTGGCCATTTTATACCTTTCATATTTATTAATGGTATGTTTTCAGTGGTAAGTTGTTAATAATTATTTATAATTAAAAGTTGGTAGTGCACTTGAAATGGTTAATTTGTTTGCAATTTTAGCAACTCAATTTAAATAACCATATTGGCTTTCAAAATATTTGGAAAACAAAGACTAATTTTATGAAATGTATTAAGAAATACTAATTTTGTTATTATTACCATTAAACCTCCGTTTGAGACATAAAAAATTATAACTTAGTATTTACGAATTTATGAAAATGAAAATTAACTTCATTAATCTCTGGCTCAGTTAATTCTACGCAAGTATTTATTGTGAATATTTCCTTACATTTTAATATAACTTATGCCATTTTTAAAGCCACTTTATATACATATATATGGATTATTATTATTATTATTTATATTGGATCTTTGTATAGTCTAAATCATGGAAATTGATTTTTTTTGCATATAATTTCCATGTACTTTTTTTTTTCTTTTTTGTTATCAATTGAATTGTTAAACTTTAGAAAATTTAGTTTGTGTAATCGCTCAAAATAGCATTTCATTTGCTCCCCACTTCACTAATACAATTATCTGTTGAATTGATGACCTGATTCTATTTTGATACTTCAAACTTTGAAATTGAAACAACAATTTATATTAATTATTTTAATACCAAATGAAATAAAGCAATAAAGAAGCTAATTGAAATTCCCATGGGAACTAAGTGAAATGTAGTTTACACTGTGAGGTATTGATGTACATGCCATTAAGTTTTTAAATTAATATTTATCGAAAATCTTTATCTAAATTACAACAAATTATATTTGTGTTTTTAGATCGTGGTTTGGAGTTTGGCCTGGGCAAAAGCTCTTTTTCAATAATGAATTACATTGGCGTCGGCCATTTAACTGGTCGCCTCGTGGCATTTTTTTTTAGCTTTTTCTGCTATGATGTGGATAACCTATTCATATTTGGGTTTTTGCTTGTAACTGAAGGGTTTCTTTCTGTATTTACTAATTACTATGAAGGCTATGGTTTGCAAGTGGCATATGGCTTCTTGACAGGATTCTACATGAGTGAGTTTTCTCTTTAAGTCAATTCATTTGTCTTAAATTTCATTTCTTAAAGATTTTAATAAAGTTTGGTTAAATTAATTCTTAATTAGATATACTCGCATAGATGGGTTTACTAATATAAGCATAAAAATCATGATGAACTTTTGTTGCTTCTCTAGTTAAGTTATTATCTCACTGTGTTATTATTATTACAAAAAACAAGGGGGAGCAAGATACAACGAAAATATAAGAAAGTTAAAAAAAATTGTGCCACTAAAAACTTTTATTTTGTTATTTTTCAAAATCACTTAATTAAATTAAAATAAAATAATATAATAATTTCTAAGGTTTCAGTTCTGCAGATTGTCACTAATTTTAACTTTTATTTTTAATATTCTCGAAAATATAAATAATCGTGAACTTTAGAATGAAAAAAAAATTGTAATCACGGTGAATGGGTGTATTTCGGTAATCATTTCATCTAATGAACGTTTCAACAAACATATGTCATCATCTTGAATGATAATTGTTGACATTGATAATATATATGGAAGAAAGTGGTCTGGGTAGAGGTCAATGAATTTCTCTTAGAATTGGAGAAAAGTTTATTAGGTAGCCAACGTTTTGACCTACTTTGTAGGTCTTCTTCAGGGCTATATGCAAAATACAGACAATTGAGAATTAAAAAGTGGTACAAAAATATTAAAGGTAAAAAATGTATGAGTGTATAGTATTAACAACGAAGTGCCAGGAAGGTAGCAAAATACATAATAAAGCATAAAATAATAATAAAAAAGAAAATGTTGAAAATAAAGAATAAGGTAATAAAAAAAAAAATAAAAATTGAATATTAAAATGGTTAAATGTAAATGTTAAAATACCTGGGTATCAGGTATCAGTAGTAAAACGTAAAACTTTGGCTACTTACTTAGCATTTCTACGATTCTAATAGAAATTCATTGACCTCTACCCGGACCATTTTCTTCCACATATATTATCATCTACTTATTTTCAAAATGGTATTGAATTGAAAAAATGTTTTTAAAATTTAAATGTTTTTCTTATTAAATGTTTTATTTGAAAAGAAAAGATATGACCAGGACCGGGACTGAAACTGATGATGTTTGAGGATTTGAATGGGAGGAGACTATAGATATATGAAGGGTGTTGCGAGTTAATGGATTGGTATAGAAAAGCACTAAGGAAATATTGTCTACGAATGGGAGGGAAGAGCCACTTTAACTCATCATAGTGATGTGACACTCGGGATCGCCTCAGAGAACCAAGGACAAATCTTAAAGCGCAGTTAATTATTCTTTTTAAGCGGTCCTCAAGCATTTTCGAAAGGCCCCCGTATACAACACTACAGTAATCAAAGTGAGGGAAGATGAAGGAAGATATGAGAAGCTTACGGGTAGATTGTGTAAGGGGGTGCCGAGATCAATGGAATAATTTCGGGGAACTAATTGACCGACGGGATATTTAGGTGATATGGGGTTTCCAGGAATGATTTTGGTCAATATTAATGCCTGGGTTTTTGACAGAGGAGTTGAAACTGATGGGGTGGTCGTTTGGGAGGGTGGAGATAGTTGTAAGGAGGGAGTTGGAACCTAGAACAATGGCCTGAGCTTTCATTGCGTTCAATTCCAATTTGTTCAGCTTTGCCCAGGCACAGGGAGTTGTTGGGTCATTTTCCCAGTACATGGGCTGGTGTTTCTGAATCTCTGCAAATGCGGCAGAGGGACACAACTTCTCTCGCCTGTCCGCTGGCTCCGGAGACTCCACAGAGGCGTATAATTGATGTTCAGTTTTAGGGCGTTGGTCCACTTCAACCCCGTCGGCTTCACGCGACACACTAATTCTGCCTTCAGAAAATACGCGTCTCTAGAGTCTAACATGTTTTCTGCTGTTGTTACCCCTATCGTATTTATTATACGATCTCCTACTTCCAGAAAATGGTTCAGTTCCCCAATTTCTCCATTGAACCATTCGAGGTCTGAGATCGCCTTCCGTAAGCCCTGTACAGTCATCGCTCTTACCTTCATCCATGCTGATGTGTTTGCTTGGGATTCCGCCTGGGTTTCTCAAGGTAACGCGGGAATCTCTGCTAGGACCTGGCATCATCTCTGCTGGGACCTGTAGCACTGCCGGCTTTAATATTTCCTCAGTCACCATGTCTTGACGCGATCTTAGAAAAGAGAGAGGGAAAAGAAAACACAGGCTTTACAAAAAAAATCACACACACTACAAAAAAAATCGGCTTACCGCTCACCAGTTTCCAGCACGCCCCTTTTCCCCCGTTTTGGCATCAATTAAAGTTTATTGAGTGAAAAAGTTGAAAAAAAGAAAAAGTTTTGAAATGAATGCAACAAAATCACTATGATTATTACTATTACTCTTCTACACACTACTACATACTACATTCTATTTTGGTTTGTTTACATTGTAGCTCTTTAGGATTAAGGTAAATATTGTTGGTCTCCAGGACTTAACTTATATAATTATATATATATATATATATATATATATATATATATATATATATATATATATATATATATATAATCTTTAAGTTTAGCTGTAGGATAAATAATTTGTATAATTGAATGATAATTGTTGACTTTGATAATATATGTGGAAGAAAGTGGTCCGGGTAGAGGTCAAAATGAATTTCTCGTAGAATTGGAGAAAAACTTTATTATAAAATAAAGTTATATATAAATATAAAATAAAGTTTTTCTCCATTTCTACGAGAAATTCATTGTGACCTCTAACCGGACCACTTTCTTCCACAAATTTGTATAATTGTTTTTTCCCATGATTTATTATTACTTTTTCATTTAATTTTAAAGGTCTTTCTGAGATAGTCATGGTTCCTTCTATCTGCAGGATATCTGGGATTTTCAACCTAACCAATGCCGTTGGCTATGTGCTTATTTTCCAGGGAATAGGCATAATGGCTGGCACCTTAGTATGTGGTAAGCCTATGTTACCAGTTTTTAATTAGGCTATGTTCTAGAACTGCTCATCAACAGTATCACTATAAATAACAAACCCCAGAAGTAATATACAAATACTAAAATAAATATTTTGTTTAATATAAATAACATAATCAATTATATAAAATATTATAATTTGAGGCCCTACTGATTATTTATTTTTCAACTGATTGGTTGTTACATTTATTCGTTTGCATTTTTAATAACATATGTTGTTACTGAAGTTTATTTTTTGCAAATATTCTACATATCAGTTTGTGTATTGATAGTTGAATTATGTGGTAAATCAAGACTGTTATGAAATAGTTATAAAAAGTAACTATTTTAGTGTTTTTTCTGCGACCCAAACCATCTCTTTCATGTTCTATATATTTTTTAACACTATATCACAAGATAATTGGATTAACTGCATGAAAAGTGAATACAGTTCAAACAACAAAATGTTCAGAAAGCTTTTAGAGACTCACCAAAATGAAAGAAATGTGGAACTAAAAGAGATAAATGGGAGCAAAGCATCGAATTTTAGAATAAAGGTTGCCTTTGGTTTTACCTGGCAGTATGTATGTGTTTGTGAATGTTACTTTGCTTTAGAAATTTGGAGCACCCAACTGATGGTGATTATGTACACTATATGTAAAAGCCAATGGGATTGTACATATAATATAAACCATCAAACCAGTGCCTATTGTCAAATTCTTATAAGGTATTAGGTTATTCCAGAGACAGCCATTATTGCTGCAATCAATTTATTCTTATTTACAAAAATGTGTTATAGTTTGCGCTACAAATCACAAAACCTTCAATAATTCGTGGGTCGAATTCCAAGGAACTTTTTCATTATTGTGAATATTATAAATGTTGTATTTATTGGTCGCCTCAACGAAGTTTAGAAGAGCACAATACCTATACAGAGGCTTTCTACCGTTTGGACCAGTTGTGCGTGATGGGCCAAAAAATTATTAGGGAGCAGTCCTAAAACAATATATTGATACACATTTCACTATGAAATATATTCCAGTAATGTGTAGGCATGGAATGATTATAAAATCAAATGTGTGCTTCCTTAACAAAGTTATTGACATGATTGATGTAGTGACAATACCGCCTCCTCTCTTATCAATCGCTGCATCCTATTTTGATTTAAATATATGTTATTTATTTTGGTTAATTAGGTTAATCAGTTTAAAGTAAATAACTAGCCAGATCTCCATCATAAGATTAATTTCTTTTATATTAGAGTTTAGAGTATTATTATTTCATAATAGATATATTATATTATTACTGGTTGTATATTCATTCAATACTGTTTGAACTATAATTAATATTAGTACAAAGATAGTATTTACAAGGTGTTTAAACACTCTACAGCTCTTGATTTTGTCAGTCTTTTGTACTTCTGATTATTGTTTATCTTATTATGTATAGAAAATTAAAACTTACTATGATTTCTACAAATTCCACTTAGTAATATGTAATCCCCATAACAGTTAAGTTTTTAAAAAATATTTTTGTTTTGAATAGAAAAGATTTTTCATGACCGAGAATCGAACCCGGGTGTGTATAAACGAGGAAGAATGTTCATTGAACATTTCTTTAATTAGGATATTGTTGACTTACGTCAATATATTATCTATAATTTATTTTTATTATAACTATAATTTTATTATTATAGGATTGGTGAAGAGAACGGATTTGTCTGACTTGGAAACGATCCCTGGTAGCTTAGTGGTTTAGAGCACTGCACCGGAGATGCAGGCGATCCGGGTTCAAATCCCGGTCAGGACAAATCTTTTCTCTTCAAAATAAACATAATCACTATCAAAATAAAAATTAATAAAAATAAATTATAAATAATATAGTAAGTCAACAATATCCTAATTAAAGTAATGTTCAATGAACATTCTTGCCCGAAATTATAATCACATGAAAATTTCAAATATTGATATAAAAACTCATGAAATGTTAAATGGCTTTGAAAATGATGAAATTATACATATGTTTTCAGTGAATGTTAACAAAAGTTGGGGAACTGTGAAATATGCTTACCATTTATCAGGGTTTTGTATGATACTGTCAGCAGTGCTATTGACACCATTGAAAAAACTTAAAAAAATATCCAGAGAGCTGGACACTGATCTGATTTGAGTTGACCAATACAACTTGTTATATTCCATATTATATGATTTTTATCAATACATTTTGATTTTTCTGTATCTATGTCAATTTTTATTATGTATTATTATTTTAGCAGTTAGGAATGGAATTCACTCTGAAGTTTTGGGAATAAACTTTCAGGCAATTCCAAAATAAATTAAAAATTAATGATAGAGTTCATGCACAATTATTTAAGAAATTGAATATGACAGGGAGAGCGAATTTGCATAAAACAATCAATATATGAACCTGTTTAAAATAACTCTGGTCTTCTGAGCTCTTGAAAAATATTAATATACTAGCCGACCCGGCCACGCGCTGCTGTGGCTGCTACAATAGTTTTAAAAAATGTTACGTTAACACTTGAATTTTAAATAAATAATAAAAGAATGAAAAAATGAATTAAATACAAGGGTGCTTTTGTGACAAGTCTGAGCACTTTTGATCGGAAGGTTTGTAGTCGTTTTCTATGATTTGGTTTAGCGATGCCATAAATTTGTAATGCATATGTCCAAACTGGTTTTAGTAATTAAGTTTACGTGTTTAATTTTTTCTTGTCTCTAATTTGGAGTTTTTCCTGAATAGAGAATACATTAAGTTCAGTTTAGGATTCAGTGATTGGCGTTTTTTTTTTTTTCGAAATGTTTATATTTACATGCATGGTATTGAGTGTCCTACTCCCACTCATAATTCCCACCTGCCAGTTTCCGAACAGTCCTCGGAAACTCTTGAATACAGTATAAGAAAAAAAAAATGTTTTATATTATAATAAAATCTTATAACCTACTACAATAGCAAAAACAAGATCGCACTTTAGAAGTCCACTGAACACGTACACAAATCTTTATAAGCTGCTGCACTATATCTATATAATAATAATATAACAATAAAGAAAGAAAACTTATCTCCAGTCAAATGTCCTTATCCATATACATAAATTGGAAAACAAATGTAACAATACACAGAAATGAAAAAAACTATATAATATTATATTCTTATTTTCTTCCTTACATATATAATATTATCTTTACTTATAATAGGAACCATCGCTGCAACGCTCCTAGCACCGCATCTGCCGATCGTTCTTGCACCTGGCATTTATGGCATTGCGATTTTGCTAAAGAGGTCCACCATCGCCTCCAGGTGAACATGTCGATTTGGACGTCTATGAGGGGCGCTTCTGCTTTACATTTAAATTAACTCTCTCTTCCTGTATGGCCTTTGGTGGATGTCGGCCATATTTGGTGTGCAGGCATACTTCACAGGTCCCGATGATCTCGCTCACTGTCTTTTTCATACCCTACCAGAAGTATCTTCGCCGTAGTTCGACCAGAGTCTCTGAAATCCCGCGGTGGTTCGTTTTTCCTTGGTGGTGTGCTAGGGTTACTTCTCTTTGGCGTTCCGCCTCTCTGATGGTCTCAACCATCCGCTTGCAGGGGATGAAACTGCGGTCTACACCAATCCTTTCCGACCTCCATACCCTTTGGATCTCATCCCAAATGGTGAAGTTTCTCACACATCAAATGTGTTGTGTTTTCCCTGGCTTCGATCCATCTTTTAGGACCCTGCAGATTTGTTCGTCCCCGACCCTAGGTTGAGACCAGATCATAGTAACGCTACTTGTTCCGTACTTTGAAAAATCTATTTTTAGTAGCCCCGATGTACGCGTCTTCCAGATGATCTGACGCCTCTAATCGTTGATAATGTCACATATTTCTTCCATACTACCTGGTGTATCTTCGTTGGAACTATCGTCCGATGGTATCCCGTTATCAAGTTCCATTCCCGTTATTAAGTTCCATGTAAAGTAACTGGACGATATCTACAAGTAATATTAATCTGGCAGGCTTCGTGATATCACTAGAAATTACCAAAAAAATGGCAAACCATTCACAGATGGTGAGTATATCAAAGATTGGGTCATAGGTGCATCTGAAGAACGGTTTCGTGATTTCAAAAAGAAACCAGAAATCTTGAAAAAATCAATATTTGCCACTATTCGCTAAAACAGTACAAGATAGAACAGCTAAAATGTCTTCAAATCTAACATAGCTGCAGGTGGAAGATATTCAACTTTCTTCTGACTTATCACCTGCCATAGACGAGTCTTGCGTCATAAAAGACACGGCACAAGTTGTCCTTTTTGCCAAGTATAAGTCTTCACAAGGTTCAAAAGAAGAACTTCTAGGATTGCTACCGCTCTCAAGACAAACTAAAGGGGGAGATATAGCGAATGCCGTGCAATAATGCCTTGAAGACAATAAGATCGATTTAAAAAAAAATAGTTTCAAAAGCAACTGATGGAGCTAAAAGTGTGACAGGAAAAAAAAAATAAAGGGGCAACAACGATTCTTTAGAGCAAAATGAACCACGAAATTCATACGTTTCACTGTATAATACACCATGAAGCGCTTTGTGCCCAAACATTTCCGATGAAATAGCTGAGGTCATGAATTTGGTAATCAAGATTGTCAAAGCATCTTGTCAAAAGCACTTTACCATCGTCAGTTTAAAGAATTCTTAAACGAAATGGAGACTCAATATTTCGTCCTCCTTCTTCACAGTATAGTGCGATGGCTTTCCAAAGGTAAGGTGTGAAACGTTTTGGTTTGTGCTTGAATGAAATATATTTAGTACATTCTTAAATGAAAAATGAAAAAGGCATTTATCATTCTGAATTAGAGAACGACAAATGGTTGCAAAAATTTTACTTTATAGTGGATATCACAGAAAAATTAAATGAGCTGAATCTAAAACTGCAAGGAAAGGGAAACCCAGCCTATGATTCGGTAGAAGAATTGGTTTGTTTTGAAGAAAAATTAATTCTTTTTGCTGAAGATATTCAGAGCGGTAAATTACTTCATTTGCAATTTCTAAAGCAATATCGCGATAAAACCAGTGTAACTATTGACACAAATTGCTTCAGCACAGTTATAAAAAAAAAATAAAGATGAACTTGCCGACAGATTTGAGCAATTCAAAACCACTCTAGCATAGTAAATCCTCTCAACACAAATAGTAACGAAATCTAAATAGAGCCATTTGCAATTAATACTGGATCTCTTGAAATGCAATTGATCAATTTAAAAAGTAAATCTTTGTGAAGTGGAAAATTAACAGAGTTTTTCTAATCTCTTCTTCGTCTGGTGACTCCATGTCACTAAGTCCTCGAGGACTATTACTTATTACGGACTAGGATTACTCGCTAGTCGACTATGTCGTTCTCCTGCCTCCTCATTAAGCATTTTGCCTAAGTGTCTTTCCCAACGTTTATCCCAGTATTCCTTTGCCTGCCCATCTAATTTCTTGGATTGCCACTAAGTCAACTTTATACGGGTCCACTTCATTTAGTAGCGCTCGAAGAATGTCACTACGTTCCAACATCCTAATCTTACATCCTTTAGACATTTGCCAGGTCGATGCCGTAATTTCAGTCCAGATTTTTTGTATCTTGGTTTCCTAATAATTTTGTTTAAGGAGAATGGATTATCGGTCCACCGCTCCCAAGTCCAGTGGAGGGGCTGACTCCTCAGAGCCGTGCCTCTGAGACGTGCTCCTCCATCCGGAGCGGCTTCTATAGTTACAGGATAAGATAATGAAAATTACTTTATTTAATAGTAAATAATATATTTTAATTAAACACACACAGAACACACAGTGAATATATAATCTGCACCACTCAAACAGTACAGAAAAGAAGAAACACTATCCATTACTAACACACAGAGTGCTAACTAAATAGAATTCCTTAGCTAACTAAATATAATTACTTATTTATAATCATAATCTCCCTCAATTCTATTGTGCAAACCCAGTGGTTGTATAAATTTAATAAAACTATTTAAATTTAATGCTTTCGTACATATATCTGCTAATTGCTCATTGCTATTTACATATTTTAATTCCAATTTTTCCTTTTCTAGTATCTGATCTCTTATAAAATGAAATTTAATTTCTCTATGTTTATTCATTTTTTTTTCTTAACCCTTAGCAATATCAATAGGTGACTGATTGTCTTCGTAATAATAGGATTACTATTAAGTTAAAACTTTCATCTAATAATTGTTCTAAAAATTTGACTTCTTTAATACATTCACACATAGCTATATATTCTGCTTCATAGCTTGACAGACTAACTATACTTTTTTTGTTTTCCAGAAAATATTATTCCCAAATAATTTAATGGCAGAACCTGTGACACGATTTCGATACTAATATCATTAGCAAAATCTGCATCGACATATGCCTCTACTATTTTTACATTATTAAGTTTTCAAGAATTAAACAATAGCTACATGTACCTTAATATCTTAATAAATTTCTTAAATGTTTCCAATGAATAGAACTGTAACATATTTGAAATTTTGAAAAATAGCTTAACTTGAATCAGGCCTAGCTCCTAACATTAAATACATTATGCTACCTAGTAACTCTTTATAATGATATTCTTTTGTATTCTCACACTGATGAACTTAATCAAAATTGCAACTTTGGTTCAATAGGTAAACTTAAAGTTTTACAATCATGCATACCAAATCTTTCTAAAATTTTATTTACTAAAGATTTTTGACTCAAAGTGATACGGTTATTTTCCCTCTGAATATTAATTCCTAAGAATCTAAATTTTTGACAATTTTCAAAGGTTTTAATCTTAGATTTGCTCATCAATAAATTCTTAATATGAGCTAAATTATACTTTTTCTTTGAAAAACATAAAGCATCATCAACATATAAAACAATATATGAATCACAATCTCTACTATAGAAGAAACACAGATCAACTTTAGATTTCTTATAGTTCAACTAGCTTTTGCCCGCGGCTTCGTTCGCGTGGAATTTGCTCTGCTACATAAAGTTTCGTGAAAGGTCATTTTAAATAAATAATTTAATTTTTTTTTAACCATAAGTTACTGGTACCTACATCCGAAATTTCAGGTGTCTAACTTCAAAACTGAAGGAATCCATACAATCTTTGAACCCCTATTATATTAAGGGGGAAACCCTTGAGGGTGGAATTATCCAAATTTCTTTCTTAAATTATACAAAGAACCTATCTGAAAACTTCAAGATGCTAATTCTTTATAGTTCCTGATTCGCATTTAATTATGCACTATAATGGATTCTCCAAAGAACACAAAAATGTGTGGGGAGGGCACTTGCCCCCGTGCCCCACCCCCTAAATCTGCCCTTGCTGTAGCCTATGTGTTATGATGTATAACCTATATTATTCAATAAGTTTCATCCAAATTCTTTCAGTAGTTTTTGCGTGAATGAGTAACAAACATACATAGAAACTTTCACATTTATAATATTAGTAGGATAGTAGGATATCAAAACAATAGTTTCACTCACGTTCTTTCTGTTATTTTAACAACTATTATTATATGATTTGCCTTTAATTATGTACTATAATAGATTCTCCACAGTACCTAAAAAAACTGTCGGGGGGAGCACGTGCCCCCGTGCCCACCCCCATAAATCCACTCTTGCTGTAGCCTATGTGTTATTCTGATGTATAACCTATATTACTGTAAAGTTTCATCCAAATCCGATCAGTAGTTTTTGTGTGAAAGAGAGACAAACATACAAACTTTCGCATTTATAATATTAGTAGGATTTAATTAAAAATTCATTATATTTATGATTCCAACATTTAGCAGATTGTTTTAAACCATATAATGCCTTTTTTATTTTACAAACTTTATTTTCACTATTTTGAACACTTAAACTTTCTGGAATAATATATTAATAAATATATATATATATATATATATATATATATATATATATATCTGGAATAAACACTTCGTCTTGTAATTCGCCGTTCAGAAATGCAGATTTAGCTTCAAAATATTCCAATTCTAGATTCTGCTTCAGCGCTAAGGATAACATTATTCTGATTGCCATCGTTCTTGCTAGAGGTGAAAAATAATCACCATCGTCATCCTGCATGAAACCTGCAGCTACTAAACGAGACTTCTTTATTTTGATGCCATCGATTTCTTTTTCTGTAAATACCCATCTTCTATTAATTATTTCTTTTTCCTCAGGAATATCAACAATTTTCCATGTCTTGTTATCTTCTAAACATTTCAGTTCTTCTTCGATGACTCTTTCCATTATGTTTTCATAGCTTATGCATATATTTTTGGAATACTTTCGGTAATTTCAGTTAAGTCTAAAACATAATCTTTGAATTTTTAAGGTAGTTTTCTTGTTCTTTTTTCTTTATCTTCAGTTTTATTTTCACCGGATCCCTTAGCTGACTTTACTGATTACTTGAATTTCTATGACTTCTTGCTTTTCTTCAGATATAACTTTTTTATTATCTTCTTTTGATATTTGAGAGTTCTCTTCCATCTCAATGCCAATTCTTACTTGATCAATTTCTTCATTAAAAACAGCATGTCTTGTCACTATAACTTTCTTTGTTTCTTCATTGTATAATCTGTAATTTCTGTCACCTTCATATCCAACAAAAATTAATTTTTCATTTTACTTAGATAATTTATTACGAAATTTTGAAAGAAACAAAGCATATGCATCACATCCGAATATTTTTGCATGCTCAAGTGATGGTTTTCTGTTAAACCATTGTTCATACCGAGCTGTATCAAGAATACTGTTAGGAGTCTATATAATAAAAATACAGCGGTGTTAACTGCAATTAAATAGCATCGCAAGAGCAGTCTCCATGATTGTTCTCAGTTCTCTTTCAATTCTCCCTGCTTGCTCTGGACTATGTAGTGCAATAGTTTTCAGTATTATGCCCCTATTATTTAGAAATTGTTTAAATTCATGGTTACATATTTCTAAAGCATTATCAGTTCGTTATTGTTTAATTCCTTTTTCCTGTCATTCCATAGTTAATACTCCTTCAGATAACAAGTTACTTCTCAATTCTGGCACATATAATACATGCACTGTATTTGCTTCATTCCATTCTTCATTAATATACTCAAGAAAGTTTATTTTTTCCTTTCCCATTGCTTTCAGCACATCATCATTTCCCAGCTTTAAGGTCACCTGTGGTCTAGTGGTTAGCATAACAAACTACTAAGCCCAAGATCGCGGGTTCGTAGCCCGGCAGGTGGCCCTAGGATTTTTTTAAGGGAGTAAAAAATCCTTAGTTACGCAGTGCTTCGGAAGGGACGTTAAACGGGGGTCCCGAGCCTGTACGATGTCAGGTACTCGTTAAAAATCCCTAACCTAATTAAACCTGGATAGGCAATATTTAGAGCTCCCAATGTAGCATCGTCCGATTAGCCATAGCAGCATAAAGTGACGTTAAATGAACAAACATTTCCCAGCTTTACTTGATGTCCATCATTTTCTTGATAATGAGATAGAAAATCCATTCTGCATGTCATATGATTTGAAGCACCACTATCCAGTATCCATAAGTTGTCATCAACATCTCCATTATCCTCAGAAACAACAAAGGCAGTTTTCTCATTGTCATGTCTTCTATTAAACTTACTATTCTTATGAGAATTATTATGTTTGTCTGTGCCTTGAGTTCTCTTAGCCCAACACTTGCTTGAAATATGCCCTGGTTTTCTGCAGTTATAACAAATTCTCGTCTTATCTTTTGAAATATTAGAAGCCCTATGGTTACCTGCATAAAGCGCACTATCCTCCGATGCAGTCAAACTTGATTCTTCATCGATCAATCGAGATCTCAAGTTATATAATAGATTGGCGGCTTGGATCCGTTGACAACCATGCTTGCCTCAAATTTTTATATTTAAAAGGTAGAGTAGTTAAAATTTTAGTTATTACGGCAGCATCACTGATTTCTTCATCTGCTTCTCTAATTTCATGCAATAAATTTTCGACTTCATTAACACAGTAAAACCTCTATTATCCGTCACTCTATTTATAGTCACTCTCTGTTAACCGTCACCTCAGTTTGAGAAAAAAAATATGTATATATATTGTTTGGTTGCTAGTCATAGACGCCGGCTAAGAATCAATCGTTGTGTCTTGACAACTCTGTTTCCTAGTATCTCTTGTTTACTCAAAACCTAGGCTTCCTCGCACGCATTTCTCAGCAATTAATTATCTTCTCATCTCAATCTAATGTAGCTTCCGCAGTTGAACTATCTTCAGTCTTCTTTCTTGCCTTACGGGTACCTGTCTTTTTCTTAAAAGAACCTACAATAATGTCGGAAAAAAGATAAAAAAACAAAGGAAGAGTTTAGATCTCGCTACTAAGTTTGAAATTGTAAAACGTTTACGAAAAGGTGAAAGTGCTTCACTCTAAGTAAAAATTTATGTTATTACTGGGAATCAGTTAATGAAATAAAACGTGCGGGGGCCCTTAGAGTATGTCCCTCCTATACAATCATTTAATGATTATTAGGAAGGGCCATACGTTTGTGCACGAGGGAAAAGCTAAACTTTACCTTTAAATTGATATTAATTCCTCAAGAAGGAAAAATTGGACATACAATGATTGTGCTTTTAGCCATCGATGTACTCGTACGTAATTAATATAATTTTTTAAAATTTTTGTTTCAAATCTCCATTTATTTATATTAAAAAAAAAATTACAATATATATATATATATATATATATATATATATATATATATATATATATTGTATATATATATATATATATATATATATATATATATATATATATATAGATATGCGTAAAAATAATTATAATGCTTTTCCTACCCGGAGGTATTTTAAGCAATACATAGGATGAGTCCGCTGAAGGCGGGTTCTCTAAAGCGGCACAAGGCCGCTGATTCTATACATATAACTATAAACACTTTTCGCTATTAGAGCACACTTTATTTGAAATCTCCATTGTTGATAGTTTTTACCATTAAATTTTATTATGGTCCCCAATTCACTCAGAGCTGACGCCATGTTTACCGTTTATACACAACACTAAATAGAACTTTACCTATTTACTCTGGGTCCATAACCTATAGTTATAGGATAAAATAATGAAAAGTGCTTTATTTAATAATAATTAATATATTTTAATTAAGCCCACAAAGTGAATATATCATCTGTACGACTCACACAGTACAGAACAAGAAGAAACATTATCCATTACTAACACACACAGTGCTAACTAAATAGAATTGCTTATTTATAATCATATATTCCTAGGGACGGTAACCCTAGGGTATGTACTGTTTAAGTGATATTTTTGTATGTGTGTTCTGTAAGTTAATGTAAGTGTGTTCTGTGTGATGAGAGTTTGCGGTGTACATAACTCAGGAATCCGGGGGGTGGTAAAGCCCGATAGTTGCGCAGTTGGGGGGGAAGATTGTTTATGCTTATTGAATATACAGTAGCATAAATAACGGTTTCCTGAACAATATTTTTTTCATAATCTGTCGCATGTTTCGATTAGTAGAACGTATTACTTTAAAGGGAGTATGAAACAAGGGGAAAGTTTTCATAAATTGAATTTGTTTCAAACACATGTGTTTTCAGTAACTTTTTTAATATAAGTGTGATAAATCAATTTTATTCTTTGGCTTATCGCATGACTCTGTCGGCTTCAATACTTCACCGTTGAGGAAGTTGTGTTCGACTTAGTGAGTTATCAGAATGTAATCGGTAACGATGACGGACCACGAGAACTTGATCTCGGTGCCCCCGGACGGAGGCTGGGGCTGGGTCGTAGTGATGGTCTGCTTCTACTCAATGGCGGTCATCGATATCCCGTCGTTCGGCTTTCAGGTAATTGCAGACGAACTCATGGACCTGCTCAGTTTATCAGCACCTGAAGTTAGTGTCTTTTTTTCAGCCTACACTATGTGCATGTTTTTAATGGGTTAGTTGTGTGGATTTATTTTTTATACTTTTTATCTGTATTATTTTAATTATTATGGATAATATTGGTTCATACTATGTGGTATCTGTTACGCACGTAGTCGCTTCGAGGTGAGCCACAAGATTTAACTTCTCATTCGTTTCCCTTTTAATATTTTCCAAACATACAAGTTATCGAGAGATTTAGAATTCAATTATGGGAAATGTGTATGCTTCAGCAATCATTTCATCAAGAAATTATATAAAAATAAATTAAATTAAATTTGTTGAAACGTTCATTTCTGGATGAGATGATTACTATAGTATACAAATTTCTAATAATTACTCTCTATTCCAAACTAAAGCTCATGGTAACTTGTACTTTTCTAAAATATTAAAATAGAAACGAATGAAAAGTTAAAACTTGTGATTCAACTCGAAGCGACAACCTGTGGAATAATTACCTCCTAATTGAATATCTTTGTAGTATAACTTTAGGAAATATCTCTTCTCTGTGATTAAATTGTATTTTATTTCTTTGTGATTATAGCGATTATCTAACCAACATAGTGATTTGAATTGTCGATTTTTCACATAATCCTGCTGAAATTTTATAACCATAATGGCTGCCCAATCTTTATAATATCGTAATCCTCAGCTTCTACTCAAGTTTCTACCGTGCCTATGGTTGTTTCACAGTGACACGATGCAAGATAAGCGGTATATCGTAAGGAATATGTTGCGACGATTTATTGCTAGGAAGGTTCAATAACAGCAGCCGTAAAACCGGTGTGACCTGAGCGATAAATATTGGTGGGCACGCAATTTTTACTTCATTTACAAATTGAGCTCAAGTGAGGAAGACGTTGAGGTGGTTTTTATGGGTTCAGACTTGGGATGAGAAGAAAAAGAAAATACTGTACACATCAAGAAAAAGAAAAGCACTTAGAAAAGACACGGAAATGAATCGGTTACAGATGCACTCATGAGCTTTCACTCACTCACTGAAGGACGCTACAATAGGACCTGAGACTCCTCCAACAATAGAATATGGCTCTGCAACCCTGTGTAGTTCTTAGCATCCTCAAGAAGCCTTCGCCAGTCGGCTCTATCTAATGCAGCTGCCTTACAGTTACGGATGTTTAAGATGTGACAGGCATCCTGTGCCACTCCATCTTCCCATCGGAGCTTTGGTCTTCCTCTTTCTCTGGCGCGGTCCAACCTTCCCTCCAAAATATATTCATTCATATTCATTCATCATTCATATTCAAAGCTCGAATTATCCGAAGATACAAGATTCACAGATGAGAAGGACAAGTCGTTCTTCAAGAGATATGTCACTTGCGATATGGTGCGCTAACGGGCGAGCTTTAACCATTTTTATCCTTTCCCGTTTGATTTCATGGTGTTGTCTGTGCGTATCGCGTATTGTATATCACTGATCTTATATCGCCTTAGTGTGCACTCGCCCATTATGTTAAGAAGATTGAAGCACATCACTCATCAACCTGAGATGGATCATTGTTTATTATTATCGTGTCTCTGAGTAAAAAGTTATTGTTATTGTTATAAAAGTTAAAACACAAATCTTTTTATTTTAGATATTAGGAAGTTGGTATAAACCTATTAGGTCCAAAGTTAAACCGTACATTTTTCTCCATTCAAACCAGAATAACCAAACAGTCAGCCAGCTGTTCAAACTGAACTGTCTGATGGCTGCCCAATAGTTTTAGTCTTGTTACAAAATCAGAGATGGCCAACATTCCGTTTTTGTCAAATAACAAAATAAATAAATGGATAAAAATGTCTTGAGGAAATAATACAGCAGTTAACTAAGCAATATGAAGTAGTATAAGAAATTCCACCTCTTCTTAGTTCAACAACTGTTCAATATGAAATAATTAAATCATGCATCTCTATGACATAAATACCTAAGCTGGCCTTGGAAAAAAGGAACAATGAAAAAGTATATTTTTGTTAAACTTCGGTTAGAGGAGTTCTTCTCTCTTTGAAGAAGCCATTATATGTTGCTTTGTTAATAATGGAAGAAACTATAAAATAAGTATTAATTTTCAGTAAATATAATGCTATGTTCTCAAGCTTGTTAAGCTGACTCCCTTTAAAATATAGATTATTATTTTATTTTGATTTAGTATTAATTTCGAAGTTGTCATCCTCTATATTACTTCATATGTCAAATAATCATCCAAATTTAGAAAAAATGTTTATCTTCATTAAATACCCAATTTAAATTGATGTTGTGGCCTCATTGCCCTTAACATTTCTCTCTCCGTGAATTTAGTTTCAGACTTTATTGATCATTATTCTAGACAATTAATGATTCCAAATAATTCAATCTTCATATCTTCTCCCATATTTTTATTTATTTATTTATTTATTAGCAGCCATAGCTCCTTTTCATAGACGATTTATAATTACAAATTCTTGTTTTTAGGCCGGGATCCAAACATGAATATTTCTTAAAACCCTCTTGCTAAAACCCAGCTGTTTTTATGATTATCATTCTTTGTTCATTATAAACAGTAGTACCTAACTGAAAACGTCCTTAGGCAGTGTTTTGTTTTTTAATTGATTTATTTCAATAGTTTTAAATTTATATTATTGAGATAAAGAAAAATACAAATTTTAATACTGTTTAAGCAATAAATAACGGTTGTAAATTGTTCTAGGCCCAATTGCTGGTGGAGTGTGTAACAGGTTTGGGTTCAGGATGAGTACCATCATTGGAAGCACACTTATGATCATTGGCCTTGGCTCTTCATACTTTGTATCTCATTATTTGGGATTTTTATTGTTATATGGATTGATGGCTGGTAATTATTAATGCTATTTTTTAGTAATTATTGTCATTAGAATCAATTAAGAATTACAAAAACCAATAATTTAAATAGTTCTAATCATTTGTTCAATTGTAACTGGTACGTCAACGAAATCTGGCACAGAGGCTCTCAACTTCAAGTCATATTCCAGGCCACTTAGGAAAAGAGAAAGGAAATCAGATAGTCCTGGACTTTGGAAGTTATTCATTAATGACCTGTGTATAACATGCATCTCCCAATGGAGGTTGGGTTGTGTGGACGACAGTGTGCAGTTTGAAACTCTTTATTTTATTTTTTCATTATATCACCAACAATTTTCAACAAATGGTCATAAATGAATATTCAGCTCCTAATTCAAAACTGGAAAAATATGCCATAAGATTCTTTTAATTTGTTTGCTGATTAATTTTTAAGTTATAGGATAAACGAAATAGTTGACACTGACAATTTCAAATGTTCAAAAGATAGAGATAATTAATCAACGACAATTATTTTATTTTATACAACTGATGCATTGTTTTTGAAAAATAAATAAAAAACACTGAACAAAATTATTATGGGCTGTTATTTCCAAATATTTGTATTTTACAAATATATGGTGGGTCCATTACATATGACTTTCTTTATTGCTGCAATTTTTCCAATGAGCACCTATAAGGTTCCAGAAGATGAATCGAGTTACCATCGAGTAAACTAAAGAAAGCTGATTTTCATATACTTAAATACTTCTAATAAAAAATAATAATAAAAAAAACATAAATACTGTAATGAATAAATAATACTTAAAATAAAACAATGCTTTCAAGCCATACAAAGCTGATACTTGGTATATATCTTTTTCAAAACCAGTTGTATGCATAATGTAGGTAAATTTAGGGAGCAGGGGTCTCTACCCTCCTGCCTTCCCTTTGGCATGTGTGCAGTATTAATCAATGTATTAATATTTACACTATCAATGTATTAATATTAATATTTACACAATATTTAATTGCCAAATTCTTCTCTAATATTAATATTTACAATTATTCCATCAACTAGTTTGCTATGAATTATTAATTAATTCAGTATTTCGTAGGTTGTGGAACCTCTTTTGTACTGATGGTGGCCAATGTTGCAACTGGGTTCTGGTTCGAGAGCAAACGAACAATTGCAATGGGAATAGTGAGCTCGGCAAATGGTGCTAGTGCCTTTACAATCACGTTTACCACTTATGTTGCTGACACTTTTGGTTGGAGATATTGCTTCCTTGCTTGGGCAGGTAATGATAACTAAGCAATATCATTAATTGAAATGTATTAATTAAAATATCCGGCTTGAGAGACCTATTTTTTATTTATCATTAGAATTTAATAACTATTTTTATTAGGGGTTTAATTTGTAAACTTCAAATAATGGATTTCCGTTTGATTACTACTTTTAAAATAGATACATTATAAATATTAGGATAGATAATAATCTTAAAATATTGTGTTATTAATTTTGTTTTCATCATAAAAAGTTATATCATTTTTTTTTTTTAAAGAAAGAACAGTTTTTTTTTTAAATTTATTTTTCATATTTTGTAAATATAACAATTTAAACATTTAATTTCATAATTGTTTATAATAGTTTAATTTAAAATATGATTAATCATTCATTTGTTCAATTAAAAGTTTAAAAACACATGTTACAAAAGTGAAAAAAGAAAAACAAAAGGGATTCGTTGGACTTTCTTCGCTCCGGCTAATCAAGTCAGACGGTGTTGGCACGAGCCTCTTGGCATAGGCATCGTAAGATCAGAGTTGCTTTATGACTTGAAGAGATCATTAAAGAGGCTTACGTCTTAAAAGAATGAGTTTTTCAGTAAGAAGATTGGAAGTGGAAGGATCCAAGAACATGGAGAAAATTTGATAGGACAACCTGTTGATGAGGATGACCTTATCGAGGACTGGGAATCGGAACTTGCCATGGCAAACGCTTAAAACAACAAGGCAGCTGGTGACGAAAGGACTACAACTGAAATGTTGAAATATGGCGGATACCAAGTACAAAGGTGGTTACTCCAAATTTTCAACAAGGTATTCCAAAAGAAGGAGATTCCAACTGACTGAGAAAATAACATCATCTTTCCAATACATAAGAAATGCTCCAAGGTAGAATGCGAATACTAAAAGCCTGTCATCGGTAGCTCTGAAGTTGTACTCCAGAATTAGAAAGAAGGTTAAGGAATGTTGTCGAACATGAGCTTCAGGAAGAACAAGCGGCTTTCAGAATTGGACGGCAAACCCAAGACAACATTTTCACTGTTTGATGCCTTATCGAGAAGTTTATAGAAAAAGATAAGAAGGTTCATCTCGCTTTCCTATCTATGTGGATCTATGTGGGACATTCGATAATGTGCCCCGGGTTGAACTCAAGCAAGCACTAGACGACAAAGGAGTTCCTATTAATCAAACTCAGGCGATCCTTAGCCTATACCGAAAAGTAAACGGGATAGTCAGGCTTAATGGTAAAAAACCTGACAGATTTGAAATGGAAACGGGAGTAAAGCAAGGGGACCTAAGCCCATTACTATTTGTGATATACATGGATAGGATAATACAGGAAGCTAAACTAAGGAGCCCCAAGTTAAAAGTAGGAAATTGCAGAAATCTAGTATTTGCTGATGACATCCTCGTTATTGCAGAAAACAGAGAAGTCTTACAAGAAGCATTAAAAGCGTGGGAGGAAGCTCTGAGTCGTAAAGGAATGGTAGTGAAACAAAAAAAATCAAAATATATGGTTGTCTCTAAAAGTGGTTCTAGGGAACCGGAGGCAGTGACTTGCGGAGGCTTGAATTTAGAACAGGTGGATGTATACAAGTACCTGGGAGTAAAAATTAGTAATTATGGCAGATAGGAATCTGAAATAAACCAGCGCATAAGAAAAGCAAGTAACGTTACGAAATGTCATGATTGGAAAAAGGGAAGTGGAGATGAAGACAAAGATGACAGTATATAAACAAATCTTCATCCCTACGTTGACCCATGCTGCTGAAAGCTGGCCTAGAATCAAGTGCCGTATACCAAGCCACCGAGATGACATTCCAGAGAAACGCTCTCAATAGGACGAGATTTTACCGAATGAGGAATCAAAGGATAAGAGAGGAGACAGAGCAGAAACATCTCATAGATAACATCCATAGAAAGAAAATTACATTGTTCGGTCATGTGCAAAGAATGCCGATAAACCGTCTGCCAAAAAGTGTATGGGAAGTGAATAATGAGGGAAAAGGACCTCGAGGACAGCCAAGAAATAAATGGGATGACCTGACGGCGGAATTGGCTAGAAAGAGGGGACTATCTCTGGGGGAAGTCAAGAAACTTGCCACAGATAGGAAAGTATTTAGGAGATGGACACAGGCCTCCCCGACTCCTAAAGGTATAAGGGAAGGACATAGAAGAATAAGAGATACTCAGTAGCTGCCCACCTGCAGGTGTAATTAGTTTAAACCTCTTCATCGATTCGACCACATTGAATTGACCTGGTCTCGAGTCTGTACGATATCAGGTTAAAATCCCTATCCTAATTAAACCTCGATAGGAAAAATTTAGAGCTCCCAATGTAGCATCGTCCGATTAGCTATAGAAGCAAAAAGTGACGTTAAATGAACAAACAAGTGTTGAAATGCGATAATTTTTTGTATAGGAGCCTTTTGTAAGACACCTATCCAAACCAACACTATTACTACTCTTATTTAAATTCCGCCTTAAGCTGTTGGGGTCCATTCATATTACTTGGATACAACCTCAACAGACGACAGGGCGGCGTTGCTCTGATAAGAGTAGGCATTTATGGCATTAGCAAGACTATTTAATTGTGTACAGTGTGTAGTATGTAGTGCTACTAGGACAGGAGATTGGTGTATTAGGAAGTGGACAGGCAGTGGTCATGCTGGGCTTAAATACACCACTACTGGACACTGAAGATGAGCCTCCCTTCAAAAAATTAAAGACAGGGAAGAAATCGGCCAAGGGAAAGATAAGGAAAGTAGAAGAAGCGCCACCGGTAGTGCCATCGAACAGCTTTACTGCTCTAGCTAATTTATCACCAACCGACGAACCTACGGTGGCCCCACCAACGAATATTCCTCCAGTTATCATGCACCGAGAAAACCACGTTAAATGAGTGGTTTCATGAACAAAATTAATATTAATCAATATTTTATCAAGCAGACGAGGACTGAGGACCGAATTTACCTCTAATTAGAGACCGACCGTCCCACATTAGAAAAACATCTAAAAACTCGTGGAATTGTGTAAAATAGTTTTGCACCCAAAAAACCGACAAAACTCTTAAACAAATTTGTGATATAAAATCTTGATCTTTCTATTCCCATATCTGATGACAGGAAGGCATTTGAACCTATTAAGGCTTCGGACACAAGACGTTTGCAAAAGACTGCATCGGACAGAAAGAAAATGGAATTATCACCTATATATATAGTGATAACTGTTCCACAAGGTAACACTATAAAAGATATACAAGACAAAGTACGCCACGTTAATAGACATATATTATATTCACAGTTTTGAAATACATCCCAAGAAAGGATATCCTACCGCTACATTGCTATAAATGTCAGCAATTTGGGCACACAAAAACTACAGCAACAACACCGTAAAATGTGTAAGATGCAGTAGCTTACATAACATTTCTGAATGTCCGCGACTAGGCGAACCAAAATTCTTGAATTGCGAGGGAGCTTCTCCATGCCTCCATAGGAAAAAAAATAGAAGAAATAGAGACTAAGGATGGAAGAAAAGAGATCTAAGCAGATTAGTACTAACCAAAGCATGCCCAAACTAATGACTAACAGCATGACAGTTCGTCCAGGTGTAAAATACGCATCTTTTCTAAAAGGTACCAAAATGACAACCTAACCACAACCATCAACCAGTAAAACCATTCTCAACCACCATCAATCAGGGCCTCCACAAACTTTCGTCTATATACCTCAACCACCGCAGACGGACCAATCGAATCTCATGATCATGCTCTTGTCAATCAGATGGCTCAGCTCATGGCACAATTTACTTTCTTGATGTGAGAACCAAAATTCAAGGATTAACGGGACAAAGTTAACCAAATAAATAAATTCACAATATTAAATCTCAACTGTTAATGTAATTTAATAATATAAAAATGTTTGATTATTTACATATTGGAAAGTTACATAAATATGAATTTATAGTAATATAAATTGTGATTTTAATATATAATATAAAATGATTTGTCCTAAATGACTGACTGACTGACGGATCTAAGCACAGCCTAAACCATTGATGGTAGAGACCTGAAACATGGAGGGTGCGTTCTTTGTATGACATAGGCATCCGATAAGAAAGGATTTTCCGAAATTCTACCCCTAAGGGGATGAAAAAGGGGGGCAACGTTTGTATGCTTGCTCACGTGATTCTTACTCGCAAAATCTACATATTTTCGCTGAACAAAAAAATCAAGTAATGTAGTTCACTTCTCGCTGCTACCGTACAACAAGTGAAACCTTTATACCAAATAATCCTTTTCAATGACATTACATACTAATCCTTTACTGACACGAAAAACAGTAAATTTCTGTCCATCCCGTTTGTTAATCAATGTCAATGTAAGTTTCACGGTTGTGCTGATCCGTCTGTGATGAAATTTGATATGGATAATCCCAAGCCGGGGAAAGGACATAGGCTACTTTTTATCAACACACCACACAGGCGAAGTTTATATAAAACTGTAACCTGATTGACTAAGACACCCGGAGGTCAACGCACAGCAGAAACCACTCAACTTAGTATCTGGAAATTCCCAGATCGGTTCTTTGTATAGCTTAAATGAGCACTAAGAATGGAATTTTGTCAATTCCACCCCCCTTAATATAATGGGATTCAAAGATTGTATGGAATCCATTAAGTTTTGAAGTTAGGCATCTGAAATTTCGGATGTAGGAGTAACTTATAGTAAAAAAAAATTAAATTATTTATTTAAAATGATCTGTCACGAAACTTTATGTGGCAGGTCAAATTACGCGCGAGCGAAGCCGTGAGCAAAATCTAGTATATATATGTGTGTGTGTGTGTGTGTGTTCAGTTGATAGTTTTAGTGTTGTAACAAGTCACCGCACCCACTAATTGCCCTGAAGATGGCCTACAACGTAGGCCGAAACGTTGGCGCGAATAATAAATAATATATATTTGTAATTTTAATTAAAATAGTTCACATTAATTTAAAATATTTTAAAAAAATAATTTACAAATAAAAAAAAGAATATGCGATGATAAGTATCTGCAGAGAGCGATTAATTGGCAAGAACACATTTAAAATTCATTAAAAACGGGAAGGGGTAAACTCCTATCGCGTGTCGGAGCTGACTCACAAACTTTTTTTATTTTGCAATTGATATTATTTGAAATTAATAAGGGTTAAAGTTATTATTATTATATATTATTAGGTTAATAAAAGGTTACGTTCAAATGACATGCGATCTGAAATAATTGAATCAGAAATTTTATTTTTTCCTTATCCATTTCGGAGCTCTCATTGAAAGGTCCAACTATTTTGCGGGAGTTCAAACAAAGGTAATCAGTTATACAGTAATTTAATCAGTTATTAAGGTTAATAATATTTTTTTGTTTATAGCAATTATTCAATGTAAATGTGAAATATATTCCAGCTGTAATCACATCCTCAAACCAAATATTTCTTATGTAAAGGAGATGGTTGGGGGGTGCAGTCAATAAGAACACCGAATAAGTGAAGTACTTCATCTCATACAAATATTTCTTGTTCTACTTGTATTTCTGATCGGATATTATTAGGAATAGGCCATTAATAGATTTTTACTGTAATGTTCCAACTGTTCTGTTCCCAATGTAGTACTTTTTTCATTCCATTCCAACCTAATCTTAGCCAATCCTCTTTTTTTTAGTTTCAATACCAGTACATCCTTTCTGCTCTAGTGAGCGATACCCAACTCTGTACCAGTCCCCTCTATAGTTGTAGTCTACTTGTAAGGAGGTTATATTTTAATTAAATTTAATTTAGAATAGTTTGTTATATTTGAATGTAGGTCAAATAAGAATGAAGGTCAAAAGGTCCGACTAAAATAGCTACAATTAATTAATTAATATTCAACTTTTTTTTTACCGAAATCTGGATAATATCCTTGATATAGGCGATGAAATAATAATACACACACAAGCACAAGAACTCACAATAAATAATATTTATTTTGAATAAGTCTCTAATATGTTTTAAATTGCTCATGTCAATTACTAACGTTTCTATTTTACAATGAGTACAGGTTTGATTGTCATATTATTTTTGGGAGCTTTTTTACTTGCACCACCTCCTATGATAGAACTTGAAGCTAATACACCCTTGGTTGGACCATCCAATGTGGTAGACCTTAAAAGAGTCACAGTCATGTAAGTAAACTATTATGAATTGTATTCTTAATTGTTAAAATTTAAAAATCACTTGGAAAAAAATAAAACAAATTCTTTGTATCAATTATGTATCCAACATTTTTATATCTTAAAACAAATCTGTGAACACTCATTTCACTGACATGATCCAAGGGATGATAAAAAAACAAAACACTCTATATAGGTAGAGATTTATGAATATGTAATTAATTTTAAAGTAAAATCATTTTGATTGGCACAGAACTTGCTTGTGGTGAGGTGAAGAAGAGGAGGTCTTATCCTAGAATTCACACCTATCACTATTCACTTATGTTAAGTTGTTTAATTTCTTTCTCACCACTTCCCACACCAGTAGTTTTAGATATTGTTTTACTATTTCTTAGTAGTTACATTCTGAAGCTTCGAAAGTGACATCAAGACTGTCTGAGAAGGTCTTAATGCTCATATGGTTCAGTACACTAATTACTATTCGTAAGGGGACAAATATTAAGCTGGTAGAAAAACTGGAGATGTAAGTCAATATATAGTATAAAGTATATCTCTAACAAGACCAAGATTAGCATTAAGACCTTGATCCGCAACATACACGCCAGAAATCTGGTGACAGAAGGTCCTATCAGATGCGTATTATTTTTGTTTATCGAAAATGGAGAGATGCTTCTCGCAGAGACCTGTTGTCATGTCACCTTTGGTGATGATAGTTTATAATATGATGAATCAGTAACAAGTCCTACTTAACAAGTTGTCAAGAAAATATATGGAGGTTATTGTGGTTGAAAGTTTTTTAAATTTTGCATCCAAGGTTTGCCTGAAAAATAGACTATTAGTAAGTGGTAAATCATGTTATTTTAATTTGTTTATATATTTTTTTTTCTTATGACATTGTTAAAATTTTGATGTTTTAAAAATAAATAAATAAATATTGTGAGAAAAAAAGATCCGTCCTCAGTAGTTCTGATTTGAAACTTTTTTCAACATTTCTAGATTTTGCTCCGTCACAATTGTAATCGGACTTGTTCTACATTGCAACTCGTTTTCTAGAATATTCGATGTTTCGAAATATTCCATTGAGAATATAAATTGTCACCATTTACAGACTTTATATGCCTATTTTGGTAGTATCTTACATGTGATGGTTTTACTCTAATCCTTTTTCAGATTAATAATATAAACAGAATATTGATTATTGCAGAATCCCCCTGGAGTACGAGAAGTCTAAGATGCGGAGGTTGAGTGAAAAGAAGCTACGTAAAATGTCATTAAAAACGGGGATCCCACTAGGTAGGATATCAAGGCCTTCAGTATCACCAACCTATACCCCTGTCGGTATGGGCAAGTTTTTTAGGTGGTGTTTGTGCTGCAACTGCTTCCAGCAGACTATCGGCTCAAGGCCACTGTATCGGAAGGACATATTCGCTGAAAGTATTATATATGCTGCCAGAAAAGAAAACCAAGTAAGCAAGGACAATCACAAATTATGTATATAAATTAATGTATATAAGTAAATATCGATATTAATTGTTTATTCTTTGGTATACCTCTTCCATTATTATTATTAATATTAGTCATGTTGTTTTGTTTTACTCATGTTATTAATCATGCCCTTTTTTATTTCGACTTACTTCCTTATTACTGTTAAGACAAACAGGGGGGTTGTTACACCTACATTTTTTTCGGGGGGAAGGGGTGGGAGGGGGGGACTTGATATCCAATGCGACCTATTGATCTATTGTGCACCTTAACTGAAGATGTTATTTAAGAATATGGTCTTAGAAGAAGCTGCAGTTCTTAGAATAGTAGTAGTATTGACCAGACCATTCTTCTTGGTGTCCTTGATACACCAATAATCTTAGGCCAGATAACCGATTGCACTAGCAGATATGTGCAGGTGTAAAGCCGTTTCATCCTCAACAAGGCAGAATCGACACAACAGTGATCTTGCCAGATTTAGTTCATACATATGACTATTAAGCTTACTGTGACCTGCTTAGATTACTATAATTTTACTAAGTGAGTCCCTTTTCTGGTTTAGTAGCAGTTTACCCCAACTCACACATAGGCTAGCAAGAAAATGCTTCAAATGCAATTTTTTTTTTAATAATATCACAAATGTTTAATTCTGTGGTTAAAGTAATTCTATCTGAGCCTGATCTGGCTGATTTGACGTATGCCTCATTGCCTGGTATACCTAAGTGCCCAGTTATCCACTGCTGACACTGTTAGTGCCCATAGTGCAGCCTATCTGTAGATGAAGATAATAATTTTCTATTATTTTAGCCCCTCTTCCAGCAGCGTCCAGCACACAGTGATTTATTGTGATTGCTTTTGACTGAAATACTGCTTGATTGCATGATATTGTTTTACTATCCTTTTCTTCAGATCCAAGCTCCATAGCCTGATGGTTGTAAGGGAGTCATCTGTTTAGCGATTAATGCCATTTTTAGGGTTTGCCCTGTTTATATTTGTCAATTTTTATAGAAATTTTTTAGTTTGAATGACAGATTTGATATAGTAAGCATGTGATCAGATGAAGTTTAATACTAATATTTTGTAATTAAAATTAATGGTTTATTTGCTTCAAAAGAAACTGTTGAATTCGAGCTTGTTTTTTGGTTTATGTATATGTCATGTAGCAAACCAAATTTATGGGTTATTTATTTTATTTAAAAGTAGTTATTTAATTCTTTTGTTTTTTCAACGGATAAGAAAATATGTTTTTTGGAACTTTATTTTTTATTATCTACTGTAGGAACTGATTAAGTTGGCAAAACATTTTTAACTAGAATATATTTCTGTGCCTCTACCAATAGCCAGCTATGCAATCACTGGGAGTCGAAAGTATTTGAACGACTGAATCCATTTTTTTTTCTTGATAAATTGGTGTTGGGAATCAATAGAAGTAGTTTTTACTGTATGTCTTGTAATAAATTGAAACCTAACTCTTGACCTTAGGCAAAAAAACTTTCTTTTTTTTTAAACAAAACAATATTGACAATATTTTTAAAAATATTGGAGTATTTCTCAAACCTGGTGCAATACTATTAAATTAAAACAACCATTTTGGAGTTGTCTAGCTAAACACTTTTTGCTAAGATATTTTTGTCACAAATTTTGTTGCATCTTTTCCTCAACTAAATAGAGAGGCGATCTTCAGTAAGTATCTAAGCGTTTTATAATAAACCATTTTATCCATATTGTGGTCTAGAATACGCTATACAATGTTGTTGAGCCGGTGATGTAGCAAGCAGGAATTTCTCTGAGATCTGTTAGAAACTTATTACAAAAGTCTTAAGGCAAGAATGGTAAAATTAGGTGCTAGCCAATATTGAACAGCTTCTTGGTTCAGGGGAATGGGCTACTGCAGCAGATCACAGAGCCCAGTTGCAGAGATTGGTGGGTGAGGCCTATATGTTGCAATGGATTGTCCTGCCATTGAGGAGAAAAAGAAGAAGATATGCCAGAGTGTTCAGAGTACTGGCATACGCATTTCCTGAATGACTAATACTGGACACCTTTGGGAATGCCAGTTAAAATGTATTATATAAAAAGTTGTATTCCTTTTTAGGTTATTGGTTAGTTCACACATTGTTTTACACGAACTTTCAAGCATCACAGGATGTCCGCTAACGATGCAGCTTATTCAGAATTCATGGCTCTGGTTTGAGAACTACTTCCGTAAAATATCAAAAGAATTAAATACGGCAAATCAAAAACAGTTTAGTTTTTAAGTTTTGTTACCTGATTAAAAAAAACGAAGAAAATTGTTAAAAATAGGATGGGACCATTTTACCACTGACAATGTCCAAGCTGCCGACTTCGAAGGATGTAACAGAAGAAGTGGAATGCACTTGTGCAATGCCCGAAGCAGTTACAAGAGCTATGAAGGAAATGCTAGACTTTTCCCTGTTCTGCTCACCAATCTTTTTACTGCTATTAGTGTCTTCAATTTTCGTGTATATTGTCAGATACATACCATACCTAGTGGTGAAAAGTAGGTAAATTTAACAAATTTTAAATTAATAAATAATTATGTTAAAAGTTAATTGCCAATTTTTAGCATTATTCCGTTTATGGAATATTCTTATTTGAGTGGTTGTAATATTCATGTGCATTGGTGATTTAATATCAGTCAAAGTACAGTTACCAATAAAAAAATTGGCTAGATTTATTTTATTTTTTTTTTTTATGTCTTTAGCTAAAACATCTCATTAATAAGAAAATGTTCATGTTTTGGATAAATTTATTATTTGAATATTCAAATAATTAATTTAAACAATTTCATAATTAAGTAAATTAAATTGCTCAAAATTCAGTAGTGTGATGAATATTGCCACACTAGTGAATTTTGTTCTAGAGGTCAAAGGTTTGATTTTATTTAGTCTGTTAGTAGCCGGAGATGGATCATATAGGATCTAGGATCTTCCTAAGGCTCACCCAGCCTCTATAAAGTGGTTACCCCAAATAAGGGGGGAAAATCTGGCGGTTGAGCATTATATCGAATAAATCACCACAACCGTTGTCCTTTAAACAGTACAGTCTCTCTCTCTCTCTCTCTCTCTCTCTCTCTCTCTCTCTCTCTCTCTCTCTCTCTCTCTCTCTCTCTCTCTCTCTCTCTCTCTCTCTCTCTCTCTCTCTCTCTCTCTCTCTCTATCTGTTCATCTCGTTCACGGATTGTACTGATACAGGTTTTTCTTTCTTTTTTTGTATAGGTCTTAGTATGAAAACAGACAAATAATTAATAGTAAACCATTAGTTAAATTCATAATAATAAAATATGATGATAGAGGCACTGAACTGTGGAAGAGAAAAGTAATAAAAAGTGAGTTTTTAGATGGTTATTTTTATTTTTGTCTGAAGTTATAAATATTTACAAGACCACTAACCCTGTAGGATAGTAATTTGCTTGACTTATTTTGCTCGCAGATATTTTTATTTTATTCTGAAACAAATGAAGTGTTAAATGAGTCATTTAAAAAACGCTATCTTGTTGACTACAGCAATGTCTCTGAAAACTCACTTGGCAATTTTGCTTAAAAAATCAAATCCTCTCTTTATTCAACCGTTCATCCTTAGAATAAATAACAAACATTATTAGATTCGATTAGCTTGCAATTTTGAGTAGATATTGAAATTATAGATATCAAAATTTAATTTCTAATACATGTTCCATTTGTACCAGTTTTTTAAGCTGCTCAGTGCAAAAGTTCATACAATTATATTATCTAATGAATATTAAAAATAGAAATTTATTTATTTAAGATATAATTGCAATTATTTTTCTAATTAATGATTAACAGTTAATAGAATGATCTAAACATGTTTCAGAATTCAACCTTCCTTATATGCCGCAAAATTCTGCTACCCGGACATTGGAGATGATGGGATTAGGGTCTTTCATCGCCCGAGGCACTATTGGCTTTATTCTATATTTCTGTAGTAATATAAGTGCCCTGGCAACTACAATATTTGTGACGGTAACAGGAGGAACAGTTCTCTGTTGTTTAACCTTAACCCATGATATGTATTATCAGCTTATAATGTGCTTTCTGGCAGGCTCTCTTACATGTAAGAAAATATATTTTGAATAATTGTTTATAAAATAGTGGTTCATCAATCATCTGGATAATTTTTTGAATACTGATTAGGTTTTGAGATACCTAATAAATGTTAAAAAGGAAAAAAAAAATCCACATTTTTAATTGTATTTTTCAATTTACATTTGAGAATTGTTGAAGTTTTAAGTGTCAACTTCTTTCAAATAATAACTTTTTTTCTGATTATTTTTTCCTTATTCTTATTATTTATGGAATGAGTTTCCATTGTGACCATTATAATGGATATCTGGATAAATATTATTATCATAATGTGGTGTCATCATTTTTGGTTTAAATAATTGTGACAATACCATTTTGAGTATATAAAAATTTATTGTTATGAGATGATAACAAGATTTTCTGAAGAATTGAATCTACAAAAATAGGAAGCAGCACATTTGAATGATTTAGAAGATGGGTAATTTCCCTAAATCGTTGATGCAAATTATTTACTACAATTTCTTTTGAAATATAAAAAAATATATTGGTAGAAGAAGAGGTACATGAAAACTACCCAAATTTTAATTGAAAAATATCTTTGAAAACTAACAAAAAACATTACTATGTTTTTAATTTTAATCTATCAGAAGATAGTTTGCAGTTAAACATAAGAATTGTAAAAAAAAAGAGTACGGTTATTATAGAAAAATTTCAAGAGCACTAGCAATGAAAGTTTTATTTTATCTGACTCATAACTGTTAATAAATATTGGATCGTTTCAAGTGAAATGTCCATTTTTATTATTTCTCAAACTCAAAGTGGAAATAATTTACTTCAGTTGCTTATTATGTTAATGTTTAGAGGCATGTGCCCCCCAGACGTTTTTTTGTTTTTTTTTGTGTATGTAGGCAAATCACATGACCATAGTTGTTAAAATAACAGAAATAACATGAGTGAAACTATTGTATTGATATTTTAATAAACCTTTGAATTCTTTCTATAGATACTACAAGTTTATTTGTAAGTTATTGTTGATTTTTTTTCCCGTCTGCCCATTGTGCCCACCCCAGAAAGAAATCCTGGATTCACCCCTGGTTACCATCACAACAATTGAATAAACATCGCTTAGTATGCCTTCAAATATGGCCTTGGAAACACAAGGTTTTTGTGTAATTTTTTTATGAGTTTAAACTTAAACAGTTGTCAGCCCAAGCTGCAAGAACCATTACCACCACGTTCGGAGAAGGGTGTTGTTACGAACGGAGTTTATCTATTTTTTCTCTTTAACACAAATTATTTTTATGTACAATTAGGTTATGTTTTAAGTTATATTAAATGAATCCAAAACGATATAAAGCCTTTTGACCCTCCTTTTCTTCCTTCTACACCACTATATGATGTCACTAACGATGGCAAAGAATACAATGACGTAAAATATGTATTTTGTAAATTTTGCTAACATATTTATCTATTCAAATTCTTTTTCAAAATAAAAACTTGTGCCTGGTTGTGTCAGAACTCTAAAGGATTATGCTTTCGGAGGGGAATAAGAATTTTAAAATTTAAAAAATCTTTTGATTCGATTTTGAAAAGGAATCGACTCAACTCTTATTTAAAAAGAATAAACTATTTTAAAAATGAGGAATTCCTGTACCATTTAATATTTAAGATTCAAGCACAGACATTGATTTTCTAAATTAAATTTAAAAAAAATCCTTTTGGCTTGAACCACTCTCACTACTTTCTTCTGTTCCTCCAGCTGACCTAGATATGTGCAATAACAATGTCTAAAAGCTTAAAAAGTTATTCATGTTCAAAAGGTTATTAGAGTAAAAAATAAATCTTAGCATTGCATTTTGCAATAAAGATCTAAATAACACCATAACTATTATATTAAGTTATAACCGTTAATTTATATTCCTTCTTATATTGGCCTTAT
The DNA here is from genome assembly GCA_037127475.1 of Arma custos. Classification (NCBI taxonomy): domain Eukaryota; kingdom Metazoa; phylum Arthropoda; class Insecta; order Hemiptera; family Pentatomidae; genus Arma; species Arma custos. The sequence continues at coordinate 91,189,416 of CM073759.1, forward strand.
TTCTAACATTTCAGCTGTGGTCATTACCCTAAGAAGCTTGATTATAATTGACCTCTTAGGTCTCAGCAGACTGACAAGCTGTACGGGTTTATTATTCTTTCTTCAAGGTTTTGCGTCTTTTTTAGGAATGCCAATTGCAGGTAACAATAGTCTTTTTCAGTAAAGTGCCATTCTAAGAGATTAAAATAAGAAGAAATAATGTACTTTTTTTTCCTATCGTGGTATAATTGTGATAGGGGTCTTTAAAGAATATCACTACTTCTAAAAAATCCTAAGGCCACTTTCTGGGCTGTAATCACTGGACTGTACCCACTTGGGCATAGTAGATGTTATACTTACCTCTACACCACAAGTAACCTCAATTTAAAATTTGTTTAGTTGTCCCAAGACATTCCTCTGGTATGGTTTATTTTGTTCTCGTTCTTCTTCATTCTCTTTATTTCTATGCTTTTCTCCATGTCGCTGGGGCCCAACCTCATTTATTGAGGGGGGGGGAGGCCCCCAGAATCCAAGAGCCTATCTCCACGTTCGTGCCTTTTGGTACACGTGCAGGGTGGGCACCGCCTTTCGGCTTGCCGAATGGCGGTGACTAACGCAGAAGGCTATGCCTGCTTGGCACCAGGTGTGGAGGTTTTGCCTCAGAGGAAGGTGGAGTAGTTGAATCGGCTATGGGTGAGTGGTGAAATTTTAAATAATATGGTTTAGGTAATATGGTTGTGAATGAGGTGTGAATGAGGAATGAATGAGGATTGTCTCATTGGTTACAACACGGCTTGGACACGGACTTGCCTGGATACAGATGGTATAGATCAGTGTTCTTCAACCTTTTTGCACCTGCGGACCGGTAAAAATAGGATAAATATTTCGCGGACCAACAAAAGCTAAGACAAATAAAAACTAATATGCTTGTAGATATTATTTTTTATTATAGAATATGTTATCCAATTACATTTATTAGTGCGATATCTGCTGCTTCTTCTTTGATATTAGAGTTGATAATCGAGGCTTCAGCGTTGTTTTTGAGAGACGAAGCGCTGCATAACCATCTATTCGGTTTCTCTGTTTGGTTTTAATTATAGACATGGCTAAAAAAGTCTTTTCACATAAATAAGAAGTCGAAAAATTTGCTAATAATTTGATAGCTTTATAACTCGAAGATGTATATTCTTTTCCTAGCGATATCCAAAATTGAGGCAATGAAAGCATTTTAAGTCTGGAGACCAGAGTGACCCCCTGTGGGTAGGGGATAGAATTTACCCACGGAATCTCCGCCTGTCGTAAAAGGCGACTAAAGGGGCCTGTTGTCCCGAGGTTACGGGGCCTCTCGCGTTGGACCAATCACCCACGCGAGAGTAAATCTGATTCAAAGAAATCAAAATGGCCTCGGAAATGGACTGTCTTAACGGCAACGACATGGAACGGAAAAGGACTTGAGAATTGCAACGTGGAACATCGGGACTCTAACGGGGAAAGAAGCCGAGCTTGCCTTGGAAATGAAGAAGTTTAGATTGCACATACTCGGAATAGCGGAGATTAAGAAAAAAGGAAACGGAGAAATGAGGCTGGATAATGATTATATACTTTTGTACTCTGGAGTGTCTAAGGAGGAATTCGCTAAAGAGGGCGTTGGAATCGTTATGTCTCCTGCAGCATATTGTAAACTAGAAGACTGGGAACCAATATCCTCTAGAATAATAGCGGCTGACCTAAACCTAAGTATAGGGAAAGTAACGCACATCCAAGTCTATGCACCAACAGAGAGTTATGCAGTCTTGGACAAGGAATTATTCTACTCAGAGCTACAAAGAACCATTGACAGGTGCAGGGCCAAGCAAAGGTCCATAATCTTGAGTGGGGACCTGAATGGTCGAATTGGGTGGAACTATAGAACAGGACATGGATCTATGGGAAGATAAGGTGTAGAGAGCACCAAGAACGAGAATGGCCAGCGACTGATCGATTTTTGTGTTGATAACAATCTCATTATCGGCAACTCATTCTACCCACACAAGGCAGTACATAAGATCACATTCTCCAGCGAAGGCCGAAACAGCATCATAGATTATATAACACGTACGATCGCTGTATCAGAAGATACTTCACAGATGTGAAAGTTATCCGAGGAGCGGAGTTAGGAACCGACCATCTGTTATTAGTAGCAGATACCAGAATTATAAAAGGACGCTGCCCTCAACCCAAAAAGTACGAAAACATCAAGGTTCATGCACTGGATGACCGTGTGAAAAGAATGGAATATGCAGAAAAACTGGGGGAAAGGATCAATGATTTAAACCTAGAGGATAACGTTGAGACCCAGTGGAGTAACTTGAAACAAGCAATCTTAGAAACAGCTAAGGAAATCTGCGGCATATACAGGGTGACAGGAAAAGGTAAACGTACCAAGTGGTGGGATGAAAGCATTAAGGAAATTGTCGGCAAGAAGAAACAAGCCTGGAAATCATATCTCCAAGATAAATCCCGGGAAAACCTCATCGAGTATCGCAGGGTAAGATCTGAATGTAAGATAGCAGTTCAAGCGGCCAAAAAGAAGACTTGGGAAGAATTGGGTAGAAGTTTGGATGAAGACCATCGGGATAATATTAAGAAGTTCTGGAGAACAGTTAAGGTCCTAAAAGGTAAATATAAAAAGCCTTTAAGAAACATCAAAGACCATAATGGGAGCATACTCTCGGAGACGGAAGGAATCCTCGACAGATGGAAAAGCCACTTTGAAGAACTCTTTAAGCAAGAGGAATATGCGGTCCCTCAAATTATTGCCAATGGTAACACAAGCCAGGAGTCAATAGAAGAAGAAGAGATAGCCGATGCCATTGAGAAAATGAAGGTTGGAAAAGCCCCAGGAAGAGATGGCATCGCCACAGAGTTTATCAAATACGGTGGCCAAGAACTGGTGAAGGCCCTTCTAGGGCTATTTCAAGAAATATGGGATTCCGGGAGAGTACCAGAGGATTGGAACTTCAATGTAATTATTCCGATACATAAGAAGGGCAACACTACAGAATGTAAAAACTATAGGCTGATTAGTCTACTCTCTGTCGTATATAAGATATACACATGCATTCTCGAAAAGAGACTACGGCGAATCGTGGAGGAACAGCTCGAACCGGAGCAAGCTGGATTTAGACCTGGTAAACAGACGCAGGACCATATTTTTGTTCTTAGAAAAGTATTAGAGGGAGCATGGGACCGAGACAAAGACATTTTCCTAGCCTTTCTTGACTTGAAGGCTGCTTTCGACTCTGTTCCACACCAGGAGATATGGAATGCTTTGGTGAATAAAAACGTCCCAGGGGATCTTATCAATGCAATAAAAGCAATTTATAAAAATGAAAAAGGGGTAGTTCGGATCAATGGGAGAGAGACCGATGCATTCCACATGGATAAAGGAGTTAGGCAGGGTGATAGCCTCAGCCCCCTACTATTCATAGTTTTTATGGATCAGATCCATAAAATATGCAAGAGGAGAACATCACCAACTCTAATCGGTAGATGGAATATGCATCCTGTCGTCGTCCAGAGCCTTCTCTACGCTAATGACATCGTTCTTCTGGCGGACTCTAAGGAGAAGCTGCAGCAAGCCCTTGTGGAATGGAAAGAGGAGCTCCAACGTAAGGGAATGGCAATAAATATTGCCAAAAGCAAAGTTCTTGTTATATCTAGGCAGGAACAGGAAGATGTGCGTTTGCAATGCAACGGTGAAGTTCTCGAAGTGGTGGACAACTTTTCCTACTTAGGAACCATCATTAGCAGGTCTGGTAAAGTAGACCAAGAAGTAAGTAATAGAATCAATAAAGCGAATCAGATATATTACCAGATCTGTAATAGCATAGTTAGCCACCGAAATGTAGGGAAGGTGACGAAACTACATATATTTAAAGCAATATACCTCCCAACACTTACATATGGGAGTGAAAGTTGGGTCATGCTTGACAAGCACATCAGCCGGATAACAGAAGCTGAAATGAAGTACCTTCGCAGAATGGTCGGTAAATCAAGGAGGGACCGAGTGCGGAATACAAACATAAGGGATCAGCTGCAGGTAACAGAACTGAAGACCTCCATTGAAAAAAGACAGCTCAAATGGTTCGGCCAAGTCTGTCGCGTGGACGAAGAATGGCTTCCTAGAAAAGTTATGGAAGCCCGCCCGATAGGCAAAAGACCCCGTGGACGCCCGAGAATCCTCTATGAGGATTATGTCCAAAGAATAGGAGGAAAAAGAGGTAAAACTCTGGCTCAAATGAAGAGGAGTTGTCGAGACCGGGAGGAATGGCTCCATTGGATTGAGGCCCCTCTACGCTGAATAGCACAAAAGAGGTAGCGAAAGAAGAAGAAGACCAGAGTGACATCAGAAGACAACTCGATCAGCTTTTCTTTTTCATGAAGATCGAGTACACATGACTTTATATCTTCCAAGAATGGATTATTAATCCAGAGGTTAAATGCTTTTTCAAATTGTCAGCTAATGCTCTTGTGTTGCTTTATTGTGTTAAATATGACTTTCGTGTTCACATCAGCAGCAATCAAAAATTCATCCAAAAGAGAAAAAAATTCTACATCTTTCTCTTGTAAACGACTATTTCTTCTTTTTGATCGCATCCATTTTATTTAAAGTAAAAATATTTGTATATGAACCCTGCAGAGAAATATTAATTTCATTAAACAGACTGAATATGTCCGCCATTATATTGTTATAACACACTATATTTGTATACTTTTATAAATAATATGCCACGGTGATTTACGATTTGACCAAAATTTTTCGCAGACCGGCAGGAAATTTCTACGGCCGCGGACCGGCGGTTGAAGAACACTGGTATAGATGATACAGATATAGACGATGGGCTGGAGCGTCTCTGCAGAGGTGGACCCCTAACCTTCTTACTTCTTGTGGTTGGCTCTCCCCGTGCATGGCGCCGTGCATGGTGCCCGTGGAGTCGGAAACACGGGAGGCCCGAAAGATTTATTGAGTAAGGTCCTGGAACCCCAAAAGGGAGTTGAGTATCTTCCTCCCACTGGAGGGTATATGTGGCTCTTGGTGGGGGAATTCACCAGGTGGTAACACCGGGCATGCCCAGAGCCACGAGCCATGTACGGTCGAGGGATGAAACCAAAAAGTTTCTTTAATAAAAATGACGGACGAAGGAGCGAACATAACTATTCAAGCAGAAGAGGAGGAGATTGTTGGAGTTGGAGAGGGTGGCATTGCCACACCAGTATATGGGAGGACGAAGCGTAGGAGGACGGTGTCGGAAGGTTCCCCAGGAGAAGAACCTGGAAATGAGGCCGACACGTGTAGGATGGTATATGAGGACGCAGTGCTGGAGTTGAAATCCTACATAGAGAGAAATTTTGCGCCTAAGCATGGGCAGTATTTTGAGGCGAGGTTCATTAAAGTGAGAGGAGTGATTGATAGAGTACAAAAGGGATACAAGAGATTGGAGAGAGTGGAGAGAAGGTTGGAGAAGATGGAGAGAGCGTTGAAGCAGTTTGTGGAGATTGATCTCGGGAAGGAGGTGGTGGCTGTAGCCGAGAGGGAGATAAAGGATGTAGGGCAGAGGATGGTGGAGAAAGTAGCTCGGGAGAGTAGGAGTGCTTTGGATGCCATCCGAAAGACATGCACATACATGGTCCATTAGACACTATAACAGCGCATGATGCTGAAAAAGGAAAGGATGCGGAGAAAATGGATAAGAGGTACAAGGAAGGTATCTCGAAGGTGGTCAATAAGGTGAGGAGTGTATGTGAAAGGGGAGGTGAGAGTGAAGTGAGTAAGCAGTTTATGAATGATGTGCAAATGAACTTGAATAGAGTATATGAATGTGTTAAAAGTGTGAATGATGCTGTCTCCCCTCTGGAGAGGAATGTGGTGAGTAGGGTGGCGGAGAAGATAGAAAGTGTGAATGTGGGAAGTATGAGTGAGAGAGTAGCAAGTGTAGTTGAAAACGTGGTTAAGAGTGTGAGAGTGACTGAAGAGAAGGATGAAGTTTTGTGGACGAAAGTAGTTGGAAGGAGAAGAGGTCCTCGAGTAGTGGTGGAGGTACCTAAAGCGAGCGAAAGGAAGGGCGAAAGAGGCGATATAATCAGGGGTCTGGATCCTAAGGGTGGAGATGTTAGGGTTAGAAGTGTCCTGAGAAGAGGAAAGAATTATCTTGTAGAAGTCCACGACCAGACGGATGTTGAGAAAATGAGAGAGTGTGTGGGGTTACAAGAGATAGGTGTAAAAGTAGATGGGGAGAAAGGATGGAGAAGCCCAAGAGTGAGGATTTTTGATGTAGATGGAAAAATAGGAAGGGATAATCTCTAAGGGTGTGTGAGGAAGAGAAATTCGGAAGTGTTTGGAGGTATGGATGAGGACACTGCAAAGGAGGGACTGGTTCCGGATTAGCCAATCTGGACCTACTCAACATCAGAACACGAGATCTCATTATCAGTATATCACTTCAAAACATATTCAGCTTCTAATCATGTCTTACTTCAGTCAACATTCGTCTTCATCAGGACATCTCCAGCACCTGACCAGACCCTTAGGAAACGCTATTGATATTTCCAACATCTCCTTTATGATCTTTTGAATTCCATTATACCCCTTTCCTGTTTACTACTATTTCCTTTAAAAACCTTTAATGACCAATTCCTTAGCTTCGAACATAGTAAAATTCCTGAAATCTTAAGTACCTTGTATATATATATATATATATATATATATATAATTTAAATTGCATCCAATTTTAAACGAATTTAGATTTTTTCCAGCAACATGCCGTCCATTGATAGAATCGTGAAATTATTTCTTGTGCAATTTTATTATGTGAATATTTTTATATATTTTATTTTACTCTGTTATATTTGAATTTCACACCAATTATTTTATTATTTAACCGCTTGTTCATTATATTATCTGCTTTACTGCACTGTTATTGTTATTCTGTTTACTTATATATTCTCAGCCGCGATGATCTCCTAACAGTTAAGCCTAGAAGTATAGAACTTTTACTTATTTGTGTAAAATTCTTTGACCCCCACTCCTGTCCTTAGCAATTATATCGTTTCAATTACTAATTTTGTATTCTCATTTTCCTTGACATGTCTTTAGTGTACAAAAAAAAATTTCTCGATTTGTCCTAAATTGTTATATTAATTTAAGATTTGTTTTACAAATAAATATATTAAAGTATTACTTTATATTACTTTATATATAAATTTGTATAAAGTTGTATATGAGGCGCACAGTGGAACGAGCGTTAGGGAGGACTGGACATTCATTAATATCTCCGCTTCTGGTTTTCCTAGAATAAGGCTATTGGTACGGTTTTAAAGCTTTTTGAATGGACTATTTAATTATATAATGAACAGGATCAGATATTTTAGGGGAAACATGTAAAAATTCTCGATTTGATATTTCGATGTTAGATAATTATTTATTTATCATTGTACCATTTATTGTACCTATGTACTACGAGAATAGGTACAATACAGTATTCTATGGAAAGACAGATACATAGGTATTAACTAAAGTTATACAAAGGAAAAAGTAACAAACCAAACAAATTAATTATTAAACAAAATTAATATAATAATTGATAATTACTTTTGTTAATTAATATACTAGGTATAATTGGTACATCAAAATTATAATAAATGTAGGTGCCTATATAAAATTGTTATATTCAAATAATATCAGAATTAAACTTTAATTAGAATTTCTTTTTCTATATTCTAAGTAACAACAAGTGATTGTGCTTCTGGTAATAAATCACGTTTAATGTTTATTATTTTCGGTCTAAGAGTCGAAATTAAAGAATCCGAATTTATTAACAAATTATTTAAAACATCCCTATTGTTTGATTGCCTCGATGATTTTCTGGCATGAAACACTCTGAAATTTCGGAGTATCTTGTAATTTGCTTCTTGAGCATCTTCTGACAATTGTTCTATAGGTACTGTAGCATTTTTGGCTATCAGCGTTCCGTGCACGAGCAGCTTGTGAACGGTGACTGGCATGTAATACCAGCCATGTAGAGATAGATATAATCGTGCGGTTTCTTTCGTGTAGGCTTCAAAGTTATCAAGGTTTCTAATTGACCCAGACGAAATAACTTGTAATATTATTGCAAAGCGTCTAATTAGATTTTCGTCAACCCTTATTATAGCTGGTGAAGTTTCTGAGGAGGCAAAAAATTTCCTTGCAGTATTTCCATCATGCTTGTACCAAAACCTTGTCTTACGTGATTTACACAAAGTCCTAACTGAATTTTAAAATCATGTTGGGCTTGATTATTTTTCCTTGCTAGTACCTCCTTTCACTCTGTTGTTTTTGCACCACAGGACTTGAAATCTAGTCGGTATGAGATGTTTAAACACTCAAAACACCTAATAAAACAATGCAAAGGAGACAACCCTAATGAGTAATAGTCGTCATTAACTATTTCCTTGTTTGTAATAATTTTTAAATTGTTCATTTCCTTAGGTGTTGCATTGCACAAGAAACATCTCATAGCTGAAGAAGTTTTAGTTAAAATATTACATATTTTGCCATCAACCATAGTTAATAACATTCTGTAATTGATTGAAATTTTGTCATTAATATAGGAAAGTAGATTATCAATTTGTGTCCTAATGTCTCGAACTAAAGACGTTACAGTTTCATCCGTTTCTCTCGTATAACTAAAAGAAATAGAAGAAATATGCCTACAAAACCGTGTCGATGACGGACATTCATTTTGGCAGACTATTTGATTATTCTCATAATTTATCAAACTAATCGGTACTAAACAGGCGAAAACTTGCGTAAAGTAGACGCCAATATCAACATAAATTATTTTAAATTAATTCTCAAGGCCCAGAAAAAATCATTTTCTCGGAAAATTGCACCTAGTAGCAGAAACCGACTAATGGAAAAAAAAACTTCAAACATTCTAGTTATTTACTGTGAAGGTAGTTTTTCGGGTGATTTTAAGCGATTTGCGCAATTGCTTTTTTTAGTTTTATCCCCTAATTTACACCGAAGAATCCCAAACGTTTGAAATGATCCCAGGTTTTATTGGCCTAAAATATCTTATTATGGGTGAGTTGTTTTCCAGTAGGTGCACGATTAATTTAAGGCATTACCTCAAACATTTAAAAATATGAGAGTATTAGAAAAATTTATATTTCAATTCAGATTTTTTCATTTGATTTGATTTCACAATTAATTTATCTATGAATTTCGTTGAGAAGAAGTATAAAGTATAATTTAAGATCAATATAAAGGACAAATTTAGTTATTAGAGAATTGGTCCAATGTCCAACAAATGCGTTGAGTCGTTCCACTGTGAGGCGTGGAGATGCAAAAAGGGATAAATCCATATTTTATACTTTTTAGTTTTTTTCACAAATTTAGCTTCCTCTTTGCGGTTGTACATGGTTCACCATTCAAAACATGTCAAAGCCAATCTAATTTTTCTAAAAATAATTGTCTTAATAAATAATAAATAAAATTAAAAAAAATAAAATAATCATTTCATAATAACCTAAATTATGCATGTTTGTGATTCCTGAAAACTTTTTAAATTTGGATTTATCCCCTTTTGCATTTCAACGCCTCATATAAAGTATTACTTCATAGTAAATTTGAGTATTATGTTATATTTGTGTTTTATATTTGAAATTTGGCATATTCATTTCCTAAAGATGATAGAGTAGTTTCTGGTATATCTTTGGAAATTTACCGTCAATATTCCATCACTCAACAAAAAATCACTTGATAGTTTTTCTTCTTATTTATCTTTTACTTTATTCGGAGATAGATGATAGGCAATCTAGACGGAGGCCCGCGCCACCGCATGCTGTAGTGAAGGATCTCTTGTGGCAGCATACATGGCGGTTACTTGGGAAGCGCTGTCAGTCAGGCGAGTTCTCAAAAACCACGTGTTTCCTGCGGTTATGCGGTCGGCGCTTTTGGATTTTCGCTAAACCTTTGTTTATAAAAACCTTAATGCTCTTATCTAGCTCATACCAAGGTCACCGATTTATCGGAAAAAGCCAACAACTGAAAAAACTCTAAAAAGGAAAGTTGACCTAGTTGATGTTATTTATCACAACATTCCTTTGTCTTTCCTTATATACTCAATATAGGATATATATAAATATAATAAAAATTATATATTTATTTTGAAGTTACTTATACGATTAATAATATAATCGTAAATATGTAATTACATAATATCAAAGTATTGTAGATGTACGACATAGTTTTTGTCTTTAAAATCAGAGTTTTTTTTGTAGATATTACTAAATTCCAAAAATGTCAAACGTTTAGTACGTTTTTAGTTTTTCACATCTATCTTGGAAACAATTTTTTATCGAATCACTAACTTGATATTGAATTGAAAAGGACAATATGCAAACACTTTGTGCCCATCAAATATTTCTATATGTTAAACATTAAAACCCCTTTCGTTTTAATATAAATGCTTGAAAAAGAATCTATAATGATACATAGAATGATGCGTATCAACTAAACCAATTATTCCAATTAGTTAAATTGTACGTAAAAAGAGGTAAAAGTCACTACCACGAGAAGGCAACCATAAATAATAGGAAGGTCTGATGATAATACCTATTGAAAATAAAAGTAAATAGAAGATAAGGGGGGTATATGTTCCGTAGGTTGTCGCTTAAAGTTGAGTTGCAACAAGTTTTAACTACATCTCCGTGTTCTCGCACTTTGCGATGTATACACGGGGAGAATGTTAATTTAACATTATTTTATTTTGGATCTAGTTAACTTTAAGTCGTTAATATTATTATAATTTATTTTATCTTTTTTTATATAATTTTTTAAATATTTTATTTGAAAAGAAAAGATATGGCCAGGACCGGGACTCGAACCCGGGACCTTCACTTCTCCGTGTTGACGCCTTATCCACGATGTAGGATCTGTAGGATCAATTGAAAAGAGGGGATATGGCTGGCCGTGAAGCGAAGCCAGGATAGCCGAGATGGATAAGGCGTCACCACGGAGAGGTGAAGGTCCCGGGTTCGAGTCCCGGTCCTGGTAATATCTTTTCTTTTCAAATAAAATATTTAAAAAATGATATCATCTATACTTCGAAATGTCAGTTGAAACTTTTATTTCTTGATGAAATGATTACCGACATCTACTCATTACCCACAATTACATTTTCTTTCCTATTTTTAAGCTCACGATAACTGGTATTTTTGGAAAATGTTAAAAATGAAACGAATAAATAGTTAACACTTGTTGTAACTCAACTTGAAGCGACAACCTACGGAACATGTACCCCCATTATCTTCTGTTTACTTTTTTTCAATAGGTATTATCATCAGACCTTCCTATTATTTAAGGTTGCCTTGGTAGTGACTTTTACCTCTTTTTACGTACAATTTAACTAATTTGAATAATTGGTTTAGTTGATGCACATCATTCTATGTATGCATATAGATTCTTTTTCAAGCATTTATATTAAAACGAAAGGGGTTTTAATGTTTAACATATAGAAATATTTGATGGGCACAAAGTGTTTGCATATTGTCCTTTTCAATTCAATATCAAGTTAGATAGATTCGATAAAAAATTGTTTCCAAGATAGATGTGAAAAACTAAAAACGTACTATACGTTTGACATTTTTGGAATTTAGTAATACCTATAAAAAAAACCTCTGATTTTAAAGACAAAAACTATGTCGTACATCTGTAATACTTTCATATTATGTAATTACATTTTTACGATTATATTATTAATCGTATAAGTAACTACAAAATAAATATATAATTTTTATTATATTTATATATATCCTATATTGAGTAAATAGGGAAAGACAGAGGAATGTTGTGATAAATAACATCAACTCTTTTGTTGATGTTACATTTCCTATTTATTATGAAACGATTACCGAAATCTACTCATTACATTAACTCATCATTACATTACATTATCATCAACTCTTTTGTTGATGTTACATACAATTACATGTTACTACTCTTTTGTTTCCTTTCTATTCCTCTAACAATCACCCTTCCTGGGCAATCCTCAAATGATACTTCCTTCCATCCTCCCTTAGGATTTTAACGACGGTGATTGCTTAGTAACCCCCTTTTTGGAGCATAATTTTCCCATCCAAATTCGGAGCAATCCCATCCGAATGTAGAATAAGTATCACTGTTCCTCCGCGCCCATACTCTAGTCATTTCAAAGAGTTGACGAAATAAACTTTTTTCTTTTAAACTGCCACGGCAAATTAGAGATGTTCTATCCCTCGATCTATACTATGCTTGGTTATTCTCTAGAAAACATTAAAACGAATCTCTCGACTAACTACGCGTTTTGTCGTCATTTGTAGCTCTCGATTTTTGGTGTAGGATTTAGAGCGACATAATTTGTTTGATGGTTGTCATTATGTTCTATGTCCTATAATGAATTAAAGGTTTAGTTAATTAGACAAAATTCTCTATGCAAAGTGTTGGGGGTTCCTCAAGGATACATCGTGTTTTATCAAAATATAATGTTCGCATGAAACTTAAAGCTCAGTTTTTTATAAAACTCAATATGCTTCTAATTTATAAGACGTTGGATTATCACTGTTCGTAATAATAATAATGCAAAATTATTATTATTATTGCACCAAAGTATATGCAGGCTGTTAGGAATGTTGGGCGAAGATGAGGTGCCTTACTATCGCTATCAGCCGGAAAAACGTTTAGAAAATAATGAAATAAAAAATTACTGGGATGAGCAAATAAACACGGACCACAGGGTAATACATAACCGCCCGGATATTTTGTTGATCCATAAAGCGAATAAAATAGGTAGAATCATAGGAATAGCAGTCCCATGTGATTCAAACGTAGTGAACACCAGAGCCGAAAAAATTAGGAAATACCAAGAACTGTCTATTGAGTTAAAATCACTTTATCATTTGGAGAAAGTGCTCATAACTCCAATAGTCATTTCCTCGAATAGTCTGATATTGAAAAGCACAAGGGAGAATACAGAAGGCCGTGGCGTCCATTTAGAAAAATTAAAATTGGCACAAAAGGCAGTTCTGTTGGACACCTGCAGGTAAAACATTTACACTTCCATTGAATTTTGAATTCCGGGATGTAGATTTGGCGCCAGAGAAATCTGTGAGAAAAACAATAATAACAATAAGACGTTTATGAGAATTAAAAAAAAAAATTAAAAAGCGTCTGCCGGGGGTGACTTGGCGACAGGCTGTTGGCTTAAATAAATTTTTCTGCGTTGTAACATACGATGTTTTTAATATTCCAAGTTTTATCCAATTAAGTTATTTTGTACTGATTACCATAATTTTTTATAGACCCTCATTTTGTATTTGGAGGTTTCCTAACGGCGGAAGATAATTTTTTAAACTTCTTCGAGGACTTTGTCACCTTAAATATAATTAAAAGCGGATGGCTCAGAAATTTTTAAAATGTACATTTTTAAAAATTTTTAGCCAATTTAGTCAACCAATTTTGTGTAACACGATGCTTTGCCAACTTATTTCTCGTAGTTTTGGTCCGGTTCAGAACCTGAATTTTCGGGAGCGTAAAATTACTTGACTAAACTAGAGAAAAATGTGAAAAAGTTAATTTTTGAAAATTTCCGAATTACCCGATTTCGATCCTGAACACCTCATATTTGGTACAATATTAGTAAACTCTTACTTCTCGGACTCCCGGGCTATTCTTTCAACATCTTTTTCAGAGATGCAGAAATTGTCTGTAGGATATCGATAGCTTTAGATTGTTTATTATTTTAGTTTATTAATTTAATTCGCACAATGAATATTTATGCTAAGAACATTTTTTTTTCTGTTTCTTTGGTTTATTTATTTTTAATTTGAAAATATTTGTTTCAGAGATTTTAAAAGAAAAGACAGGCTCGCATGCAACAAGTTTGATTTTCGCTGGGTGTGGCTACTTAATGGCTGGCTTTTTTAATATATGTCTTGCCATTGTCAGTTGTCAAAAGAGGAAATAATGAGAAAATATTTCGAATTTATTATATTTCTTATGTTTTATTTTCAATTTCATCTTTAACCTTAGAAATCTATACAAATGAATTATAATTAAAAAACTAAATGCCTCTGTTTAGCGGGGATATTCATTGGAAAGGAATATGTAACAACTTATGTTTAATTACAATAATTGTAATAGTACTTGGAAATTATTATTATAAATATGATAATATGATACAATGAGATGAAAGAAGACAAAGAAGAAACATTGATTATCATCATATGCTGCCCTCTTGAACCGCCTATGCAGTGATGAGGAATCCTCTCAAGGAAGCCCTCTCTAGCTGCTGGCCTTACACCAAATTTGCTCTTCTGCTCCAATGGAGTCTCCTCTTCTCTAAGTCCATACTCGCCTCTTCTTTCCACTTGTTCTAAGGTCATCCTAATCCAGTCTTGCTAGCAATTCTGTTAGCAATTATCAGGTATTTAAAACTCTTAAAGCTTGTTTCAGGACTGAGTATTCGACTCTAATATCCCGCATTATTCTCCTTGGCTTCTTTCCTACACTTATCAATTTTTTGTAAAATAGAATTTATGGTCATATTGGTTGCCAGAAATTCTTCTTTTAGGCTGTTAACATTGTGCCGAAGTGAGTATTTTTTTCCCCAATCACTTTCTTCACCTTATCACCTTTTTATTCTGGGTAAGAACCTCTATACCGTTTTGTTTATATATATTTGTTCCCTTTTAATTGTTTATAACTTCACCACAATTAATTTTGAACAGATGTCAAATTTATTTTTAGCAATAGAAGCTTGTTACGAGAGCAGTAATATATGTACTTACACGATTAAATTTTTCTGTAATTATGGTAATAAGTATTCTAATTCACGTTTTTATTGTTATGAACTAATATTCACCTCCTACCCTTCTTGACAAGGACCTATTTCCATCTCCTGATCTACACTTGTTTTAAAAAGAATTACAATTTTTTATTGGTTAATTTTAGAAATGCGAGATTTAAAAAATAAATCATAACCGATGTTTTTTATTCTTTATTACTGTCGGATTTAATTTCTTTTTTTAATACTTATAATTATCGTGCACACGATGTTTTGCCGAAAACGAAATATTTCTATATGAGTGTACCGAGTGAAAATGATTTTTATAACCAATTACGTTGCAAATGCTTTGTGCATTTCTTTATTTTCCCAATTTTTCAAATCTCTTTTTAGCGCTATTTTTAATTTGTTTCATATTCTTTTCGTTCATTTAATTTATTTCCATGGTATACGAATCATTAAATTTTCTAATACTTTAATTAAATTGTTTTGATTTTATTTATATTTAACCTATCAGGTGTACTGTTATCTAGTGGTTAGTATAACAAATACCAAGAACAAGATTGCGAATTCGTAGCCCTATGGGGTAAAAAATCCTTGGTAATGCTGTTCTTCGGAAGGGACATTAAACGGTGATCCCGAGCTTGTATGAAGTCAGGTACTCATTAAAAATCCCTATCCTAATTAAACCCGGACAGGAAAGTTTATAGCTCCCAATGTAGCATCGTCCAGTTAGCCATAGCATCATAAACTGACGTTAAATGAACAAACATAAAACAATCTATCCTGAACCTCTAATGGCAAACTATAAGTGATTTGGTATATATATATATATATATATATATATATATATATATATATAAAATATATATATATACTAATTAACTGAGTTATATCTTACTAATATTAACTAGCTTATGCCCGCGGCTTCGCACGCGTGGAATTTGGTCTGCCATGTAAAGTTTCGTGAAAGATCATTTTAAATAAATAATTTAATTATTTTTTTTAAATATAAGTTACTCAAACATCCGAAATTTCAGATGTCTAACTTCAAAACTGACGAATTCTATACAACCTTTGAACCCCTATTATATTAAAGGGGAAACCCTTGGAGTGGAATTATCCGAATTTCTTTCTTAAGCTATACACTACAAATTTCAAGATGCTAAGTTCCTGAATTACCTTTAATTAATTATTAATAATTTAATTAATTATGTACTATAACGGGAGGGGCACATGCCCCCGTGCCCCCACATAGATCATGGATATGGTATCAAAACAAATAGTTCACTCATGTTCTTTCTGTTATTTTAACAACTATTATCACGTGATTTGCCTTTATTTATGTACAATAATGGATTCTCCACAGTACTTAAAATACTGCAGGGGGGGACGTGCCCCATTGCACCCCCCCCCCCATAAATCCGCGCTTGCTATAGCCTATGTGTTATTCTGATGTATAACCTATATTACTACAAACATTCACATCTTACTAATATTATAAATGTGAATGTTTGTATGTTTGTCTCTCTTTCACGCAAAAACTACTGGACGGATTTGGATGAAACTTAACAGTAATATAGGTTATATTATAGGCATAGTACATAATTAAAGACAAATCAGGAACATAGCCTCTTGAAATTTGTAGATAGGTTCTTTGTATAGTTTAAGAAAGAAATTTGGATAATTCCACCCCAAGGGTTTCCCTTTTAATATAATGGGGGTTCAAAGGTTGTAGAGAATCCGTCAGTTTTGAAGTTAGACATCTGAAATTTCGGATGTACGAGTAACTTATATTTTAAAAAAATAATTGAATTATTTATTTTAAATGGTCTTTCACGAAACTTTATGTGGCAGACCAAATTCCACACGAGCGAAGCCGCGGGCATAAGCTAGTATATTTATAAAATTAGAACAATAAACATTCTTTTTAAAGGCGAAATCAATTAAAGACTCGAATATATACTTATAATTTAATACTGTACGAAACTTTGTCCAACATTTTTTACCTAAATTAATAAAAATGAATTTTGCCAATCGGCGGAGCCTGTCCGCTAGGGAGCGTGTTCCCTGGGAGGCGGATAGGGGATCCCTCTTAGGAGATACAAATGCACATGATGTTATGGGCCTACATGGAGGAGAATACACCAAAAATGGAAATGGACAAAGGCTCATCGACTGCTGTATTGATTATACCTTCTCATTGCAAACTTTTTCTTCCCACATAAGACTGTGCTCAAAATAACCTTCTCAGCTAAAGAAAGGACAGAAAACAACATTATAGACTACATTGCTTACAGTAGGAGAATAAGGAAATGTTTCACCGATGTAAAAGTTATAAGTGGTGCTGAAATTGGTTCGGACCATCTTCTTTTGGCTGGAAACACCCAGATCCAAAATGAAATACCTCCGGATAATGGCAGGTAAAACTAGTAGGGACAGAGTTGGGAATGAGAGGATAAGGGGAGACCTGGGAGTGCCTGCTCTGAGAGAAACAGTGGAGAGGAGACAGTTGGGATGGCTAGGTCATCTTTGCAGAATGAATGAGGACCGGACCCAAAGAAGTTTTTTGAAGCCAGACCTACCGGACGCCGTCCTCGAGGAAGAACTAAACTGCAATGGATGGACCACATCTCAAGGATTGGTGAAAGGAAGGGAAGGGATATGAATGAGATGAAAGCGCTGGCTAGAGATGGAGGGGCTTGGCTGTCCTGGATTGGGGCACCTCCACGCTGAGAGGCACTAAGGAGGAGGATAAACTTATCCAACTTTAGCATACCATCAAAATTACTTAATAAATATTTTTCTCATCAACTAAATATATTCTAGATACTTGAATATTAAGTCTAATAGTAATTTTCCTGTATCTACTTACCTTTGAGATCCATGCTAGTCATCTTTAATCTCAATAATCTTGGATTCATTTTCAAAGTTAAGTCTCTTAACTTTTTCAATCCATGAACAAGTCGACTTCAATAATTCATTTCTAATATTTTCAATAAGTACAAATGTTAATCGATTGCTAGAAACAAAATTGATACGGTCCTTTTCAACTCTTGAATACTGAGTACACTGTCACTTACAGAGAATAACAAATGACGATCAGTCATCTGTTAATAAACACATGTTTACACATAATAATTCACTCTTGTTATCATCAATTAGTGTGTACAATTAAAACATTATATAAATGTTAGAAAATGTTATTTCTTACCGCGAGGCTTAACAATAGTGTGCATTAAAAAAAAAAATGATTTAGTTAGGAAAAATATGAACGACAACCATACGGCTTTCAGATCACCAATTGTAATATTGAGCTAATTTTCAGATTTATTTAAAAAGAAATATTAAATTAATCAATAAAATTTTAGAATATATTACTTCACAAGTTTGAAATAAACTTTTAATTCATGTTTGGAGATAGCATTTATTGGGACATGTGATCAATTATAAACAACGATCCAGAGATGTATATTTAGAAAACAATATTTCTCAATATCAATCTTTTCAGATATATTTTATTCTAAGGGTGTATTATTATACACCCTTAGAATAAAACACTATTTTTAAAGGCAATAAATAATATTAATAATGTAACTATTAAATATAATCTTATACTAGATCTATCACTGTAACGTAAATTGTACAAGTAGTATGACGTAAGTAGTCGTGCCCGCAGCCATCTGAAACAAAATTTACATTGTTTTACTTAATTATTATATTAATTAGATTGTTTTTTGAATCATTGATGTTGCAATTGTTTGTAAAAGCTTACTGAAGTGAGTAGCCGATAGTCAAGTGAGAAAAACTGACAAGCTGTTTGTTTTATTTCATTTTTCATGTTCAAATATGTCCTCAACGTATTCTGAAAAATGGAATAATCTATTGTGGCAGACACTATAAATGTATAATTAATTTAAATAATAAAAAGTAAGCAGGATTAGGTAAAATCATTGCATTGGAATCAAATTAATAAATTTACATCTTTCGATATGCCCTTGCTGCTCGTCATTAGGCTCTTGAAAAGTTCTGCATTAAAAGATTGTGCCTGAAAAAGTATTTACTTTAATGTTCTCATTTAAAATGTTAATAAAATAAAAATACAAATAAACAACAATTCATTTAGTTTGTTGGGATATTCTATAAAAGATGATAATTCTAATAATAATTGATTATAACGAACTATCAGGCTAATTTTAATGAAGTGGGCTTAACAATACCGCTAAGAATTATTTATCATTTAACACAATTTATGAGATTCCTACTGGCTATACTAAATATATCTTATTATATTTTTTAAGAGAAAAGATTTGCCCCGCCCGGGATTCGAACCGTCCGTCTCCCCGTGACAGCACTCTACCTATTCTTAGTGAATAAAGAAGACAAAAATGAAGATTTTTCTCAAATCACTTATCCCAAGTATCATTAACATCGCCCCAGACACTTTTGTTCAAGTAATTCACGTAATGAAATGTAAATCTATTAACGATGTATCTTGGAAATATGTTGCATCCTCATAATATGGTGGTGTACAGCACGATATTTTACATAGGTCCCGCTTTCTATATTAACTTTTAATTGAGTTTAATTAATTTTATAATTGGCTAATTAGACCAGAAAAGAAGAAAACATTCAAAATAGAATTGGTTTAACCGTTCAAAAATTAATAATGATACTAAAGATCGCTCAGGCAAAACAAAAGCTAAAAATGTATTGATTTTTTTTGTTTTTTACTCGTTCTGAAACGCTTTTTTTTTTGTTTTTTTAAATTTATTTATTGATATTTACAACTGTATTACAATTATACAACAAGTAAATAGAATGCGTGTTACATAATGACATGAGAATGACAAGTAGAGAAACTACCCACTGGTAGTACTCAAATCAAAGTTCAAATAAGAAGGTCACGTTGCCATCTGCTTTTCAAACGCCTCGGAGGATTATCGGGAATTGAAGAGGAAGCTAGGTTTGAAACTAGAGTGTTTGAGTGGGAATGAAGTTTGCTATGAAAGGATAGATACCGGGTTCGGGCCAAATCAGCAACAAAATGGACATTAAGGTCGTTATGGATGACTTTATTCCTAACAAAATAAGGAGCATTGAGGATTTTACGAAGGATTTTGGATTGTAGGGATTGGATACGAGAGGAATTCGATGGCTTAGTGGAGCCCCTCTAGCCATAGGAGCCCATAGCTCTACTCCGTAAGTCCAAATAGGTCGTATGATGGTCATGTAGATGAGTCTTTTGTAGTTAATTGGGAGCTTAGAGCGTTTGTCTAGTAAGTATTGAAGTAGCCTGAAACGTCGAGCGGTTTCTCTTCTTTTCAGTCTTGTATGAGGATTCCAGGTTAATCGTTTGTCGAGGTGCAACCCTAAGTATCGGATCTGTTCTACAGGCACCAGTGGGATATTATTAAAGGATACTGAAGGGCAGGAAGTCATTGGTTTACGACGTAAGGTAAAAGGGATTTGATGTGATTTTTGAGAATTTATTTTAATTCTCCAGTTTTGGCACCATTCTTCAAGATCAGTGATATGGGATTGGAGCCTTTGGGATGCAATAACTGGATTGGTGATGACTGATAATACACATGTATCATCAGCATACGTGGTAAGGATAGTATTAGGATGAGTTGGGATGTCAGCTGTATTAACTGTATAAAGGATTGGGCCAAGGATACTACCTTGAGGAACACCAGCAGATTGGGAAAAGAGGGATGAATAGAACTTATTATGGTTTACTTGGAAAGTTCTATTTGTGAGATAGGATTGAAGGATGAGAAATCATGTAGGGGGTAGGAATTTACGGAGTTTGTAGAGCAAGCCCGTATGCCAGACTCGGTCAAAAGCCTGTTCCACGTCAAGAAAGATGCCCGAACAATATGATCTACGTTCTAATGCAGAGGAGACCACATCCACCACACGATGACATTGCTGAATGGTGGAGCGTGATGCTCGGAATCCAAACTGGTGATCTGGTATTATGTGATAAGCATCAAGGATAGGGTAAAATCGTTTAAGGATGAGTTTTTCTAGGATTTTAGCCATGCAAGGTAAAAGAGAAATAGGACGGTACGAGGATAGGTATTCTGGTTTTTTTTTAGGTTTGGGTATCATTTTTACAATGGAAAATTTCCAGAGATCAGGAAAATATGTGGAGCGGAGTACAGCATTATATATATAGGTAAGGAATAGAATGGCTTTTCTAGGTAGGTGTTATAAGATATGAATTGTGATGAGGACGTGCCCAGGAGCTTTGCGGGAAGGTAATCTGTGAAAAATGTTGGATATTTCTGAAGGATGGAATGCTTTGGGTGGAAGGGACATTTGGAGGGGAACATCTAACGCTTCTTTTATATATTCAATTTGAGTTGGGTTAATGATATCAGGATGTGGATGAAAGATTTTGGAAAAGTATTGGCCAAATAACTGTTATTTTTCTCCGTCAGATCTTGTCCAGTTATTTGATTCAGTAAGGAGTGGATGATTGAATTCTTTGTACTTTAGGAGTTTTTTGGTAGTCATCCATAATGTTTTGTCGATGGTTGTAAGATTTTCAGTCCAGGTAATTAAATTTTGAATTTTGAACTTCTTGATTTCTGCTTTTAGTTTGTTAGTTAATTTTGTATAGATAGTTTTATCTGCTGGATATCGAGTTCTATTCCACTTCGATCTTGCTCTACGTTTTTGTCTTAATAAGATACGAATATGCTGTGGCAAATCAGTCTGTTGATAGTTATTATTTGTGTGATTTGTGATATTGTCATGTAAACTGTTTCTGATTGATGTTGTTTTTCTATGGCTGTATCAATGTCATGTTTTGTCTTTAGTGAAACTTTTAAGTCCAGTTTGTCCTCCAAGTCATAACAAAAATCGTCCCAGTTGACACGCCCTGTAATCAATGTGGGAGGGGAAGGCTTGGGAGCGAAACTTGAGTGCAAGAAAAGGAGAACTGGACTATGATCTGATGAAAGGTCGTCCAAGGATTCAATATAGACTTGTGCGGGGGAAATTTGGGATGTGATAAATATGTCAAGGATATCAGGACGTTTTTTGGTAGATGTAGGTGGGGTTGTTTGGCGCCAGAATGGAATAACTCTTTTTGGATGTTACAGCAGACAGGATATTTCCTCGGGAGTTGGATGTTCGACAACCCCATCGTTGGTGTTTAGCGTTGTAATCTCCTCCAGCAATGAAGCGTGAACCAAGAGATTGGAATAAGGATCAAGAAGATTATAGGAAACAGAAATTCCAGGAGGACAGTATACAGCTGAAAATGTGATATGGAAAGGACGAGTTGTTATGGTTACTGAGGTTGATTGGATAGCATCAGTTGGAATGGAAGGAATAAGGGAATGAGATAAGTTTTTGTGAATGAGAATACAAGATCCGGCATGTGATATGTTATCTGGGTGGTCTGATCTGGTATGTAGAAATGTGCGCGATGAGTGAAATGTGTAAGTAAAGCAATATCTATTTGGTTGTCGTGTAGAAATATGTCAAGTTCATCACGGTGATTAAGCAGTCCATTAGCGTTCCACAGAACGATAGCTAAGGGCTTTATGCTCATCGTGGGTAATTAAGTGGGACTTCGCTAAGGATTCTCGTGAGTAGGTTGATGAGAGGCTTGAAAGTCTCTTGAAGGTCTTTGAGGAAAGATGATAGGATAGAATTTATGTCGATAGGATTTTGGACTTGGAATGGATATGAGCCTTGAGTTTGATTGGGATAATTAATGGGCAAAGGAGGGTGGGCTGGGGGTTGTACCCGAGGTCTGAAACTCTTAGAACCGCTAAAATCTTTACATTTATAATTGAACCTAATTACAATTTCCTAACTCAAGATGATGATTTTGTGCTGATGTTGGTCCGAGCTGCTTAGGCAACATGCAATAATATAATTTTTGAGTGGAAAATAGTTGACTGAACAATTGTAATGATGGATTGAATTTGTCAGGGAGTGCAGTCAATGATAACACAAAATAATTGAGACTTACTTTTTAATTGTACCAATATTTCGCCCGACGATGTAGGCCATCATCAGGGATAAAGAATGAAAGAAACATAAAATGACTGCCAGTACCAAGGAAGAATTAGAGAATTTATGGCAATGTGAAGAGATACAGAGAGTAAGATACAGTTATAATAGACTTGTAACAGATAACAGAAATAATGTACATAATTGATAATTATGCAAAGAGATACAGAGTAAGATAAATAATAAAATAACTAGTGAGAAAGTGTAAACAGTAAGGTAGATTGCGTAAAACAGGTAAACATAATAAGACATAAGGTAAAACAGATGAGACATAAAAAAAATGGAAAGCATAGTTAAATTACAGGTAATGATATATTTTTTTTACTTTTTTATTTTTCAAAAGTTACCTGTATAACTTTCATTTATAGAAGAAATTTTATAGTTTTTATGATAAAATGATCAATAAAAATAATGATGAGAAATAATAATATATACAATAATATAAATACGGCTTCATTGCTCTGTGTTTGTGGAAATATCTATCTATTTTTAATTTTTGAAGTATCCATTCCGATAAACTCGTAGAATCGCGAAACCTATTTAGAGTTATCTGAAAAAATTTAGAGTTATCTATTCTTTCCTAACATCTTGGTTACGTGTCCATGGAATATTATACAATATACGAGTGAACATTAAATTTATGATGTTGATATATAGTATGATATTATTTGAATGAACAAGATTTTTGGTGTAGCAATAAAGTAGCCAAAGTTTAATAAATTAATAGACTCACCTGTTTTTGGAGATTAGTGATTTCAAACTAGTGCCTTTTAATTTAATGATATGTAGTATTACGCAATATTGTTGTAATATTATATAACTATTGTAGCTCGAATTTTGTCTACTTCAAATAACCAAATCCTACTTGATCATTAACGTCTGAAACTATCGACTCGTAGTTGAACTCACATTGTAGATGTTTACACACTAAGCCAGCCTGCTTTTTTTCCCAAAATGCATTTTCGAATAGTTTAATATTTTCCATTCAGATTACAAAATTAGTCGGAGAAGAAAATGGTCTGCGCTTTTATTTTTTACTATTTGAGAATTTATTTTGATCTCCACTCAGACATTCTTTGTTTAACATAGAATTATGCGTTTTTAATTTAAATCGTTTTGCATTGTTGACCCTTTTTGAAACTCACCTTATAACTCCTAAACTATAGAATCAATAAAATCGGCGCATTATGCTAGGTATGTAAAAAAAAGTTAATTTTCTATAAGAAATCATTATAAAACATTGATTTCTTATTTAAATAATCTTTATTTAAACTTATCTAATATCAACTATAAAATAAAGAAGGAAAATACAGAATATATAACAGATGTTTTTTCTAAATTGATCCAACATTATTATAAAATTGAATATTTTTTTACAAATGACGGGTAATAGTGAACGTGAATTTATGTAGAATCAACATGACTGAAATGAGTGCTATATCCTATATAGAACTGCCTGAAAAATTGCCATTTAATAATAATTGACATATCTCTACCTTAGTTATTACAAGGTTCCAAGGACGGATCCAGGAGAAGGTTGTACTGTAATGGATTCTCCGCAGCACATAAAAAACCGTCTGAGGGGAGGCACGTGCCCCCGTGCCCCCCTTAAATTCGCCCTTGCAAGGTTGTATGTTACCAATTTGAAAAATCAGAGATTTTGATATCATTTGGTTCTGCGGCTCGAAAACTATACATAGATCTTCAAAATTTCAAAAAATTGCGACCGGGTATCATCCCAAAGACGAAAAATAAAAAGGTGTATGTTGTGAAGATTTTAAATGGGAGTCACATAGCCCTATGTTCCACAAAGAACCTTGTCATTCTCTAAAATTTACAACTTCGGAAGCACATGAGTTTATGTTTATTGCATGCACCTATGCAATTCGTTAAATCTCCATCGACAGCAGTTTCCAAAAGTTGAGAGTCATCAGTTCATCGGAACTAATTTATCTATTCAAAAAATGTATCTCATATATCTAATCTTTGCGGAAAAGGTTCCAGTTTCATCCCTGTCAAATCCCATGTTTATCGGAAAATATTTTGCAATGAGTATAACTTTTCTTTCAATAAACCGTGGAAAAACCTATATGGTCGTTTGCGGAAGCCGATCTTCAAAAAAACTTTAAGTGAAGAAAATAACACTATATTAGAGCAGCATCTAATTGATAATACGATGCACTGATGAGCTGGTAATGAGATTGATTGCTCAATATACAAAATTTTAAACATGGTAATAAAAGATTTTTAATAGAATATTTGATATTGTTGAGTGATAGCTC
This sequence comes from Arma custos, assembly GCA_037127475.1. NCBI lineage: Eukaryota > Metazoa > Arthropoda > Insecta > Hemiptera > Pentatomidae > Arma > Arma custos. The sequence goes on from CM073759.1 coordinate 91,214,560, forward strand.
TGTTGCACAAGACTGCAATAGTTAGACGAGCATTTACATTGCTAATATTCTACAAATAAGTCTAAATTTGAATATAACCACTATAAAAATTTCCGTACCCGGGCATTCATGCCTTTAGGAGGTCCAATTGAATGGAGCTTGAGATAATCGGAATAGTTCTCTACCTCTCTTTTGAGAGTAATATTGAAAGTGAATACGAAAAAGCATTACAGAATACTTCAAATGAGAGACCAAGATTTTCTGGATCCCTACTAGTATTTTTCCAATGCAATACAATATAATGCAATATATTGTACCATAGTTCAGCATTCAAAAGTCGTATCCCTCGAATTCAGTAAATCATTTTACAAAGTGAAGTGCCGAACGCCCTCTGAATCTCACTAAAACTGTTGATCTTAGGCAACGAAATCTGAGAATAGCAAGTGAAGACCTCTGATTAATAAAATTGATGATTTGATAGTCGACCTTCAGAAAAATAAGATAGATACTCTGAAGTCCACACACACACACACACACACACACACACACACACACACACACACACACACACACACACACACACACATATATATATATATATATATATATGTGTGTGTGTGTGTGTGTGTGTGTGTATGGATCGACAATTTTATGAAATTAGTTTCGCCAAAATATGTAAAGATTTGAAGAGAAAGTAAACATGTAATGGTTACTTATTATGCATAGAAATATCATGTTTTTATATTACATTGTAACATTATATGTTACAACGTATACATCAAAGTTACAAGAACGTAATTATTGTTCTCATTATGGAGTAACAAAGTTCAATATTATTTTATTTCTTCAATAAATATTATCATGCTTTAACTTTTCATTTAAAATTTTTATGGGATTCTTTTTCTGCTGTTCAATGTGACCCGACTGCATTGAAATAACTATAATATTCCATCCCCTGAAGAATCCGATGGTCAGAATCTTTGACATTGTTTTTCTCATCATAGCGATATATCACATACGAACGATGTTCCGCCGAATCGACTTTATTTCCAATAATATCGCTTGTGATAAAGAAGATCGCGTGAGAGCACACTTGTGCGTGAAGAGGCAAAGAGGATTAACCATCCTTTATCTTTGTCACAGCTTAACACGATATTATTATAATATTTTATATTTCCAATAACCGTGTATTATACGGAAAAGTTAATGTCATCACCTAAATAATATATAATAACTATTTTGTTTGTACAATAAGTTGAGCGCTGAGTTGACGTCCCGAAGGTTCCGGGTTCAAATCCGGCCACAGCAGATAATTTATTAATTGTTAACAGCCGAGGATAGAGACCCTATGTGATCTGGAGACCCTCCTGGGACTCACTCATTCTATATAAATTGGGTAGACAACTGAGAAAAAAATTGGGATTAAACGTGATCTTGTTTCTCCATGGGCTGTCACGCCCATCAGTGAGTGAATGAAATTCGGTCGTTAATAAATCAGATCGGGTAGATGTTGATGATTCGAATCAATACACGACAACCGTAGTTATGGGTCATTAAAGAGGATCCGATTAGGATAAAGTTTAAGAAGACTAAAAAAAAAAAAAATATTTTCTATTATAAATAGTTCTTATAATTGGTTTTCAAACTTATAATCTGTTACCTAAGTAAGAAATACACAAAAGAAAATTGTTAAAAAATCAACCTAAACAACTTATTAAGAAATTGAGTTATAAATGGTCAAAAAGAAAAAAAAGGACCTCGAAAGATTGAATTATATAATGCATACAAAAAAAGAAAAAACCATGAAACGTTTTTGGTTCAGAACATAGTAGAGACTGTACTGTTTCTTTGGCAACGGTTATGCAGGGAAGTGATTTGTTCTAGCTCACTCTCAACAGGTTTTCTCTAAATTAAGGCTACCAACTTTATAGAGGATGGGTGAGCCCCAGTAGGGTTTCCAGATCCCTCAGGGTCCATTCCCGGCAGTTAATAGATTAAATATACTATCTGCCACTGCCGGATTTGAATCCGGGACCATCGGCAGGGCAACACAGCGCTCTCCCACTGAGCTGCCTCGCTCATAATAATACTCATAGTATAATATAATTCTTAAATATTGGGGTGTCACACATGAAATGACCGTTTTTAGAACCAGGAAGAAAATAAAAATTTGAGATCAAATCTAACATATTTTTTATTCCAAGTATTTACCACCATTTTCGATACACTTCTGCCAACGGCTTACCAAGTTTTCTATCCCAGATTTGAAAAACATTGAGTGGCGTGATGAAAGGAATTCAGAAAATGTTTTTTTAATGTCTAAATCATTGGTAAAAAATTTTCCTCGCAAAAAGTTGTCAAAACTCCGAAAAATGTTGTAGTCTGTAGGGGATAGATCAGGGGAATATGGGGGGTGTGGTAAGACTTCATAGCCCAACTCTTTTAATTTATTCACTGTCTGTATTGAAACATGAGATCGGGGGGCGTTATCATGAAGGAGAATAGGTCCTTTCCTATTTATCAGTACCGGCTGTTGCTTGATCAAATTTTGATGCAGTTGGTCAATTTCTTGGCAGTATAATGTTGAATCAATTATTTTTCCCTTTGGTAGAAAAGAAAAATGAATGACCCCGGCCATAGACCACCATACAGCAACCATTAACTTTTTCGGATGGAGATTCTGTTTTGGCATGTGCCCAGGAGGCTGATCGGTATCTAATCATTGACCAGATCGGCGTCGATTGTCATACATGATTCAATTTTCCTCACAAGTTATTAAGCGGCCGAGAAATGGTTCTTTTCTTTGACGAGCAAGCAAAGAAACACGTGTCTCTAGACGTTTCAACTGCTGACGTTCGTTGAGCTCGTTTGGGACCCAGGAATAGATTTTTTTTGCCTTTCCGATCAATTTTAAATGCCTGGAAACTGTCGTACGACTTGTGCCTAGCTCTGACGCATATTCTCTGACTGTTTTATGAGGGTCTTCTTCCACAGCATTCTCAAGATCTTCTATGGATGTTTGAGGCCGTCCATGGGGCAGATTTTCTGATGTCGTATCTCCTGAGGAAAATTTTGTAAGCCAACGACGGATGGTTCTTTCATTAGCACTTCCCTCAGCAAACGCATGATTAATATTTCTTGTTGCCTGGACAGCGGAATGACCGAGTTTGTACTCATAAAAAAAAAAATCGTTCAGAAATCGCGTGTTTCCATAGCTCCGATTAAAATTATACTAAAATCTGTATGCATGCTTGGGAAAAAAACAAACACAGTTTGCAAATAGAGGATTAACAAGTGAATATTGTAGATAGTAAATATTTTGCTAGGAATCAACAGGCAACGCTTTAATCCTCTATAAAGATTAAGATTTAAAAATTCGGACATTTCATGTGTGAGAACACAATATTTTTATTTTGAAGAGAAAAGATTTGTCCGTCCGGGATTCAAACCCACGTCTTGGGACTATGGTAAATAAAATAAATTAGAAAATAAGTTGATTTAATCTAATTAATTATCACTGAGACTACAAACGTGCTAAAATTATATAAGAATAAACAATTTGTGTGTATAGAAAGACTAATAGAAAGAATGCCTCGAGTGGCCAAAGCTGTTTTGAAAAGCAAGGGAGGATTTTTGACGAAAAGAAAGTATAACTGCATTGTACTTATATTTTTAAATTGTGTTGGCATAAAGTTTTGTTTTGTGTTTCCATATAGTTTTATTAAAGTTTCATTTTGTTTTTGTTTATTTTGTTTGATTTAATCCTAATTTTCCCAACAAATTGAAGTTGTCTCAAACATTGACCGGCAGTCACCTTGTTTTAGGAGGTTGTTGTGCTTTGTTTAGGAGATACAGACCTATAGATTTTGATTGCTATAAATTATTTAGGCAAAGTATATAAATAAAACTTAAACTCCCAGTGATTTCCTTGAGCACTAAGACAAGCTCCACATCTTTCTTCAATAGCAGCAATAGCAGAACGGCACTTGATATACGTTATATTACTGTTTCACTTTGGAAATCGCTTTGAACAACATTTATCATGAATGTTAATATTTAATGAATAAAGTGGTTGGAACAAATAAAATAAGTTTTATTTATTTACCATGCCTAAATAATTCAAAACAATGAAAATCTTTAGGTGTGAGTATCTTCTACACAAAGAGTTTGCGAATCTACCTCCATATGATTTTTTTCTTGATTTGAGGTCTGTATATGTTACGAACGAATTAGCATTGATGTAAGATTAAAATTTTGTTTACAACTTACATTATTAGCTGCTTGCATCGCTGACGTAACTATTAAAACAATAACACTTCCGTTGACAAGAACATCGAAAACAGTGATAACTAGGGCGAGTAAGTCGGCGTAGAGGTCGGGCCTGACGATGCAACGAATTATGAAGTACACCTTCAGTACAATGACCACGAACGAAAGCGTGATGACGTGTAGGAGGAAAATGTCGAAGGCGCGGTTGACTCTTCCTGCCAAGTCGCAGAGTGCATGGTGAATTTCCACTATGTTACGGACTTCAGGGTTGTAATGGACATCACTCAACTGCTTGGCGATCGCTCCGAGTTGTCTGGCAATGATGTATAGGAAGATGGAATACTGCCCTGCAACCACCACAGGCGCATTCGTGAAGAAGAAATAGCCGATTTCGGCCAAGGTGTAGTCCCAAGTGAACTGTCTGTAGAATAAGTCTGTCAGTTTGGAAATCGCATTCAATATAGTGATCACTAGTACGCTGGAACTGAAGAAGGTGTTGTAACAGGTCTTCGTTAAACGGTTATCGATGTCGTATAATTCGGAGATGATAACTGGTAAAGATCTCCTCAATAAGTAGGATTGTATTAATATTATTATCCAAGTTATAGAATAGAAGATAAACACGAATAAATCTATGAGGATTGTTATATACAGTGTCAGCTCTCTGACTAGCGAGATTGCTACGAAGATGCCTTGTCCTGTACAGATTAGTCCTAAGCATATCTCATAGCAGTAGAGCTTCCAGGAAAAGATGTACTTCATCTCCTGGATCCTCTTCATAGGGAAGACGCCGAAGATGACAGAAATGGTAAGAACGGTGGACAAGGTGGCCCTGAAGCGAGAGGACATTATACCGGCAGGAGGCTATGCGAGCTATTGATGTTATTGGATCTGGTCATGAGTGAGATCACGTGTGCCCTGCCAATGAGTGTACTCTGATACCATCTATCAGCTTTATATACTCAGGGGATTTGGATGAAATATTAATTTTTTAACAACCCATTAACTAATTTGGTCGTAAAATTGCGGTTTTCACGAGCATACCCCAATTATTAATATAATGAATATTAATGTTATACGTTTTAAGTTTTTAACTTAAAGAACACAACTACTGCCTATGATATATAACACACCCAGCTTATTTTCAAATATTCAATCTATTAATCTACAGAAAAAGACAGAGTTTTTATACTGTTGTTGAGTGATCATGAAACCTAAATATTGAAAATGACCATTTTGGGTCGAAGCGTTTATAGAAAATAGATGTAGCATATGAATTCGGACTAAACGTTTTGCATTTTTATACACCCAAAGAAAAAACTTAAAGAACATATTAAAACTGTTTTGGATTATAAAAAGTAAGCATACTGAATCATTTTATTTTGACAACAGTTTACATAATGAGGACTATGCATATAAGAAAACAGTTTAGAATGGACAAATTAAATTACTTTATTTAATACTTTTTATAAACTGAGACACTTTATAATCATAATAATAGTAGGGATAATAATAATAATAATAGCAGTCATACAAGCTTGGTAAAGAAAAAGTGTTTCAATTGGTTATATCCACGAATGGACTTATTCCAGAAATGACATTAAGCAGCATAAAAGAATTGGACCTTAATTCCAACATTCTGGATGAAATGCAAAAAGTGGTCTTGATCGGAACTTCGAGTATTGTTCGAAAAGTTATGAATATTTTTAATTAATTCTCTAGCCTAACCCTAAATGTCCGGGTAGGTCCATTTTCCGGTAGAAACCGAGAAAAACAAATAATAATCATAATAATATGGAATACCATAAAGAGCAGGACGACAAGCTTCCGTGTTGATGACTGCCTTAATTATCTGTAATTTAAACGTTGTAAACGTTCGAGAAATAGGTCATCACCGAGAGGTTATCGATTTTGTCGTACTGTCCGCTGAGTCATCCGTTGAAATGAAGTGGGCGGTTTAGTACTAGTAGAGCGCTGAGTAGCCGTGCCGAAAGACCTGGGTTCAAATTCAGCTATGTCAGATTTCATTTAATGTGTTAACAGTCGCGGATAGATCCTTTGGTATCTGGACCCTCCTAGGGCTCACACAGCCTCTATAAACTGGGTACCCAAAACAGGGGAAACCTGGAGGTTGAGCATGACCTAGGGGAAATCCCCAAG